>CM029626.1:9269642-10469642 GCA_017311315.1 Dendrocalamus latiflorus
TTACAGGTAGCGCAAAAGTTGTGCTAACCCCCCCCCCAAAATACTGTTGAGAAACTGGGCCCAGGACCAAGAGTCCTGGCCCAATATGGGCACCCCACCGTAGACTATAAATAGGGACCTATACCCCTCTCATTATGGACACCTGATACAATCGAAAGCAATAAAGAAAGACCAGGAGTTCTCTCTACCTCTCTGTGTTCAATCTATTATTCTGTGATTTTGTGATTGATTCGTTCTTGTTCTAAGTAGAGGAATCGATCGAACTGGTCGTCAGCGACGGTTCCTCAACAAATACAATGCAGAAACACACACCAAAAAAAAAATCAATGTAGTAGTACTACTCCACAAGTAATCATGTAACTTGTATGCACTCGCCGTTGAACCCTTGCAGCCTACCACGGCAGCCAGCCTTTCCACCTCTCCTCCAGCTGCTGCTCGCCGTTCGCGTCCACGGCGGGAAGCCGGCTGCAGTAGCCGCACACCGCAACCCACCCGTCCGGGGTGTTCGTCCACGCCACGGGCACGACGCACAAGTCGCACCCGCAACGCGGGCACATGCCGCTGCCGCGCACCCCGGAGGCCAGCGCGGCCAGCACCTCCCGGAAAGTTACCGCGCCCAGCTGCCCGTGCCCGGAGCACCCTGCACCCGCCCGCCGGTGGCGCGGACAGGAGCCCTTCCACGCTGAAGTAGTCATCGACGACGGTTCTGCTGCCGCTGCCGGGGCGATTGCCGTCCGTTGTGTTGCAGCAGCCAGACAATATCGTGTACAGATCGTCAGTGGCCATGGGCAAATCAACCAATGCAGGGATGAGAGATTAACTTGCGGAAAATAAAACTGAGAGGGCAGCGACAGTATACGTTCTACGTGGAGATTTCTTTGGCTACCTGCGGTAAGTTTATATAGAACTCGGGATTGTTTGAGACTTCCGAGTCAAAGCCGATGAGTGATCGAATACGAACTCCGAAGCGGACAAGAATCCTTACCATGTTCGAGCTTGAATCCGGAAGCGTCACTAACAGTAACAGGTGTGTTATTAGTACGGGTTCGCTAATACACATGAAAATCTCTTAACTTATAGTTGATTTTCTAACATTTGGATCTTGAGATTCATACTCCAACGAACTAGTTTTCCTTCTTTCCGACACCACTGTCTTCCGCCACCACCGGGTTAAGGCTCACGTTCACTGATTAGGGTTTAGATTCACCAGAGCCCGAGTTTAGAGGGACGAGTGGGCAACGGAAGCACCACAATGGATGACGGCGGTGGCGTCCACTACTACAAAAGAGGCTATACTGGACGGCTACATCACAGACAGTTCTTAGGGAACTGTCTGTGCTTAAACTATCACAGACGGTTTATACTAACAACTATTTGTGATATTCTTACAAACGGTTATTAACACGAACCATTGTAATAATTGAGACATTACAGATAATTCGTGTTAATAACCGTCTGTGAAAGTTACGGACATTACAGATGGTTTGTATTAAAAAACTGTATCTGATATTGCGGACATCACATACGGTTCTTATAACAAACCATCTGTGATATTGCGGACATCACAGATGGTTTGTATGAATAATCGTCTGTGAATTTTTACAGACGGTTATTAATATGAACCGTTTGTGATAGTGTCATATCACAGATGGTTTGTGGTTGGAACCGTCTGGAATAATCTGCTCTATTAAATAGCAGGCGTACGTGATCTTGACACAGATCTGTCTTCACTGCGATGCATCAGTGGAGCGAGGCGGCTGGCTTTGAGGAGTTTGGTAAAAACATATCGCTTGTAGATCTATATACGTCTTCTTGGTGATCAGAGGTTAGTACTCAGTTGCTTCTTATAACTTATATGCCTTGTAATAGAAAGAGATGATAGCTAGGTTTTTGTTTAGATCTAGCTAGCTAGTTAGGTTTAGAAAGATAATGGTACTTTGCTCAATTTCAGAATGAGTAAGTACATACTCTTAGTTTATTTCAATATATTCTTGCTTAATATTATTGTTTCATGAATACGTGGCTAGCTAGCTACTTAATATAGATGTGTGTGATTTAGTAGCTAGTCTGATTTGCTATAGTAGCGCTAATAATTCAATTTGACACCCATTTGTTACATGTGTAGCATAGATGGATCGAAACTAGATGTATGTTAAGAACCATGTGAGTGAAAAGTACATTAATGGCGTGTCTGCTTTTAGAAGAGCGGCCGAGCTGGATATATTGAAGAAGGGGATGGAATATATGTATTGTCCATGCATTGATTGTGATAATATAAAGATATTTAGAAACTCAGCGCAAATCAAAGCTCACTTAATTCGAAGGGGTTTCAGAAAGGGGTATAAATATTGGACCAGTCACGGTAAAGAGAAGACACAATAAGGTAGTTATGACATCGTCGAGGGTGACAACGATATGCCGGTTTTGGATTGTGCTTTCGATGAGGATAAGTCGCAGGATGACAACTTAGATCAGATGCTACATGATGCAAAAGGGAACTATAGTGAGAGAGAGTTTGGTAAATTCGAGAGCTTGATGGAGGACTCTGAGAAACCTTTGTTTCCGGCCTGCAAGCCACAATACACAAGGTTGTCGTCCATTTTAAAACTGCTGAAATTGAAGGCAAGAAATGGTTGATCCGACAAGAATTTCATGACATTGTTAGGTCTCCTAGCGGATATACTTCAAAAGGGAAATATGTTACTGAGAACCACCTACCAAGCCAAGAAGATTATTTGTCCATTGAGAATGAGAGTAGAAAGAATATATGCATGTTCGAATGATTGTATCCTCTACCGTAAAGAGTATGCTATCTTACGTGTTTGTCCGGTGTGCAAAGCATCCTGATACAAGTGTAAAAATGACTCTGATGATGGGAAGGGCATCGAGGTGAAGCAATGACCTTCTGCTAAGGTGTTACGGTATCTTCCTATAATTCTTCGTTTGAAGCGTTTATTTGCAAATTGAAAGAATGCAAGATTGGTGCGTTGGCACTCAAAGCAGCGTAAGAAAGACGGAATGATAAGACACACTGCTGATTCTGCCCAGTGGAGGAACATCGATAGGATGTTTGTAGACTTCGGTGTGGAACTAAGGAATATAAAGTTTGGGTTGAGTACAGATGGAATGAATCTTTTAGTAAGATGAGTAGCCAACATAGCACTTGGCCCGTGACTCTGTGCATGTACAACCTTTTTCATTAGCTGTGTATGAAGCGGAAGTATATTTTAATGTCACTACTTATCCAAGGTCCAAAGCAACCTACGAACGATATTGATGTGTACCTAGCACCATTAGTGAAAGATCTTGCAATATTGTGGAACGAAGGGGATTCATGTATGAGATGCGAACAAACGAAAGAACTTCACTATGCGCGCCATGTTGTTATGCACCATTAATGATTTTTATTGCCCTTGATAACCTGTCAGGGCAGAGTAGAAAAGGAGCCAAAGTCTGTTTGCACTGCTTACATTATACCGAGAGTGTGTGGTTGAATAACTCGCGTAAAACTGTATACATGTGTCACCATAGGTTCCTTCCAAACTATCACCTATACCACAAGATGAAGAATCAATTTGATGGAAAAAAGAGGATGACCCAGTAGTAAGGCTTTTTAGCGGGAAAGAGGTCTATGATATGGTCAAGGATATCGACGTTGTGTTAGAAAGGGACGTAAATTGAGTACCTATCGAAAGAACATGTGGAAGAAGAGATCAATATTTGGGACTTGCCTTATTGAGAGCACTTAAAAGTTCGCAATTGCATCGATGTCATGCACGTAGAGAAGAATGTATGTGATAGTTTGATTGGTCTCTTACTGAACATTCCTGACAAAACTAAGGATGGTGGCAACGCAATGCGTGACTTGGTTGCTATGAACATCAGAATCAAGTTAGCACGAATAGAGACCGATAAAGGCCAGAATTACCTTCCCCCAGCTTGGTACACTCTGTCTAAGTCCGAGAGAACTCAACTGTGCTAGTGCTTGCTTGGTGTGAAAGTTCCGTCTGGTCACTACACCAACATGAAGAAACTTGTTTGCATGGAACATTTGAAATTAATTGGCATGAAATCTCATGACTATCATGTGCTAATGACATAAATGCTACCTGTTGCAATTAGAAGTATTTTACCAAACAAAATTCAAGTGACAATTATAAGGCTATGTTATTTCTGTAACGCAATTGCTCAGAAGATCATCGATCCCTTCTTTAGCGCAATTGCTCAGAAGATCATCGATCCCGATGCACTAGATGCTCTGCAGACCGAGGTGGTGACGACTCTATGTCATCTAGAGATGTATTTACCTTCATCATTTTTTTGATGTTATGGTCCATCTCATTGTCCACCTTGCGAAAAAGATAAAGATATGTGGCTCCGTATTTCTACGTCATATGTACCTGTTCGAAAGGTACATAGGAATTCTCAAGTCGTATGTATGCAATCAATTTTGACTAGAGGGTAGCATCATCGATGGTTATACAATCGAAGAGGTCATTGAATTATGCATCGGTTACATGGCTCAGGTCGAACCGATAGGTATACCTCTATCTCATCATGAGGGGAGGTTAGAGGGTATGAGGACTATTGGAAGGAAAGCAATAACTCCAGATCAAGATACGTATGCTCTAGCCCATTTCACTGTTTCACAACAAATGACTGAGGTGACCCCGTATATTGAAGAGAACAAGGACATGCTATACCAAGAAAATGTAGGCCAGTCAAATGTTTGGATCACGAGACAACATAATCATCAATTCAATGAATGGTTGAAGATTGGATTAACTGTGAGGTCGTCAAGTGAAACACTACAATGGTTGGCAAAAGGGCCAAAATTTACAATTATGATATGACAAGGATATGACATTAATGGCTACACATTTTATACAACAGATTAGGATAGAAAGAGCACAGTGAAAAACTTAAGTGTCCGCATAGATGCCTTTGATGTGCACGTCAGTACCGCTGGCCCAAGCTTGTACTATAGATTTGTAGAGGAGATTTGGGAGCTTGACTACATAATTTTCAAGATTCCTCTATTTCGGTGCCATTGTGTCCAACTCCCATGGGGTGTAAAGGTCGACAAGTGCTGCATTACTATCGTGGACCTCGAATGTGTAGGATACGAAGACAAACCATTCGTACTCTTGAGGCAAGTTGTTCGAGTATTTTATGTAACCGACCCGGCAAATAAGAAGCTCCATGTAGTTCTTCATGGAAAAACAAGGATCGTTGGAGTTGAGAATGTCATGGATGAGGAAGAGTACAATCAATTTGATGAGTTGCTTCCATTCGGAGATGGTATCAGGATCGAGGAAGAACAAGGCAATAAAGTAAGCTATATGCATGTCGATTGTCATGAAGGGCTTTTTTAAAAGGAAATAGCCAAGTGTAACTAATGATCCCACACAACGAGCACCTATTTGGAAATTATTGCAATGTAATCATAATTAGAAAACTCAGCATGTAATTATGGAACTATATTCCATTGTAATTATAATTGATTCAGTAACTAAGAAATAGTTGTATTTATGATTATACTTGCATTTTTCATATTGCATGGCCAGCATGCATTTCTTGTGGCTAGATGAAGAATAGGGAACTATCACAAGCGGTTTATCAGAACAAACCGTCTATGATAATACTATTACAGATGGTTCTTTTATAGAACCATGTGTGATATGTTGAATATCATAGACGATTCTATAAAATAACCGTCTGTGATAATTTCTCTATAAATATACCCCATGGACATGTTTCGCTTGTAGAGTCCTCACGCACTCCGTCTCTGCCGCCCCTGTTAGGTTTTGCTAGATCTGACTGCTCACTCGTGTGTGACGTCACCTCTCCCTCCCGACGTCGCCTCTCCCTCCTAATGCCACCTCTCCCTCCCGACACCGGCCACCTTTCCCTCCCGACGTCGATTGCCTCTCCTTCCCAATGCCGGCCGCCTCTCTCTCCCGATGCCTGTCGCCTCTCCTTCTTGATGTCACCTCTCCCTCACGACATCGCCTCTCCCACCCGACGCTGGCCGCCTTTCCTCCCTACGGTACGAAACTCAAATCCCACAATGGGTTTGGATATTAGCTCGATGATGATACTGGTCTAATACTTCATGATATATAGTACTTCATGATAGATGCTTCACTTGTTAGCTACAAGATCTAATATTAATAGTTGGCTAATTTATTTTGTGATCTTTAGTACTTCATGATATATGCTTTACTTGTTAGCTACAAGATCTAATACTAAAATTGGATATTAGATCTTGAGCTCTAAATTGTCACTATTACTGTCATTTGTCAATCTTGTGGTCTGTCTCAATAGTTGGCTAATTTGTTTTGTGATATGCAGTAGTTGGCTAATTTGTTTTATGACATTTTGTACTTCATGATATACGCTTCACTTGTTAGCTACAAGATCTATTTAGAATGGCATGTTACTGTTCCGAAGGGACCTTGTACCAATAATATATGCCACACAGACCTTCAATGGGCATGAAGCAAATTACACATTCAAGTGTATCAGGTTTAATGAACTTGAGACACTGGTGTGTGTAATTTGATTCATAGAACTTTGTTTTATGATCTTTGGTACTTCATGATATATACTTCACTTATTAGCTACAAGATATATTTGGAATGTTATGTTACTGTTCCAAAGGGACCTTGTAACAATAATATATGCCACATAGACCTTCAAAGGGCATGAAGCAAGTTACACATTCCACTGTGTCAGGTTCAATGAAATAAAGGCACTAGTGTGTGTAATTTGATTTATAAACTTTGTTTTATGATCTTTAGTACTTCATGATATATGCTTCACTTGTTAGCTATAAGATCTATTTGGAATGACATGTTACTGTTCCAAAGGGACCTTATAGCAACAATATATGCCAAACAGACCTTCAAATGGCATGAAACAAGTTACACACTCCAGTGTGTCAGGTCAATGAACTTAAGACACTGGTGTGTGTAATTTGATTTATAGAACTTTATTTTATGATCTTTAGTAGTTCATGATATATGCTTCACTTGTTAGTGTAGGGACCCAGATATTAATATCCGGATTCCTCTGTGTTTAGCTGCACTATTCCCTGGATCAGTAGATAGTGCACACAGTTACAGTTATGGACATCAAAATACATATCATGCGGAAGCATAAATATAATAGTAGACTTACTCATGGGCCGATTAGGCCGAAAACAGTAAATTTCAGCAGCGGAAGAACGAAGCACACATGTGGGACCTTCAGGACATGCCCACAGGCAGCCAACTGGAGGTGCGCGACCTAGCCCTTGACATCTTCATCTTCTCTGTCAGCTTGCCCAATCTTGTAGCTGAGGCAAGGTGATTTGATTCCTGCTCCTGAATTTTTGTCGCAAAAGCGAGCGTGAGCACTCCGACCCCGTGCTCCGCGAGCCAATACACAGAATGCAAATAAATAAGATGCATGGCATATGAAAGGAAATGCTCGGGCTATTTTATTTGGCGTAGAGTGCTTTTGAATACAATTACCTTAAAAATTCCCTAAGACCTAGCAGTTTGAACCAAATCATAATGTGTGAACAGAATGCAATATCATTAATAGTGATACAGATTTTTCGTTCACCATATATGGCATCTGCACCATATGCTTATTTTCCAGCGTTATAAACGCTTAACTTACCACTGGGACGACACCCAGGACAATTCCAAACCAGGGCAGTCCTTTGCCCTTCTCATTTCCATTCCCACCCACAAAATATTTTGAAATAGAACTATATCTAGTTAAGTTCCCATGTCCGCCCTTGACCGTGGGCACGGCTATTCGAATAGTTTTAGACTCTGCAGAGTTTGTACACTTTCACCACAAGAGATAATCAACTCATTGCCCCACATGATTCCTTAGACATGTGGTCGAGCAGACCATCACAGTGACTTTTCAAAGTATCTAGACCCTTTTCTCATCTCACTTTTATGGGCTTCTCCCACTTGCGGTGGGTCCCATCTGTGCGCGGGATGTTTCCCCACAGCCACTAACGTAGCCGGGCTCCCCTCCCCGCAACGTTAGGACAGCTGGGAAACTTCACCCTACCTGGTGTCCCTTCAGGCCCCCTTGCCATAGCGTAGCCCCTTCAACCCCCTACCAATGAGATGAGTCCAGGGTTTCGATAAGTTTACTTAGCCAAGTTGTACTTTACAGACTTGTGGTTGTACTGTTTTACACAGGAGGTCATGACAAGATTCAGTCCTTAATAGTATCTGGGCGGTTCTACCACAAACCACACTCTCGTGCACCCCTGCACCATACCCCCGAACCATCCGCCCAGATAAATAAGCAATTTGAGGTTTTTGGGAATATAAAGTAATCATACCAACATATACCAGTCATTCCCGTCATGACTGCCCGAATCAATTTCTCATGAATAAAAGTGATGCTTGGGGCAATTTCTTGCCCCGGGTTCCTAATCAATGCTAAGCATGGCATACAATTAAGGACTTATTTTCGAAATGTTACTATTATATTTTTGCTAGGGCGACAAGGTTCACACATTCAAATATTCCAAAGGAGGGGTAATATTATTCAAGGTAAACAATGGGCACATAACTAGAATATTAAACTAAGCATGTATTTGCATATAAATTAACATCATGCAATTTGATAATTTAAAACAAAGTAATTTGCAGAAAACATAGGATCAACATGATCAAAGTATTGACTCGCCTGGCGCGGTTTACCGCGGTCTTGAGCTCACTCAAAAGCTTTCTTAGGTGATGGTCTTGAACCTCCGATCCTCATCCTCACCTTGATCTCGGCTCCGCCTGATCCTTAGATTCTTCAGGACCCCAATCCTCTAATTACGCACTAAACAATTGAATCCAAATAAAGACAAATAACTCAAAAGATCCAAATAACTCCGAATATACCTAATTGAACTCAATTAGTTTTTATTATGATTAAACATGTGATTTGAGACATGGTGGATCGGATGCGGAGTATTGTCGATGTCACAGTGATTAGAGTAAAGTGGGGGGATGGCAGGGAAACTTGCCAAAACGGAGGTCAAGGATAGGTCATGAGGAAGGTATATTCATGAGATTATTTTGTTTAATGCTCAGAGGTAACTAGGTATACCTAATGGAAGAGTACGACGACTCAATTTTTGCATTAATAGTTTCTTTCATTATTTTTGTGTTGATCAAGGAAGTTCTATGAGCTAGGGTAGGCCTATGTGCTGCTTTATAATATTAGCTTGTTATTTCTTGCATGGCACTTAGCTTGTACCCCGTAAGGGCATTAACCCCGACCTAGGGGTTCATATATCACCTATAATATAACTTGCATTTTGAGCTAAGGTTTAGTCATTTTGTTAATAGTTTTCAGCATTGTGTGCCCAATTGTTATAATTATTACAGTCTTTTACACGAGTCCCGTACCTATAACTTAGACAGCAACAACCTAGCATTTCAATTTTATTTAATGTTTGTCGTGAAAGTATTTTCATGACTTTCTTAAAGATATAGTAACGACAGCCATACTTTAGATGGTTAAATTGTGTATCACTTAATTATTTGATGCTTCTGTTGTGCAAGTAGTTTATACGATACATTCTAGGGTCATTTTAAGCGAAACACTAACCTAAGCATCAATTGTCATTATTAACTAAATTTAGCGCTCGAAACTTATTTATCGGCGATATACTACTGGTGGGGTTTATAAATCATGACTTTCTAATTATAAATAAGGTTGATCTTTTTAATTTAGAGACTCGCTTTTGTAGGTAGCACATTATTCAATTTATTTCGCTATTGTTCTCAATTTACTCCTACAGCTAAGATTCAATTTACCGATGGTATGCTAAAGGTTAGGATATATATTTTCATTGGGTAATTTTTAATTTATATCTTTATTTTTATAGTCAAATATGGTACCAAACTTATTTTCCCTATCTTTACGTTGGATGTCTTTTTGGCTGAACGTTTATTAATTTTAGAACCCCTTTTTATTATTGCCTTCACTTAATATTGAGATAAACAACAAAAACATATTAATTATGCATATATGATAGTTGACCAATACTAAATCTTAAACAATTTTATTCACATCCTAATATGATTTGTTGGCTTCCATGGACTAATTTCCTATTTTTACCTAAACTTTCTCTTAATTACAATAGAGTAAGGAAGGCTAAAACAAAACAAATAAAAAGAATGGAAATGGGGGAGGACAGGGATCTAACTCAGGTCCTGGTGTCTGAGAAGCAATGTGCACTTGGGTAACCAACTGGCCATTGATCATTTGCGACTGACTAACGGGGGTTATTGATGAAGACGCAAGAGGGGTTGGGGGCTAAAACAGAGCAGAGCGGCGCCAACGGGGAGGAGCCTCGCCGGCGGCGAGCGGCTGCTGAAGGGGTTTGGGGGACCATCAAAAGGGGTCACTGGGGAGGCAAGGGGGCTCTGGGAAGTGGCGCCCGGGTCGGAGTGGCGGTGAGGCGGCCGGGCGACTGCGCGGGGCAGCCAGCGGTGGAGTGGGATGGAGGCGGCGGCCGGGAAAGAGAGGGGAGAGGGCGGCGTGCGCATGAGTATGAGGGAGGGTAGGGAAGTCTTACCGACGAGCTACCCGAGCCGGAGAAGTGCCGAGGGCAGCTGGCGGCGGAGACCGGTGATGGCGCAGGGAGGTTGCCGTGGCGGGAGGAGCCCAGGTGGTGGGGGGCTTGGCCGGCGGTTGGGGAAGGTTCACGACTTCGTGGAGATGCTCCCAGGGCGCGGAATCGACCGGAGAAGCCTCGAGGGAGTAATGGCGCCGGTGGAGGCGACTTTCGGCCGGGTGCGGGGAAGACGGCCGCTGCGGCGAGCTCGAGCCACCGGAGTCCGATTAACTTGGAGGGAACGTACACGGGGGGTGGAGGAACGTCGGGACGAGGTCGGAGTGGCACAGCTTGGCTGGAGTGGCCGGGGCGGCGTGGAGGCGCGGCGACCTGCGCACGGGCGGAATCGAGACTGAAGATGAGGGAAGAAGAGGAGATGGCGCGGGGGCTATGGGGGAGGACCAGGGTTACTTGTAACCGCAGAGGGGGCGGGGAGGGCGCGGAGGACAGAAGGAAGTGGAGAGGAGGAAGGCGACGCGGACGCACGGCAACCACACAGAGAGGGCAGGAAGAAGAGAGCAGGGGAAAAAGAAAGACAGCAGGGAATGCGGCCCAGTCGGCAGAGAGGAAGGGAAGGGTGGGAGGAGGGCCCATATGTAAGAGAGGAGTGAAAAGGAAGGGAGGAAAAAGGCTTAGGAATAATTGTTGCAATTTGAATGCTTTTGATTTTATATTTCTTTTTCATATCTAAAATTATTGATTTCAATTTTTGACTTTTAACTCGAGTCTTTATTCAAGTATCTAGATATAAAATTTAATAGTCATCTATTTTCGACTTTATCTAATTTGCCCTTGGATTTTGGATTTTGACACTATTTTGTTATGGGTTGTACGTATAAAAATGTTGAATATTCAGCCGTGGATTTTGGTTTACTGATTGATTTAAAAGAAGAAATTTTTGATTTAGGTATTTATGGACATATTCTAATATTATTTATGGATTCATTTTATTGACCTGAGTTTGAATTCAAGATGTTGGTATTTTGAATTCATGATCTGCAATGACATTTTCCATTTTTATAATTTACAAGACTATTATTTGTATTGGGGAGTATTCTTGATTATTAATTGGTATGTCACAAAACTCAAAAAGATTTCAAATAAACATTCAGAAGGAATTTTGAGTGCTAGCAAGATGCAAGAAAAATTTAAAAACTCCACATTTTTGAATATCCAAAATTTGGGATGTTACAGTTAGCTATAAGATCTATTTGAAATGGCATGTTACTATTCCAAAGGGACTTTGTAGTAACAATATATACCACATAGACCTTCAAAGAGCATGAAGCAAGTTACACACTCCAGTGTGTCAGGTTCAATGAACTTGAGACACTGATGTGTGTAATTTGATTTGTAGAACTTTGTTTTATGATATTTAATACTTCATGATGTATGCTTCATTTTCTAGCTATAAGATCTATTTGGAATGTCATGTTACTATTCAAAAGGGATCTTGTAGCAATAATATATGCCACATAGACCTTCAAAGGGCATGAAACAAGTTGCGCACTCCAGTGTGTCAGGTTCAATGAACTTGAGACACTGGTGTGTGTAATTTGATTAATAGAACTTTGTTTTATGATCTTTAGTACTTCATGATATATGCTTCACTTGTTAGCTACAAGATCTATTTGGAATGGCATATTAGTATTCCAAAGGGACCTTGAGACACTGGTGTGTGGAATTCGATTCATAGAACATAATTTGTTTACGCTCATATGTCACTACAGTTAGTTTTTTCTTATAAGAGAGATGACGTCTACACAATCATCATTGCCGTCATCTGGGTCTCACGCTCTGAAGATCGGAATAACTAAGCGTGGCTGAGGAGTATTGAAAAGGCCAGAGGGCAGAATGACCATCACGGTGGTCTCTCTAGATGGGATCCCTCTGCAATCGAAGAAAGCAGTGGCAACATTCCAGACTACCTGTAGGATAATTGGAAGGCAATGAGTCCCCTATCACCATAGCAAGCTGGAAATATTTGGCAAAGGATAAAAAAATCAACTGTGGGTGGAAATAACAAATTCGTTCGAGATCCCAGCAGAAGGACAAGGACTCGTGCAACAGCAGGCGCTCCTCGCGATGGGAAAAAGCATGGAAGAACTTCAAGAGCACTCTTGTCATGCAGTACGTGGCCAAGGATCTCATGTCCTTCACGAGGTATCCTTTCGTGTCGCTGAAAATATGGGAGGCCTTTGTGCAGATAAAAACAACAATCGAATTTGAACAACAAAGTGCGGCGCATAAGACTCTCCAGTCACAAAATACTCACCCTCACAGACTCGGTACCACTGGGTACACGGGTAAAATCCTGCATTGGAGAATGCAGGATGAGATCCCAATCCGATCGGAGGCCTTCCCGCCATTTGCCAGGATCACAAATGAGCGCGCCCAAAATTGGTTAAGAGCGAGGTTATCAACCACGTCTTCAGATGTCTTCTCTTTCAAAAACCCCACATACGAGAAAGTGTCACAATGCCTGGTAAGATATGATAAACTACATAGTCGTTAATATCTCTTGAACTTAATGGGTTCGAAAATAACATGATTGCCTTTTGCAGCAATCATTGACTACCGAATCTTCCCGATGATCCTTTGAAGAATACAGGGAGAGAGATATACTATCACATGCCCTGGGAAATAAGGAGCACCCAGGTTGCACGCGAGGCCTGTGGGTTTACCTATCTTGGAGGTGCATATTCCCAAATGACTTTGAGACATATAGGAGTAGGAAGAGATTCAAGGCCTGTCATGACGAACAAATAAAACCGGAGCTTCATGCACAACTTGAGGAACAACTCAAGAGAAGACTGCCTCATTTCGAGAAGAGATAGATTCATTGAGGGAAGAACAGAGGCAAGTCCGCAACCAATCGCAACTCACTCCCGTTAATCTGGTACCCAGTCCCCCTTAACGTCGGAGTAGCTGCGCGTCCACGCCAATTACTCAACATAGCGATGCCCACTTACCAATCGACGACATCCAGGTGATGTACCTCTTTAGAATGCTACGTAGATAGATCTACCTGGTGGATGCCTCAGCTCATCATGTATTGTTATGTAGGAGCCCACGCCTTACATCCTCAGAGTCAAGCTTGTTGGCTCCATTCCCATTGATGTTGGGCAGGGGATGGCGTATCTATGGATGTCAGGGACACTAGTGCACGGTGTCCAACTAGAGACCAGTTTCATAAAGGTTTAGATGGACATGATTAATGATATTTTTAGGACCATCCCTCTTGAGAAGCCCCAAACGAAGAGATTACGACATTAGGGATGCCGTTCACACATTATCCAGTGGTCTAAGAGGGACATTGCCCTCGACTCGTCCATGCCACGATATCCACATCCAGTGGCCCAAGAGGGGCATCGCCCTGGACCTGTCACATCAGCTCCCGTGGCTACACCTCCAGCTCCATTTCTAAAGCCTGTTGCATCGACTCGTATAGAGACGACACCGAAAATGTATCGTAAGCGAGGAGATAAGACTCGTCCAAAGAAGATTAAGGTGCCTCCCAAGCAATGGAAGTTCATTCTCGGAGTTTCGTTGGTCCCCAAGTCACAATTACCCAGGCTTGGACTGGTTTGCAATACATTGCATACCTGGCACATGCAGAGGCCCAACATGAAGCCAAACCGGATAGTGGATTTACTGTGAGATACACGGAGGCACATTTCCTCTATGACTCGAGCTACTTCGTTGTGACCATTGAATACTTATTCTTACTATTCAACTTTGACGAACTCGATGCCTCACTTCTACGATGCTGGACACTGTAACTGTACTATAAAATGAAGTTCTATATTCACGTCATACCGATAAATGTTATTACTCTTTACTTATGTATAGATACACGATCCAACAAGTCCAGTGACGGCGACAACCGGTGGGTTTCCTTGACCCACACTTGGTCTCTAAGCAATCCATCAATGATAATGCACCCTTCATCCAAATTACATAACGAGCGGATTGATTGCTCACAGTGACAAGGAGTACATCATGGTACCCTTCAACCAAGGTTAAGTGCTTCACTAGTTGCCAGAAGTTTCATTTGTAATTTATACGCAACATGAACTTAGAATTAATCACTATGGCAACACACATGACTAGGTCTCACTAGATTCTGATTGTGATTGTACCAAAGTGGAGTAAGATAATATACCTTAATTCCCTACTTAGGAGCAACCACGACTTCACTCATGTGCAACAAGCAATTGACAGGTAAACTCATTTCCTCCATACATAACTCTATTATAATCTTTCTTTCGTTTGCAATGCCCGAGGCTAACTTTTTTGGAATCTAGCACTAATGTTGCCTAGGGAGGGAGACACAAGCAATCCAGCGACACACTATGACACATGACGCAATTTCTGGTACCCGCTACAACATAATAATCCTATATCACATTTCGTTATAATGCCTCCATAATTGACAATACCTATGTATGTAATTCTATTTTTGTAGTGCCACTAGTAGCTACAAGGTAACGTATGTGGATTCTACGTGTGCCGCCATATGAAGGAAATCATGGACGCTAAGACAAATGATCCAGAGGTTTATCAACCTTACAATAATTATGATTTTTTGATTATATATACGTATAGATATATACACACATGCTAATTAATGACTTAACATTACTCCTAGCGACAGCGTGCGGACTTCGATAAAAGTGCAATTGATCTTAACAAACTCGTCGAAATTCGAGGAAACCTCTTCCAATTCTTGCTAGCAAAGGTCATAAACAAGACCAGAGAGTTCCACCCCAGCAATGGTGATTAGATGTTGAAATATTGGATTCAGTTGTAATCACTCAATTGTGCTTAATCAAACAATTCATTCAATTTAATTCATTTGTGAGATCTGTGTAACGATTGTCATGCTATATATGTGATCTGCATGTGTTATTTCATTCATATGTGAAATTTATGTAATGATTTTCTTGTGCTATATATATGTGATCTTACTTGTTTTCAGATGGCATGGCTAGCATATCCTGAGGCTAGCCGAAAAAGAGCAATCGACATCATTGTTAAAATAGCAATCACAGACGGTTCGGTGTTCTAAACCATCTGTGATATATATATATATCACAGACGGTTTAAAACATCGAACCATCTGTGATATGCACCATATCACAGACGGTTAATAATAAAAACCATCTGTGATATCGTGCCTATCACAGACGGTTAATACAAAAATCCGTCTGTGATAGTGGAATATTACAGATGGTTATTCAGAAAAACCAACTGTGTTGTATGTTATCACAGACGGCATGGGAGCCTCTGTGATAACCAGCTATTATCACTGATACATAAACGCAGACAGTTTAGAAACTGTCTATAATGGCGGTTTTGAACCATCTGTGATAACACCATCTGTAGTAGTGGCCGCAGGTAGGAGGAGGGCGGTGGTGGTCGGCGGGGGCAACGAGGAGAACATTAGGAGGCAGTGGTAGATCCGTTAGCGCTAACAGTGGGAGACTAGGAAGGAGGGCAGTGCGGGGCGGCTCACCGGAAAGGACGAAGATGAGCGGTGTGGGAGGTGGTTGACGTAAAGAGAGGAGCGACGGGGGAAGAGCTGGCCAGCGAGGCGGCGCGCGGGTAGGAGGTTGGGGGTGGTGGCAGCGGCTGGGGTGGTGTTGGGATACGGGTAGGCTACACGAGCAAAAATTAAAATTTTCTACCACATATACCAGGAAGTCATGCTAGTAAGAGATCATAGATTATTACCACTAGATACGCAGTACATCGGAAATAGAGTTGAAGCAACCGATTTAACAAAGAGTGCGTTGATATAGTGGAAGTAGTCGATCATTCTCTGGCCAACTGTCTCCTCCTCGCGATCATCTTGGTCAACGCCGCAGTCACAGCAGCGCCTCTACCAAGATCCACACGTCCAGAGATGGAACACAGTGCGTCAACGTGCTAGCACCAGTGCACACGACAGGGGTTATGAGAGGTGGCGACTAGGGTTTTGATGGTGTGCTTCGGGATACCTCCTTCAGCCCCTACACCTCTCTTTATATAGTGTTCAATCGGATCCTTATCCGATACGAGTAGAGTTCGTATCCTGCTCGGAGACTATCATCCGAATCTTTATTATTCCAGCCCATTAAGTGTGTGACCCTGTAGATTCATGTATATTTGACCATGGCCCGAAAACTCCTTTTCGGTTCATAAGTTGGTAGTGGTCCCTAGCAGGACATAATGATTTCTAAATATACATAAAGATAATATTGAACAAAGATATAAAGTGTTTATGTACCAATCCCTTTGCCTTATGATACCAGATCGAACTCAAGGCGAGAAGAGTGACATCCTATGATAGTTCGATTCTTTACTCGAACCTACAATAGATTATCCAGTTGTGATTGACTACTCAACCACATTCGGCATAGTAATGCACTTTCTTAATCCAATCATATCGAGGGGCCCAAAGATATCTCTCCTATTATACAGGAAGGACAAATTCTATCTTGGTCATCCATATTCATTTGCATGTTTCATAGTAAACTCAAAACTACCTTTATAACCACACATTCACGAAGTAGTGTTTGGTAACTTGTATGTAAACTATTACACATGTAGGAAACAGAGACGACCTCAGGTCTAAGTTCCTATATACATTATGTATGAGACTAACTGATGGCACATAAGAATATGAGTCGGTTCTTTTGGGCTGATGGTTTACGGCTTAAATATTTGAATTTTGGTGGTTCGCGAGAGTCAGTACGTAGAGGAAAATAGTTGCATGCGATTTTGGCCGATACAGCTGAACCCAGTACACTTTTTACTCCTATTGACCCCGCCTTGAAAAACATACTGTTTTAAAGCTAGTTACTGTAGACAATAAAAGCATAAGACAACTTTAAGCTCAAAAGAACCCAACCTATAACAATTGTTGCAGTGTCTCATGGTGGATCAATCCAACATCATGTTCTCTAATATATCTTCATATTATTGATTTGATATCCCATATCCATGATCCATGAAACATAATCATCAATCAATATATGTGCTGATATGTAAATCATAATTGTCATACATAATGATATAAGATCAGAGATAATTTAGAACAACATCATGAATAAAGAGTTTAATGAATAAGTCACATACTTGTTTATCAATATGAAAGATATTTATTAAAGGGATAAAATAATATATTATTCAAAAGATCATAAACATAGAAATGACACAATTATCTTCATGACTGCCTCTAGGCCATATCACTAACTGGTGGGGGAGAAGAGTTAGGTTTAAGGTTAACTTTAATAGTCACCACTATTGCGCACTATTGCATGTCTCGCTCAAACAGGATTGAGTTTGTTCTTGAAATTTTGTATGGATATAGATCATGTACTTACTTATAGCTGATAATTTTTTAAAAGTTTTTGAAAACTTGCGCATTTGATTTTAATAGAATTTGCACTATTTTCATAAAAAGGTGTCATTTTCACCTGATATATCCCCAAGATGGTACACAAAACAACTAGAGCTTGGGCTGCACATGCTCGTTTCGTGAAGTTGTGATTGATTGGGCCAGATTGCCATCGACCAGAGCAGCTGCCATTGTACTCTTAGTCTTGTCCTTCATCGGCCCAGCTAGTTAGGCCTTGCCTCTTAGTTGAGCACAGACTCTTCACTAGGGGTGGCAATGGGGTGGGGTTTGAGGGAGGCCTTCGTGGCCCTGCTCACCCACACTAAGGTTACCGGGAGAGATGACTCTTTATCTCTGGTCCATGTGGGGACCTAACCCCTACGAGAGATAAAAATATATTAAATATTTTTTAAAAATAATAATATGACTTTGTTTATTAATTTGTAATTATTTATGCATATTTTTCTTTAAAATATATATATTCTAATATATAAATTCATGTTTTAGTTAAATATATACGAGGAAAGAATACAATCTCTTATATTAAAAACTATAATTTATTATTTCAAAAAATTATACTTACCAGGTCTCCGTGAGGTTCCGTGGGAAAGAACAACTCTATTCTCACTCAGCTAGCATAGCGGAGACCGACGGGGGAATTGCCACCCCTACTCTCCGCCGTCTCTCCTGTGCCCATGAAGCGACGCGGTGGGGAGACAAGCGAGCACCACGTTCGGCACGATGCCGCACCTGTCACTAGTCCGTGTCAGGGCACGTAGTGTGTAACTTCAGTAATCAGATTGTTGACGCAGTCCTCTAGATGGAGTATTTCCTTTCGAGTGAACCGAGCATACACGTAAAAAATACACGTCATTTTTGACCTTTTATTGCATCCTTGTGACTGGTAATCACACCGAGACCACTCATCTGTTTACTTCAGCATCAGTGACGTTGACGTAGATACATTTCCACACTAGGAACTCGCGCAAATTAGTTGATGGTATGCAAGCCACGTTATCACGCATGGTTCTAACGTGCAAAAGGAAGCTACAACCCTGCTAGCCATCGAGCACAACATCGTACGACAATTCTATTAGATATTTGTATATGACCATGGAACACGGTAGGTTGACCGTGCGGTCAACCGGCTGTGCTTATTATGCACCACAGATCACGTATATTTTTTTAAGGCTCTTTTCTTTCTTATTTTCTGGGTATTGTTTTTATAAACCGGTTCTTCGGATATGAAAAGAAGAGGTCTATATATGTAACCCTTAATTCATTAATCAATTTATTATGTGATTTCTCTAAAACACTATATGTTTTCATAGTATCATATGTGATCGCTCCTGTAACCGCACGATTCCGTAAACCCTAGCCATCGGCCTCCATCTTCTGGTAGATCTATCCCTCTCTCTCTCCCATGATTGGCTCCACCGACCTCTGTACCGACTAGGTGACTTAGGCCGAGCAGGCTACTTTGGCGGACCACGCGGCTCAAACCGACACCGTTGCCGTTGAGGACCGTCGATCGTGCGCGCCAAGAGGCGCTCACCGCGATCGCTGCCGAACGCCAGCAGGTCATGGCTACTGATCTCGCCCACGACATCGCCTACCAACTGGACTACGCCATCGCCACTCTTCATGCCCAAGCTGTTGGCATCCTCAACATCAAGGTCCTCATTCCGGTCACCCTTAACTTCACCTCCGCTAACTACGGAAAGTGGCGCGGCTTCTTCCTTGTCACACACGGTAAGTATGCCTTGATAGACCACGTCCTCTCTGATGTTGCCTTCTTCCTAATCAGGCGGATTGGGTACGCATGGACATCGTGGTCTTGTCTTGGCTTTACGGCACCATTGTTGTGGACCTCTTAGATATCGTCGTGTCCCCCACCACTACTGCCTGCATCGTCTGGACGAACCTCAAGTACCAATTCCTTGGCAACAAGGAGACCTATGCTCTGTACATGGAGGCGGAATTCCGCAATTTCATCCAATGTGATTTATTTATCTCTGATTTTTATCAAAAACTCAAGAATATGACAGATGGTCTTGGCAATTTCGGGAAACCTATTTTCGACCGGACACTCGTGTTGTCCGTCCTTCGTGGCCTCAACGAGAAGTTCTCTCATATGGTGCTAATCCTCGAGATGCAACGGCCGTTTCCTACGTTCGTGGAGACTCGTTCGCATCTTCTCCTCAAAGAGATCACCAAGAACTCTAGACCAGCCATGCCACCCTCCATTTTTCTCGCTGCTGGATAGCAGGCCTCCCGCCCTCTGAGCCTAGGCGGGGGTGGCGGGGGCAATGGCAGCTACAGGAAGAACAACAGCCGCAACCACCTCCGTCACAAGGGCACCAGCGGCAACAATGGGAACAACAGCTTGGGCTGGACCAACGGGGCACCGCCCCCAGTGCCAGTGGAGGCGACCATGCAGCCGGCAAAGCTAGGCAGATGGGGTGACCATCCTTTTTAACCCATGGATCGAGACTATTTAGGTGTGGCCACACTACGCCGATGGCATCCTCGGTCCCCGACCCAATGCGCTAACTCCACCGTCGTGCTTGGCGCCCATGCTCTCACTGTCGCACCCCCTCCCGACCATCTTAGTGTCCAGTTTAGTGCATCGACCCCTCCTAGAAACATTGGCTATTTTGGCGGCCCTCCTCAGCTGCCCCAATTGGCACCGTGGACCCCCATGTCCGGTGTTGGCTCCTGGGACCAATAGCACCTCGCCAATGCTTTCAGTACAATGACACTTACACCGCCTCCCTCCACCAAGTGGTATATGGATTCGGGTGTGTCTTTGCACATGACTTCAGACGTCGGTACTCTCTCTGCTTTTCACCCCCTCCACATCCACTCCCTCTAGCATCATTGTCGGTATTGGGTCAATGCTGCCCATTACCTCCACCGGCTCGCTGTCGTTCCCCACCACCCATACCCCCTCTCTTTGTGTCATATTCTTTTCACTCTACAGATACTCAAAAATCTTATTTTCATTCGTCAATTCATAATTGATAATAATTGTTCTATGAAATTGATCCCTATGGTTTATCTGTAAAGGATGTTTGTACCAAGAGCGTGATTACCAGGTGCAATAGTTTCAGGGACTTATATCTGTTTCACCAGTCCTTCGCCAGCCCCCATGCTCTTGTCACCACCTCCTCCTCCATGTTGTGGCACCGCCATCTTGGGCATCTTGGTCATGAAGTTTTATCTAAGCTCGCCAGTTCTAGTGTTTTTTCATACAATAAAACTGCACTCGAACCCCTCTGTCATACGTGTTAGCTTAGCTGCCACGTGCGTTTGCCATTCAGCACTTCCTCCTCTCAGGCTAGTCATATTTTTTACTTAATATATTGTGATTTTTGGAGCTCTCCTGTCGCCAGTGTGTCTAGTTACAAATATTATCTTATTATTGTTAATGACCGCTTCCATTTTCTTTGGACTTTTCCTTTGCGTCTTAAGTTTGACACCTTCACTCACATTTCTCATTTTGTCACTTATGTTTGCACCCAGTTTGGCGCTACCATAAAGAATGTTCAGTGTGACGATGGTCGTGAGCTCGACAATTCCATCACTCACACTTTGTTCCTCATCCATGACATTGGACTCTGCATGTGTGTCCCTATACTTCTCAGCAAAATAGGAGAGCCGAACACATCATTCGCTCCACAAATGACATCATGTGAGTGCTCATGTTTCAGGCTAGCCTCCCTCCCACTTTTTGGGTGGAAGCCCTCCACGCTACTACCTATCTCCTTAATCACCACCCTACCAAAAACTCTTAATGTTTCTACTCCCTTGTTTGCCCTCTACGGTGTTGCTTCCTCCTACTCGCATCTTCGCGCCTTCAGATGCTACTGATGCCCCAACCTAACCTCCACAGTTCCAAACAAGGTTTCACCGCATTCCACCTTGTGTTTCTTCCTTGGCTGTCAATCTGACTACAAAGGTTACCGGTGTCATGATCTTTCATCCAACAAAATAATCATCTTCTGCCATGTCTCTTTTGATTAGTCCTCCTTTCTCTTTGCTGAAGCCTTTCCTATGCCTCCCTCTAACCTAGATTTTTTATCCAATTGTGGCACTTCACCTTTGCCAATTGGATCACAAGTTGTTGCAGGACCAGGTACCGACGGATTCCCCCCTAAGCATCGACCGGCCCTCACTGGCTACTATCGGTCGGCCCTCGCCCACATCTACCCAAGTGGTGCTAGCCCCTGTCAGCTGTGGTCAACCTACCATGGTCGACACCTGTCGTGGTTGATCGACCGTGGATGACCTGCCGTGGTCGACCTCCCCGACACAACAACAGTTGGCTCACCTGGCGCCAGATGTGTGTCACCCTCGGCACCCACATTCTCATCTGTCGCTGTGCGTGATTCTGCTGGCCCTGCTACCCCCGATGGCTCTATGCCTTAGGTTGATGCCAGCAGAGCCAGTGCCATCTCCCGCCCCCGACAGTCGTCCCTATTACATCGACAACCAATGATCATCACATGCCCACGTGCGAAATGTTAGGATTTCATCTTTCAGTTCAACGGCTTAATCTATAGGCCATAGTGCTCTCCCCTGTGCCCAAAACACACCGAGATGACTTGGCTGATCCTAATTGGCGCCACGTTATGACTGAGGAATACAACGCTCCCCAAGCCAACAACACTTGGGACCTCCTTTCTCGTCCACCTGGAGTTAATGTGGTGATAGGAAAATGGATTTTTTCCACAAATTTCTCTCGAATGGTTCTCTTGATCGATACAGGCTTGTTGGGTTCTTCGTTGTTTCAAACAGCACCCTGGTATTGTTTTGATGAGACCTTTAGTCCCATGGTTAAGCTTGCTAGAATCCGCACTGTGCTCACATTGGCACTATCTCGAGATTGATCGATTCATTAGCTTGACATCAAGAACACCTTTCTACATGGCACTCTATCTGAGATAGTCTACTATTTGCAGCCCTCTGGATTTGTTGACCCTGCTCGACCTAACCATGTTTGTCGGCTTAACAAATCTCTCTACGGCTTGAAGAAAGCTCCTCGTGCATGGTACAATCGCTTCGTCTCACATCTCCTATCCCTTGGCTTTGTGGAGGCCAAGTCGGATACATCACACTTTGTGTTCCACCGGGGTGCTGACACAGTGTACTTACCGATCTATGTGGATGACATAGTATTGACTGTCTCCTCTGATGGTCTTCTTCTCCAGACGATCTCAGCTCTCCAGTAAGAGTTTTCCATGAAGGATCTCGGTCAGCTTCACCATTTTTTGGGATGTCAGTCCACTGCAAGGAAGGTGCTCTATTTCTTTTCCAGCGCCAGTATATTTTAGACTGCAAATTCACATGCACACGTCACAGGCAACATCACATCGTTTACGTAGGTTCACGGTATACAAGCCACGTCATCACGCATGGCTCTGGGGAGAAAAAGAAGCTACAACCCCGCCACCGGCCAAGCACAAAATCACCAGAACATTCACGCGCAAGTCACCACGAGCAAGCGGGATAAGCTCACGTGTGTGTTGAAAATTGGCTCATGAGGTGAGGCCAAATTTTAAAGCATATGTAGTTTAATACTATATTATTTAGCTTAGTGAAAGAGAGAATAATTTATAAGATATATTTTTTCAATCTTTAAACGAATGACTTATGAAATGAGATAACATGATAAGGACTTTTACGTGAAAACCCACGTGACTTGTGCTACTACGTACTGCATCACGAATTGAATTAGCCCTGTTCATACACTACCAGTCACTATCAGTCGACAGTATAAAATGTTGGGATTTTGAGATCGAAATGTGCATCGATAGGCGAATTAATTGGAGAACATGTTCCTCTCGTACTAGTCTTTGAATGGTGATCGACCTATGGCTCCGTGTAGTTTTTTTGTTTGGTTTTTGGCTTTCGCCCTTCTAAAATCAAAATAAATGGAACGACTTTTATATATGATTTTTTAAAATTATTTTTTCAAACAACTTCCTAAGCCTATTGGTGCATACATCATTAGCATCAGCGACTTCATTGTCTACCATCATCTCAAAAAATTCAGCAAGAAGCTATCCATCAAAGTTAAAAACTATTAGTTGCAAAAAAAAAAAGCAGGACCTATATATACCGGTGAAGTGCCTGAGGTCCTGAACCACGTGGCCGTCTGAATCTCCAAGTCGATATGTAGCTGAGTATAATGTCGACATGCTCACATGCATCTCATGCCAAATTAAACTAATCCGACTGAAGCAGTTTAACTCTTTAGCAATGTTCATATTTGATCTAACTTCACCACTTAAGAGCCTATTCACTTATAGAATCATAGACGCATTATACACATTTCACTCCTTTTTCTTTTATCTCATGTACCTATCTTTCTTTTACTTTTTTTTATCACTCGTCAGTAATTACTATTTATTTTTACATAAAACTATCAATTATGATCAAAATTTATTAGTCAAGTCAATACGAATATTCCCTGTAAGTAGCAATGGGCAGAAGGATCCAATTGACCAATTCAGCATCACGACGCTTCCGCTGCTCACGTGCCACTATCAGTCACCTCATCGCAGAGGGACCGGACTGTCCTCTTCTGGCACATGCAAGCTGGTAGGAGTACTGCGTTGCTTCCTCTATAAATACGTCGATGGAAGCAAAGCTAAAGTGCAGCATGCAGCCAGGCCATTGGCGAGAGAACACGGGTGTTGGAGTAGGAATGGGTAGGCAGATTCTCTCTACTCTTCTGTTCTTAGCGGTGGCGGCGTGCAATGGCGCCCATGCAGCGTTCAACAGGCACAGTTTCCCAGAGGGCTTCGTCTTCGGCACCGGCTCCGCAGCCTATCAGGTTCGTGCACTTGCGACATCATCACCCATCAGTAATGGCTTGTCGAAGGAGTTCTTGCATTGCTGTACACAGGGGAGACAGTAATAACTAGTGCAAAACCTGAAACCCCTAATTGAGTGTTAGCAAGCTGTTCTCTGAGCTGAGAATGAACAGTTCAATTTGCTAGAGTTCCATGATTGATGGACGCTCGAGACAGAGTTTGCATGTTAGCACTGCGATGGGTGCCTGCACTAGATGTTCCCTGATGCATGTATGCGAGTGTGACTACTGCTAGTTTTAATCGGTTGGATTAACGTTGCATTGCTCACTTCACTTGCAGTACGAAGGCGCCGTTAAGGAAGGTGGCCGAGGCCCGACGGTATGGGACAAGTTCGCTCATACTCCAGGTGCCGATCAATCTACACCTCTCTCTCCCCCCATACTTAACACCAGTGTTTTAAATCTCCGGCTATAACGTTTAGCGGATGACCTCTCAAACAGCTAATAGCGGAGCTAAATAAGGCTATAGCGGCTAAATTGTACATGGACTCAAATAGCTCGATCAATCTAAAACAGCTATAGCGGGCTATAGCGGCAGCTATAGCCGGAGATTTAAAACCTTGCTTAACACTGCGAAGTAGTGCAACAAATCATTAATCTTTCCATTGTAAAGTACAGAGTAAAGTGTGCGAAGTGTCAAGGACAGTATTACGCATCTCAGTATGTTATACTATTTTCTGCATCTCGTAGTACTTGGTGTCATAGTCCTTGATTGCGCTTATTTCTGACTGTTCAACACGGACCGTGTGAGCGACACTAGTGTGTTCGAAATGAAGTCGTATCCTAATGTGTTTTTCCTATAGTCGATCGACAAGGATAGATCAAGCTACATAATTGCAAGGAGTCTGACAAGGGTAGCGATGGAGACCCCTCAATCGCCACCGGTAGTCCAGTACTATGGTGCTGTGCTCAAGTAGACACACCAGTCTTTGTTAACTCTGACCGGGGCTTTGAAAGAAGTTCGGTTTCGTCACATATTTCATTCTGCTATAATTTTTAATTGGTGAAAATATTGCTGTCTTCAACGCGAAGATATAATTTAGTTTCAACAGATGCAATCCACGGAAGTATTTTAACCTATAAACTCTATCCCCCCAGAGGAAAGACAGTTTTTATTATGTAACAGTAACTGGCTGACAAGGTAAAAACTATATGCCTTGCAGGTAAGATTGCGGATGGTGGCAACGGAGATGTAGCACTAGACTTTTACCATCGGTACAAGGTGAATTTTCTTATATACTGAACTATCATGTTCATGTGAAAATATAGAGCATTTGAACATCTTTGAACCGAGTTAAATCCGGAATTACAGGAGGACTTGAACTTCGTGACAGACATGAACATGGATGCCTTCCGGTTCTCCATTGCATGGAGCAGGATCCTCCCAAGTAAGAGTTAAAATCTGAACAAACAAAAGCGAGACAAAATTGTTCAAAGTACAACCAGTTCATCATCTATCTTCTCTTTGCTGGTGAGGACATGTAGCTGAGTTTTGTGAGATTACTACTTGCAGATGGTTCCTTGAGTGGAGGAGTGAACAAAGAAGGGGTTGCTTTTTACAATAACCTAATCAACGAGGTTATAGCTAAAGGTGTTGTTTTTGCTCCTTTTTTTCTTCAAAGTATTTAGGGCATATATACACAGCATCTTTTTCACTAAAGGTAGCCATTTCTTCAACATGGTAGGGTTGACGCCATATGTCACAATTTTCCACTGGGACACGCCCCTGGCCCTAGAGGAGGAATACGGAGGCTTCCTGAGTGAAAACATTGTGTAAGCTAGTCAAATTACAGTATCTCTTTTTCCCTTAGAAAAAGGATCAATGAATAACAGCTGCCTTAAATAAAACAACAAAACTAAAGAACTAGTGGTACAAAGTTGTTGCAGAAATAATTGCCTTTGATTCATCCTTTGTTCCCATTCATTTAATATTTTTGACAAAGCGTGTATTCCGAATCGGGTCTCTCAGATGTCAAATTCGGTTGCAGTAATGATTCAGGAGCACTGATCAGTGATCATACTCCATTAATTATTCGTTCCATATTTCTCCTTGAAACAGTTCGATCTTCCACCGTACAAGGGACTCGTCAATTCAGACCATTCAGTTCAAATTTCTGCTGAATTTAGGATGAACTTACAGATAACATTGTTATTCATTAATTTGCTCGTGAGCGTAATGTATCAGCAGTACCTAAAGCACAGTTAATCATCTCGATCCCTAAACTAAACGCGTGAATGCAGGAAGGACTACCTGGACTTCGCCGACGTCTGCTTCAGGGAGTTCGGCGACCGGGTGAAGTTCTGGACCACGTTCAACGAGCCGTGGACGTACAGCACCTACGGCTACGGCAGCGGCGTGTTCGCGCCGGGCCGGTGCTCTCCGCACGTCTCCAAGTCCTGCGGCGCCGGCGACTCCAGCCGGGAGCCGTACATCGTGACGCACCACATCCTGCTCGCCCACGCCGGGGCCGTCCGCCTGTACCGCCAAAAGTACCAGGCCGCGCAGAAGGGCAAGATCGGCATCACCCTGGTGTGCCACTGGTACATTCCCTACAGCAACACGGCGGCCGACAGGGCCGCCGCGCAGCGCAGGATCGACTTCATGTACGGCTGGTATATGGACCCGATCGTGTTCGGCGACTACCCGGCGGAGATGAAGGGGTGGCTCAGCAACCGGCTGCCGGCGTTCACCAAGGAGCAGTCTGCGACGCTCAAGGGGTCCTACGACTTCATCGGCGTCAACTACTACACCACCTACTACGCCATCAGCGTGCCCCCGCCGCCCAACGCGTTCGAGATGTCGTACGAGGGCGACACCCGCGCCAATTACACAGGGTTCCGTAACGGCAAGCCCATCGGTCCGCAGGTACGTACATAGCCACACGCG
Source organism: Dendrocalamus latiflorus (assembly GCA_017311315.1). NCBI lineage: Eukaryota > Viridiplantae > Streptophyta > Magnoliopsida > Poales > Poaceae > Dendrocalamus > Dendrocalamus latiflorus. Next base: position 9,297,427 of record CM029626.1, read on the forward strand.
TGCACGTCAACAAATTAGTATTTACTTAGCCCATGTCTAGCTCTTAACTGATCGATGCTTGCATGAACATATCTCAGGCTTACACTCCCATACTTTTCATTTACCCGCCGGGCATCCGCGAGCTCCTGCTGTACACCAAGAGGAAGTACAACAACCCAGCCATCTATGTCACGGAGAACGGTAAAAGATTCAGCTGATTGATTCAACGTTATCAATTTGTCATTGCACTTGTCAGTACTAGTTAACAGTTAACGGACTGCTACACCATGAGTGCATCTGAATGGCAGAAGCTGTTTGTTGTTTCTGTCGGACGCAGGTGTTGACGAGGGGAACAACAGCACCCTGCCGATCTCAGACGCTCTGAAGGACGACACCAGGGTGAACTACCTCTACAAGCACCTCCTGTTCCTGAACCTCGCCATCAAGTACGTGCTGCTCACTTGGATCATGCATCTCAAACCTTGCAGCTCCGACATGCATACGAAATACAGGATTATTTCTAACAACTGCATGCAATCTTAATTTGTTAATTTGTTTGTCAGGGAGAAGGTGAATGTCAAGGGCTACTTCGCGTGGACGTTCATGGACTGCTTCGAGTGGGGGGACGGCTACAAGGACCGGTTCGGCCTTATCTTCGTGGACCGCAACACGCTCAAGCGCTACCGCAAGAAGTCCAGCTACTGGTTCGCGAATTTCCTCAATCGTGGGGGAGTGGTTTCCACCGTAGCTCAATCGGCCCATCGTATATAAGTTCAAGCATATATATATGTGATCAAAGGATAGATTTATGTAGGACATGATAAAGAAAATACAGATTGTTAGAAGAAAATATCCGAGTGATACCTAGACACATCTATACATATATATATATATCCCTTTTAGTAAAGATTCTAAAAGAGATATTTAGATAAATATCCTCACACATAGTTATAAATATAGCTTATAGTTATAGAACACTATAGAGAGGAATGAGAAACACCTCTTTTTTTTTTAGAGTTTTGGACTCTTGGTACTCTTCTCGTGTCTTCCAAAGTTCTATTACCTATTGTTTGACGCGCAAACAGGACACTCAAGAAATGATAGCATCCATGAGCAAGCTCGATTTCCGGCCTAAGTTTTGGCTGCATGGTCTGTGTTGTGCTGACGATGTGACTAGCTCTATTACTTCCTCCTGTCGAGTGATTGCTGGACTCGGTGTTTTTTCCACGTTGAGCCAGCGAAGAAAATTAAGCCTCCTGTCCAGCTATCATATGTCAATTATACACTTGGCTTCTGATTATGTGCATGATGCATGATCTGACTCTGGGAGCCTTATCCTTCATCCTATCGTTTGATTATGCGGAAGATGCCAGCAGATTAGTAGACCAAAATCTGACGCGCGGAATATATCGGGCATTCACATATTAGGATTCAGATAGGCTAAACTAACACAAATTAAAATTTCTTCAGTGTAAACTAGAGAGCCATACAAGTAAGATATCTTAGATCATTACCACTAGACGCGCAATGCAGCGGAAAAAGAGTTGAAGAAGTCCGGTTCAACGTAGCGCGCATCGATGTAGTGGAAGTAGTCGACCATCTAACATCTCTGAAAAGTAATCCTCGTAAGCCGGTCGTCCTCTAGCGGTAATCGATCTCCACGAGCCGATTGTCTTTTCCTCGGATTGTCCCGATCAACACCGCAGTCACAGCAATACCTCTACTGAAGTCCACACGTCTAGAGATGTAACGTCGTGCACTGGTGTGTTAGCACCAGTACACACAACAGTGCTTTCGGAAGGAGGCGGTTAGTGTTTTGGTGGGTGGTACGATGTAACTCCCTGTACCACTTGAACCCATAGCCCAGTTCTCCTCTTTATATAAAGCTTTTGGCCAAATATTAATCCAATACGAGTAGAGATCGTATCCCACTCAGAGAACCTCCGATCGAATTCTTATCCAATACAACTAGGGATCGTATTTCACTCGCAAAGCCTTCAATCGGATCCTTTACTATTTCTGCCCGTTGAGTATGTGACCCTGTAGGTTCATATATACTTAGTTGTAACCCAGAAAAACCTTTCCTATCACTAGTCAGTAGTGATTTCTAGCGTGACATATCGACCCCTTAAATATACACAAAGATTGATCTAAATAAACCTTATGCAATATGATCTACAACTAGGTCCTAGTCATTTACGATCAGTTCATAACTCCTTACGACCAATTCGTATCTGGTTACGACCAGTTTGTATCTTCATACGATTAGTTCGCAAACCAATTTGTGATATGTTTGAGCAACTCACGATCAATCAATATACCCATACGACCAATTCATACCTGGTCAGATTAAATGACTTATTTGTGTATTCTGCTTCTGCCTCATGGTAACCGATCGAACTACAGGTGAGAAATGAGTCACCTATGGAGTGCTCAATTTTTTCTCGATCTAGTGATGGATAACTTCATGTAATTGACTTTTTGACCACTTATTGTATGACTATGCATTTTCTTTATCCAACTACATCGAGAGGCACAGAGATATCTCTTCTGTTATGTAGGAGGAGCAACTCCATATCTGAGCAGTCACATTTCTCTGTATGTTTCATAGTATATCCAAAAGCTATCTTTATAACTACCTAGTTATAGAGTAGCGTTCGGTAATCCTAAGTGCACTATTACACATATAAAAAAATTATGCTTATATCAAGTATAAGGATTATACATCATTATTACTTGAGACCAACTAAATAACGCCTAAAATATAACAATCTCAACAGTGTCTCAAGATGAGTTAATCCAACATTATATTATCTAACATGTATCCATATTATTGGCACCGTTCTTTTTAGCTTATTGCTTATGATTTATGGCCCATGCCTTCCCTTGAACAAATAAATGGGACAACTTCTCGTCATTTTTTCAAAGCGGGTTATTGGGATAGCCTTTTCGAAGAGACTTATCGGCATTCAGTTCGTTCGCACAAGCGCTTGTGATATAGCAAAAAACCATTAGCTACAGCAATAAAAACACACCCATTGATTTGATATCTCTATATCCATGATCCGTAAATATGATCATCAATCAATATATATGTTGATCTATGAATCATAATTTTCTCATATAATGATATAAGATCATAAATAATTTAGAATAATATCAAAACATAAATAAAGAGTTTTACGAATAAGTTACATATTTGTTGATCAATATGAAAGATATTTATTTAAAGGACAAAATAACATATTTTTAAAAGATTATCAACATAAAAATAATATAATTATATCTATTTATTGTCTTTAGAGCATATGACTATATCAAAAAAAGGCTTGATTTAGCCCCCAAAATACGAAGCAAGCGAGCTATGTTATCCAACAAGTACCCATACACTACTTGATTTCTTGTGAAACGCATCAAATTGCAGGAGGATGTGAACCTCCTGAAGGACATGAACTTAGATTCCTTCCGGTTCTCCATTGCGTGGACCAGGATCCTGCCAAGTGAGTATTGAAGTTTTGATCGCACATCCTCCCTCAAATTATTTATTCATGTTTATGATCACAATTAGTAGTACTTAGTAGCTTTGCCTTGTGTCACTGCGTGCTTCTGGCAGAAGGGTCCTTGAGTGGAGGACTGAACAAAGAAGGGGTAGCTTTCTACAACAGCCTGATCAATAAGGTCATAGCTAAAGGTAATCGATATACTTGTTCTCCTTTGCATTCCTATGTAAAGCCATCTACCAACTATGGAGAAAAAAAAGACAAAACTTTGACAAAAAAAATTCACGGCAGGTTTGACGCACCCAGGCCCTGGAAAGCAAATATGGAGGCTTCCTGAGTGAAAACATAAGTGTGAGTACCACTTGCCAATTGCAACTCCTCCCTACTTACGAGACTTTTAACTGCGTTTGCGTGCATCTGCACGGTCACGTGTATATTCAGGAAGGAGTACGTGGACTTCGCCGAGGTCTGCTTCAGGGAGTTCGGCGACCGGGTGAAGCCCTGGACAACGTTCAACGAGCCATATATGTGCAGCGCCTACGGCTACGGCGACGGCAACGGCGCGTTCGCCCCGGGGCGGTGCTACGTGACGGAGCTAAATTTTTTTTGAAGTCTGGGCAAGCTAAACTACGACAAACTGCTTCAGGAATTCACGCCGATCTTCTTCAATTACCCGGAGGGCCTCCGCGAGCTCCTGCTCTACACCAAGAGGAGGTACAACAGCCCGGTCATGTATGTCACAGAGAACAGTAAAAATACGCAGCATGTTCTTTTGAGCCGCAGCTTATAGTTTATAACTGTAGTTTTTTATTTTTACCTGTTTGTAAAAAAATACAGAGAGACAGATACTCACGTGCGATTTTGATCGATATATATAAAGTCGTTATAGTGTCTACCTGTTTAAAAACTAGTAATTGTAGAAAAATTAGGTACCGTAGAAAAATCAAAACCAAAAGCCGAAAAAAAACCATACTGTCCCTGCAGTTGGTTTCAGCACGAATAAATGTGCAGCCGTTTTGATTCGCACTCACGCATGCAAATATGCAGCCATTGACGAGGGAAACAACAGCACCCTACCGATCTCAGAGGCGCCAAGGACGGCCATAGGATCTCGTTCCACTCCAGCACCTCCAGTTCGTGAATCTCGCCATCAAGTAAGTACATATATTAATTTACTAGTTATGTCTATTGCAAACTCTATTTGTCCGCAATACATATGCGCGCATCTTGCAGCTTTGCAAACAAATAATTGTGAATCTATCTGTCAACCAGGGACAACGTGAACGTGAAGGGATACTTCACGTGGACGTTAATGGACCGCTTCGAGTGGGGCGACGGCTACAAGGACCGCTTCGTCCTCATCTACATCGACCGCGGCACGCTCAACCGCTACCGCAAGGAGTCCAGCTACTGGATCGCCAATTTCCTTAAGAGTAGGGGTGGACAAAAAACTTGTGACTCGTAGCTCAGCTTGGTTCGTGGAAATTACGAGACGAGCCGAGCCGAGCCAGGAGTTGAGCTCGGTTTCTTAACGAGGCGAGCCCGAGCTGGCTTGCGAGCCGCTCGGATGGCTCGACTCGGCTCGATCGGACGGCTGGGACTCAGTTACTCGGGCGCTCGGCCCATCTCTGTGGTCCATTTCTCGATGCGCCCGCTCGACCCATCTCTCATGTAGTCGCCTCCGACGCTCGGACTCTTCAGTGTCTTCACAGAATCACAATCACACCGACAAATCCGTCTCACTCTCAACCCGAGAAAATCCCCTTTGTCTCAACCCTAGAAAATCGCTGTCACCGACCGCCGGCGCCGACCGCACCGTCACCGACCGCCGGCGCCGGCCCCTCCCCTTCTCCTCGCCTCAGCCTCCACCCCCGTTCCCCCAAGTCTCAACCGTAGTGGCACACCTCCACTGGCACCGACCGCACAGCACTGCCGCCATAGTGCCACACCTCCCTCGCCATCGACCTCTCATCGGCGCCCGGCGCATGGAGCGGCATGCACAGGCCAGCATAGAGTCGAAGAACCGCGGAGGGAGGAGGTCCTCCAGGTCCGGCTCAAGCTCCGACCCCGACAGCCTCGGTAAAGTACCTCCTCAACCCATGTTCTTAAGAGATTAATGGAGATTGGAGAGTGTATCTTGGATGTTGATTGTTGACTGTGTATGTTTACTTGCAAAGCACATCACAGTTGGAGTCTTGGAGAGAAACAAATTGCATGTTGTCCAATTTTGTGATACCATCCAATTTTGTTGTATATGTTCTGTTCTGTTCTGTTCTATATGTTGTATGTAGTTTTGGAAACTTGTTGTATGTTCTATATGTAGTTTTGGAAACTTGCTGTATATTGTATAAACTTATTGTATGTTGTATATGTTTCTGTATGTTCTGTATGATTTTTGGTGACTGGTTACTACTGAAGATTACAATTGAAGTTTGTTGGTTACTTGATTATATGTTCTGTTCTGGAAAATGGCTATAGTGTGTTTATAGTCTTTACTCCATTATCACTCCATATAGTGTTTTTAGATGTCCCTTTCCCTTTCCTGCTGGTTTGGAAGTGCATGGTTCATTAGATGCATCGTAGCTTCATAGTAGTGCTACTGCAAGTTCCTTCGAATTCTTGTCTGGTGTTTCCTTTAGTGCATGAGAGCTACTTTGGTTGTAAGCGATATGTTCTCTTTTGATGTCGCTTTAGTATTTAATCATTGAAAGTATATATATGACCATTTGTTGGAATTGTAAGAACTTTGATGCAAAATAGTTATTTATCTGATAACCACATATGTTTCCTGCACTGCTGCTGCTCATGCCTTGAAGCATTTGGAGGTGCTCGATCTCTCCATATTGTGTTATTTATCTGGCTCTGTTATAAGTGTTTGTGCTGTCATTTTCCCATCGCATTCTCTACCATCTTTATGGTGTATTGGTTTGATCTCCCAGATTCCCTACAATAGATGTGAAATGCTTGCACCATAAAAATGATGAAATATGTAATAGCAATGAGAGCATAATCAGATCTCTTTTTTCTAAAGAAAAACATATTTCTTTGCTTAGGTGCTTTGGATGAGTTTCGGAGGCTCTTCACTCAACTTCTCTTTGTGAAACTTGCTTATGCAGATGTTAACTGGCTATAAATTGTAAAAGCATCATATATGCTCTATTTCGTTCATATGTTTCTTAAGAATAATATTTACCATTTGTCCATTTCTTCACAGATTTTTGGGAGGCGGTTAGACATATGTCCATTTTGCGTTCCGCACCAAATTGTCAGTGTCAACGGTTCAAATCTTCAAATAGAAGACCTTTTGTTTGTTGTACTCGGGCCCTAGTTGGTACTACTGTATTTTGTAACACAGTTCTTCAAATAGAAGATCTTCAAATCACCTATGAACTACTATTTGGATGTAACACAGTTGGTACTAGGGCCCTAGTTGGTACTGCTGTATTTTGTAATTTATACACAATGACTACTTGTATAATTGCAATCAAAATATGTAATTTGTACTAACGAACCTAACGAGCTGAGTCCGAGTTTTCCACCGAGCCGAGCTGAGCCTGTTTTTTAGCTCGTTAGTCTAACGAGCCGAGCCGAGCTAAGCCGCTTCTTTACCGAGCTGAGCCGAACCGAGCCGCGCCGACTCGATATTCACCCCTACTCAAGAGATACTGACCTCTGTCTCGGCCGATCATAAATCTTAGGTGCTATTAATATTAGTTTTTAAAAACTATTTTCTATAGTAAATAATTTTTCTATGATCTATATAGCTTTTAAACAGGATATCTTTTTAAGACAGGGTCTACTAGTCAGCTATAGTATACACTAAAGTTACTTTATTTATACTGGTTAAAATTGTACGTGAGTTTCTCTTTCTGTATGATTCTCTATAAGCTATTTTTATTTATAAATTGAAGTTAAAATTTATCAGTAAAAATTAATATAAACGTGACTCCTTGGCTGGGATGTATTGCTGTGGTGATCGATGGTGTCAAGCTCCATTATTTTCTCCTCTGTCGAGTGATTGTTACGTACGTACCTGCTGTTTGGTCCACGTTGAGCCAAATCCAGAACCCCTAATAGCAGGCGGGATGCCCCGCCAGGCGCGAGGCCACGTCGCCCCGCCCGCGCCCTCCGGCCGGCGCGTGGCGGGGGATTCCGGTACGGCCGGGGGAGGGAAATCCCTCCTCTTTTTCGGAAATTACGTACAGGTCCATTTTTCTCGCAAAGAGGTCCTTTTTTCTCGCGAAGAGGTCCTTGACGGTTTTTTTTACGGCGGATTTTTCTGAAAAACCCCCTCCAGTTTGCAGGATGGCGCCCCGCGGTTTTCTAAATTGCGTACGGGTCCTCATTTCATTACATACGGGTCCTCAATTTTTACGGAAAAACCCTTTACCTTTTTCGAAAATACGCATGTGCCCTCGATTTTTTTTTAAAACTCCTCACAAATTATCGCCTCTTTTACTTCGGTGCACACGGTGGCTGGCGCGGCGTGTCGCCGCGCCTATGCTGCTAGTAAGAAATAATAAAGCTCCCTGTCGAGCGTCGAGCTATCATTTGTCAAACTATACACTTATCCTCTCAAAGTGACTTAATAAATGGGAAGATCTAATACTGGGAATCTTATACTTCGCCTCTCAAACTTGTTTACGTGGAACATGCTAGGCCCAGCGATAAACCTTGAATTAAAATATAGCTAAAGCGGACTCATAAACATGAAGTAAATAGTATTATTTTAAAACAAAATAATTCATGACTAAATTACGTTGCAATCATACTAATAACAGTATATGATATAAAATAAATATAACAACTATAATTCGCATACAAATATATATATAGATAACGGTAGGACATTCAAAAATACTTTACTAGTGAAGTTTAGTCCACAATTATATATAAGCCATAGAAGAAGTAACCTGTCAATTGTAAAAGATAGATAGATCAGTAGTGTTACAATTTGATAATAGAACACAAAAGATGCAATAAAAAGAGAAGACAAAAGACATACCACTAAATAACTCAGTACGTGTAAGAGAACGAAACACTTTCATTCTCCGATACTTCATATCTTGAAACCGTTGCGCAAGTTCTAAGCCATCTCCATGGGATTCTGCATTGTGTTGCATCGCACACAAATCCGAATCAGTATCCTCCTCCTTGCCATACATAGGTTGATTATTTCTTTGGAACATAGTATTGTAGAATAGAGTTTTTTCTTTAACATTGTAGAGTGATGGTTTCTTTGTAACAGAGTATTGTAGAACAGAGTTTTTTTCTTTAACATTGTAGCTCACTGCGATTAATCATGTGAATGAAAAACTAGCATGGATGATCAGTGGCAATGCGTACCATCCAAGTGTTCCATTAAGGAACCACTGCTGACATACTCAACGACGTTCATGATGTCATCTTTATGCTCGAAGTACCCGAGGAATCTCACCAAATGCAGATGCTCAATTCTTAGAAGAGTTTCAAGTTCCCTCTGAAGTTCAGCTGATAGGTATCAGTCCCATTCATGTTGTGCCTAAGAAAGGGGGCATAACAGTGGTTGCCAATGAAAAAGGTGATTTGATTCCCACAAGGACAACCACGGGCTGGCGCATGTGCACTGACTATAGGAAGCTTAACAAGGCCACACGCAAGGACCATTTCCCTTTGCCTTTTATTGACCAAATGCTAGAGAGACTGGCCCGCCATTCTTATTTCTGTTATCTTGATGGATATTCAGGATTTCTGCAGATTCCTATTCACCCATCAGATCAGGATAAGACCACTTTCACTTGCCCCTATGGTACCTTTGCATACCGTAGGCTGCCATTTGGGCTTTGTAATGCCCCAGAGACCTTCCAGCGATGTGTCATGTCCATCTTCACTGATCTTATTGAGAAAATTATGGAGGTTTTCATGGATGATTTCACTGTCTATGGGCAGACCTTTGAGAGCTGTTTGGCCAATCTTGAAACTGTCCTTCAGCGCTGTCTTGAGGCAAATCTGGTTCTTAATTGGGGAAAATGTCACTTTCTGGTTAGAGAAGGGATAGTTCTTGGTCACTTAGTGTCTTCTAGAGGCATTGAGGTGGATAGAGCTAAAGTAGAGGTAATTGAGCGCCTGCCCCCTCCTGTTAATGTGAAGGGTATTCGCAGCTTTTTGGGGCATGCAGGCTTTTACCGCAGATTCATTAAGGATTTTTCTAAAATTGCTCGTCCTCTCACTCATCTTTTGGGCTGCGATGTTCCTTTTGTTTTTGATGAGGCTTGCATGGATGCATTTAGTAAGATCAAGACTGCTCTTATTTCTGCACCCATTGTGCAATCTCCTGATTGGGATCTTCCTTTTGAGCTTATGTGTGATGCTAGTGATTTTGTTGTGGGGGCTGTTTTGGGGCAGTGGCATGACAAGGCTTTGCATGTCATTTACTATGCTAGCAGGACTTTAGATGACACCCAGATCAATTACACAACAACTGAAAAAGAACTGCTAGCTGTAGTATTTGCCTTTGACAAATTCAGATCTTACCTAGTTGGCTCAAAATGCATAGTGTACACAAATCATGCAGCCATTAGGTATCTTTTGAGTAAAAAGGATGCTAAACCTCGCCTCATTCGTTGGATTCTTTTGCTGCAAGAGTTTGATGTAGAAATTAGAGATAAAAAGGGGGCTGAGAACTTAGTGGCTGACCATTTATCTAGACTGCCCCATTCAGATTCAGCTTCTATACTTCCTATTGAAGACTCTCTTCCTGGAGACCATCTATTAGAAGTTTCTCTTGTTCAGTCTCGCACCCCTTGGTATGCAGATATAGTTAATTACTTGGTCTGCAACACTATACCTCCTGATCTCTCCTATCAGCAGCGTAGGAAATTCACACATGAGGCACGAAAGTTCTTTTGGGATGACCCATATCTGTATAGGCATTGTGCAGATGGGGTTGTTCGACGTTGTCTTCCTCATGAGGAGGTTCAAAATGTGATTTTTCACTGTCATTCTGCTCCTTTTGGTGGTCATGCGGGTACTGCCAAGACCCAAGCAAAGGTTCTTCAAGCTGGATTTTATTGGCCTACCATGTTCAAGGATATTCATGCATACATTCAGTCTTGTGATCCCTGTCAGCATGCAGGGAACATGTCAAGACGACATGAGATGCCACAGCATGGTATTCTTGAGGTAGAACTCTTTTGATGTTTGGGGAATAGATTACATAGGACCTTTGCCTTCTTCTCAAGGGTACAAGCACATTCTTGTGGCAGTGGATTATGTGTCCAAATGGGTTGAGGCTATACCCACTGTCCATGCTGATTCAAAATCTGTTTGTAGGTTGTTTAGGCAAATCATCTTTCCTAGGTTTGGAATTCCTAGAGTTGTGATAAGTGATGGTGGGTCTCACTTTAATCACAAGCAGTTTGAAGCTCTTCTAGCCAAATATGGAGTCCATAATCATAGAGTAACCACCCCTTATCATCCTCAAGCTAATGGGCAAGTTGAAGTTTCCAATAGAGAGATAAAGCAAATCCTTGAAAAAGTTGTGTCCAAATCCAGGACAGATTGGTCTCTTAAGCTTTATGATGCATTGTGGGCTTATAGGACAGCATACAAAACACCTATTGGCATGTCCCCCTTTAGGTTGGTTTATGGAAAAGCTTGTCATCTTCCTGTTGAACTTGAGCATTGAGCACATTGGGCAATTAGAAAACTCAACATGGACATGGGTCTAGCTGGGAAACATAGGAAGCTGCAGCTGTGTGAACTTGACGAATTGAGGCTTGATGCTTATGAAAGTTCAAGAATTTACAAAGAGAGAGCTAAAAAAATTCATGACCGTCACATTTTGAGGCGTGATTTCCACCCTGGACAGCTTGTCTTAGTTTTTGACTCTAGGTTTCATTTATTCCCTGGAAAGTTCAAATCTAGGTGGTTTGGGCCTTGTTTAGTCAAGAAAGACCTAGGAAGTGGAGCTTTTGAGGTTGAGAGCCAATCTGGGGGTGTTTTCAAAGTTAATGGGCAAAGATTGAAACACTATTTCGTTGGGGAACCTATTCCTGAAATTAATGATGAGGATAATGGTGGAGATCAAGTCAGTCCTGACTTTGATTCTCCAATTTCTTTTGAGCCAACGTGATGTTCATTTTGTGGTCAAGCTAAGGACCTAAAACAAGCGCTTCTCAGGAGGCAACCTTAGCTGTTTATTCTTTCTGTCCTACTTTAGTTTTCCTCTTTTACTTTATCTTTTGTCGGTTTATCCTTTCCCTTTTTATTTTGCCATTTTCAGGTACATGCACTCATCCAGGCATGGCAAGCAGAGGGATGATGAGATACTGCCTATTTCAACTTTTGCACCCGGTGAGCTGTTTCCAATACTAAATTGTTATTTCAGAGTGTATGTTTGACTCAAGCTTGGGGGAAGATCTGTTCTTATATGGATAGTTTGCATATTCTTCTTGTCATACTCATGGGCACTGAAGTTGATGATGTGTAATTAATGATTTATGGCTAGTATCATTCTCATGTTGGGTTATTGTTGATTACATGTGACTGCCCTGATCATTAATATGTGCTGAAATATACTGCTGATTGAATACTTGGTCTGTAATATGTGGCTGTCTTGGTTTAATTCAGAGTTATCACATTGAAAATTGTTTAAGTGAACTGGGGTAAATATCAATTCTGTGTGATATCCAATTGGTCTACTCTTATATACATTGAAATCTTGTGTTGGCTTAGAAATCTTGTGATCCTTTAGTTTTTTTGATTCATTGCAAGTTACACATGTATCTTTACCGTTTGCGAACTGTATTGATTCTAGTTATCACTTCTAGAATAACAATATCCTAGGATTCATGCTTGGGCATAATACTTCATTTTAGACATTGATACTTTTGCTTGAATGAAAGGGTTGTGAAAGTGGTAGTCCTATCTTGAGCCAATAATTTGGTTGATTTACCTAAGTCCATGTCACATGGTACTTAGAGATAATGAAAACCGGTTAATGATGCTTAAAAAGAAAAGAAAATAAAATATATTTATCTCTGTTTTGTGTTGCAAAGTGTGAGTTGAATAAGTGACTTTGTCACATGAAAAAAATGTTGAATAAGTGGCAGTTTTGCCCAATTGAAGTTTGAAATGTGTGAATAAGTGGCAAGCTTGCCCAAGGTTGGAATAAGTGGCACTTGTGCCCATGGTGTGTTTTAAACTTGTTGAAAATCAGCAAAAGTAAAGTATCATGGCTCAAGTGTGGGCTTTTTCATAAGCTTCATGCAATCATTAGTCTCTTCATCTAAAATAGTAAATGCCTAAGTATGATTTTAGGATATGCTTATTCTTGACTGTGATATCTAGTCTTGATGCTTTTCAATCTTGGTTGGGTCCATGCAAACAATGGGTGCAATTTGACACTTTTGAGTAACTTGATTTGGTCAAAAACTCTAGAATCACTTTGATATCTTTGCTGGAATATTGGTTAAAAATCTGGACAGCTTGTAAACATTAAGTCAGACAGTCTTATTTGAATTATTGAGTACAATTGTCTAGCTGCTAGCATTCATTTATATCCTCTCATGTTTTTCTGGATTCCCTGGGTTCGATATCATTATATCATTTTGCTTGAGGACAATCAAATGTTTAAGCTTGGGGGTATGATGTGCATCATATTTGAAGTATATTTCCATATCATATTCCTGCTGTTAGTAGCAAATATTGGCCATAATATCACTGATCTTATATATAATCGCCTTTTCTTTGGACCTTTTACATGGTTTTGTTAATTGTTTGTAGGTCGGCGCGAACCAGGCGCAAACTTCGCAGAGAATCAGAATGGGAAGGAGCAATGGTTGCAAATCAGCAGAAGGAGGACTAGAGTGCAAAAATGTCAGCAAACCCTAACCCCACCGGGCGCCCGTGAACTGAAACCCTAGCCAGCCGCCGCAAGTAGGCCTGGACGAAAAACTCGAAGCTCGTTAGCTCGCTCGGCTCGTGGCTGGCTCGGCTCGGCTCGTTAGGATAACGAGCCGAGCCGAGCCAAGATTTTAGCTCGTTAGCTATAACGAGCCAACTCGAGCCAGCTCGCGAGCCGCTCACGAGCCAAACGAGCCATGCTTCCAGGAATTTAGATATGCATATGCTGCTTCCATGGACCTAATTTGTACTCTATTGCATGTGTTAATGTGTAATTTTGTACTCTATTGTACCCAAACGAGCCATGCATGTGTTAATTTGTACTCTATTGTAGCCAAACGAGCCATGCTTCCATGGATGAATATATGATGGAGACATTTTTTGGCCCTGGCTCACGAGCCAAGCGAGCTAACTCGAGCTTTTTGTCGAGCCGAGCCGAGCTAGCTTTTTAGCTCGTTAGTTATAACGAGCCAGCTCGTTATCCTACCGAGCCAGACCGAGCCGAGCCGAGCCAGCTCGTTATCCAGCCCTAGCCGCAAGTATATAAGCAGCATTCACCACTGGGGGAGCCGGTCATTCCACATCCGAAAACCCTAGCCGCAATCCACTGGGAAAAAGCCATCCACCGGCGTCCTTCTCCACCGAGATCCATCACCCGGCCGCCCCAACTCCATCGCCTCCATTAGCCAGACCCCCATTTTCCTTGCTCGTCTCCCCTCACCGAACCTCGCCGCCGCGACCATCTCCATCTGCAGCCACCACCCATCCTCCTTCGATCTCCAAGCACCCTAGCCGCATCTCCCCTTTAACCCTAGCCATCCACCTGCCTTTCCTCCACCAGAACCGAGCTCCAACACCCCAAGATGCAGCCGCCCTAGCCCCCCATCCAGATCCCCATTTGTGCTCCTATTCCCTCTCCCAACGCCTCCACCGAGAATCACCTCTCCTCACGGCCGGATCTACTTCATCTTTGTTGGATCTGCGTCTCCATCACCTTCCTCGGCCGGATCTGTTTCTACACGTCCAGATCTACTCACCACGCCTGGATCTGCTTCTCCTACGGCTCGGCCTGCTTCCTCTACGGTGGCTGGCGCGGATCTGCTTCCTCTGCACCGCAACCTCAACCCTGCGACGTCTACACGGCTACCCCTTCGGCTTCTTCGCCAAGATCGGCTTCCTATCTGCCTGCATCCTCTACAAACGGTCTTCAACGGCAGATCTTCATTTTGGGTTGTTTCATTCCCTATTTAGGATTTTGCACTGTGATGGTTGCTTGGGATTTTTACATGTTGAATCTGTGATGTGCATGTAATGTCTGTGTGGATCTGAGTGCTACGAATGCTATTACATGTTCTTGCTTTCCTGAGATGTTCATATAGATGTTATTCTTTAGTGTAGATTTAAGCTTTTACTTGATGCTCTATTAGGTTTACCTAAGTTCTTAATTCTGCTAGTAGTTTAAATCGCTTGCTTGAATGATGATGTTATTTGTCCTTTAGATGCTCTATTTATGTTAGGATTTATTTTGTGCTTGCTGTTCTGTTAGGTCTTGTTAGTAGAAAGGTAAAAAAAAGGTCTAGATATGTTTGTTTGTTGTCGTTCATGTGGTAGATCTGTTTTCTTGAATGTAGTTTCATTTGCTTTTCGGTTGCACTGCTAGATTCATTTACTTTCTTTTGTCTTACTCTTGTTGCTGTGAATGGCTAGCTATAGCTGTAGTATTCGTCTCAATCACCTTACCTGTGTCCTGCGGCTTCTTCTCCCCTTCTATTCTTCTCTTCTAGGCAGCTTCTATTCTCAGTCTAGCGTCTCTTTTCTCTCATTCCCTCTCTTCTTTCTCTTTGTAGTCCGATAGATCCAGCTCTCTCTCTCTCTCTCTTTCTCTTCTCGATTCCAGTCTGACTCTTAGCTTCTTCACATTCTTTAGTCCCTTCTTTCTTCCCCTCTTCTCTCAGTTTCCCTCTCTTCGCAAGATTCCTGTAGTAGCATAGCTTGCATGGTGGTTGCTTGACTTTATTCTTATCTGTTAGTTGAATGTTTGCTTGCTTGGTTTGAAGGGTTGGGATAGTATATCTAGCTGATCATCCTCTCGGCAGTCCTCTGCAAATTCTTTCCTTCCTCTGTTCCTCTCCCTCTTTCTCTTTACCTCATCTGTGCGTTTAGTTAGCAATTCCTTTTTAGCTCATCTCAATTCTTCTCACGGGAGAATTAGCTCTCTGTCCCCTCATTCCATTTCCCTCTCATCCTTTCTAATTCTTAGTTGTCTTGCTCTTCTATAGACCCTTCTTTACTCTTTTCTCTTCTCTAGTTCTTTCTTACCTCGTGCCTTTTTCTGTCAGTTATTCTCTTCTCCAGTCAGTTAGTCTCCTGCTCTATCTCTCTTCTTATCTCTGTCTTCTTTCTTTACCCTTCCCTTCCTGCAGCAAGTCTAGTCTACTTTTAGCCTTATTCTTTCTTCTCTTTCTCATTCTCATTCTCGTTTACCTTAGCTCTTCCTCTCTTATCTCTAGCTAATCTTTCTTCCGTCTCACTCTCCCTTAGTGAAGTCAGTCCCTAAGGTTTCTCTTCTATTTTCTCCTTTCAGTCCAATACTTTACATTCTCGGTTCCTCAATCTTTTCCTTTCTCTCCTGGCCTCTCAGCAGTAGTTAGTTTAGTTCTTCTTCTATCCCTTTTAGTCCCAGTTCGTGAGTCTTAGCTTTGGTCAAGAGTCATGTCACCGGTACTCTAGTCCCTGTGGAGAACACGATATCTCGCTGCTATCTTAGCGGCAGCCCGTGCACTTGCGGGTGTGCAGTTTTGCACGATCACCATCTAACTGCTGCAGCAAAGTATAGCTACTTACTACAAGTCTACTACTCCATGAACAATTGCCAAATATGTATGATCTTTGCTTTCCTGACCTTTCTGGCACACTTGACGGCAATTCGAGACCCATCCTTCAGCTTCCCTTCGTAGATGCTGTAAGAACTTCCCTGCCTTACTATGTTCTTCTCGCTGAAGTTTGCGATTGCCTTACGTATATCTGCAATGGTGAGCATTGTACTTTCTTGTCCTATTCCTGCTGCAGTTAGATTGTGTGGCTGTCGGAATTTAGATATGTATTGCTTTGAAATGCCATTTTTAAGAAGGGCCTTGTTTTCTTGACATGTTTGTAATAGAACAATCTAGCTTATAGAGATAATTACATGACCATTGGTAGCCTGAAGAGAAGGGAATTTTCGTCATAGTGAAAGGTGTTTATTCCAAACAAAAAGAGAATGAATTCGTTATCAACAAGTATTAACTTTATTCAGGAGAAAACACACACATCGCAAATAAATTGAGAGAATACAGGAGAATTTCTAAATTTCTCTATTCTCTTACTTGCTCCCCCTCTTTCTTACTTTTCTTCTTTTCTTATAAAACTGGGTACAAGTCTTCTCAATATATAGGCTAATAATCTTCTATTAGCATACGTATTCGGACTTCAAGTTGGACACAACTTCAACTTGAGTTACACATGGAAACGGACTCTACTACGTCTTAAACTCTAACTCAAGATTATTTCTAACAATCTCCCCCTTAATCTTAACTTAACATACTCTAGTTTTAGTCTCAATACATTATAAACTACCAGCCATGCCTCCATATGAAGCGTTCTATATGCAAGCTACATGTAGGAACTCAACTTAACTGATACAGGTCCATTCAGATGCAAAGATTCTAAAACATTTAGAAAGTCGAACTCAACTACGACTGACTAAACTCATACTTAACACAGAACGGTGATATATCTCCTCAACATTCCGATTTCTTTCCACCTTACTTGATAAATGGCTGCCAATGCCATCTGATCCTTGTGCATATCGACGTTGACGTTCTCAATCACGTCCCACACTCCTTGAGCCTTCATGTACATCTTCATCTTGATTGCCCATCCTGCATAATTACTCGTCATGAGCATCGGATAATGCAACGAGATAGCGAAACTCTCCTTTGCCATCATACTCGATGATGCCTCGTCACCGGTGACACCGCTTCCCGAAGAACGCGACGTGATCTTGAGCACGGATCAAGAACTCAGTCTACTTTGAAATGGCTCTTGAACCGAGGGAACGTTGAAAAAAACTATGCTGTTTTTTTATTTTTACTTTTGGTGACTTTTCTTGCTTCTTGTCTCTGCGCTCTCTGTTGCCGGAGTACTCGCTCGCGTGCGACTTTTATTTCTGGAACGAGGAAACCGAGTTGGAGACACCGCGCGGCTTAGACTCTTCTCGGAGCTGGACACTGTAGCCGACCTGGACAGGCTCTAACACAGACTGAAAACTGCCTTGTGGCTGCAATCTTTTTCCTGCGCACATACTGCTGCTTTCTCACGCACGGGGAACGAGGAAGAGAGCAAAAACACACGACTTGCTTGGTGTGTTGAATTCTCAACCTCTCTCCTGTCACAAAGCAATCAATGAACCTTTTGTCTTGTCTTCATTTTTCCCTTCGCATGTGGCCTTTTCTCTGTGCTGGCACAAGAAAAATCTTCTCTCTTGATGCAACTGAGAGACAGTGAGCTTTCTATCTTGTCTCTCTCTCCTTTCACCTTTTTCTCTGTCCTTGCTCTTTTCTTGGTGCAATACTCCTATCTATCTTGTCTCCCCTTTTTTTTCTTGGATTAACGACCAAAAAACCAACAAAGAAAAAAAAACTCGGTACTACACTTTTTCCTTTGTCACGCGCAGACCAAGTCTTCGAGTCGAGAATTTGCATATGTGTCGCATGGACGAACTCTGGCACTGCTCAGAGTTGACGAACTTTTACGAAGCGAGCGATCGGACCGACGCGACTTCAGAATCGACGAGACAATTTGGTCGATTTTAGTCGCCGAGCAATTCCGCCTCGAGATGACTTTGTCTCTGATACCACTTGTTAAAACTTTGATCCAGGAGAAAACGCACACATCACAAATAAACTGAGAGAATACAGGAGAATTTCTGAATTTCTTTATTCTCTTGCTCCCCCTCTTTCTTACTTTTCTTCTTTTCTTATAAAACTGGATATAAGGCTCCTCAATATATAGGCTAATAATCTACTACTAGCATACGTATTCGGACTTCAAGTTGGACACAACTTTAACTTGAGTTACACATAGAGACGAATTCTATTACGTCTTAAACTCTATGTCAAGATTATTTCTAACAATAGAAACTGTAGTTTGTTCTAAGCTCTAATTGTTCAAAACATTCATGATTCATACAATGGAAGCCCAGATATTGTATCCAAGGAACCTCACCAAAATTCTTGCAATTGTGCCTTACAGGATGTAGCTTCCACCTACCTGAATCAATGGAGACATGGTAATCTGCACTTCTGCACACTGAGATACCTCATTTTCTTCCTCAGTTTTGACTCTTAGAGAGAGTAGCCCCTGGCCACCGCGCCGTGCCGCCACCGCGCAACCCCCTGGCTAGTAGCCGCCTCGCCCCCTGGCCGCCAGCCGCCGTCGTGCCCGCGCCCCCTTGGGCCTTGCCACCTTCGCCGCTCTAGCCTCTAGGGTTAGTCGACTGCAGTGCAGTGGGGTGCGCCTCTGCTCGCTCGGGGGCAGTTGCACGCCTGCACGGCTCGCCCGCTTCTTCTACTCGGGCACTCAGCCGTTTGGCTGCTGGGTTGATGGCCGGACGACCGAAGCTCATGCGATATAATGTTACGTCAACTGTCTTCTGTTGCCGTATCGTTCGACTGCTCTGGAGGAGCCGAGGCGCCGGGGGAACGATGGAGCTCGAGTGGCCACTTGTAACAACCCCCATTTCTGGGAGCGTTAGGTTAACCTCGCAACTGCCCAGGATTGTTCAGCTGCGAGTACTGTAGAAGAATGTGCACCATTGCCAAAGCATGCTTAAACATAAAATCAAACTTTATTACAAAAGTAAAGCTTAACAGCCAAGATTTACATAAAGGGGCATACAACCCAAAGATACATTACCAAAAGAAACTCCACAGGCAGGCCTGAGTGTAGAATAAACCCTAACACCCGGTGTCGTCTATTTCGTAGAATTCAGCTTCGTTTTCAGAATCTTCTTCACTTTCTTGACACGCATTTTCTGTTTAATGATTTTAGCAAGCATGAGTACAAACAACCGTACTCAACAAGTCACATGTGAAATACTATAAACTATATGCAAAAGATTGCCACGAAATGGGGTATGTGGTTCATTATTTTATGTGGATGCAATTTTGTTTGTAAACACTTTTCTATTAAACATGAAACATTAATTCATAAACTTCATAAGGTAATTGGGGGGGGGTTTCTCACTTAATTTAACTCACACTTCCACATCCCCAACATCATTCCAAATCTACTTATGCCATGCTTATTGGAATCACCCATTAAACACAGTACGGTGTATTCGAATACTATTTATAAATGACTCTGCAGAGCTGCCCATCTTTACCCACAAGATTTCTTAACTCCGGCCAAAGAGTTAAGAAAACAAGGTCGTTTCACTGCTCATCTCTTCATGTAAACTCTACCCGATAAACTCCAACACAGACCCGGGTGTCTGCCGACACGGCCAGACATTATCTACCGATATGGCTAGATATTTTGCCCGTCCTGGGGGAATTTATCGTTGTCCAATATGGTTTTACCGTTTCCATACCAACTTTCCGGTACCCGTTAGACCTCAACTCAAACCCGGGAATCTTTACCCGTCCTGGAAGGGTCTAACGTTGTTCAGTATGGTTTTACCGTTTCCATACCAACTGTTTGTACTCCGTTAGAGATTCAATCAATTTGAGCAGCTATTAAACCAGGTTTGACAAATCAACGCTTGTGGTTGAGCGATTACTATGTTCTTCACTTGGCATAAGGTTTTTAATTCTTACTTTTCATTAAACAACTCATATACATTCACATCCCAGTGCCCACGGCACTACTATCAATTCTCAACACAACTCCCATTCTAGGATGGGTTCAGCCAACTCATGGCTTTCTGTCACATCTTATCAGTTGTTCAGTATGGTTTTACCGTTTCCATACCGACTTTCCGGTACCCGTTAGACCTCAACTCAAACCCAGGAATCTTTACCCGTCCTGGAAGGGTCTAACGTTGTTCAGTATGGTTTTACCGTTTCCATACCAACTGTTTGTACTCCGTTAGAGATTCAATCAATTTGAGCAGCTATTAAACCAGGTTTGACAAATCAACGCTTGTGGTTGAGCGATTACTATGTTCTTCACTTGGCATAAGGTTTTTAATTCTTACTTTTCATTAAACAACTCATATACATTCACATCCCAGTGCCCACGGCACTACTATCAATTCTCAACACAACTCCCATTCTAGGATGGGTTCAGCCAACTCATGGCTTTCTGTCACATCTTATCAAGACTTTTAATAGTAAAAGCATGCTGAGATCCTGGACTACATGATTACATTAATAATAATACTTTTATTTTTTTTACTAGGTTTTGTCAAGGTGAATATGGCCATCAAATTAAGCAGGGCTTTTTCGGATGGTAGGATATTAACTAATAGCATGACATTCTAAACAATCCTTGTACATAAAATAACAGTGCACAAATAGCATAATAAAAATATGGATAAATAGTAATTAACGGAAAGTAGGTTCAACATGATCAAAAACATGTGACTTGCCTTGCGGATTTACGATTTCGATTATTTCCTATTTTTCAATTTCTTGATCTTGAGCTTGATCCGGGGCTTCTTCTTCTTGAGTTAACTGGCCTTCAACATCGTGTGCTAGCGCAAATCAAGAAATAATATTTAAGTCCACGCTCGAAGGAAATGAGCTAGGAATAAAGAAAGAAAATAAATAAATAAAATTCGAGAAAAACCAAATAAAATAGGTTTAGGATTTTTAGGAGGCTTGGAATGGTGAAATGGACTTGAAAAATGGATTCGTGGGCTCGAAACGGTTCAAAGGAGTATATTTTTGTATTTTTGAGCTTTATGAACAGTAACGGGTCCAGTTACTATTCATTGCGGGCGAGCTACTGTTCACACCGGGTTTGTACTGTTCATCACGGGGCGGGTTTTACTGTGCGACCGGGTTTACTAAAGCTGGCGGGTTCGGGCACTCGGCTTAATGGGCCGAATGAACAGTGCCGCCCGGCACTGTTCTTCTTCTTCCAGCCGAACGCACGCACGCGTAGGGAGCAGAGGAGCAAGGCGACAGCGACCGGCGACACATCATTGAAACGCGACGAAAACTAAGACCATGGTTGGACTTAGAGGGATGCCGGGAACCCATTTTTGGGGTCGGCACGGCCGGGGGAGGCGGCGTTCGCCGGCGGCAGGCCGATGAACTCGGCGCGGTTTTTAGCGGCTATAGAGTGAATAAAGGTTTAACTGGGCCATTGAGCTGGTGATTAAGCATCTATGGAGCTAGGGAAACCTAGAGGAGGCGGTGGTTTGAGCTAGGATTGACCGTGCGAGGTCGGCCACGGTGGAGCGCCATGGTTGGGCGAAAGAGCTCGGAGGCAAGGAAGAAGAAGGTTTGGGAGCTAAAGGTGAGGGCTTGGACAAGTTCCTGGGAGCTTAGGGAGTATATGAACGGAAGCAATTGGATTTCTATTGGGTATATCAGAGAATTCGGTTTAGGGCTCACCGAGGGGAATTCCGGGGATTGTCGACCGTGGGGAAGATGGGAGGCTAATTGGGCGTGAGGAGGGCTTCACTGGGGTGCGGTGAGGAGATTGGGAAGGCCGTTGGCTTTTATACGCGCCCAAAGGCGGTTCGACAGTGGGGCGATTTTTCTGGGGCCAGCTCGGGATGCTTCGAGAGAGCTGGTTTATGGCGGCAGGGAGGTCGGCAAGGTGTCAGGGCACCTCGGGTGTGGTGTTGCAACGGTCAAGAGTTGCGGCTGGTCGGCCGAGAGAGGTAGCTCGCGAGGAGAGGGCAGAGGTGGAGGCGGCGCTCGGTAAATTACCCGACGCGCGGCAAGGGGGGGCCCTAGGGCTGCCAGGCTAGGGCATACGGCTTGTCAGGAGCTGGCATAGGGAGAAGGATGCGAGAAAGGGCAAGAGAGCACGAGAGGGTTCGTGAAGAACTGGTGGCGGCAAATATCAGGGAGGCGGCGAAAAATGTTGACCGTGAACAGTGACCGCCCAAAATCTGAGTTGGCAAGGTGATTTGGCAGTGAATTGAGACTCAATTGGGTTGGGATTTAAGCCAATCTGGGCAGAGAATAAAAAGGAATCGAATTCAAATTGAAATTTTTAATTTTGCAAGAATTCGGTTTGTTTCACCACTCGAGCTCGCCTGAAGGAGGGTCAGCCCCTGGCCAGGTTAGAGTAGGCCGGATCTAACGCAGAATATAATAGTCGTATATCGAGCATGCTAACTTGTTAAGTCTTGATTTAGGCCGCAACATAAACAAGCCATGCGTGTTGTGTTGCAGAAGTAGGCGTACACGTTTGTTCGATCGCCGAGTACCGCGCGCCCTCGCCGCGGGCGATGTAACCACGGCCTCGCGCCACCGGCACGTACGTGGGGCTGCGTTTCGTGCGCCGAGTGAGTTGGGTCCGCCTGCTCGGAAGCTTAGCGCCCTGGAAACGCGGGTCGGGCGGAGAGTTGTGCGGCGAGCGGACGGCACGGCGGGTCGCGAAGGGGTTGTCCCGGCCCGTCTGTTAGTGCCGCCGCCGGCTCGTGGGAGACGTGCCGATCAGTCGGCGTCAGGTCCTGGACGACACGCACACGCTCCGACGCTCGTAGTTGACTTGCATTTTCCGTCGGCGCCCGATCGAGCACATGACGAGAACCGTTGTCTACCTACCCATACGTATCATGAGTTGCGAACTTTTTTTAAAGTATATTTGATACTGTTTGGTATTGTACTTATAAAAATAATCATACATACAACGTACTTAGCTATATAATTTTTTTGGTAATTTTATCTACTGTGAATGTTGCTAAAAAATTCATGCAATTTTAATATTTGTAGGAGCTATTACATATAGCAAACGAGCTCCAAAAATTACGAAATTTTGTAAGAAGCCTTACAATCATAGTAATTATATAATTTTTAGAAATTTTATGTACTCTGAATTTGTCACGTTAATTTATGTTAATTTAATCGTGAAATTAACGATGCTCAGGCATCTTTTGTAGTTCATACATTATAAATATTTGTCAAAGTACATGTAATAGTACAAAAAAACGCATCACACGGGATGCAATATGGCTCACCCATCTGAGCCACTGATATATCTCCTCGCCGCGTCTGCCTCCCCGTGCGTGGTCTTGTCTTTCATTGAGTACAAGCATATCCCATGTGGTACGTCAGCTGATCTGGAGGTTGCATCTCGATTCAGAGAAGGTATGGAGACCGTTCCGTTTGGTCAGCGGTCGGTAATGGTCCAGTAGTCTCAAGTACAACAGGCTGGGTCCAGTAAGGGTTGATGTCCTTTAGCTGAGATATGCCGAACTGCGAGTTGCCATCAATAATGTCATGAACGAAGGACTCTAAAAATCCCCCTCATAATCTGAAGGAGCTCTCACCTTGATCGTACTACGTGGCAGCGAAGCTAGAGGAGCTCTGCCTACCAAAGTCTCCAAACTCTACGTATGGTGCAAACGCTGAGCTCTGCTCTGCGTACACTGCAAACCCTAGCGCTATGTACCACTCATTGGAAGCATCTAGGAGGCTCGTATCATCATCGGTGGACTCGACGTCACCTCCACGTTGAGTTGGAGGCTATAAGATGAAACAATGTTAGTCACAATAAATATTTTGGATGTACAATGTGATTCTCACAAAAAAAAGGTAGATTCGACAGAGCTTTAGCTTTGGCTTTTTTACTTTTGCTACAGTAACTAGCTTTCAAACGGTATGTTTTTCAAGATGGGGTCTACTAGTCGATTATAGTACACACTATATCGACTTTAACTATACTGGCCAAAATCACATGTGATTGTCTCTCTCTTTATAATATCTCTTACGAATAGCCAGAATTTTACAAATTTAAACAAAAATTAAAAGCTACATGCTAAAAGAAATGGGCAGTTAGGTGTCGCTTTAGGAGCGATTTTTTTATAAAAGAACTTGTTTTGCCTTCATGTATATATAACAGATCAGCTCTGATGTACGCAATCCCACCATATTCGAGTCAAATACTCCATTTGCGCAGAAGCACTATTGTATTTAGATAGTACGCTAGCTACCGATTGATAGGCAACTCCTATTTTTATTACCTTCTAAAATTTACATTTTTATAGTAAATATTTTTTTATAATACTTAACTTTTAAACAATATATTTTTAAGACAGATTTTACTAATCAATTGTAGTATATATTGTAGTGATTTTATTTATATCTGCCAAATAACACATGAATATTTTTCTCTTTACAAACTTTTTTACAAACAGATTCTATTTATAAACCAAAACCAAAAAACAAATATAAGCGCGTCAATATCGTCCAAGTGCCATTCAGGATCTCAAATTCGTTGTTCGTACCTCAAAACAATTCGACAGACACATCAAATTAGGTGGCGCGGAGTCTTCACTCTTCAGAACAGCGAGGACGAGACGGATAGTCTCCGCTGGTTTCAGTTTCAGCTTTTGACTTCTGATTTATTTTCACTACTCATAAATTTTGTATTTTTTTTGTTTTTTTAGCTTTTTTGTCAGTTCTTTTTTTCCTGTATTCGCTTGTATTGTCCGAGATGAACTAACATATTTTTTCTATTATTAAAATTTTAAATTTAATTACGTCAAATAAGTCACCTTCAGCTACAGTAAAATTTCAGCCAGTTACAGTGCATTTTCAGTCATAAGCCATAACTTTTCAATCAAATCAAGCAGGGTTTGCGCGCATATAAGATTAATGCCAGCGTGCCCCTCATGCTGAAGTAAATAAATCCAAATTCCCAGCTCGATCTTCTCATCCAATGGATTCAATAGCTTCATCGCACGATCTCCGAGATCGGAATAGCGAGTGCCCGCTCCCTCTTCAAATACCCTTCCGAAAGTGCGTGCAATTCAGCTCAGCCACCGGCCAGCTTGACAGGAGCCAATCCGGCCGGTTAATTCCAGATCTGAAACGGGTCTCGGGATTAGAATGGGAAAGCATTTTCTTCCCGTTCTTGTTTTCCTTGCTCTAGCATGTAATGGCGCTTATGCAGCGTTCAACAGGTACAGCTTCCCTAAGGGTTTCATCTTCGGCACCGGCTCTGCAGCGTATCAGGTGATCACTTAATTGAACTGCACTGCACACACATTGGTCCTAACTGTGCATCGGTATTCAGTCGTGGATTGTTGTTATGTTGTTTGATTAGCTGTACGATGGATATGGTTCTTAGCTGCTGAACAAATTTTATGTATGTTTCCATTGCTCATTTGCAGTACGAGGGAGCCGTTAAGGAAGGCGGCAGGGGTCCTACTGTATGGGACACTTTCTCTCACATTCCAGGTCTAGATATATGCAGCATTGTTCAAAACGATTCTTGCTGATGTATTTTGATTACGATTATTGTTTTTTAGCTAAAATAGATACTATAGTGGCTTTAGCTTTGGTTGAGACATTCAATTAAAGAAAAGTGAAGAGAAAGGAGGAAATAAAAAAAATGTTATATCTCTATCAACAATAAAAAAATCATATTAAAAACCTAACACGCTTAAAATAGCTTTCGGACTTTTGAAAATTAAAAGCGAAAAGACGATTTGAGTGGGCCTATATCACAATTTTTGTCCCTATCTCTGCCAGATGAAGTACAGAGAATTAATTAAGCGTGAAGTACAGTAAAAGAACTTGCAGCTAGCTAGATTTTTGTTACAAGTACTTGCAATTATATGAAAGGATAATTCATGATATACCATTTGAAAGAATAATATGTTGTTCTCTTAGTTTTTCGTTTTATATATATATATATATATATATATATATATATATATATATATATATATATATATATATATATATATATATATATATATATGTCGTTCCTCATCGCAAAATATAATTACGTATACAGATTCAAACCCAGCTTGCATTATAATGCTTTGTCCACAAAAGGCTAATAGAGCTGGCACTAGTTGGGCATGAGGGACTCGATCACACTGCAACAGAAAGGCTGGTTCGGTCAAATGGCTTATGTGGTATTTCCTAGAATCATGAAAACATGGCATGATAAGCAAAATAGTCCTTTTCTATAGTTAAAAAGGATGAAAATGCTTTAATTTATAATAAAATAGAGGGAATAGTATATAATAAATCTAAATTTCTTTGGATTGGCATTCTGGACCATGCCATTCTTTTGAGTAGTATATTATAAATTATTCATTATCTGAGAGGGTAGAAACCATTTCGTGCCTGCAGGTAAAATTTTAAATGGTGATACTGGCGATGTAGCAGATGACTTTTATCATCGCTACAAGGTAGTCTTCCGATCCGTTGAATTATTAATAGTTATAGGATGCAGAGAATTTGACTTATTTGAATTGAGCAACACATTGCGATGAATTTGAAATATCAGGAGGATGTGAACCTTCTGAAAGATATGAACATGGACGCCTTCCGATTCTCCATTGCATGGAGCAGGATCCTGCCAAGTGAGTGAAGTTATTTCGATGTGTATATGCTACATCAAAATTGTTCAATTTTTATAATCCAATCCCCATTGATCTTGATCAGCACACTCAGTAACTTGCTTTTGTTGTGTCACTGCCTCTTGCATGAAGATGGGACCTTGAGTGGAGGAGTGAACAAGGAAGGAGTAGCTTTCTATAACAACCTGATCGATGAGATCATCGCCAAAGGTAATTGGTCTCTCGTTCAGTTTTTTCCTTTTACATTCCTGAAGTATATTCATTTACCAGTTGCTATTATAAAAGCATGAGTGATTTTGAATTATTTGTACTAGATATTTTGATTTTGACAATTTTGATGTCAGGGATGAAGCCATTTGTCACATTCTTCCACTGGGACACACCCCAGGCTCTGGAGAGCAAATACGGAGGCTTCCTGAGTGAAAACATTGTGTAAGTTACTTGCCATTAGTCCATTACTCCTTGCTTGCTTATACATGGCCAGTTTTGTGAGTACTGTATAGCGATGTGGAATACTTACTGTAACAGGAATCTTTACCAATTATAGTAGTAGTTAGTAAAACCACGGACGGATTATATACAAGACACTGCAATGCCTTGGTACTCACACGAAAGACTTTAGCTAGTTGCACGGTTACATATGTATACAGGAAGGACTTCGTGGACTACGCCGACGTCTGCTTCAGGGAGTTCGGCGACCGGGTGCAGTTCTGGACCACCTTCAACGAGCCGTGGACCTACTGCTCGCAGGGCTACGGCACCGGGGTCCACGCTCCGGGCCGGTGCTCTCCTTACGTGTCCAAGTCCTGCGGCGCCGGCGACTCCAGCCGCGAGCCCTACATTGCGGCGCACCACGTCCTCCTCGCCCACGCCGAGGCCGTGCGCCTGTACCGCCACAGGTACCAGGCCGCGCAGAAGGGGCAGATCGGCATCACGGTGGTGTCCCACTGGTTCGTGCCGAACAGCGACACCGCCGCCGACAGGGGCGCCGTGCAGCGCAGCCTGGACTTCATGTACGGGTGGTTCCTCGACCCGATCGTGCACGGCGACTACCCGGGCACCATGAGGGGGTGGCTGGGCAACCGGCTGCCCAAGTTCACTGCGGAGCAGGCGGCGATGGTGAAGGGCTCCTACGACTTCGTCGGCGTCAACTACTACACCGCCTACTACGCCACCAGCCTGCCCCCGCCCAACGCGCTCGAGCCGTCCTACGACGCCGACATCCGGGCCAACACCACGGGATTCCGCAACGGCAAGCCCATCGGTCCACAGGTATGCATGTACGCTCGGTAAATTTTCCTTCGTCACAGCGAAGTATTTCAACTGCTTTGCCCTCTTCTCTCTCTCAAAAGAAGTGCTACGTACATTGATCCCTTGGCCTGACCAGGAATTCACGCCGATCTTCTTCAATTACCCGGCGGGCCTCCGCGAGCTCCTGCTCTACACCAAGAGGAGGTACAACAACCCGGTCATGTACGTCACGGAGAACGGTAAAACCACACGTGTTACTGTCACTGTTGCTTACTAACTCGTCAGAGCATCACAGTCTGCAACTGTTTGTGATATGCGCGCGCAAATATGCAGGCATCGACGAGGGAAACAATAGCAGCCTGCCGATCTCGGAGGCGCTCAAGGACGGCCACAGGATCTCGTTCCACTCCAAGCACCTCCAGTTCGTGAAGCACGCCATCAGGTACGTGCGCATATTGATCATGACGAGTGCGTGGGTTCTTTTTTTACTGTAGCTCATGTCTTATGGTTATGATTTTTTATTTCTGGTATGTTCATGAGATACAGTACACAAAGAAAAATAGTAGCATACAATTTTTGACCGATATAACTAAATTTGATATAGTTTGTAATACAATTTTTCTGTAGACCTCATTTTAAAAAACTGAATACCGATAAGCCGCTTCAAAATAATGATAAATAAATCATCCTATTTATTTATTTAAAAAATCATAAACTATAAATTAAAAAAAAGCATTATCTATCTCATCGCTGCTCGCCCTATATTTTGTCAGGAACAACGTGAACGTGAAGGGGTACTTCACGTGGACGTTCATGGACTGCTTCGAGTGGGGCGACGGCTACAAGGACCGCTTCGGCCTCATCTACATCGACCGCGGCACGCTCAAGCGCCACCGCAAGGAGTCCAG
Source organism: Dendrocalamus latiflorus (assembly GCA_017311315.1). Taxonomy (NCBI): domain Eukaryota; kingdom Viridiplantae; phylum Streptophyta; class Magnoliopsida; order Poales; family Poaceae; genus Dendrocalamus; species Dendrocalamus latiflorus. The sequence goes on from CM029626.1 coordinate 9,326,493, forward strand.
CTACTGGATCGCCAACTTCCTCAAGCGATACTGACCTCCGTCTCGACCGATCTGCAGCCGCGCTGTCATAGCGTAAATAACATGTCGATCTGCGGTTTTTTCCGAGTGATCTGCTGTGTACACCCGTTTGCTCCCGCCGAGTGACCGGGGAAGGAGTCAATAACGCTCGATCCCGAGCTATTTTTGTCAGCTCATCATGTTCTCTGAAGCAAAATAAATCATGTTACGTGCCTAAACAAGTGCCAACCACCGAACGCGACACATCCAAACACTTTGATCGATCAATCAATCTTTAAATCACGATGATTCGACGACGAGGGCAAATGCCAAAGAAAAGGGGGGCACAACACGAGAGCCCTTGTGCGAAGTCCTTGCACGGGTTTCGGTTGCCCTTAATCTGGCCGTCCACTTCGATCTGAGGGCTAGCATTCGAGGGCACACGATGGGATGGTGTATTTGCGGCTCCGAGAGCAAACAGCATCAGCGATGGGCCTCCTGCTATAAAACATACCCAGCACAAGCCATTAAAACCGCTGTATTACGGGCTACGTGCTACGACATTCACCGACCTAGGATTCGATTCTTAACCTTTCTAGATTACGGAAAGGCCCATACTGTCTTGGTTTTAATCTTTTTTTTATGAGTTTTTGGCCCAGGACCACAGCGATGTACCGACCGAATCCTTTCTTGGCCCAAACAAACAAGGCCTATACTCGCTTGGGGCACCGTGGTCCACGTTCAATGAATCTGCCCGTTCAGGGAACCTGGCCGACCACCCATCATACATGCCATGCACGAACAAATACTCGGTTTAGCAGCTTGTGCCTTTATCCATCTGCAGCATGTCACGCTACCTTTTCGCCACAAGTTTGGACCTGGTCGATCTAGCAGCTTAACAAACTAACTACTCGGTGGACTAGTTGTAGCAGTGGTACAATAGCTCTCTCTTTTTTCCATGTTTTATAGCTTTCTCTGAACAAACAAGTAGAACGGTTTCTATATCGCATTTTTGAAGCAGCTTATCAAGGTGGTCTTTTCGAAATGGCTTATTAGCATTTGGTTTGTCTGCACAAGTGCTCACACTAGGACCAAAAGTCATCAGCGATTGCCATAATTGAAAAGAACTCACCCATATAGTACTGGTCTTTTTGATCCTCTCTGATCATACGTCCCTGGCCAAATATGCGAGCGCTCTCTAGGGGTGGCAATGGGGGCGGGGGCTCCCGTGGGAGGGCACCCAGCCCCACCCTAATCCCCGCCGGCTGGCCCTGCCCCCGACCCCGTTAAGCTTCCCGGGGGGATTTGGCCCCTGTCCCTGGTCCCCGCGGGGACCCAACCCCACGGGATCCCCGCGGAGATTAAAAATTAGTTAAAATATTTTAAAATTAATAATATGGTTTTATTTATTAATATATAATTATTTAGGCATACCTTTGTTTACAAAATATAGCTTGAAAATATATATTCCAACATATAGATTCAAATTTTAAACAAAACATATAAGAAAAGAATACAATCTCCTATATTAAAAAACTATAATATATTATTTAAAAATATTTTTTATTTTTACCGGGTCCCCGTGGGGCCCGCAAGGGAGGATGACCCCCATCCCCGCCCCGCTAGCCTAGCGGGCCCCGCTCCCGTTCCCCTGTGTGGGGAGAACGCCCCCTGCCCCGCCCCTGATGGGGAATTTCCCTGTGGGGGAAATTGGCACCCTTAGCATTCTCACTATCATGCCGCTACGTAGTGCTCTGTGGCGCTGTCGTAACATACTCTATCTGTCTCGCAATATAAGTTCAACACGCATAACTAGGAATTATATTTTTAAGTAATATTTAATAGAATTAAACCATAATTACTTCTATTATATAGACATAGTACTATATAACATGGGAGTTTGTCTGTTCATCCCTCCCTCTCCCCTATCAAGTCCAATGACTAGCCTTGTGAAAACTGACACGCCATCGTGCCACATCCTTCTCTCCCAAAAAAACAATGCCATGTTCTCTCCCTCGAAATCTCTCCCACTTCCATCTCTATCACCGGTTCATCTCTCTTTCTCTCTCCACTATCTCCCTCTCTTCCTCTCTCTTCGAGCGGAGGACGCCACTCCACTGGTCGCCCCTCGACAATGCCCAGCCCCGCCGCATCGGATTTGGTCGTGCCAGACGCCGCACTCCGACCGCCACATATGCCCTTGACGTAGCCTCGCCTCGTTGCTCTCCGAGACTCCGAGCGTCGCTGAAGCCCCGACGCGGCCCATCCCAGTTGTGCTCTAGTTGCACTCAACACCGCGCCACCACAAGATGGGTACTCATGGATAAAGTATGCCATGGTATTAGATACCTAATTCATGGTTTGTTGCAGCTAACTAAAAATATTTCATTTTCATGTATTAGGTATGGATGCCCTCTATAAGTATGAGGGCTTTGGGCTGTGCTTTTACATTTCAAAGATATCTAATTCATGATCTAGGTTTGGTCACAATTGTTGTTGTGTATTTACATATAGATATAGATTGTCATGGGAGTTTTGAAGTAATTATGTTGTGCAGTTTTGTACTAAACCATTATGTGATCAAATTAGATTGCTGGTTAGTTGTAAAACAGACGAAATGTACACTAAATCAACTACGGTGTTTTTTTTGGGCTTATAAACTTAGGTGAATAGTTTTTCCCCCGTTGGTTACTTATGCTCTGCACTTTTTTTGCTGCATGTGCTCTATATGAAAAGAAAACTAGAAAGTATACTCTACATGAAAAGCAGGGAGGAGACGGGGAAGGAAGCAGAGGAGGAGGAAGCGATGAGGAAGGTGTGGAGGAGGAAGACCGCGGCCAAGGTGACAATCCCCAAAAGATCTCATGTCTTGTCGTCCAACCAATCTAACTCACAGTCAGTGAGCAATCACTAATAACCTCTTCTATTTTGGTTTTAGGGTTAAGAGATGATGCTGGACTATTGTGATACAAATTTGTAGTTCTTGGATGATGAGTTTGTTGAGGAAAAATTGCTTCTTGATATATTTAAGGCATGTTATATATTCATAATCTGGTATTTGAGTATTTCCTTGTAATTTATAGTCCAAAATCGCAATACTTTGCCACTTTGGTGTTGTCACATTGGTCTTGGCCTTCTTCAAAGATTTCATTCCTCAAGAGGTACAATTCAATATGTTCAATTTCTTTGCCATTTCTGTCAAATCATGTAATGATGATTTTAAAACTGTAACAGGAAACACGTGGAACAATTAAGGAGTATCCAGTTGACCGGGGAGGATGTACTTCATACTGCCCGAGCTGTCTTGCCAATTTCCAAATCCTTCATATTTATGCCCCAAGTGATCTTCTCTACTGACCCGTCAATGAATCTCAAAGTAAGACTTACATTTCATTCCTTGCTTTGCATTCTTGAGAAAATATTGAGATTTTCTTTGAACATTTCTACTTTCTTAGGTAATAGCTTGTGCTGTGATTGTGTTAATTAGGACAGGCACTAGGTAATTGTAGTTGTCTGGGTTGATGGTTTTGGTTGGACACCAGTTTTTCTTTGTTCATAGTTAGGTTGAAATAGAACTATAGAAGCACTGGCTGGTATGCCAACTTGAAGTTTTCTTTTTTATTCTATCAGCTGAAATATCTTAAATCTCAAGAGCTAGGCAATCATCTCACTACTGTGTCAGAAAGAAGGGGATGGAGGAAACATAGGGAATTAAGGAAAAGAATGTTACTATATACGATTTAGGTAGTGATAGGACAAAGTATGTGTCTTCTTGCTTGTTAAGTCAGTTTTGATGTGTGGCGAGAATAGATCAGACAACGTCAAAAAGCCAGCTCAACGATGCCTTGACCCCTGATGCCAGATAAGTTTTTCTAAAGGCTAAATACGGTCCATTTGAGATAGGCATGTTCATCTTCATTTTAGCAAGTTTTCAAGCGATTGTTTGCGTCCATCAAATTTGCTTAATTAATCCACTTGTTTTGGACTGAATTGGGCAATTTGCAAGTATCAATTGATTATCCATTTTGCCTAGATGCAGTTGTTAGTTTGGACCATGTAAACCAAGTATTTTGCTAGCAGAGCTGAAAATTAATGTTTATCCTGCACCTACCATCCAAACTAATCAAAATGAAATAGGGCAAAACGAAAGAAGCTACAATAAAGAAAACCTAGGTAGTTACCATTAGCTATCAAAAACAAAAAATAAAAAAATAAATCTCATTAGTTGATGCATCATCAGGCTCACATTTATAATTGTTCAGCTCTGTCTCTTTTTTCATGTGAATATGAGTATAAACAGGATATAAATTGCATGCAGATAAGTTTCTAAGAAACCATACAATATATTTGGAGATTTTGTTTACCATATTACCATACTAATGTTGCATAGATGATATGTATCACCCTATTTTGATATTCCATTGCAACGTACGGGCATCTTACTAGTTAAAGATAAATATAGAGTGCAAGGAAATCACATGATGCTGAGTTGAAGGTTCAATGGTTCAGTGGCTAACTTGAGTAGTTGGACGCACGGACTGACTACAAAAGCAGTGATCACAAAAGCATATAGCACCTCCCCAAGTGCGTTCAGTGAACATCATCGCTGACCCATCCCCCAGAATGGGATCTTTCTACAGAGAGATGGAAACTATGGTTTTCGTGGGCCTACGAGCATCTGCTTTGGAAATTCTGTCACAACAATGCTAGCAGCCTAGCTCACATATTGGTTGAGCGTCAATGCATGTAATTATTGGGAAAGAGTGCACACAGTCATCTAGTTATTATTATTGTGTGTTTTCGTGCTCCTAGGGTATTCCCAATCAAAATATTACAAAGCAATATCTATAGTATTTTCAATCAAGACATGGCAAAGTAATATCTATACCTCTCCATATAATTAGGAAATAGATGTAGATATAACCCCTTCAATGGGTAATGTTTATCCCAGAACCCAGGCAATAAATTCACCTAACTCTCCCCCTCTCCCCCTCACCTCACTGATTCAATGTTTTGTTGTTGGATTTTGTGTCCAAAAAATGTCCTGCATAAAGGCATCTTCAATAGTTTGTCTCTTAGGTTGTCTCTAAACAAGTTCATGTCACCTATCAATAGTACAAAAGACAATAACTCCAATAATTTGTCTCTAGATACAGAACCCAATACTATTGTATATATTTTCCATTCCATATTCCCTATCAGCCACCGACAGAGAGAGAGCCTACTTTCTCGCCAACGACAGAGAGAGAGAGAGCCTACTTCCTCGCCACCGATGTAGGCCGAATCTAGCCTGCCAATGCCTAGCGGCCACTGGATCTGGCTGTCGATGCTCCTCCGCCTCCTTCCTTACCACCGATGGAGCTCTCGCGGTCGTTGCCTTCCGCCACCTCCTCTCTCGGCTCGCCATGCCTCTCCACCCTCATCGTCGTTGCTCACCAGCTCCCTCCCTCACCCTCGCTAGCCGCCAGATCTAGTCGAATCTAGCCCACCAACGCCCGGTGGTCACCGGATCTAGCTCCCCAACGCAAAGCCGTGGCTGTGGATGCTCCTCTGCCTCCTTCCTCGCCACCGACGGAGCTCTCACGGTCGTCGCCCTCCACCCCCTCCTCTCCCGACTCACCATGCCTCCCCACCCTCATAGTGGTCACCCAACAGCTCCCTCCCTCACCCCCGCTAGCTACCAAATCTAGCGAGTCCAACCTGCCAATGCCTGGATTCGATGGGAATAAAGCCATGGCTGTCGGATCCGGCCCGCCGACGCTCCTCCACGTCCTTTCTCACCACCGACGCAAAGGCATGGTCCACAAATGCGTCTGAAAACGATGAGGCCGTTCCAACAACAAAACATGCCATTGCTTCGATCTTGGCTCACGCAAAGCACTCATCGCGTCCAGAAACAATGACATCTCTTCTCTCTCTCCTCATTCTCTTACCTCCAGCTAGGACTTTGCTGATGTGGAGCCGCTAATCGACGACTGACATGATACTATTGGAGATGTCCTAAGACACTACTTTTATCTCCCTTCTTTAATTCTCTCTCCACCTCAAAACAAATCTTAATTGGCATGCTAATTAATACTAATATATTGCTGACTATGACCTATTTGTAGTGCCCTTAAGACCATAATTGAAATTACGAACCATCTTTGCGAAAACAACTAGATTATTATTGGATGTGCTAACCATATTTAAACAATTATGATACTATTTGACATGGATGCATGCTTATCTAAAAGGTCATTTAGATACATACTACAGTAAAGTTTCTACTTTTGAGATATACCACTATAGGGTTCATTTCTTCAAGATATACCACTCCTAAGTGAACAAAATTGAAGATATGCCATTCTAGACCAAAAACACTCTTGTCCCTTTTCCTTTCTCCTCCACCACCTCCCACTCCACCTCCTCCACTGCCTCTCATGGCTGCCACCCCACCTGCGCCACCACTCCACTCGCTTGCACCCTCCTTTGCATCTTCTCCCTACCAGCCCTCCCCTCCCTCCTCACTAACGGATGAAAGAGATCAAGCAAGTTTTTTGCTCGAATGGACAACAGCGACCATGGCCAACAGCGATGGCCAAAGCTCGGTAAGGAAGAGGACCATGTCCAACGGCAGCAGCGAACAGCGTCCATTGCAAGCAGGCTACTACAAGAGATCTCAAGAAGGAGGTGGGCCTAGGTGAGCAGCGACGACCGAAGCTCGAGGATGGAAGCATGCCATGGCTAACGACAACGGTGAGCAACGTCCATAGCGAGCAGGCAGTTGCTGGATCTCGAGAAGGAAGTGGGCCATGGCAAGCAGCAACTGTTGGAGCTTAGGGAGGTGGCGGAACATGGCGAGCGGTGATAGGAGCTCAGGGAGGTGTTGGGTATGATGAACGCTTCTTTTCCGGACAACAACTCAAGTAGGAAGACGTCATATGGATGAGGTGTGATGAGGAACAAGTTACTTTAAAGTAAGTCTAACATTCTAATATGTTCAAAAAACCTTTACATTATTTCATAGTAAACTATTATATTATTATATCAAAATTTTAATAGTGTTTTGCAAGATCGAATTCTAAGCTATAAATACAACGGGCGTACTTCGCGGGAGGATGAGCCGACGACGAGAAGCCGTGGCCAATCCCCCCCACAAGACGGTTCACAGAGGGAGCCGGAGCAGAAGATCCGCGAATAAAAAACCCAGAAGAAAAGCTCATCTTCTCCACTCCCGGAGAAAATCCCCTTTCCGCCCGAGCAGATCAAGTCGACGAGCGAATTCTCTTGCCTTCGCGTCGCGCCGCCCCTCCCGTCCGCTGCTAAGTACGCGCTAATTCGTCTGATTACTGTTCTGATTAGGGTTCTTAGTATTCCTTGTGCCCGCGGATCAGCGGCGGTGGGTGGGTTTTTGTGCTTAATCCTTTTCGCTCGTCGGCGTTTTGAGGGTTGTCCTGGGGTTCGGATTGGTATCGCCTCCCCAATTGACTCGCGGATCATTGTGGAAGGTATGGATTACCAGTTTCCTGTTAGGTCACGCAAAATTAGCAAATATCAGCAGTAGAGTGGATGGAAATAGAATTTGATTATTCACATTTACGTCAAATTTGTTGTCGCAATGATCGATTTTTTTAGCTTGCTAGGATCCCAATTTAGGTGGGCCGGCTGCTGTGATGGTTCACTCGATGGCGCGAGGCAGCTAGCTGCCAGGAGAGGTTGAGTGGAGTGGATGTGATCGGGTTTTCAAAGCAGTAGTATAGTTCTTCTTATGGAGCATCTTGCTATCCTTGCGACGGAGCTGGGTGACTTGTCGGACTTCGAGGTCGACGGCATCCAGGACCTCACTGAGAATGATGTCAGCGACGAGGAGATCGAGCCCGAGGAGCTGTCGCGGCGAATGTGGAAGGACAGAGTCAGGCTCAGGAGGATCAAGGAGAGGCAGCACAAACTTGCCTCGCAGCAGGCTGAGTTTGAGAAGTCGAGGCCGAAGCCAATATCTGACCAGGCCCTGCGCAAGAAGATGTCGAGGGCACAGGACGGGATCCTCAAGTACATGCTCAAGTTGATGGAGGTGTGCAATGCGCGTGGGTTTGTTTACGGGATCATCCCTGACAAAGGGAAGCCTGTCAGTGGCGCTTCGGATAATATTAGAGCTTGGTGGAAGGAGAAGGTGAAGTTTGATAAGAACGGGCCAGCGGCAATCGCCAAGTACGAGGCTGACAACTTGGTGGCTGCTAATGCCCAGAGTAGCGGTGTCAAGAACCAGCACAGCTTGATGGATCTCCAAGATGCCACTCTGGGTTCACTGCTTTCATCATTGATGCAGCACTGCAATCCGCCGCAGCGCAAGTTCCCATTGGAGAAGGGCACACCTCCCCCATGGTGGCCTTCAGGGAATGAGGAATGGTGGATCACCTTGGGCCTTCCAAGGGGACAAATCCCTCCTTACAAAAAACCACATGATCTTAAGAAGGTTTGGAAAGTTGGCGTCCTTACAGGTGTGATCAAGCACATGTCCCCCAACTTCGATAAGATCAGAAACCATGTACGCAAATCAAAATGCCTGCAGGATAAAATGACTGCAAAAGAGAGCTTGATGTGGTTGGGAGTCCTACAGACAGAGGAAAGGCTTGTTCACAGCATCGACAATGGTGTATCGGAGATTTCTCACCACAGTGCTCCAGAGGACAGAAATGGGGACACACACAGCAGCGGTAATGAGTATGATGTTGATGGTTTTGAGGAGGCTCCTCTTTCTACATCATCAAAAGATGATGAACAAGGTCTGTCTCCAGTTGCACAGTCCAGTGAGGAGCATGCCCCAAGAAGAGGGAGAGAAAGCATTAACTCTAAACGCCCTAATCAGGTTTTTCCTATTAAGGCAGGAGCAAAAGAACCACCAAAGAGAAAAAGAGCAAAGCGCACTTCTACTGTTATTGATCATGAGGTACAAAGAACCAAAGACGTGCCAGAAAATTCAAGAAATTTGATTCCTGATATGAACCGACTGGACCAAGTTGAAATTCCAGGCATGGCTAACCAGATTACCAGCTTCAGTCAGGGAGGCAATACAAGTGAAGCTTTACAACACAGAGGAGATACTCAAGGACAGATCCATCTTCCTGGTGCTGGGGTTAGTAACTTTGATAGATCCCAAGCTGCGAATGCTACTCCTGTAAGCATATACATGGGAGGCCAGCCTGTGCCCTGTCAAAGTAGCGATAATGCCAAGTCAAAGTCTGGAAATACCTTTACACTGGATGCTGATTCTGGTTTTAATAATTTGCCCAGTAGTTATCAGACTTTGCCTCCGAAACAATCACTACTGCTATCTATGATGGATCATCATGTGGCTCCCATGGGTATCAGATCACCAGCTGACAACAGTCCTTATGATGATCATGTAATTGGTAGTGGAAATTCAGCTTCTGTTCCTGGAGATATGCAGCAGCTCATAGATTATCCTTTCTACGGTGAGCAAGATAAGTTTGTTGGCAGTTCCTTTGAGGGATTGCCTTTGGATTATATCAGTATGAGTAGTCCGATACCAGATATTGATGATTTGCTGCTGCATGATGATGATTTAATGGAGTACCTGGGAACATAACATGGGTAATTTGATTACATATCCATTTCTTTGCTGCTTCTTCCTCTTTGATCATTGAGTTTTTCCCCTTTTTCATTTTCAGGTTAGGCAATAAAGCTTCTTGCGTTTTTTTCTTTCATCCATTTTGTCTCACCAGGATTACCATCTTAACTTGAGTATGGAAGGCTAAACTTCTCATTTTGCTGTCAATCTTGTTATTTGAGACCATCTGTTGTATTCTCAATGATACTTGACTTGCATTCTTTGGAAACAATATATTAAATAATGACTGAATTGTAAATGCAGAAAGGGCAAGATTTTTGTAATTTTGGAATCTCTGAGATATGAATGTCCTGCTCTCCTGTATTCTCTCATTCTCTCCCTTTTGGCCTTCTACAGAAATATTCTTTTAAGGATTTATACAGAAACATTGAAATCCAAGATTGTATATGCAATGAAGAAATGAAATATCATCGGTTGAGGGGATCCCTCTGTATCTCTTATTTTTCCATGTGTTCGATTTTAATGAAGTAAAAAAAATATCTTTTGCAGCAAAACAAAGTTCATTGCTTGTGTCGCTCATTGATGGTAGTTACACAACAATGACTTTTGTTACACAGTAAGACAATTTTTTAAAATGACCAGTGTTGCAGATAAACTTTCAGAAATCAGAAATACCTAATATAGTAGCACCAACAGGCAACATGGTGGTTATTACTAAATCAAGGGCGACACTAGCCTATCCTGTCCTCTTGTGCTATTTGGCATCATCATATTTCGATAAGGCTGAGATAACCCTAGTAATCTGTACGATACTGTTTTGCTGACCTTTGTGGTACTACTTAAGTACTGATGGTACAGATTCCAATACTTGTGAAAAATTGTCTGCCATGCTGATAATTTTTTAAAAAAAATTAGTTCTATACTTCTATTCATGCAACACGAAAACATCCATTTGTTGCATAAGAGCCCTGGAGTCCCTTCTTTTGGAGTCTGTATATGAGTACCTCCTATATCCTCTATACCACAGAATCACAGATCTTCCGAGTAGTCTTCTTTGTAAAGATGTGATTTCAGCATAAAATTCTCCCCCCAAGGCTCATGCTATATCTCTAGGCATTTTCTTGTATCCTATAGCTTTTCTTTCAATAATAAACAAAACATGGTTCACCATTATACTTGATAATAGCTAATCTTTTACCCCTGGCAACAGTTTCATTCACCGTTATACTTGGTAATAGCTAATCTTTTACCCCTGGCAACAGTTTCACCTTTCCTATTCTTGCAGATTGTCACACCCAAAATACCAAGAACAATTAATTTCAAACACTTCTAATATTGTCAGCTGAGCACAGTTTTGCATACCTAGTTTAGATCATTAGACCAAGAGACCAGCCAATTTATGACTAGTATTGGCCCTGAACTGATGCTCTTTTACAGAAGTGCAATCTTTTGAGTTTGATTATATTGATGTGGATCAGTGCAGTAATATCTTTAGTACCATGCTGATGAACTTTTCGTGTAGTGTGCTTACATTGAAGAACATGTTCTGCCCACGTGCCATTGAGCATGTGGAATTCTAGCTTCTTGCGATGTTGATTATTTTAATGTCATCATGCTAGCTAATTTTTGTGGGCTGCTGGCTCATGACTCAGCTTGATTTGTTCATCAATATATTCCTGAATGAAATATAGAAATTAGTTCCAAAGCAATTTCTTTCCTGACGAACCATGCATCTTGGCTTCCTTGTGTCATGTAACTTTTCTTCAATGTTTGGGTCTTCTTATCTGAAGATTATTTGCATGTTTTCTAACCACTGTTGTCGCTGATAGTGCTACAATGTATATCTGTATGCGTTCCAAGACCTGCGAGCTGTAGCTTATGTACCCCAGCTGTTCTTCCAAAAGTAGAGTGTAAGGTCTCTTAATTTTGACTTCGTTTCATATGTATCCTTGAGAACAATAGATATAGCACAAACTTTTCTTAACTGTACTCTTTTCTAAGTTCTCGTAATTTTGACTTCATTTCATATGTATCCTTGAGAACAATAGATATAGCACAAATTTTTTTAACAGTACTCTTTTCTATGTTATAGCGTCACTTTCCTATATCTGATCTCACACGAGTGGATGGTCCAAAAAGAATGGAAATTTCTCCAGTTAATTACTTATTTTGTCTCCATTCATTGCGGTCTGCAAATGATTTATTAGCATTTCCCACTGCTTTATGAGTTACAACGGAAGAAAAAAAGTGACGCACAGTATATATATTATATCTGGTACAAATCAGTAACTACTCTATTCAGGTAATGGAAGCTTCTGAGGCGTACTGAAGCTGATGGCTATTGAAAAATGAGTGGCTAAACCGATTGACTGTTGCATAACTAAGATATATATGATCATTGTCTGGTAACATTATCCACGATAGACAATTAAGCTGACTTCTAGTTGTAGACTTACAGTAGAAGTGATAAATCAATCTATCTCAAGCATTTACATTATAGACAACAGGCTGGTAAAAACAAAGTGGAAGTTGGTATCTTAATTATTACAGCTAAAAATGGGAGCAACTACCCCCCCCCCCCCCCCCCCCGGGGCATTATTTTTGCTACTCTAGCATATTTCCCTTGTATTATCATATCCTGTCGACTGCCCGATTAGATTGGGCAAATATTAGATTCACAAACAGTAGATTTGACCCTTTCAAATATTTCTTTTTTCTGCTTCCGCCAGTGTATTTTAAAATGTACTATTCAGCTGGCTCATGTTTTTCTTTCGTTAATACCATTTGAAATTGTTTGTATAGATTGCTTCCATAAAGTCTTTGTTAAATCAGTGGCACTGAACTATTGGCTATTTCTTTGGGGTGGTGTTCTGATACACCTAATCCAATAATAACCCTCTGAATTGGACCAGGTAGGTATTTCTTCTTCAATTTTGACATCTATTAGTCCAAAGCTAAGCAAATATTGTTGACAACTTTGATTGCGACAATGGATTAAATAAGGGCGCTTAAGTAGGGAGTAGGTGTTTGAAGTTGAAATAATCTTGATAAATATTTTTGCAAAGAAATGCTCGGATATGTAGCAGCCTGCAACTGTCAATCACTTGGTATGATTTGTTGTTAAGGAAATTAAAGAAACATGTTACTTGTTGTACTACTGAAGTTTTGCAATCATTGTATTTGTAACGTTTAGTGTAAACTGTTATACTCTCTTCTGAGAATATCATGTCATTTTGATTTTCAGAATAGTTTATTTACGTCCTTAATGTCTAGTGACTATTTTTCTGTTCGATAATAAAAGTAAGAGATCATGCCTAGTAATGAGTGTGGTGGTTACTCATTTTAAAATTCGAACTGATGAAGTATGAAGTATTGAGATTAAGATATCAGGCAGTGTGTTTGTTCTGCATGCTTTTACGACGGGTAAAAGTAAAACTTTTCTTTGGTCATGTTGTACCAGTCATTGCTATGATTTTTTTGGTGTGTGTGTCGGGGTCGACAGTACTTTTTTTGTTGAAAAAATTAGTTAATTCAGTAGGGCGGTTTAACACATGCATCTTACCATCGAGGAGCGGGTTTGTTATTGTATGTGTAATGTGTTTTACTGCTGTTATTTATTTGTGATCTGCAATCAGTTTGATTGTTTTTTAGCATCGTGCTTTGCTTCCCATGCTGTTGCCGTTCCTTTTGTTTTTTTCTTTTGTGTTAAAGATACAAGATTCATATCTCTTGGCATGGGAGTTGTTGGACTGAGCTTCTTGTGCACAAAGTGGCAGGAGCCAACAATTGTGGGGTCCTCTAGTCCTAAACCCTTTGCAGCAGCTGCAGCTCTATCACATGGCAGACCTGCTACACTCTGAAGCATCGTGTGATCAGAATTCAGAATGACTGGATCAGTGAAAAGCTCTGGTGAGTAGAATATCGACTTGCGAACAGGGGAAATGCTATGGTTTTCAAATTTTATCAGAGGGTAGCAATAGAATTAGTAACCGGCGGTTACCAGATTTTTTGGATTTTTCGGATGAAAATTTTGAATTGAAATTTGAATTTTTAGATGTAAAAAGGAAAAGTTGCAAAGTTGCAAATTTCCTCTATGTTTGATGAAAATTAGATAAATCCAAAATTTTTTTGCCTGGTTTGAAGATTTATTCGGGCCACACCGATAACACTGACAAATGGCGGTTTTCAGCATGAAGTTTTTCCCTGCCTGTGAAACGGGATGTCAGGTAACAGTTTTGACTTCTACCGGGAAACGCTTTTTGGAGGCTCCATCGGCAGCGGTAGTTACGTGCATGTCTCCCTTTTTTCCTTTCAGAAAACATGTTGACCCGACGATGTACTAGAAACAGAGGAACAAAACAAAAAGCATGGGAGAAGTGTCAAACCATTCTTTTAGAGCCTTTTCACCTCCAGTGACACAGGAGCATCCCCACCCCTATCGAGGTGAGTCGTTTGGCAATTGCAATGATGTTATATTGAGACTTCATATAAATTCAATGAAGATGAAATTGTATAAGCGGATTTTTTTTGTATTTCCTTAGAACGCCCAAGGCAAGGATTTTTCGTTCAAGATTTTTTTTTTGTTTGAACAGCCAGGCTCGAACACTTCTTTTCATCTTGAAAGTCAGGTGAAGAAATAAGTCATGGACCGGTCTGTACAATTTATTCAACTGCTCCATTGTTCACTGAATCATTTATTCTCATGGTTTCTCTAAACTGACAGAACTTTGTAGATGAAACGAGCATGTTCTATAATCTGCTTCTTCGGTCTGTTTGTATGTTCATATATGACTACCGTTAGATAAACTGCAAACGTTCTCCAGCATCAGGCAGCACTTGACGTGACGGCTTCTATATCCTGGGTCACATGCACGCATGTTGCAAGTTGAGGAGCCGACCTGTGTGTGGTGTGGCCACGCAGGCTGCAAGTCTCCAGCTGACATGAGCAGCAACCACTCGAAAGTCTAAAAAGATCAATTTTTCTACATGAGACGAGGAATAAGAAATAGTCACGAGTTAGCATCTCGAGGTCGCCAATGTCAGGATGTCATACATACAAACTAAATTCTTCTGAACTCCTCCAGTTCTGATCGCTCCATGCCAAGCACTAATAATTAAGCACAGATCCACAAAGTGAATGTACTAACTTCTTCAGATGTTCGAAACAATTTTAAAAAAGAGGTTTTTTTTTTGTATTTTATTAGAGAGTTCCGAGCAACACGACGGAGTGATGGCATGCATGGGATGAGAATGAGGTTGCTTAACGTGGGAGTGTTCATTCAACAGACTGATGATTTTGAGAGTTGGGACGTACCTCAAGAGTAGTAAAAGGTGCATCGGCAAACTCCACGAATGCTTCCTTCCTTTCTCTCTACCCGTCTCTCTCTCTCTCTCTCTCTCTACACTTGAGAGTCTTGAGGCACAGATCACAATTTTGGACCATGGCCAAGCGGGCGGTTCTTATCATGTGGCGCTCTGGAACTCGGTCAAGCTAAAGAGCCGCTCAGTTCTACATGAGACCACTTTTTAATATTATCGTGTCATGTCTTTCTCTCTAATGTAATTTTATATGTGTTTTGACTAACTTTTATAGTATTAACTCTCTGTTGTAATTTTATACGCGTGTTTTGACTAACTTTTAGAATACTCGCTCGAATAAATATTAACGTCTACTAAAAATCCAAGAGAGTTATAATTCTTTGCCTTTGCAACCGTCACCATAAATAACCTTTTTCAGTTTCTTCCAGAGCAATATCTTCGTCCCTCAACTCGGTCTCTGCAGTAATACCTGAGATGCATTAGTAGCTCTAAGAGCATGTCCAATGCAGACGCTTAGAGAGATGCTTAGTAATGAAAAACTGATTTTTCTTACCACATAGGATAGATAAGGTGCTTATTTTGAAGCATCGATGCTTATTTAAGCATCGGTGCTTAGTAGGTGCTTATGTGTATAACTATATCTATTAATAGATAATATAGCATCTAAGCACCCACGGAAGAGATGCTTGCATTGGAGTAAATAACTTTTGCATAGGTGCTTGATGATGTGGCTATATTCTCTCTCTTTAAGCATTCATATATAAGCATCTTGCATTGTACATACCCTAAATAATAATAATTCCTAAAATTCCACCATCGACGAGGAATCTTCCTCTGCTGCACTGCCTACTCATGGAAGGTCCGGTCTTGCTGTTGTGGTTGGGGGCGCTCGTTTGTGTGGCCGTTGTCACGCCAGATATATGAAGAGGCCCAAAGACACCATCGGCGAGCCCCGTGGAAGGAGGAGAAGAGACAGAGCTATCGGCTTCTTTGTTATCCACCCTCGTCGTCGAGAGGAAGGGCTGCTTTCTCACCCACTATATTATGATGAAGCTACTTGCTGGTCGCCCTTATAGTATAGAGTGCTTGCCATGGTTCTTTCGGCCATGGTGGAGCTAGGGCTCTCCATGTGCCTTTGATTCTATTCTTCTCTCTTATGCATTCTCTTATGCATTGTGCAAAGATAATCCTCTCAATGTCTAATTGGATAGCCAGTTTCAAAGTTTTAGCGTGTTAGATGGTGGGGGCATTGTCCTTTCCTTGGCTATACTGCGTGTTTTGCGTGCATTAGAGCTAATCGGTGGTTCAACGTCGGGCTAGTTGGTGTTTGCTTCTAGCCTTGATGTTAGGCTGCTTAGGCAGGTGTTTCAGAGGGGGTTTCTTTGACCATTTGTGAAGTATCTCCGTTGGAATTGGTGTATGTACCATTTTCTTTTCTACTTCTACTTTATTAACATAATAGACAGCTCTCCTGCCTATTGTTTCAAAAAAATAATTCCAAAAATTTAAAAATAGGCAGGATATGCTTGTCACAGGGGGGGAAAATAAATAGAGAAAAGATACGGATTTCGGTGCAAAAGGGAGGGAGAAAAAAAAAATAAAGGTTGCGACGTCTTCTGCTTCACCTGCCCTCTCTCCAGACGGGTTAAATACTTGAAGCAAAGCAAGCAAAGAACGGAGGGAAAGAGGAGAAAAGTCGGCCGTTTGTAGCATATCATTAGATGCAGAGAGTGCATGGAGCCAAACAGAAAGTCTGTTTCGCCATTAATGGCTCTCACCTTTCTGGAACCCATAGACACACACACACAGCAAAAGAAGCTAATGTCATCGTCACCAGCAAGCATTAGAGAGAGGAAACACAAGTAGTAGTTTGTTGGTGCTAGGGTCCAAGAGCCATCACGAGCTAGAGTCCTAGATAGATCGAGGTCATGCATGGGGTAGGAGGGAAGAGATAGAGGTGTTCCTTGGCAGCTAGCCTCCTAGAGTCAAAGCGTATTTAGGTTTGTGGAGTCTGGAGATAGAGTGATATATACATATATACGTACAGAGCCCTGTATATGTGTCGGCGTGCGCCTCCCCTGAGATGATGAGTGGCAGCCAGAGCCTGCAGGAGAGGCAGCAGCAGGAGATGAACATCTCCTTTGGGATGAACAACAACCATCACCCTCCTCCTTCCTCCTCGTCTTCTTCCTCCATGCATGCAGCCGCTCCAAGCTTCATGTACAGTTCTTAAGTTTCTTCCTGTTTTTATTTGCATGCCTTTCTTGTTCTTGATTGATCCGTGTGCTGGAATTCGATTTTGGAATTAGTCGTCGCCTGATCTGTGTGCTTCTTGGCTTCTTGCACTGTCTCTGATCTTTCCTTTCGTCCTTTCTTTCCTTTTTTTTTTGTTTGACAAACCTCTAGCTAATAGGAAGGCTAGGGTACCGGCCTTCTTGCAGTGAATTCATTTTGATAATTTTGCCTTTGCGTGCTGATGGAGAGTCGACCGATTCTTAGACTAGTGCGGTTGTGAAATTACAGATCGAACTTATTTCTTAATTTCTTCTTCTCTTCTTTGTTTCGTTCTTCCTTCCTTGCTCTTATTCTAAGAAGAGGAATGGTTGATGATGATTAAAACAAGCTCAGATTTAAAATTGGCACTTCTGTTTTAAATAATTGGAGCCAGATAGTTGAATTGTTGTGAATTAACAATCCAATAGTCTTTCTTTTAATTTTCAGAGGCCACTAATTGTTTTCAGAAGAAGGGCAGGAATATTAATCAGGAGACGTAGTAGTATAGCAGTAACTGACATACTGTATACACACACCCACCAGCCCATCTTTACATTAATTTTTCAATGAGCATAACTTGCACACATGAAATTTTGAGACTAGCTAGCCATGCATATCTCCTGGATTGCCAAATATAAATGCTACAAGCTAGAGAAGATTCCCTATTATTCTCCTGTTCCCACTCCTGCTGAGGTTGGACCAGATAATAATATCATCACACATATATAGGCTTATAGCAGCATGATTTCATGATGATGTATTGGTGCCTTCAGTTCCTCAAACCTTGTGCATATGCATGCATCTATATATATTCTACATACATATATAGCTCATCACCATCAATTTGTTTCTGCTGCATAGAACCAGGAGCACCAAGGAGGCATCAGGAGCTTATGACCATCTGGGAGAGCTGGACGAGGCTTTGTTCATGTACCTAGATCATGGCAGCCATGCCTCCGCGCATCAAGAACAAAGGCGTACGTATGGGAGAGCCTTACAATTCAGTTCACTGATCAAAAATTATTTGCCACTCCATCTAGATCCATGTCTGTATTCTTGCCAATTTCTGCAGGAGCCAAATGCAAATGATCAGTTGATGTTTTCATTTTTCTTTTTGGCATGTAGTAGTAGTGGTGGTGGTGGTCTCAGAAACATATTTGACACATATAGGAGTAGTAGGAGAGAGCTGTAAGGATATATTCCTCTCTGATCAGTGCACGCAGAAAAGCGCATACTTTTCCGGGGTCATGAGGGAAAACGATCATATGGCCGACCGGCCTGCAGCAGATTCTCAGGTACTCCATTTGACCAGGATCTCCTGCAAATCTGCAGCATCACCCTAGCTTGGAGGACCAGCGAATCAAGAACACATCCATGCTCAAAGTCCATGCATGAAACCAACAAATCTTCTCTCTCCCTAGCTTTTGCCCTTTGTTTCTTTCCACTTCGTCACCCCCCACCCCCCCAACCTCCGGCCGGCTGGACTGTGACATGTAACAAACTGCTCAATGATTTCCTCGCGGTCGAGCTGCATGTGGCCGCGGCAGAACAGGACGTACATACACGCGGAGGGGATGATCTCCAGTACTACCACGCCTGCATGCAGTGGCTGGCTGGCGACCTTCTCTCCTAGCTCTCCTGCAGCTAGCTAGCATATGCGTTTGACCCAATCCTGTCCACTTCTCTTCCGGTTTGGGTACAAGCAAGCACGCATGCCTTAGCTGTGTGCATCGATCCCTGCAAGTCCCGTATCTTTCGTACCCCAGCTTTCTCGTGTGTGCCTTGTACTGCTCACTAGCTGTGCCATGATTGTTTTGTTCCTGACTGCATCAGTAGCTAGCCTTATTTCAAACTCTTCAGAGTTTCAGTAGATATATATGACCCTCTCGGTCTCAGGCCTTTTGAGTTTGTTCCTTTGTCTTGTTCATGGATGCAGAGACTCTCAACATCTTCCCTTCCCAGCCCATGCATGTGGAGCCATCACCAAAGGTACAAACTACATCTCACATTAGTTATGATGATTACGGGTTATGATTGATTTAGTACTGGCCGGACATGTGTCTTTTCAAATGTATGTAGTACTCATGCGTAAATGATTGCTGTTTGATTGTTTAATATTCTGATCTGATTGGTAGGGGGAGATTAGTTTAGTTCTGTCCCCAGCACCTGTGGGATCCAAGATGCCTAGGTCACCTGATCATCATCAGCAGCAAGCAGCCATGGAGGAGTTAGAAGGAAGCAGGAGACAGGATCACCACCTTCCGCACCAACCGTTCACTGCAGATCAGCCTGCAGGGATCAATAAGGATATGAAGCCGGTGGCCAAGGTTAGTAGCTAGTTAACCACTTAAGCAACTAACCTGTAGCCGATTTGTTAAGTGGTAGCTATCCCCATGCACACTGAAATTAAAGGCATATTGTTTATGTTCTTTTTTTTAACTAACACATGTATGATCTCTGTTGGTGATTGCAGAAGGAACACAAGAGGGGCGCATCTACCGGTGAACGTGACCCGAAAGTAACAAATTACGATTTTCTCAAGTCTTGATGAATTAATTGTGTATTTCATAGAAGAACGCGATTCTAGTAATGTTGCTGTGATTATGTTCAACGTTAGTAATATATAACACCGCAATTAACCAACATGCAGACACTGAGAAGGCTAGCCCAAAACAGGGAGGCAGCAAGGAAAAGTAGGCTCAGGAAGAAGGTGAGTGAAACAACAGTTAACACCAGAGTAGAAAGAAACAAAGGAAAATAAGAACAGAGAAAGGTCCTATCCATGAGAGATCAAAAGGACAAAATCAAAACCAAACATTACCATTCTTCTCTCCATGATCAATGCACTCATTATAGAACGTGGATTAATTGAGTTTTTTTTCTCTCTCTCGAGAATACACAAAATGTTTGTGCCATTTAATTAATAGAATATGTCCACAACACCATAAACTTTGCTTGAAAGTTCGTCAAACACTCTGAACTATGAAACTAGACATTTGACCCTCGAACTTTACAATCCGATTCAAATAACACTCTGACCATTTTTCGTATGGTGGTATTGCCCATGTGGTAAGATGAGTGGATAGTTTTGCTATATAGGATAACAAGCTAGCTAAATTAGGTCAGTGACATATGGGGCCCATAAGGGCTTCTCCCCCATCTCTTCTAGCCGTGCTTCCATGGCTACCGCTCTCTGTAGTTCCCTCTCTATTTTGATTAGGAAGAGAATACAGCTATCATTCACCTAAACTTAATTAGCGTGTCATCCTATATGGTAAAACTGCTCACTCATCATGCCACATGGACAATACCACCATTCAAAGCTGGATCTGAGTGTTATTTGAACTGAACTGCAAAGTTTAAAGGGTCAAATGTTCGGTTTTATATTTCAAGATACTGATCGAATTTTCGAACAATGCTGAGGGTATTACAGGGACTTTTTCCTTCATTAATTGATTTGCTCGACTGCAACAGGCTTACATCCAGCAGCTCGAGTCCAGTAGAATCAGGCTAGCTCAGCTCGAACAAGAACTGCACACAGCAAGAGCTCAGGTAATTAAACCGTAGCAGTAGCTAATTGAACCGCACGGAAATTAATGCTCCACATATGTACAGGGAGTGTTCTTCCCCAGCAGCGCCCACCTCGCCGAGCAAGGCGAACCCATCGGCGGCATCGACGGCCTCAGCTCAGGTGTCCATCCATCATGCGTCACATCTTGTGCTACTAATGTAGCCGCTGATGCAGATATATATGTTTATACAAGTATACATGTTAATTACAGAGGCTGCGATGTTCGACGTGGAGTACGGGCGGTGGCAGGAGGAGCACTACCGGCTGATGTACGAGCTGCGGGCGGCGCTGCAGCAGCACCTGCCGGAGGCGGAGCTGCAGATGTACGTGGAGAGCTGCCTGGCGCACCACGACGAGGTGATGGCCATCAAGGACGGCGTCATCAAGGGCGACGTCTTCCACCTCACCTCCGGCGTCTGGAGGAGCCCCGCCGAGCGCTGCTTCCTCTGGCTCGGCGGCTTCCGGCCATCCGAGGTCATCAAGGTACGTTCGTATCACCAGGCAGGTCATCTGGATTAACCCTAAGTCCCTACCCCTTGAGGTCGGCCACAATTATATGATATCTCGGTCGCGATCGCAGCAATTGACGACGGCATCAAATAGATAAATGAAGCATCGTGATTGTTGCTTTTAAGGAAAAAAACTAAAATAGTGGATATATCCTTGGCAACCCATGAAATAATTTTTTTTGTTGCTTTCGTACCCATGCACAGTGGTAAAGGTAGTTCGGTTCTTCAGAGGGGACGGGTGAGAAGGTTTTGAGGAAACACAATAATTCTCCTAGAATTTATCCATTCTAAACTGCCTATAATATGTGGATTTGCATGGACATATAGTCTAGCTAGTTAATTCGGCCTTATTAAAATTCCGCCATTGTTTTCATTCATTTTACAGGAAGAAGTTTTATTTTGGCTATAGCCGTTATGAGCAAGATATTTTATCTAGAAACAGAGAGTAAATACGAGCAAGATATATATAACTAAAACAGAAGATGTGTTCCTCTAAAATATATTTTTGGGGATTTCTGAAAGAGGAAAAAATCAGAAGGTCTCAACTTTTGTTCACCAGGAAAATTTGGACTTGATGTAAGCTTTTACATATATAAGACGATCCACCAAAGCTAATTTGACTCTTCTTTCATGAAAAAACACTTTAAGTTGATTAATAGCAGCACATTTCATAAGATTGTGGCATGCATGACCATTTTTCTTTCTTTCTTTTTCTTTTTTCTTTTTTCTTTTCTTTTCTTTTTTTTTTTTTTTTTTGCGGAAGATGCACCAAAATGATATGTCCCACCTGCACATATCTCAAACTTGATCCTAGTCCTGGAAGGAACTATCCGGCCGGCCCAAACGCTGTCGCGCGGCATTCAAGTTGAGCAAGAGGAGTTGGTAGAGTAGAGCAGTGGTGGATCTAGGCCTATAGTAGCCTAGGCTATAGTTTAGGACGTAGAATTTTTATCAGTGTAAAATCTAGATAAATCTAAAGCATAACGTTTCCTGTATCAATCATATGTAGTAGTTGTCTCAAGTCCTTCATAATTCGAGACAATAAAATCTTGAATCCACCACTGCTTCTAGTGGTTAAACTAGCTAAGCATATCATGACGAGTGCCAAAACCCTCTCGTTTCCAACAACGGGCAGGAGAAACTTGCCCCTACTCGGCACACCTCCATAACTCACCCATGGATCTGGCCGGGCCGGGCGATTCCATGGCATGCATTGAAACACCTCGATCTCTCTCGAGCCGTGCAAGCATGCTCCGCCATGTTCGCGGCGCATGCAGTACATACGTGCGATCAACGATCGATCGGTGCCTGCATTTCGGGACACACTAAATGGCAAGACGAGCAGCGCTTGCTCTCTCTCTCTCTCTCTCTCTCTCCCCTACTTGTGGAAATGGATATAGGCAAGCCACAACTGTTGATGCATTCTAGAAATAAATCAAGCAGTTCTAGAAGCTAATCCAGGATCTTGGGGTGTTCTTGCAAATAGAAATTAAGCTCACGCGTACCATGGACTTATATGCAATCATTTTCGTCTTAGTGGGCTTAAGTGTAAATTGGTTCCCAATGTGCTGCATTGTCAACCCCAGTCACATCGGCATGCATGCATGCTCCTGATTGACCACGTACACTTATATATAGTTATATACTGAAATATGTTTCTTTTTTTTTGCACGGTGGTGATTATCGATTAATTTGATTCTGTTGTGGATGGATGGATGCAGCAGATGCTGCTGGGGCACGTGGAGCCGCTGACGGAGCAGCAGATCGTGGGCGTGTACGGGCTGCAGCAGTCGGCGCTGGAGACGGAGGAGGCGCTGAGCCAGGGCCTGGACGCGCTCTACCAGTCGCTCTCCGACACCGTCGTCTCCGACGCGCTCAGCTGCCCCGCCAACGTCGCCAACTACATGAGCCAGATGGCCGTCGCCATGAACAAGCTCTCCACCCTCGAGGGCTTCGTCCGACAGGTCAGATCGGTCGACACTTCACCATTTAATTAACCGAAGCCACCATTCAATCCTGTGTCAACCTCATTACTAGCAAGTAGCAGTCAATTCACACGCATGCATGCAGTGTATGTAGTTGATTTGTCTTCAGTAGTTCAGTCCTGATTAATTTCCTGTCGTTTTAGTTGGTTAGTTAGAGCTGCAACCAATGAGAGAACTATATATATTCGTTAGTTGGCAAGGTACGATGGATGGTTAACCTAATTGAGAACGACAGTGCATTTGATTAGCTTAACTAGTTGTGCATAGCGCACACGCCAGTTGCAGGCGGCCAGTGCTGTCGACAGGTGCATATATGGATTAGGTAGTGACCATCAAAAGGCACCCGACTGTCTCCATCCCAAAAACGGAGACTGAGGTAGGGTTCAAGTGTACGAATATAACAACAAAATTATGCAAGAATAACAAATAGTAGAGGATCCTTTGTTCATTGTTCTTTCCATGTTGGGTAGGTGTGCCTTGATGCTTGCATTGTTTAGGCCGCCCTTCACCTGCCCATGAATGCCACAAGAGAACTATGGATATACATTCCACATGCCTCTCTTGCAAGTTGCAATATGCTTAGTGTAAACTAAGCCACCTGTCGATTTACACACGCATCACGGACCCTAATACGAAACGCAAATATACAGCACTGGTTAATTCTGGTGTGACGATGGCAAAACGTCGATCAAATGCTGATAAATTTTATCTACTCTCTTAGTTCGTTGGGTACTGTTTGCGTTAGCTTCTCGTATGACTGATGAAAGCTTGTTGCATGCGTATGTGCAGGCGGAGAACCTGAGGCAGCAGACGCTGCACCGGCTGAACCAGATACTGACGACGCGGCAGATGGCGCGGTCGCTGCTCGCCGTCTCCGACTACTTCCACCGCCTCCGCACGCTCAGCTCGCTCTGGGTCACCCGCCCGAGGGCGCCGCAGGACCAGCAGGGCCCTCACAGCTGATCATCATCACCACCGCCATCGTTAATTTCGAAAGTTCGATCGATGCATCAGCACCATGCTCGCAATGCAATGCATGGTGTTCGATCGTCAGTTGTAAGAAAATGAGACCGAGCGCAAGGTTAGCCAGCAGCTAGAGAGAGATCAGGAGAGGGACTGAAAGAAACCAAAGAATGTACTTTGTTGCATGGCTTAGTGGTCAGGTATATATGATCGGTATATCGATCGACTCGGCTGATCGATCTTAGCCTATCTTACCTCCGGATCGATGCGTCTTCTTCGACTTTTGAGATGCAGCGTTTAATTACTGGTTCATGTGCTCCGGTACAATGGATGGGGTGCTTGATGTATGCATGCGCCCATGAAACATATTAATGTAGCTTGCTTCAAACTGCTGATGAACTTGTCCTCCCTGCTCACTACTGTTCGTTTGTGGGCATGCCGCGTGCACGCACACACACCAGCGAACAAGCGTACGAAATACCCACGGAATGTGACCCGTTCCATTCGGAATGCAAGAATTCCGCACCGGTAGAATCAACACTATTCCCTTAGAATCCTTGCGTAAATTAATCCTACGTAGATTTCTTCACATTCGAAACGTTCGCCTGAGAGCTGAGGGTCCGTTTGGAACGCGGGAACAATACGGAACTGCATTTTTTTGCTTCAACAACTCTTGCGGAAGTCGTGTGAAGTTCCAGCGTTTTTCTATAAACCCTTGATTGCCATATGCACGATTCAGCTCGGAAAGTCTGAACTCTGAAGAAGAACGTCGGTTGCAATGCACAGCAGCACAACCGCACAAGGACCTCTCCCAAAGTTATATGATGAAAAAAAATGGGTTAGGGCCGGTGAATGGGCTCTAGGCTCTAGCTCAACTTCTGCTAATTCCCCATTGGGCCTGATGGTATTGAGCTGGTCTTATGTATCCCACCTGTTAATGGGCCGAACTTCCCAGGCACATGGGCTGTCTGTTTGATACTTGACATTCATCCCACTAGAACTAAAACATCTGTGTTTTCTTTTCAGCTTCTAAATACTGTCTTTTAATTTTTTTTACATTAATTAACTTTCAAATAAAGTGTTTTTTTAGGATGAAATCTATAAGTTGATTACAGTACACACTATAGTGACTTCATTTATATCGATCAAAACCTCACACGAGTTTCTTCTACTCTATACTCTTTTATGAATAGCGTAAAATCTATAAGGCATAACCAAAAGCCATAAGTCGAAGTTAAAAAGAATAGACCAGGTCCATTCACTTTTCCTCTGTCTAATTGGGAACAATCACGGCTGAAGACCCATATTACACTGAGTTGGGTATGGGCTTGTAAGTGCATAAACATGGGCCTAGCCCATTGCTTGTCCCAAGTTGGAAACACATGTACTGCTGATAGCATACCATTAAGGGGAAGAAAATACAGATGCGGGCACCAAATGGGAAAGGTTTCGCTTGCAAGCAAATATCCAACCAAAAAAGGCAAAAGCATCCGGAGCAACGAGAGCCAGAAATATCTCCTTGGCTTTTTGCGCTTTTTGTTTTTTAATTTTTTCCCCCAACGCAACGTACTCTTTCGCGATGGCTGGTGGCGAGCATGGGCGGAGAGGAAGGTGCCCGGTATGTACCGACACTTCTAAAAATTTTAAAAACTATGTATATATTTTTCCTTGCTATATGCTCTAATTAAAGTTAAATTTTATTATAATTTAATAATATTCGAGGGAATTAGATACAAATTGTATTCTATACCCTCTTTTAAATTTTGTAGATAGCTTAACATATTTTACTTATAAATTTTAAAGCTATATGTGATGTTAATAGACTACATCAATATTATTATACTAAGTATAGATATACTAAAAATCCTATGTGCTTTTCGAGTGGCGGAGTATACAAGTGTCACGCAGGTTATTATAGGACCGAAATGGCGACAGAGGGGGGGTGAATGTCGCTCGCTTCAAAATCGCCCCCGGGAAATCAAACACTGATTTTTCAAAAAGATGCAAAACACAGCACCTCACAGAAAATTAAAATTAATTTTGCTGAATTTTGGAACGTATGTGACACTGAAAAATTCAGCATAAATCAGAGACCAGCCAATAAAAAATTCAACTGAAAAAACCGTTGTTTGATCTGCATGCAAAATTGCCAAAGATCAGCAAAAGAAAAAAAGAAAAGCACTAAATGGAGACACTCATGCTCACTCACGCTCGAACTGAAGAAAGGCAACAGGAAAGACACCTCTGCAGACTGAAACAGGAATGAAGAAGCTGAAAATTCAGATTCTTGCCAAATCCAAGAAAAAAAGAGAAATGATTCTTTTCTTTTTTGACCAAGACCCAAGAACATAAACTAAATATCATAGGGGCTCCAAACAACGTGAGAAAACAACAAAAACTCAAGAATTTCAGAAATTTCCCAAAAACTGAAAAAGTACAGAGGGTTCAACCAAAACTCAAATTCCTCTCAAATCCATGATTCTTTGGCTATGAAATTTTGCAGATATGTTAGCAATAGCCATGGGATAATCCAGATCAAATTTCATGCCATCTCGTTGAGGGAAACAAAATCTTGCTCAAACCCTAGAACGAGAAATAGAAGAACAGAGGAAACCAAAAGATAAAAACTGAAATTAAACTTGGTTTGCTCTTTGGATCAACTAGCGAAATGACTTTTGAGCATCTCCCATGTCATAGCAACCCATTTTGCTACTCCTCAGTAAGCAAGAACTCAAAACACGAAATCTCAGAAATCAACCAAAAGAGGCATCGAAGGGAAAAACTAACAAAGAACTGAACAGTGAGCAGTTTCAACCAAAATCATTCATTCCTTGAAGCAAGATGAATACATAGGAGTCCCGATACGCATGGACATTAGAACAAGAGGAATGATTACATGGATTCTGAACTCATCTCTTGCCTCTCCCTCTCTCTCAATCAAGAACTCCACTCAAGAACAGAGAAAGAAAGACTACGAAGGAGACATAAGTACAGACACCTCTCTGTCTCTCCTGCTCTCAACAACTGAGGACTCACCAACTAAAGCCTAAAGGAGAAACCACCTCCCAAAGCCTCTTTTGACTCTCAAAACCCTAATTCCCTTTCCAAAATCCTAAAAAGGGCATGCAGCTACAACCTCATATATATAGCCTCCGGCTAACGGGTCTCCGCCCCGTTACACCCGCTAAATCCAAACGGAGCCCGCTCCCGCTTGTGCAGCCTTGCGGAATTCCCGTTTCGCCCCTCGTGCACCTTCCGGGAAGCTTCCGTGCTCCTTGTCTCGCACACCTTGCAGCCACCTCGAGTCCACGTCGTCTTCGACACATCCCGACCGTTCTGACCTCAGCGCCACCTGCGTCTAGTCCGGTCCACCGTGTCTCGCCACGACTCCGCCTCGACGTCCTGCAGTCACACAGACAAGAAACACGTCAAATAGCACCGCTCGATACATGAAAGCGTAAATACCATCATACTTACCACAGATGAAGTCCAAACCTGTCAAATCAAAGAATCAGCGTCCTAATCCCATATGACCAAGTTTGACCAAGTCCGACCGAGCCCGATTGCGCCACGCAACGACTAGGTCCGAACCACCCAAACCAAACTCGACTTATCTAAACATATGTCAATTACTCATCATACACATGTGGTCACCTCCACATGGTTCATCAATCTCCCCCTTGATGAGTATATTGACAAACCCAAAAAAAGCAGAAAGTTGAGTTTGATTTGCAAAGTCCAACATGGTCCAAAGAAGGAAAATGAGGCTAATGACCATGTCGACAGAAGGAACACTAGAGCAACAACTGAAAGAGCAAATTGTTCTCCAAAGCTCTAAACTGTTCCCAAAAGACTTTTTCTTCTCTATTCTCCCCCTTTTGGCAATAAACACATCAAGATGCAAAAGAGAGAATATGACATGTCAATGGATGAAAATGGCTGAAGTTTGTTTATTTTAAGCATTTAGAGCTATGAGAATTATCCATAATGACCATAATAAAATACACCAAACCATAACTCAATAAAAAGCTATCTAGATCATGACAAGATATGTATATCCTAGTTAGAACACATAGATGACGATCTAAAATGTAATGCATTGTATAAGCATGCCAAGTCATCAATAAGCAAAGTCTAACTAGAGATATCCAAGGATGATGCAAGCCATGTCAATTAAGCTAAGCGGAACAACAGAGCTAATATTGAGTCCAAATAGAGTGCTATAAGTTCAAGATTAAAACAATGGTTAAGTACTTGGTTCTTGTTGTAGCTTGAGCAAATTGAACACATATCCCAAACACGAAGGTCGAGTGCAGCAAGCATTTGACGAGCGTTGTCCGAGTCAGAGTATGTGAGACCGACGGCTCGGAGATTGCTCAAGATCTTGTGGAAACGCGCTCGCTTCAAAATCGCCCCCGGGAAATCAAACACTGATTTTTCAAAAAGATGCAAAACACAGCACCTCACAGAAAATTAAAATTAATTTTGCTGAATTTTGGAACGTATGCGACACTGAAAAATTCAGCATAAATCAGAGACCAGCCAGTAAAAAATTCAACTGAAAAAACCGCTGTTTGATCTGCATGCAAAATTGCCAAAGATCAGCAAAAGAAAAAAAAAAGAAAAGCACTAAATGGAGACACTCATGCTCACTCACGCTCGAACTGAAGAAAGGCAACAGGAAAGACACCTCTGCAGACTGAAACAGGAATGAAGAAGCTGAAAATTCAGATTCTTGCCAAATCCAAGAAAAAAAGAGAAATGATTCTTTTCTTTTTAGACCAAGACCCAGGAACATAAACTAAATATCATAGGGGCTCCAAACAACGTGAGAAAACAACAAAAACTCAAGAATTTCAGAAATTTCCCAAAAACTGAAAAAGTACAGAGGGTTCAACCAAAACTCAAATTCCTCTCAAATCCATGATCCTTTGGCTATGAAATTTTGCAGATATGTTAGCAATAGCCATGGGATAATCCAGATCAAATTTCATGCCATCTCGTTGAGGGAAACAAAATCTTGCTCAAACCCTAGAACAAGAAATATAAGAACAGAGGAAACCAAAAGATAAAAACTGAAATTAAACTTGGTTTGCTCTTTGGATCAACTAGCCAAATGGCTTTTGAGCATCTCCCATGTCATAGCAACCCATTTTGCTACTCCTCAGCAAGCAAGAACTCAAATCACGAAATCTCAGAAATCAACCAAAAGAGGCATCGAAGGGAAAAACTAACAGAGAACTGAACAGTGAGCAGTTTCAACCAAAATCATTCATTCCTTGAAGCAAGATGAATACATAGGAGCCTGATACGCATGGACATTAGAACAAGAGGAATGATTACATGGATTCTCAACTCATCTCCTGCCTCTCCCTCTCTCTCAATCAAGAACTCCACTCAAGAACAGAGAAAGAAAGACTACGAAGGAGACATAAGTACAGACACCTCTCTGTCTCTCCTGCTCTCAACAACTGAGGACTCACCAACTAAAGCCTAAAGGAGAAACCACCTCCCAAAGCCTCTTTTGACTCTCAAAACCCTAATTCCCTTTCCAAAATCCTAAAAAGGGCATGCAGCTACAACCTCATATATATAGCCTCCGGCTAACGGGTCTTCGCCCCGTTACACCCGCTAAATCCAAATGGAGCCCGCTCCCGCTTGTGCAGCCTTGCGAAATTCCCGTTTCGCCCCTCGTGCACCTTCTGGGAAGCTTCCGCGCTCCTTGTCTCGCACGCCTTGCAGCCACCTCGAGTCCACGTCGTCTTCGACACATCCTGACCGTTTTGACCTCAGCGCCACCTGCGCCTAGTCCGGTCCACCGTGTCTCGCCACGACTCCGCCTCGACGTCCTGCAGTCACACAGACAAGAAACACGTCAAATAGCACCGCTCGATACATGAAAGCGTAAATACCATCATACTTACCACAAATGAAGTCCAAACCTGTCAAATCAAAGAATCAGCGTCCTAATCCCATATGACCAAGTTTGACCAAGTCCGACCGAGCCCGATTGCGCCACGCAACGACTAGGTCCGAACCACCCAAACCAAACTCGACTTATCTAAACATATGTCAATTACTCATCATACACATGCGGTCACCTCCACATGGTTCATCAGTTATATAGTGTACTAATAAAATTTATGAAATTTATTTGTCAATGCTAGTATTTGTTATTGTTATAACACTATAAAATTAAATTATTTTTACAACTAAATATGTCAAGTAGCCAATCAATTGGAATGCAAACTTAACTAATTATATAGTAATGTTAAAGTATCATGTGAATAAAATATTCACATGCATGGTTTACTCACTGCTAATATTCTATTACCCTCTATGTTTTTTTAAGTGATATTTTTTTACATCTATGATATGTAATTTTCATCATTACTATTTATAACTTTATCTTGTTATATACTAATAAAATTATAATGTTATGAAAATATTTTTAACGATAAATCTAGATAGTTTTATATATATTAGTAGTCAAACTTCAGAAATTTTGATGTATAAGGCATCAATTAAAAAAATGTGTAGTGGGGGTGCGCGCCAGGAGGTGAGAGGCAAGGGCTCGACAGGAACCCAGACATTGCCGTCCCCAAAGGCCTGCGACTGCTGCTTGAGCCCGGGACTCGTGAGCCTGGTAGCCTCTGGCCTGCGCCCTCCCTAGGCTTTCATCGTACATTTAGGGTGTGTTTGGTTGGGTGAACGTGGACGGCCAGATCCCAGCTGCACCGTATATTGCGAAAAATCGAGTGTTTGGTTGGGTGAATCTACTGTAGCAGCCTGTATCCGCGCGTCCCGCATACGGTAGCGATCCGGGACCGGGAGTGAACCCCAAATCGGCCGAAGCTGACAGTCCAGGACCGACGGAGTCAAGAAAGGGTGGGCTAGGGTTACCTCTCGTGCGCTCGGCGTCGGCAGCAGGTGATTTCCCCTCTCCCTCTCCTCCCTCCTCCGGATCCGGCGAAGGCCTTCGGGAGGCGGCGCGCGGCGGCACTGGCGGCACACGGCTGACGCGGGCGAGGCGCGGCGGCCCGTGGAGGCGCGACGCAGGGGTTCCCCCTCGGCCGGATCCGTGGAGTCGCCGCCGCCGCGCGGTTGGAGGCGCCGCCGGCCGTTACCCCGGCCGCG
This sequence comes from Dendrocalamus latiflorus, assembly GCA_017311315.1. Lineage (NCBI taxonomy): Eukaryota > Viridiplantae > Streptophyta > Magnoliopsida > Poales > Poaceae > Dendrocalamus > Dendrocalamus latiflorus. Next base: position 9,357,819 of record CM029626.1, read on the forward strand.
GCCCGTGGAGTCGCCGCCGCCTCGCGCGGTTGGAGGCGCCGCCGGCCGTTGCCCCGCCCGCTTTTTCTTCCGCGCGCCGGTCCCCCTCCCCCCCGGCCGCCCGCTTGCTTTTTCTTCCCCCCCCCCCCGGCCGCCCGCTTGCTTTTTCTTCCGCTCGGCCTCGGCGCACGGGGAGCAACACCGAGGGGAGGCGCTGGGAGTCGGACCGGTGGGAGGCGCTGAGAAAAGGGAGACGGGGGAAGGAGACGAACCGGCCAAAGGCAGCAAGAAAAAAGAGAGCAAGGGGGGATGGATCCGGCCGAGGGGGATTTTTCCCACGCCGACGCCCTCTCTCTTCGATTCGGCCGAATGCAATTAATTGCATTTAATTGTATTTTTTGTCAATTTAATTGCATTTTTTCGTTATGTGCAATGTTTATGTGCAATGTGATGTAGCTTACATATTTCTCCTCCCATTGCAGAGATTTGATCTACTGCCTGCAAGAACCACACAAGCCCTCGATCTTTGCTTCGGAAACGGTAAATCCTACCCATCCTCCATTACTTTGCCAAGTATAATATTGTGATTAACCAAAACCTACGTTCTAGTAAAATAATTAGTAATGCAATTTACTGTTTGTGTGCATTTTTAGATGGACGATTTTTCTGTCAAGCGCCGTAAAATCATTAGTAATGCAGCTGGACTAGTTGCTACCATGTGTGCGTACACCTTATTTGTGTATAGGCGTGCTGGTCGTACACCACCCATCACATATGGTCTCTTAGCCGAAAGAGACAAAATCAGGATGGCAAACCTTAGGTTCATTTTTCACAATGATGATAGGCACTGTGCAGAACAACTTCGAATGAGAAGAGCCCCCTTTTCCACTTGTGCACATTGCTTAGAACAAGAAGGTTGCTTAAAGACACAATTAATTGCTCAATTGAGGAACAAGTTGCTATGTTCCTACAAGTGGTTGGGCACAATTGTAGGTTTAGGTTGATAGAGCTTAATTTTAGAAGGGGTTTGGAAACTATTAATCGTTATTTCCAAGAAGTGTTGTATGCTATTGGAGAGCTGCGTGGGGAGATGATTCGGCCACTGTCCCATGACATCCACCCAAAAATTGCAACCAACCGCAGATTCAACCCATACTTCAAGGTACTAGTTCACATTGGAATGAAAAAATTATTTGGCCATTGCAGCCCTTAACTAATTGGTTTTTCATATTTATTAGGATTGCATTGGCGCTATAGATGGCACTCATGTGCTAGCTAGAGTCCCCGCATCTATGGCAGCCGCCTTTCGAGGTAGGAAGGGTGTAACCACACAAAATGTCATGGCTGCTGTGGACTTCGACCTGAAGTTCACATTTGTCTTAGCTGGGTGGGAGGGGTCTGCTCATGATGCCACTATTCTAGCAGATGCATTGGAGAGGGATGATGGTTTAAGGGTGCCACCGGGTAAGTGCAGTTAGTTCTGCAATTAGTAAGTGCAATTTGTTGGAAAAAAAATTTACTTGACCAGTATTTGTCGCTTGTTAGGTAAATTCTACCTCGTAGATGCAGGCTATGCTGTTCGGCCAGGGTTTCTCCCACCATATCGTGGTTGTCGGTACCACTTGAATGAGTATAGTGGAAGGAACCATCCTCGTGACCAAAGAGAGTTGTTCAATTTAAGGCACTCCTCTCTTAGGGTCACAGTGGAACGAGCATTCGGTGCATTGAAGAATCGTTTCAAAATTTTGTATAATAAACCATTCCACCCATACAAGACTCAAGTAAAATTAGTGCTTGCCTGTTGCATTTTGCACAATTGGATACTACTGCACGGGGAAGATGAGTGTGTCCCTGGGGAACAACAATGGACTCCAAACCCTGTAGATCAAGAACAACACCATGACATTGAGTATGACAACAACACTTGGGCAGCGAAGAGGAATGAGTGGGCACTAGCTATGTGGAACAATAGGGGAAACATGCGTGTGTGAATGTCGGGATGGTCCTGTAACATTGTACTTTGTTCAAATTCAAGACTTTGTAATAATTAGTACTGATACTTGTTGTGTGATAGCTTTGTTGTAATGATTTATTTTTGGCCTATGCTTAATACCTTATGTGTTGCTTATTACTTTGTGCGTTTATTTATGCCAATTTTATGGTAGGTTATGGCTGAACATAGGGCCAACATGAAGTGGACATCTCACATGTCCAACATAATGCTACACCGTTTAACTGAGCTGGTGGAAAGTGGGGTGCGGCCAGAGAAAGGCTTCAAGGAGGTGCACTTGAACACCGTTGGCAGACAAGTAACTGAGCAAACCGGTGTTGAGGTCACTGGGAGTCAGGTGAGTAACCACCTCCGGAAGTGGAAGAAAGCATGGGCAAAGATATGCAAGTTGCGGGACCTTAGTGGGGCTCTATGGGATGACACCACCAACACCATATTACTTGAGGATGAGCACTACAAAGGCCACATCAAGGTACTAAATTTGTGTGTTCACATGTAGGACCATCCCGAGGATGCTCCATAACATCATGACCTTGTTGTGTGTTCACATGTAGGACCACCCCAAGGATGCTCCATACCTGCATGTTCCTATTGAGAACTATGACCAGATGGCTGCCATATTCTCTGCTGGATAAGCCACTGGGAGGTATGCCATGGGCTCAAATGAGTCTTTGGGAGAACCTTCTGATGTTGTGGAAAGTGACCCTATTGCCACCCCCATTTCTCAACTTGCGAATGAGGGTTTAGGCTTTGAGGAGGTCCTTGGGGAGAATGCAGCTGCTAGAGGTACCGACACCAATGGTCCTCCACCAACTTGGACTCCACCAAATGAGGATGGTTCAGGAGGGGCAGCTCAAGACAAGGGTAAGGACTCATGCAGTGGGTCTGGTTTAAAGAGGAAGAGAGGCATGATCAATGATGAGGAAGTAGTTGTCTTCAATGGCATGATTGCTGCAGTGAAGGACTTGGGAGCTGCTATCAGGGAGTCTGCACATGCTGAGGCACACCCAGGGGTCTACAATGCTGTGATGACACTCCCTGGGTTCACTCCAGATGCCCTACTGTCTGCTCTTGGTTGGCTCTATGAACACAAGGCACAAAGCATTGGTTTTGTGCAGATGAGTGACGAACATCGTTGTATGTGGATGAATCATTGGATTGAGAAGCACTACTTCAATGAGTAGGCTATTTCTCACTGACCACTAACCTTTTGCCTAATTAGTTGGTGGTTGATGGATAATCCTCCCCCCTACAGGCCCTAACTATTTATGTAAGATGAAACTATGGACATCTGTTGTGTGATGTGTGCATGGTGCATACCTTTTGTAATTATGTAGGGCTTAATTACTGCTTGTGGACTGATGTGCTGATGGTGTCTTCAAGGCACACCTTTTGTAATTATGTAGGGGCTCTTTGCTTGAAGTGTAAGCTAAGATATATGACTATGCTTATGCTTCTTTATTATGAGAAATATAGATCTTTATGTACTCTGTCTTTGGAGTGTTCGTTTTATTAATGTCTTTTGATTTAGAGTAAAGTTGCAAATATTTAGTCAAAACATGTGTTCATACCAAATAATTGCATGTCGCATTTTTCCCCTGATATACATCATCATATTGTCAAATACGTTCTTTTCAGAAGTTAAAAAAATTAATATGTCATACTGTAAATAAATTACTATTAGGAATAACTTAGTTTGTGCAAAATACTGAAAAAACATGTGAAGGGGGTAACCATACCACCTCTCACATTCGAGGGTCACTATACCCCACTATACAGCCAACCAAACACCTTCTCAGCCTACTGTATCCGCTCATACAGCCTCATATACAGCCTACCAATCACAGACTCATTCAGCCTGTATCCACAGATACATCGAACCTAACACTCTTCTTTTTCAAAATACGACTCTCCTCATCCAGCTTCCCCTCATCCAGGATATACGATCCCACTACCCAAAAGCAACCAAACACACTAGGGTGTGTTTGGTTCGTGGATAGAGGTTGTATCGTATATCCTGGTTGAGTGGATGCAGGTTGAGTGGAATCGTATTTCAAAAAAAGAAGATGTTTGGTGAGGCTGCATGAGCGGATACAAAAAAACTGAGATGCTGTTTGGTTGCCTGTATGAGCGGATGCAGTCTACCAAACCTGAGAGGCTGACACGTGGGACCGCATAAGATACACTGCATCCACTCATCCAGGATGGCTAGTGAAGCTCATTTTGAGCGTATCCACCCATCCAGGATGAGGGCGTATTTTTGCATCCGCTCATACAGGCTGTATCCGCTCATACAGGCAACCAAACAGGCTCTTTCTCAGATTATACGGATCCACCCATCCAGGACAAAAGAGATGCAGGCAACCAAACACACCCATCCTTCCTCAGTTCCTCTTCTCATGGTAAGTTGTAACTAACTACTAGTAGTCTCTACTCTCTAGTACTACGGATCATTGGATCAATTGTTACAGCAATTTTAACGTGATCTTGTGGGATGTGGGATTGCTGCTGGGTGATGACTGATGTGGGATTTGGACTGATTTGGTCATTTGGACCGCAGTGAGCCAGTGATCTGATGCCTGGAGGGGCTTCAGAATCTCCACTTATGTGTACTGGTGGATTCGTCAGGTGAGATCCCTTTGCTAATCTCGTTAGTATTTTGTGATTAGGCAAATGGCAAGAAGCTGATAATGTATTTATATATATGCTATTTACAACAAAATCAGAGCATGAATCAATTGAGACTTGAAACATTCTTCGTTCATTCGTTAGTATTTGTATGAAAGTATGCCAACTATCTAAGGTGATATGCATCGAGAGCTCCTCAATCATTTACTCAGTAACACATTATTTATATTATCATGTAATATGGTGTTCTGTTATGTGATTATGTTAGTGGTGAACTGTGTTTTCTTTTAGCTATCAGTTTGTATACAAGTAGCTCTGCGCATTTGGGTTTTCATGCATTAGGATTAGGTGCTCCCCAATGTGACATCTATATGAATGCTCAAAATGTATAAATCAACTCAAACGGGTCGAGATCATAGCAGCTCTTTGAGCTAGGACTGAAGGATCGGCTAAAAGAGCTTTGTTGGTTCGACTGTTTGAGCGGTCATGAGAAAACTTTTATTGGTGCAGACATTTGCAATAGCAAACTTCTTTGTTCGAAGGACTAAAATGTGGCTAATGAAATCGTTTCCATATGATACAGGCTTCAAACTCTACGCCACTAAACTCAGATAAACTTGTACACATTTTAATGCTATAAATTAATCTGCTCCATGGTGAGCTTCATGTAGTTCGGTGGTTTCATATATTTCAACTTTAAACGTTTCAGTCTACCGCTGGAAGACTGCCTCTTTCTAGATGTTTGTAGATTGCCATTATTTTATAACTATTAGCAGTTCGTTTGGGTAACTTTTATCAGCAGTTATTTATCAATAATTGTTTTCTCCTTACCAGGTCTTGGGCAGGAAGTATATTAGACTCTATCCTGCTTCCGTATCTGAGGACTTGTACCCACACACAGAAACTATGCTAAGCGATACCAGTCAGGTACATACAATCTGTTCAACTAGTTGCATATTTGGAAAGGAAAAATACCTTTGCAGATAGTCACAGTGGTATATATAGTTTTGGCAGCTAAAGATTCAAAATACTGAACTTCCAGATTTGCATTGTTAGTACTCTCTTCTTCCTAACTCCTAAGCACTATATTGCAAACTGGAGCTACTTGCAAGTGCATTTTGATGGGCTAGGTATCCACTTTATTTCAGAAGTTGTGCTCTCTCTCTCTCTCTCTCTCTCTCTCTCTCTCTCTCTCTCTCTGTCCAAATCCGTTTTGAGCAACCTATGATGCTAAGGTAGTTAGGTTAAAATGAAGACACAGAGTCCAGTGGCCAACCTGTGAATAATTTTCTAACACTGCTCCTTCCTTTTGCTCCATATTGTCCATTTATTCACATAATTTCGTTCGAAAATTATGTGCTGCTACATTTTTATGGGGTTTTGCTCGATGGAATGTTCAAATGAAGCCATAGCGTCTTGGCGTTATCTTGTGCTAATACATGCCTCTGCTGGTAAATCTTGACAACATCGATATGACGGAGTTCCCAAGGGTGGAAAACATTGATTTCATGGACTGTATATTGGAGGAGGGTGACCTGCTCTACATTCCACCAAAATGGTGGCATTACGTCAGATCTCTTTCTGTTAGTTTCTTCCTTCAAAGGGTTCACAGTGTCACCGTTTTGATCTTTGGTACATCAGAATCAGACCGCACGAACTTGGAAAGCCTGACAAAGGCCGTTTATTTCAACACCCAGCCATCCACTATTGCGAGGATGCAGTCAGACGTACTATCTCAGATGTACATTGTTCATTATCTAAAAAAAAGATGTACATTGTTGCTTTCACTACAATGGTTTTAGTTATTTAATTGCACTACAATGATTTTAATTATTTAATTGCTGCTATACCACATGTAACCATATGATTTACATTGTGTTACCCTCTGATGCTTGGAATTGGGAAATTGAGGTTGGAAGGGCTGATGTATTGTTCAAAGTCCTTTGACTCATAACTGTCGGTCTTTCTTAAAGAGGAACCCATAACTGTCACGTAAGTCTGTATAACCTGTAAGCTATTCAATTCTGGTCCCGGGCTTGTAACCCATTGCAGCCCATTTGCACGCAAAGAAGGCCCATTTGCACAACACTTACCTGTTGTGTTGGCCTTAGTGCCCTTCTACATGGAGGCAATCAATGCTGTGCATAGACATTGATGATAAGACTTGCTCGTACTACTATTTGGTCTAGTGACCTCTAAATAAGGGCATATATGTCTGCCTGTGAGTTTATGACACGGTTATCACCTATTCGCCCGGGCAAATGTACAGTGTAAGGAGTATTAGTTCACTGAGTTGTCAGATATGTGTTGAGTAATGGTATCTCGGGCCCTGTTTGAACGGAGTTTAGTAGAAATTTTAGAGGATTCTATTTGTTGGAGTGGTCTCTATTTTGGTCCACTCGGTCTATTACATCAAAAGATCCAATAATCATATGATCACGTGGCTGACCCAAGAGGACGGTTAGACGTGATTGTTTCTATAATTGTAGATCTAGATAGATACATTTATGTAAGTAACTTCATCATAACTATAAATATGTGTCTCAATGCGTTTTGAGAGGGGGATTTATTTTTTCAGAGATAAGGCTATGTAATACAGATACCTTCTATACACCATCTTCACGATTTCTAAGGCTTCAGACAGCCTATTTGTGGCCTCCACGTAGCCTCGTTGTTCACTGTTTAGTCCATAACTATAACAGTTGGTGTCATCCGTGGGAACCAGTGTGGAAGTTACGAGCTGAAGAGAGAGCATCTGGACGCAATGGTACCAAAGAAGATGATGACATCGACCCCCAAGCGAAAGAGGAGCACCACCACCAAGACCGTTGCAGCGAGAGCAAGTGAGCTGGTCCGTGAATGCCCCCGCCCCTATGGCAATAACACATTGGCACAACGGCGTTCGGAGCCATGACAGGTAACGAGAGTGGTTCTTCGGTAGCTCCGCCAACGACGGAGCAGGAAGGGTCGCAAACGAAGGACTCGACCGCGGCGGCCAACCGAAATGTCAGAGTTCGTACCACCCCGTAGTGGTCTCCATATGTATTGACACCGTTGCCATCACCACACAGGGAGAAGAGGGTGTCCTCCCTTGCGCCAAACATGGGCAGAGGCGCCCTTGAGGTGATCTTCGAGACGTTGCAGGAGAGTTGGTAGATCTTTGAAGAGCCATGCACGAGATGCAGGGGAGTCGGAGTCAGTCGACGCCCACCTTGGTAGTAGCGGAGGCGGTCGTAAAAGGGACAAAGAGTCGCGCAGCCAGTGCTAGAGCTTGCAGTGCCTCTCGATGAGTGGACCTCGAGCCCCCCCCCCCCTCTGTACAAGCCTACAGCTGAGCGCTTGGCTGGAAGATTCACGATGCCCACAGTGGAGCCGTACAAAGGCGACATGGATTCCCACGAGTTCCTGCATGTCTACGAGATAGCCATCGAAGTAGCGGGGGAGACGACTCAACGAAGATAGAGGGGTTGTCGCTCGCTCTTCAGAGAGTTGTGCTCTTCTGGTTTTTACTATCGCCTCCGGCTCGGTGTACGCATGGGAGTAGATCTCGAATCTTATGCACAACAACTTCCAAGGCAACTATGTAGAGCGGGTCAATGCCGACCAGCTCTTCGCAGTGAGACAAGTGTTAGGGGAGAAGTTGTGTGCCTACTTCAGACACATCGTGAAAGTCCGCTACTAAGTGAAGGACATCAATGACACAGCTGTCATCAATGCGGTCATCCGCAACCTCCAAAATGGCTCGCTCACGGAATACAACATGTGGAAGCCCGTAAAAATGATGACCAAGCTCATCGACAAGATGGGGTAGTATGCTAGGTCAGAAGAAGATGCGATGCAACGTGAGGCGAAGGTTGCTCTACCCACCCCCGAGGCAAAGCCCACTCCTGCCGCCTTGAAGGAGGGCTCCAACCACAAGCAACGAACAAGCCCTGGCCCAGCTACGTCCTTGGCATCGAAGTAGCTAAAGAGAGCATTGCCCCTAAAGGTTGTGGCTGCAGTTGGAGGGGCCGCGGGGGCGGAAGGGGGTGCGGTCGGGAGGACGAGCGCCAGCAAGGGCCATGGTGCAAAGTGCACGGCTGAGAGGACCACCTCACTCGCGATTGCCCCACTATCATGGCACTTCGTGAAAAGCATAGTCAGAAAGTATGCCCAAGACATGAGGACATCGGTAGTGGTGCACGTACGGTAGCCCCCAGAGGTACTGCTCATTCAACCATCTTGGGAAGAGCTACCCTCAACGCCTTCGACGCGATCCCACATCACAACTACTTGTGGCTGAAGCTCCTGGGCCCTACGGGGATCATCATAGTGTGTTCACAAACACATCGTTGACCTTCTCTGATGCCTTCTAGCACTTGCCGGGGTGTCCTCGGAACGCTCGTCTCCACAAGCGTGGCTACTCGATGGCACCGACATGCCACTGCATCCACTATGGTCACTTCCACGAACCATCTCAACAAGCAAACGCGGGGTGGGGAGAAGGTGAACGGCGAAACTTCCACAAAGAACAAGCGATGTCGACGAGAAAGATCGTAAGCAACAATGAGCAAGTGAGAGAAAGAGAGAGGAAGCAAATAGCCAGAAATGGAGTCACCACGATGCTTAAGTTTAGAATGCAACAACGCAATTTAATATTGGCATGACGGGCATGAGAATCGAGGGGACATGTGCAACACCGTAACTGGTGCGATGGCCTATGTCGCATGACCCAAAGAGAAATCGTTACCACGTATGGCCTGGCCTCGGGTGTTAGCGCGCTAACATTGTCAGCGGCAATCAGGCGAGAATTCGAAGAGGCGACAATTCGATGGTCCAAATGGATGGAGGGGACCAAGTAACAATTAACATGGTCTTGGCCCACATAAATTGAGGCTTTAATCCGTGAGAAGCTACTGTTGGGGGAGTGGCCCCCCCATCTTGGCCCAATCGGCCCATTGCATCAAGAGGCCTAATAATCATATAACCATGTGGCTGGCCTAAGGGGCTGTCACAGGGGAAAAGATGTGATTGCTTCTATAATTGTAGATCTAAATAGGAGCGTTTATGCAAACAACTTTCTCATGGTTATAAATATGTGCCGCAGGGCGCCATGGGAGAGGGGACTATTTTTTTAAGATAAGAGTATGTAATGTAGATACCTTCTATACACTATCTTCATGGTTTCCAAGCCTCCGGACAGCCTTTTTATGGTTTCTTCGTAGCCCCATTGTTCATTTTCTCTGTTTAGTCCGTGAAATTCCTTTAAAAAAATCTGAATAGAACTGATACCGATGCATATTAAACTTGTCACTTCTTGCAAGTGGCATTAGCATGTTTGCATGCTTACATGATGGGCTCAGCCTACACCACTATCCTGGAAGCTCGGCCCTAACCTAGTGGCAAATTAGGAACATATGTTTAAGTTGGTGAGATGAGACAAGCTCAATTCCCTTGAAAGTCGAAACAGCAGCAAAGACATTCTGGTGCTAAGCTCTCTTAACTGTTTCCAAGAACAAGAAAGCACTGAAGCTTCATTCTTGAGACACACAAATAGCAAAGAAAAAGGAAGAAAAGAAAACAGAGGGCCCCATAGTACCAGCAACAAAAGCCTGCCTAGCACCCATAGCATTGTAGACATCTACATTAATTCTTTTGGCATCTTATCTTTCGGCAGCATCCTACCATCCTTCGCTCTCTGCACCAGGCGAAAGGCGCCGCGGAAAAGAAGCTGCACTAGACGCCCTCTTTGCGCTGCGTTGCGTTGGGTTGGGTTGAGACGTTGAGTTGTCCCTGCAAAGCATGCCCACCGTGGCATGGCACCACCTCCACTAGTCTGACGATGCCTTTGTCAGTGCCATGGAACGCAGTTATATTTGCCTCCGGCAGCTTCTTGCTTGGCTTCGCATTTATAGCTTTTCAGAGTGTCGTGTGCTGCTGTACTGTGTGCACTGCAAGTCTGCAAGGGGGTGGTCACTCGTTTAGTACCATTTCTTGAGGAGTTATCACTAAGCTTTTCTCCCTGTACTCCTAGCTGAAAGATTTACTGCTTTCTGATCTGTTAAACCGTTCTGCACTTGGATCTCTATCTTCTTCTATTCGCATGCGGTTACGCAATTTGAATTTTGGAAGGTGTATTTTTGTTCTTGTTCAGCAATTAGAGTACCTGCATGCAGAAAGAACACTGGTGATGGTCAGATGGATGAAGCCATTAAGGAACAGGTTAACCTAACCTAACCAACACTGGACAGAAAGGACTAGGAGCTCACATGCGTCTGTCATACTTAATTAAAGGGCTAATTCCGAATCACCTTCCAATGCCACCTTGTCCTGAAGAACAGCCCAGACAAAATAAGATTCTATGAATATTTTGTTGTGATTTGTAAGATCAATCAAAGGCATTACCTTTGAACAAAGGGAACACGCATCCCAAGCATAGTGGGTGGTGTAACTGGGGGCCATTTGGATTAAACAAACACCATCATGGAACAGACATCCTTCCGGGTATGAAGGCTCTGAACAATCTGCAGCTCTGCTTAGCTTTGCCTACTCTCTCCACAGCTGTTATTTTGTTCATTGCTTTGTGCCAAGACGAAGGCCTCATTGAGGTTGCCTACCTGGTTTCGTTCTCTGGCTCATACAAGCCTCTTTACAGCTTTAAGAAAGAACAAAATGGAGATTAAAAATTAGACACGAGACAGTGAAAAGGGTCACAACTTCACATCAACGTTTCATTTTTTAAAGAGAAGATACGCTCGAAGTGTTTGGTTTAGGCCCTTTAGGTTTTAGTGCCACTGTCACCGCCCTGTGGTTTGACAATGAGACGTCCCATCTTGTTCCTTCCATGCATGCTGCTAGTGTGCTAACTGCTAAGATCCATGCAGCTAGGCGCCATTGGAAAAGTTTGCAAAGGAAAATAAAGGCTTAAAGAAGAAAAGAGAAGGGAGAGATAGATCACCTTTTCGTTGGTTGTGCTGTCTGACTGAACCTTTTGCAAATCTTTTTGCGATTGATATATGATAATGTAGTCTAGTGTTGAGAAATTTCCATGGATAAAGTTAAGAATGGTTAACCTACCCCCTTAACTTATCCTGATGTGATTCTTGAGCCTTTTGGATTGGCCATACAGCTAGGACCTTGAGCTTTACATATATGCACTGTGCTTGTCCCAAGGTTCTAATTTAACCTACAAACTTGGATCTTGCAAACTTTTCAGGACCAACTTTTGACTAATCACTGGGCTCAAAACAATGTCAAGAAGACCAGGCTTTTCAGATCTCCCCCGTTCTTTAAAAAAAATCAAGCAAAAACAATTTCTCATTTCACGGAGCTCGCTTGTATTATTGAGCTGAGTTCATCACGGATCATAGAATACCAGCATTAATGTAGAGGGATTTTGGTGTCCATTTCAGTTTGATAAGGGCTAGGGACGACGATTGCGTACTACTGCACAGGTTTCTTTACTAAAAAAATGGTTACAACATGCCCTGAGGCAGGTGCTTGCATTGCACCCTGCAGGGGTTTCTTAATTCTTTACGATTTATTCTGATTCGGATCTAGCGAATTCCGTACTTTTTTTTAGTCCATGTAGCGTGTGCTAGCCAGAATGTCTCTCTGTCTCGTGCACGGCTAATCGAAATGTTTATGACCCCTCCAGCTAGGCAAAAAATGTTGTCAAGAGCTAGACAACAGAGCGTGCCCATCCCATGACCACCCGGCACGCGCACGAACGCCGGTACGCGCGCGCGCACGTACGAATCAATCTGGGGCCGCTCTAACCGACTTTCGGATGTGGCTTCTATCTGTTAGCTAAAATTACACTATAGTGACGATTAATTTTTTTTAGTTATTCAATAAAAAATAAAAAAATATAAATACCGATATATCTCTACGGATAATAAAAAAGAAAAAAGCAAAAGCAAAAGCAAAAGAAAATAAAAATAAAAAAAATAAAAAAACTAAAATTATAAACTAACATGTTTTAAATAATTTTTAGTTTAAAAAATCAGAAGCCAAAACGACTTGAAACAGTCTGTCACCGCCCATGGGTGTGGGTGCATGCGTGTGGTTGTACTCTTGTACGTGGAGTAGCAGCTGCGCGTGGAGCTATGAGGCTCGTAGCTCGCTGATTGCTAAGTAATAACTTCTGCTCATTTGGCTTAGTTTCTGACTTATTTTTCACTATTTATAAATTTCATCTTTTTATGAATTTATGGCTTTTTAAAGCTTTTTTGCCTGTTCTTTTTTCCTGTATTCGTTTGCATTGTCCTGATGAGCTAACATATTTTTTTTCTATTTTTAAATTTTTAAATTTAATTATGTCAAATAAACTACCTTCAGCTATAGTGTAATTTCAATCAGCTACAGTATAATTTTAATAATAAATTATTATTTTTTAGCCCAAGCGAGTGGAGCATTTGGCTTCTGGCAATGCGAAGGCATGCAGCTCAATTGATGGGGACCTTAATTAATCCAGGCTGTTAAGAACACTCAGAGCAGCGACAACTTCAGCAGGGCAGCCAGGAGAGGCAGGGCGCGGCGGAGCAAGAAAGCCTGCAAGGCATCACTACAGCATCGCTAATTAATTTCGCTCATCTCATAAATTCATACCCCTGGAGAGAGAGAGAGAGAGAGAGAGAGAGAGAGAGACTAGCAGACGTATATTTGCCCCAACCCAACTACCAACTGTACCCGTGAAAATACGAGCAGTATTAACCAACTGGGTCCGACATTCCTCTCTTGCAGATTCCACCCTCTTAATAAGGCTCCGTTTAGAATGCTGAATTTCGTAGCTACCGTGGTGTTTCCTCTGTAAAATTTCTGCAAAAGAAACCTCAAGGCCTCTTTGGATCAAAGGATTTTTGAAGGAAAATCACAGGATTTCAAATTCCGTAGGATTGGCTACTGGGAAAAATCCATAGGAACACTGCTCACTTCATTCGGTTTTGGAGGAATTTCACGGGGAAAAAACATTCAGTCCGACTGGATGTTATTTTTCCTATGAGCGAACCCGTGCGTGGGAGAGAAAAGGTGGAAGGTTCAGAAACTCATCGCCGGAGTCGATGCTGAGGCCGTCCGGTCGCCTGAGGTGGAGATGGAACCATCGACTCGTCGCTAGAGCTGGAGCCGTTGCCGCCGCTGAAGCCATTTGCGCTCCTAGTGCACGTGTCGAGGCCGCTCTGCTCCTTCGTCTACGGCTGCATCCGCCGCATCGATCGGAAGCGGAGATGCTGTGAGCAAGAAGGCAAGAACACGAGGGGATGAAGGATGAAGGCGGAAGGCATGGTCGATAGGAAACTACATTGGATAAGATCACACGGGGAAAAAAATTATTCATAATTCACCAGAACTATAATTGAAGAAAGCAGATTTGTACATGGCGTTTTCTAAAAACATATTTAGGTGTTATTTTTTTTTCAAAGATGGATTTCTTCTTATGCATTCCTGTTCCAAGTTCCTGTGTTTTTTCTTCTACCCATCCAAACGTTTGTTCCTATAATTTTTCTGTGTTTTTTAATCATCTGTTTTATATATGCATTTATTTCTTATTCCTACAAAATCCGTATTTTTTTTCATTCCCGTGTCCCAAAGAAACCTTAATCCTGCTTTTCAAGGGATAAGTTGGTGGTCCTATGCAACAAGAAAAGTTCAGTACACACAGCAAAAGCGAATCATATCATAGTCCAGCAAAAATAAAGATGGTTAATTTATGATATACCATTTGAAAGAATGGAATGGCTTGGAATGCCACTCCAAGAATATTTATCACTACATACTATTTTAAAGAAGTTTAAATTCAGTATAAACCATTTTCTCTATTTTATTACAAATTAAAGCATTTTCATCATTTTGGCCAGGGGAAGGACTATTTTGCCTATATATTTTATGTTTTTATGATTCTAGGAAAACTACATAAGTCATGCAACTGAACCAGCCTTTCTATTGCAGTGCGATCCAGTCCCTCTATGCCCAATTGGTGCCATCTCTATTAGCCTTTCATGGACAAAGCTTTTTAATACAACCTGGGTCCAAATATGTACACATAATTATTTTTTTGCAATGAGGAATGACATATTATATATATACATCTTTTATGAAAAACCATTCATTTAGAATGGCATATTTTCTATTTCAGAAAGGCAAAACTTTGGTTCAATGAGTGTCACAGATCTCTCATCATGTTCACAAAGGCAAAACTCTATTATGCCTTTAGTTTGATCCCTCAGCATGATCTCCATGGACCTAAACTGAGGCCGGTCATCATTGTTGAAACCGACGTGGCTACACACGAACTTTCTCATAATTGGTCACACCAAGGTTAAAACGGTTTGAGTAGTATTTCTCTAAAATTGTAAAAACATATTATACATAGGCAAAATAGTCAATTTTATAGTCAAAAGGGTAAAAAGGTTTTAATTTGTAAAACATATATGCTAAATCTAAATTTCTTTAGAGCGGTACATGAGAGGGTGGTATATGATGTAAGTCATTTTCCAGGCATCATCCTTGGGTGGTATACCATAAATTGTATCTACAGCGCTCAAAAGTCAAAAGACGCTGCAAGCACCGCCAATCTCTTCAAATGTGCAGTTCCCTCCACCTCACTCACCTCATCAACAAGCCAACAACCGATCCCTCCCTCCCTCCCTCTCTCTCTCTCTCTCTCTCTCTCTCTCTCTCTCTCTCTCTCTCTCTCTCTCTCTCTCTCTCTCTAAAGAATTCTACTATTCCTTCCCCCTCATTCCTTCTCCTCGCCCGTCGTGCTCTGCATCCTCCTCCCACGTTTCCAGAATCCCAAGAACCCCTCTCCCTGCTGCGTCCCTCCAGCAGCATCAGCACAGCTTTGGAGCCAAAGACGCAGCCTTTGACCCGCAGCGTCGGTCCACTAGCATCGCCATGGCCATGGCCGCCGAGGCCTCCGACCACACGGCGCCATCCCCGCCTCCCCTCCCGGCCACCCGGCAGGACGTCCAGGCCGCCATAGCCAAGGCCGTCGAGCTGCGCGCGCTCCACGCCGCCCTCCTCCAGCGCGGCGCGCCCAACGCCAGCGCCGGTGCCTACGCCAGCGCCAGCCGCAGCCCGGCCATCATCCGCCTCCCACCGGCCGCGTCCCCTGCGCTCTCCAGGACGGCGACGGCCGAGGCCGCAAACGAGCACTACCCCGTCTTTACTCCGGTGAGCAGAGTTCTTGGACGGTCGCTGCAATCTTGAATCTTTGTGCTGCTTCGATTCTTTGCTGGTGCGCGTTCTTGGTCTCTTCACGATTTAAGAGGTGTTGGTGGTAATGGTGGCTCATTTAGTTCTGGAATTGCCTTATTGTTTTGTTGCGGCACTTCGTGCAGTCTGCGTTTATTGCTCGATGCAGCGGTGTTGTGTGGCTTGCTCTTCTTAATGGCTAATCCCATACAGTAGTAGTAGGTATTAGGTAGTACCGTACTACTAGCAACAGTGAGAAGTTAAAGTTATGTTTCTTTCAGAATCTCTTGTGGTTACCATAGATCTGGAGTAGACTCTTGCTTTGCTGTAACCTAAGACCATTGGTACTTGGCGGAACACCAGAACTAGAAGTTAATCACAGAATGGAAATCTGGTAGTATAAGTAATAACTCTATGCTGATTACTGAAGTGCTAGGTTACCAACTTACCGCCATGTGTTGGCTCAGCAGCCTCAGCTGTAGTTTTCTCACAATTTTTCTTAAGCTTATTGTCGCTGAATCATTGTCTGCATCATTGCATGATGCGCCAATTCACCCCGTGACAAATAGCATTTTTGGCTTGCTAAACTTGGGCAGGCTTACGACGGGGAGCCCATGGCTGAACTGAGCCACATCTGCCAGGACAACCGGAGCCGATCGGAGAACTGGAGCGGCATCGCCTTGGACCGCGACGGCCGCGACGGGGACGAGGCGGCCTTCTCGGACTACGACAACCTCAATGCCTTCTCTTCCTCGAACAGCGAGGTCCGCTTCCCTTCTTCCAACGATCATCTCCGGAGCAGAGGCCCGTACAGGATCCATCCATCCTTTCTGCAGTCCGCGCCGTCGGCCGACCGTTTCCTCGCGTCGGCCGGGAGGGTGAGCAGCACGGCGGAGCTCAAGGTGCCGGCGACGTGCAGCGCGTTCCGGCCTGCGACGATCGGCAGGGACCATGGGATCGACATGGGAGCTCTCAAGTTCCTCAGCAGCAGCAGAGTGCCATTGTCCAACCACCAACCCTCGGCGCACTCCCGGATGAAGCAGAAGGGGCCACAGATCCTCTCGTGGCTCTTCGCGAAGACGAAGAAGAAAACGAAGCCGGAGATGTCGCCGACCGCCATCGAACGCGAGAACATGTCGCAGCTCCTGAAGGAGTGGGGTTTGCTCTCGCTGGAATCCCTCAAGAAAGAGCTCGCGGAGGCCAATGTGCACCGGGACGCTGCAATGCAAGAAGCCGCCGAGATGAGGTCGTCCTTGGGAGAGCTGACCACCAAGCTGCTGAGCTTGGAAGCGTACTGCTCGGAGCTCAAGAAGGCTCTGAGGCAAGCAACGAACGCAGGCAACACGCAGACTCTCTCAAGGAGATCGACGAGATCGATTGGAGCAAGCCGAGAACTCCCGATGCCGGTCAGTCACGAAGCAATGGTGGAAGGGTTCTTGCAGATTGCGTCGGAGGCTCGTCTTTCGGTGAAACAGTTCTGCAAGGCATTGATCCAGCAGATTGAAGAACCTGACAATGGCCTATCAGCCAAGCTGAACCTACTCCTCCAACCGTATCAACTCATGCTCACCGACAAGCATTGCTCGAAAGTCGTACTGTATCATCTGGAGGCGCTCATGAACCAATCGATGTATCAAGACTTCGAGAACTGCACATTCCAGAAGAATGGATCACCGAAGTACCTTGACCCCAAGCAAGATAGCCAGGAGAGCTTTGCTTCGTTCGTCGCGCTGCGCAACTTGAGCTGGAACGAGGTGATGAGGAAGGGCACCATGTACTACAGCGAGGACTTCAGCCGTTTCTGTGATCAGAAGATGAGCTGCATTGTGTCCACGCTGAACTGGTCGCGGCCGTGGCCCGAGCAGCTGCTGCAGTGCTTCTTCGTGGCGGCAAAATGCGTCTGGCTGCTCCACCTGCTGGCGTTCTCCTTCAGCCCGCCGCTGACGATCTTGCGGGTCGAAGAGAACCGAGCATTTGATCAGATGTACATGGAAGACATCCTACTAGACAAGCAACAGGTGCAGAATCCGTGTCAAGTAAAGATCATGGTAATGCCGGGGTTCTATGTCCAAGATCGAGTGCTCAAGTGCAGGGTCCTCACAACTAGATCAGTAGCATAATTGTGTCATGGCTTAGCTTTCATTGACCAATAGCTAGTGTGGTTCAAGTGTAACATTTTTTTTCTGTTCAGTCCAAAAGTAAAGAGATGTCAGAATATTGATCTATATTGTAGGACCGATGTCGACAATCAAAAGGGGTTACCGATTGTTCAAACTTTTTTCCTCAATGATATTCAAAATCTTCACTCAAGTGATTATAAGAGTAATCAAACTCAGATTGCACCAACTATGCTTTACAAAACATGGTTACAGACTAGTCCAAGGCGGTCAAACCGCCATGAATGGCCCGATTTGACCGCCAAGGTCGGTCTGACAACAATCACAAGGTCGGTTTGATCAATCTCCTGTTGACAAACCTAAAAGCTTCTCTGGACAAAACTCAAATATCAAGAATTTATTCAAACCTCATCCAAACACTTTCAAATTTTGCATGACACTCATTCAAGACATTAAAAAACCAATCAAGAATCACACAGGTTCTTGGACTTGAGTCAACTAAATTGAGGAGAATCGAATCTAGGTCACAAGAACACCAAAACCATGAGGTCAAGATCTAAGCTATGAGGTCTTCCAGATCTATTCTCACATGTCTTAGAAAAGTAATTTAAGCAATAGATCGGATTAAAACTCTTACAAATACGAAATCACAAATCTAGCATAACAACAAGTAAAACTAAATAAGAATGCAAACAAATATATGATTGAGACAAGACTTTGATCTATTTCAGTGGAGGATGATGTTTATATACTCATGGATGATTACAAGGTGTAGCCAAATTACCACTCTTTCCTCCCTCACAATCATGAAAGAAGACAAGGTGGTAGAACGAAAACCTAAAATCTAGAATCCTTACCCTCTACCATATCCACTCCTCTCTTTTAATAACCAACAACAACCCTAATGGGTTTAACCGAATAAGCCTACTGGGGACACCCGTCAACCCTACTAACATGGGTTTTACATATCCACGCACGCTTCTCCAAGTGTTTACGAGACTCAATCTGCTAACTCTTTAACGATTGATCGACTTATCAATTTCAACTTTCCTTAACATAAACCACTTCTACTTTGCACCTCACTGCACCGCGGTTTTGATTAGGCACAACCCGATATTTAGCTAATTACCAAAATACTCTGATAAAGCTTCCAGACACCTTTTCTTGACTTACTATTCACCTTCACCCCAAAGTATCTCCACATGCTTTGACACATAGCCCATAATGCCCAACAACTAGCCGTCACGTTTCCACGCATTCGATTTCCCTTGAATCATCTTTATGTGCATCAACCTCGTCACTTGGTGCACCACATGCACCAATTCGTCTATTCATGATCCTTGTCCTCTTTGTGGTTCTTGCTTGAGCCACACAGCCTCACCCGGACTTACACAATCACTCGGACCTGCTCCCCTATCTAGTCCTGGTCTATCGCCGTCGACCGTTAATGTTATTCAATTCACCTGCACATCTAAAGACTAAGTAACAATCTCGAGCATAAATTTCATACAGTTAACTCACGTTAGTCAAAACCATGCATCATACAACACCACACAACAACCAATGACACCTATGTTGTGCACGTACTCATTCAACTCAAAAATAATTTTTACTGTTCACTAGCCCTACCCACCAATCTGACCACACTTCCTATGCCAGTCAGACTACCTTGATCAGATCACTGACCACTGGCCGGTCTGACCTCTTAACAACATAAAAAACATACTCTTTGGAATTTCAGTTAAACTCTATCCAGTTTTAGTTCTGATTTCCAATTCCAATAGCACTAAGTGCAAACACATCCCCAAATAAGTTTATACAAGTGTTTGGTATTCAATTTTTCAAAAGTTCATTGTTGGTCTGACTGCTTGCCTGTCAGACCCGGATTTTTCAATCCGAATCTTACTGTGTTTCACTGCACTAATCCCTGGATCAGTAGTTAGTGCACACAGGTACATTGCTGAATCATTTCATACATCGCATAATCATCCATTATATTACATAAATTGAAATACACCACGTCGGGTGATAGTTTACAAAAGGGGCCGATCAGGCCAATTGTCATTATTACAAATACGCACAGCGGAAATACAGCAAAAGCAAACCCAAATCCACAGGCAAGCGACTGGAAGGTACTGTGTGCATTATATGTCACCAGCTAACTAGTAACATACATCCACACAACGCCATATGTCTACTTGTCCATGACTAAACAACGAAGCCTACGCCTTAGTTTTCTTCGTCATTCTTCTCCTCCGTAGCGAGAGCTTCCTCGTAGGCGTAGTGGTCTTGCGCTCCTGTTTATGGATTTTTGCCGCAAAGCGAGCGTGAGCACTCCGACCCCGTGCTCAGCGAATCAACACACAGAATGCAATATGTAACATGTATGGCTAACCAAAGGATGGCTTAGGTTTATTTTGTTTTGCAAAGAGTGCTTTTGAATACAATTATATAAAAATTCCTAAGACCTAGCATTTGAACAGAAGCATAATGTTCAAGGAATATTAATATTAATTTCCATACATATGGCATCACACCATATGCCTAATATCACCATAATTTCTCCATACATACGGCATCACACCGTATAACATTTTTCAGCGTTATAGCCGCTTAACTTACCACTGGGACGACACCCAGGACAACTCAAATCAGGGCTTTCCTCTGCCCTTCCACTTTTCCATTCCCATTTTTCAAACATTTTTAAATAGAACTATATCTAGCTAAGTTCCCATGTCTGCCCTTGACCGTGGGCACGGCTATTCGAATAGTTTTGACTCTGCAGAGTTTGCACACTTTACCCACAAGAGATAAATCCACCCGTTGCCCCACATGATTCCTTAGCCATGCGGTTGAGTAGACTATCACAGGATTGTTACAATGTATAGTCCTACTGTGGTTACGCCCGCTAAGGTCTATCTTCCGTAGGATACGACCATCCCTCGGGAAGGGTCCCTCGTGAGCCATCACGGGCAAAGGCGGGGATGCGACCATCCATCCCTTTGCTCGTGTTCATACCTTCACGTAACCACCTTAGAGCCACACAAATTAGTAAACCCTGCCTACACTTTGCCAGCTTGCGGTTGTGCTTGTCATACACGGGGGGACATGACAAGATTCAGTCCTTAGGGTTATCTGGGCGGTCTACCACTAACCCACTGTTTATCCATCACTAACTCAAAATTTTGTGCTTCCACTGCACCACACATACACATACTCATACACACCCTCGAACCAATCCGCCCAGACATTACAGCAAGTGGGAAATTTTGGGGCATAAAATAATCATACCAACATATACCAGTCATTTCCACCATGACTGCCCAAACCAGTTTCTCAGGAATAAAAGTGATGCTTGGGACAATCTCTTGCCCCGAGTTCCTAATCAATGCTAAGCATGGCATACGGTTACGGACTTATTTTTGAAATGTTACTATTATATTTTTGCTAGGGCGACAAGGTTCACTCATTCAAATACTCAAAGGAGGGGGTAATATTATTCAAGGTAAACAATGGCATATAACTAGAATATCAAATTTAGCATGCATTTGCATAAAAATAACAGCAATGCAATTTGTTAATTTAAAACAAAGTAATTTGCAGAAATGTAGGTTCAACATGATCAAAGTATTGACTCGCCTTGGTCACAATGGTCGGGTGCTGGATTATCCGGATCTCCTAATGCTGCTGCCTCGAATTCTTCCTCCTGAGCTTCGTAAGCTATTGTAATCGGGCGCCAAAATTTGGATAAAAAGAAAACATCCAATCAACAAAATATCACCATAAATTCGAATGAACTCTAAAAATTATGATTTCAGTTCCATTGGATAGATCTTGAATTTAGATGAATTTAGAAATTTGTCTCACTTAATTTGGAGTTAAAATGAATAAGTTATATTCATTTAAAGTTCTCAGGTTGAATTAATTCCATAAAATGTAAAATATCTGACAGTGGGACCCACATGTCGTCTTTTTAATTTTTATCCTTTTCTTTTATCATTTTTCCCCTGTCTTTATGACCAGTGGGGCCCATATGCCAGCGTGTCCGGTCACTGACATGTGGGACCCCCTTGTCAGTGGTCATGGCGGTGCTGAGTCACTGGCAGGTGGGACCCAGCTGTCAGAGATGCATTTTAAAAGAAATGCTCGACCGCAGGCGCGGAGCCGGGGCTCGAACGCGCGCCGCGGGGGCGAGGGGGAGAAGGAGTTAGCGCTGGAAGCCACTCGGCCGAGCCGAGCGATGCTTACCCTATAGGGGTAAGTAATCCCCTTGAAGTAGCTCCGGGAGGGGCTGGGCAGAAGAAGAAGAAGACAGCGGCGGCGCCGGCGGCGAGTGGTGGCCGGAGAGGCTCGGGACATTCGTGATATACAACCTCCCGGTTGCGGTGATGCTTCTGGTGAAGTCGGCGAGGGTGAGGAGGCACGGTGGCGGGCCGGCGGCGTGCGGCAGCGGAGGTTCGGGAGGGCTGTCGTCGCCGGCGAAGCTCAGGCGACGGGAGACCCAGTGGAGGAGGGGGTTAGCTTCGCCTGGCTCTGGAGATGGTTCATGAGCAAGGGATTGAGCTCTGGTGGCTCGGTGTGGTGGGTGGGCGTTCGCCGGAGTTCGGGAAGACGAGGGGAGCCGACGGCGATTGAAGGTTCTCGGTTCGATTGCTTACTGGGGCGGGTGGAGGAAAGTAGTGCGGCGCGTTTGGGGCTCCCAGGCGCGGCTTTTATAGCCGGAAGAGGCGCGCACGGCGAGCTCGACACATGGCTCCGCCCTGCTCACGCCGGCGGGGGGGGGGATGAATCAAATCCCGCCGGGATTTTGTAGGAGAGAGGTGGCGGGAGAGGTGCTTCCCCCCTCGTGTAGCCGTACTTTTTAAATCTGCCCGCGAGGTGAGAGAGGGAGCGGGGATTTGCTGCGCAGAGGGAGTGAGCGCGAGAGAGAGGCTGCGTGCGCGGCCGCGTGGAGAAGAAGAGGGAGGAGGAAGAAAGAGAGCGGGCGGGCCCGCGGCGCAGAGAGAGGGCGCGGGTGGAGGTGGGCCACCAGCCAGCGGGGAAGGCTCCTGGCGCGTGGGGACCGCGAAGCAGCGAGACGCGGGGCGCGGGGAGCGGGTCCACTGGCAGACGCGGCCGGGGCAACGCGAGCGACCGCGTGTAGGATCAAGGATACCGACTAGAGGGGGTGAATAGGAGGTTTTTAAATTTTTCTTGATTACTAGATTAATTCTTCACAATTTTAAGAGACAAAGATGTAAAGCAATTAATCCAATACAATTCTAGTTAACAACTTAGCTCTAAACAAATAAGTGATCACAATGAAGCAAATGAACAAGAGCTAAAGAGACAAGAGACACAACCGATGTTTTTACCGTGGTATTCGGAAACTTGCCGGTTTCCCCTAGTCCACGTTGAGGTAAGCCCGGACGTATCGGACCGGCTCCACGAATTGAGCCAAACACCTCGATCACTAGTGTAGCTAGGGGTGGAAAACGGTAACGGATAATTCGTTTTATCCGATATTCGTATCCGAGAAAACACAAATATGGTAAGCAAAAATCCGTATTCGAAAATATTCGTATTCGTATTCGAGAATATTCGTATCCGTATTTGAGAGTATTCGTATTCGCATTCGTATTCGAGAATATTCATATCCGTATTCGTATTCGAGACTATTCGATCCGTATTCGATCCGTTTCTAGAACTTATGAAAAAATCGTACAAATTTTGTGATTCAAAATTTGAATTTAGGCGGTTTAAAACCGGTAACCGGTCAAAAACTGGTGAAAAATCAGTAAAACCGCTAGGAATCCGTTTTATCCGATATTCGTATCCGAGAAAATCCGTATTCGAAAATATCCGTATTCGTATTCGAGAATATTCGTATCCGTATTTAAGAATATTCGAATTCGTATCCGTATTCGTTTGAAAAATATGAATTCGTATTCGTATTTGAGACTATTCGATCGTATCCGATCCGTTTCCACCCCTAAGTGTAGCTCTTCCCCACTCCGGGTAGGCGAGCTCCAACCTTCACAATTTGCCGGGTCTTCTCACAATCTTCTTGAGAAGATCACCGAGCCAACTTCCACCGGATCGTCCAAGTGCCGGCAAGCACTAAGAGTAATAAATCCCGGTGTTCACTTGAATGCAACTCTAGTGCCAAATGGATTTGCAAATGAAATCTAGCACTAAATGCTCAACCACCTCACTTTAATGTTCAAAGAGAGAATTGAGGTGAAATGAATGCACTTGGGCTTGAGAAATATGCAATGAGTCTCTAACCTTGGCCCTTGAGCAGTGGTGGGGGTATTTATAGCCTCCACCAACCAAAACTAGCCGTTTGACCCAGTTTCCAGAAAATTTTCTGGTCGAGCGGTACTACCGCTCCCAAGGACCGGTACTACCGCTACCAAATCTTCGCGCCAGAACGGCTATGTCAGACGTCTGCAGTGACCGTTGGATTTGGCGGCGCGGTACTACCGCCGTTGATATTTGCGGTACTACCGCTCCCCGGTAGTTCCGCAAAGTCGGCGCGGTACTACCGCTCCAGCCAAGCTCCGAAAGGTCCCAGACTTGGCGCTCTCTGGAAAAATTGATCCGCTCTGAAGTCGGATCTTCCGGACTCCGGAAGTACCGCTCTGAGTAGCGGAACTACCGCATGCAGCGGTAGTTCCGGCGTTGAAATAGCCAGTACTTCCGCTCCAGATAAATCTAGGCTTCATCCGGAGGGCGCTCTCTGGAAAAATTGATCCGCTCTCCCTCCGGATCTTCCGGGGTCCGGAAGTACCGCTTTAGGATGCGGTACTACCGCTCGCAGCGGTAGTACCGGCGTTCAAGCAGCCGGTACTTCCGTTCCCGCAAGACTTTGGAATGAGCCAAGGGTGCTCTCTGGAAATATTGATCCGCTCCTAAACCGGATCTTCCGCTGGCCGGTACTACCGCATTTTGGTTGCGGAACTTCCGCTTTCCGGTAGTTCCGACGTTCAAAACTGCGGTACTACCGCTCTTCCAGACAGAGCACAGATTTCTTTTGAAAGCTAGATTTCTTTAATGGATGCAAGTTTTTAAGACAAAACATTTGGCACATGAGATAAGTATTCAAGCTACTTAGCCAAGATCCCCCTTGATGGTACGATCATCTATCCTATAATCCGGTCTTCCACCATTCACCTAAGACCGGTAAAATTCAAAAGGGTTCCTATTCTAAGTATACCTTTGTCTTGAGCCAATTTGATTTTCATACGTATCCTTTGGCTTGCATCTTGTCGCTCATGTGTGTGGACTAACCTTTCGCATACTCATTAAAACACGTTAGTCCCATATTCCATATTCTCTTAATTTCATTAATTACCAAAATCCTTTTAGGGGCCTAGATGCTTTCACCGCACAGCCACGCGGCAGCGGGAGGAGGGACGCGGTCGGGGGCGCG
Source organism: Dendrocalamus latiflorus (assembly GCA_017311315.1). NCBI lineage: Eukaryota > Viridiplantae > Streptophyta > Magnoliopsida > Poales > Poaceae > Dendrocalamus > Dendrocalamus latiflorus. Next base: position 9,383,143 of record CM029626.1, read on the forward strand.
GTCCCGCGTGGCAGAGGCAGGGCGCGGGCGCTGGCGCGCTGGGCCGCGAGGCGCTGGCCCGTGCGGGCGCGCTGGCTGCGCGTGCAGAGAGAGGGGCTGGGCCGGGGTGATGGCCGGCCCGGTTTTCCTTTTAAATTTCATTTTCTTTTCCTTTTTCTTTTGTATTTTCCTATTGGGTATTTGTGTATGTGCATATATGTTAATTTCCTATGATTTGCTTGCCAAAATTTCTAGGAATAATATTTCATGCTTAATTACATTTCTCCTTTGTTATTTTATGGATCATCTTTTTCAAATTCTATATTTGATGCTCACGTTGTAGCATTTTATGTGTGGATTTCTTTCCTCTTTTTACTTTTAAAATTCCTTTATATTTACGAAAAGCCAATAAACTCCAAAGTCAAATGTAAAGTAAATAAAATAATCCAAAAGTCTAGCAAATTGCTGTTTATATTTTCCAGGATGTTACAAATCTACCCCCCTTAAACAGAATCTCGACCCCGAGATTCAGCCTAGCTAGTGAACAGGTCGGGGTAGTCTTGACGCAGTTTATCTTCTCGTTCCCAGGTAGCTTCCTTCTTGGAATGGTGGCTCCATTGTACTCTGCATACGCGAATGATTTGGGTTCTTGTCTTTTTCTCCACAGTATCTAATATTTTGATTGGACGCTCTTTGTAAGTCAGGTCTTCTTCAACCTCAATGGTCTCAAGTGGGGTTTGATCTTCTGGTACTCGTAGACATTTCTTGAGTTGGGACACATGGAAAACATTGTGTATATCAGATAGATTTTGAGGTAATTCTAACTGATAGGCAACTTCTCCTTTCTTGGCCACAATCGGAAATGGTCCCACATAGCGAGGGGTAAGCTTGCCTTTAACTTTAAATCTCTTGACTCCTCGTAGAGGTGAAACCTTCAAGTAGACATAATCTCCAACCTCAAATGTCAGTGGTCTTCTTCTTTTGTCTGCATAACTTTTTTGTCTAGACTGGGCTGCCTGTAATCGATCTCTGATTAGACGAACCTTCTCTTCAGCTTGTTTGAGAATGTCGGGTCCAAATATGATGTTCTCCCCCACCTCTGACCAATATAGTGGGGTTCTGCATTTCCTTCCATATAAAGCTTCAAATGGTGCCATCTGAAGGCTGGTCTGATGGCTATTGTTATAGGCAAATTCAGCATACGACAAACATTTATCCCAGTCTTTGGAGAAATCCAATGCACAAGCTCTAAGCATATCTTCTAGTATCTGGTTCACTCTTTCTGTTTGTCCATCCGTCTGAGGGTGATAGGCGGTGCTGAAATCCAGGTGAGTGCCAAGAGCTTCATGTAGTCTATCCCAGAAATGCGAGGTAAATTGAGAACCTCGATCTGAGACTATCCTTTTTGGCACACCGTGCAAGCACACAATGCGAGACATATACAGTTCTGCTAACTTGTCTCCCTTGTAGGTTGTCTTGACCGGAATGAAGTGGGCAACCTTGGTCAACCTATCAATTATAACCCATACAGAGTCATATCCTGACTTGGTCCGTGGAAATCCACTGATGAAATCCATTCCGACTCCTTCCCACTTCCATTGGGGTATCTGCAACGGCTGTAATAGTCCTGCAGGTCTCTGATGCTCTGCCTTCACTCTCTGACACACATCACAGCATGCCACATGCTCTGCAATGTCTCTTTTCATACGGGGCCACCAACAAAAGTGTTTCATACCTTGATACATCTTAGTGCTCCCGGGGTGGAGGGAATACGGAGAGCTATGTGCTTCCCTCAATATCAGATTCTTAAGATCCTTGTGATGTGGGACTACGATACGTGTTCCATATCGTAGAGTACCCTCATGGTCAATTTTCATGTTGGGTGCCTTCCCTTCTTCCATTAATTTCTTCCATTTCAAAATGGCTGGATCATCTTGTTGTGCTGCCATAATCATTTCTTCTATACTTGATTGAATTTCCAAGGCGGCTAGAGTGTCTGGCTCCACTATTTCCAAATTCAAAGCTTTCAATTCCTTGTAGAGCTCGGGTTGATGTTCCCGTACCATGAGATTATTGCAATAAGCCTTACGGCTCAATGCATCTGCCACTACATTGGCCTTTCCAGGGTGGTAGTGTACACTCAAATCATAATCCTTGATTAATTCTAGCCATCTTCTCTGCCTTAAATTATGGTGAGATTGTGTGAAGAAATACTTGAGGCTCTTGTGATCTGTATACACATCACAATGGTTACCAATCAAGTAATGCCGCCAAATCTTCAATGCATGAATCACTGAGGCTAACTCTAGATCATGAGTGGGGTAGTTAGCTTCATGGGGACGAAGTTGTCTGGATGCATATGACACAACCCTGCCTTCTTGCATTAGTACGCATCCAAGTCCTTCATGTGAGGCATCACAATATACCTCGAAATCCTTGCGTACATCTGGTAGAACTAACACAGGGGTGGTGGTCAATCTCTTCTTCAATTCTTGGAAACTTTCTTCACATGACTTGGTCCATTCAAACTTCTTCTCTTTCTTGAGTAATTGGGTCATTGGCCTGGCAATTCGGGAAAATCCTTCTATGAACCTTCTGTAGTACCCAGCCAAACCGAGAAAACTCCTCACTTCAGTGACAGAAGTAGGCTGCTTCCATTTTGTGACAGCTGCAATCTTGGCGGGGTCAACAGATATTCCTCCGGATGACACTATGTGTCCTAGGAAACTAATATCCTTCAGCCAAAATTCACACTTGCTGAATTTGGCATACAACTGGTGCTCTTTTAGCTTCTCCAACACTAGGCGCAGATGTTCTGCGTGCTCTTCTGAATTCTTGGAGTATATAAGGATGTCGTCTATGAAGACCACGACAAACTTGTCCAAATACTCCATGAATACCTTATTCATCAGATTCATAAAATAAGCTGGGGCATTGGTTAATCCAAAAGACATGACCAGAAATTCATATAGTCCATATCTAGTGGTAAAGGCTGTTTTGGGTATATCTTTTGGCCTGATCTTCAACTGATGATAACCCGATCTCAGGTCAATTTTAGAGAATACCGTGGCTCCACCGAGCTGATCAAATAGATCATCAATCCTTGGAAGGGGGTACTTGTTCTTGATGGTCATTTCATTTAAATCACGGTAGTCTACACACATCCTGGTTGTGCCATCCTTTTTCTTCACAAATAGTACTGGAGATCCCCATCGCGATGAGCTGGGTCTGATGAATCCCTTTTCTTGTAACTCTTGGAGTTGTTTCTTCAATTCCTCCAATTCTTCCACAGTCATCCTATAGGGCCTTTTGGAGATTGGAGCGGCACCTGGCTTCAAATTGATAACAAATTCCAAGTCTCTATCTGGGGGCATGCCTGGCAGTTCTTCGGGAAATACTTCGGGATAGTCTTGCACTACTATCATTCCTTCTAGGGGTACGTCCTCACAATGATAGATTGCACGTCCCCACCGGTATGGTCTGTCCACTTTTATATTTATGGTCATTCCAGGACACTTGACCACTTTCACTGTTCTGGTGGCACACTCTAGGACACCTTGATTCTTAGCTAACCAATCCATTCCTAGTATGATGTCTAGGGTCTGGGAGTTTAATACTATAAGGTCTGCTAGGAAATCACACCTTTCCATGGTAACGGTCACCCCTGTGCATACTAGGGTAGTAGTAATTGGTCCAGCTGGTGAGTTAAGCACCAATGGCTTCTTAAGGGTATAAATAGGTAATCCCAATTTATCAGCATACCCCTTAGATATAAATGAATGTGAAGCTCCTGAATCAAACAATACTTGTGCTGGTATAGTCTTGACAGAAAACGTACCCATAAGAACTCCAGCGGCTTCTTGAGCTTCTTCAACTGTAATATGGTTGACTCTGCCTCGGTTTGGTGTTGAAGTGTTCTTGCTAGCTTGAGAGCTTTGCTGTCCCTTACCAGGAGCTGAAGCTTGACTGCGGACAGGGACATTCTGCTTATGGGGACATCTGTAGGCAAAGTGTCCCTTCTCCCCACAGTTATAGCAATTAAGATTTGCTGCGGGGTTTATACCACCAACCTGTCCTCCTGGGCGTGATGTTTGAGACATACTCCCACCAGGTCTAAAGGCTGGAGCTGACCCACTGGATTGATTGGACCTTGAGAATGAGGGTTTGAAGAATTTCTAGATAAATCTTCCTTGCGGCCGTTGAGTTGTCATCTTGCGCTTACGGCTGGCCTCAAGAATCATCTTCTCATTTTCCAAGGCCAATGCCTTGTTTACCAACTGATGAAAGCTGGTGAAGTCCTGGGTGATCAGCTGCACTCTTAGTTCATCCTTCAGCCCTTCAAAGAATCTATCAATCTTTTCTTCCTCTTCTTCTATATCCTTCTGAGCATACCGGGCTAACTGTGTGAATTTTGTCAGATATTCATTGACGGATAAGTTCTCTTGCTTGAGATTGCGGAACTCATTCTTCTTTATCCGCATTATCCCGGCTGGAATGAAGTTGTCCTTGAAAGCTTTCTTGAACTCTGCCCATGGGATAGCTTCAGTGTCACCTCCGGTGGTAGCATCTTCCTGACCTCTAGCAGCTACACAATTTTTCCACCATGCTGCGGCAGCTCCTTGAAGTAGGTGGGTGGCAAATATGACTTTATCCTCCTCTGCGCATTTAATTAAGCGCAGCTTTCTTTCGGTATCTCGAAGCCAATCTTCGGCTTCAAGGGGTTCTTCTGCCGATGTAAATGTAATTGGTCTTGTCCTCTGGAAATCCCCCAAGTCAGCTCTGTGTCCACCAGAGCTTCCTTGCTGTCCAGCATAAATGGCTTGCAGAATCTGGGTTTGTTGTGCCATTACTTGGGCCATTGTGGGATTAATTGGGGGATTTGGGAGGTCAGCATCTTGGTTCTGATTTTCTTCGGGGTTGACACCATGGTTTGAGTCTACCTCAGCATGATGAGGGTCAGTATGGGCTCGAGATCGTGTAACCCTTTGACTGGCCATCTGCAGTTACAGCTTCATGACTTAGTACTAACACTACCCTTGAGAAAAAGGAAGGGTATCAACCCTCTTTGCAAAAAGAACCATAAGACAAACGACAAAAGAACATTTAACATAAGGCCTTATGCCAGGCCATTCATTATCATACAAGCATTCACATAGCCAGTCTCCCCGGCTGGGCTTACAACAATACAATAGTTAAAATTTACATGACCGCGACTATAACAGGACTGATGCAACATCTAAATTACAAGCATGGCATGAGTACGACGACACTTCCACTACACCGCGTAGCGATCACCACTGACGGAGGGGTCGTAATTTGGCGATCTGGAGCGGGATCGACTGCCACTAAACTCCGATGGGTCGGAATCATCAGCGTCCGAAGGAGCACGTGGAGGGCTGCGGCTTGGTGGAGGCCTTCTCCGTCGAAGTGCAGACTGGAGACTCGGAGGTCGCACGCTCTTGCACGCAGTCAGCCGGGTGCGGGGACCTGGTCCCACTGAAGGAGGTGCCGGTGCTGCCAACGGAGCGAGAGGTTGATGGAGCTGTGCCTGAGCTGCTACGGCTTCTGCCTTGGCGGCTGCCAGTGCCTGCTGGCATTGGGCAAGCTGGTCACGAAGGGTCGCCACCTCGGTGTGACGGGCAACTAGGTGCATCCGGAGGGCGGTCATTTCTTCCAGTGCAGCAGTATGGGCTGCCCCCATGGCTCTGGTAAGATTAACTTGGTGGGTGAGTCTTGGATCATCCTCATTTACTGGCAGGTAGGTCTCATTATGGCGTACTCCCTCCCTGCGTGAAGGGTAGAAGCAGAAGGGTGTGCGGAGCAGGGAGATCTGGTAGATGTCACAAAGTCGAGCGGCGGCGAGACGAGCAGCATCCTGGAGTGCCGCGGATCTAGTGCTTCTCGGGTGCTCGGTCTGGAAGACGTGAGGTGGGTCATGTTCGCTCTTCGGGTAGATAAATACTTCAAACATCCAGCAGTACACCCCTCCTGCAGATGTCTGGCGCCCACGATAAATGGGCTGCTCCGGGTACTCCAGGTAGTGGAGGAGCTTGCGCAGGATTCTTGCGAATACGCCCTCATAAACTCCATGAGCGACATAATCCCAGTTACCTGCCATCTGTAAAGGCAATTACTTTGCGTTAGTAATGTTTAAAAATAGTCAACTGAAAAAGTAAAGGGGCGTAGAACTAGGAAGGGTACGAGTAGCAATAATACGCTATATTTTTATAAATGCTTTTTGTATATTTAGAAATTACCACCCTAAAGTGCTTCTAGCGACCATTCTACGGCCTTTACCCTGCAGTCGTATGCTCTGATACCAGCGCTGTCAGACCCGGATTTTTCAATCCGAATCTTACTGTGTTTCACTGCACTAATCCCTGGATCAGTAGTTAGTGCACACAGGTACATTGCTGAATCATTTCATACATCGCATAATCATCCATTATATTACATAAATTGAAATACACCACGTCGGGTGATAGTTTACAAAAGGGGCCGATCAGGCCAATTGTCATTATTACAAATACGCACAGCGGAAATACAGCAAAAGCAAACCCAAATCCACAGGCAAGCGACTGGAAGGTACTGTGTGCATTATATGTCACCAGCTAACTAGTAACATACGTGCACACAACGCCATATGTCTACTTGTCCATGACTAAACAACGAAGCCTACGCCTTAGTTTTCTTCGTCATTCTTCTCCTCCGTAGCGAGAGCTTCCTCGTAGGAGTAGTGGTCTTGCGCTCTTGTTTATGGAATTTTGCCGCAAAGCGAGCGTGAGCACTCCGACCCCGTGCTCAGCGAATCAACACACAGAATGCAATATGTAACATGTATGGCTAACCAAAGGATGGCTTAGGTTTATTTTGTTTTGCAAAGAGTGCTTTTGAATACAATTATATAAAAATTCCTAAGACCTAGCATTTGAACAGAAGCATAATGTTCAAGGAATATTAATATTAATTTCCATACATATGGCATCACACCATATGCCTAATATCACCATAATTTCTCCATACATACGGCATCACACCGTATAACATTTTTCAGCGTTATAGCCGCTTAACTTACCACTGGGATGACACCCAGGACAACTCAAATCAGGGCTTTCCTCTGCCCTTCCACTTTTCCATTCCCATTTTTCAAACATTTTTAAATAGAACTATATCTAGCTAAGTTCCCATGTCTGCCCTTGACCGTGGGCACGGCTATTCGAATAGTTTTGACTCTGCAGAGTTTGCACACTTTACCCACAAGAGATAAATCCACCCGTTGCCCCACATGATTCCTTAGCCATGCGGTTGAGTAGACTATCACAGGATTGTTACAATGTATAGTCCTACTGTGGTTACGCCCGCTAAGGTCTATCTTCCGTAGGATACGACCATCCCTCGGGAAGGGTCCCTCGTGAGCCATCACGGGCAAAGGCGGGGATGCGACCATCCATCCCTTTGCTCGTGTTCATACCTTCACGTAACCACCTTAGAGCCACACAAATTAGTAAACCCTGCCTACACTTTGCCAGCTTGCGGTTGTGCTTGTCATACACGGGGGGACATGACAAGATTCAGTCCTTAGGGTTATCTGGGCGGTCTACCACTAACCCACTGTTTATCCATCACTAACTCAAAATTTTGTGCTTCCACTGCACCACACATACACATACTCATACACACCCTCGAACCAATCCGCCCAGACATTACAGCAAGTGGGAAATTTTGGGGCATAAAATAATCATACCAACATATACCAGTCATTTCCACCATGACTGCCCAAACCAGTTTCTCAGGAATAAAAGTGATGCTTGGGACAATCTCTTGCCCCGAGTTCCTAATCAATGCTAAGCATGGCATACGGTTACGGACTTATTTTTGAAATGTTACTATTATATTTTTGCTAGGGCGACAAGGTTCACTCATTCAAATACTCAAAGGAGGGGGTAATATTATTCAAGGTAAACAATGGCATATAACTAGAATATCAAATTTAGCATGCATTTGCATAAAAATAACAGCAATGCAATTTGTTAATTTAAAACAAAGTAATTTGCAGAAATGTAGGTTCAACATGATCAAAGTATTGACTCGCCTTGGTCACAATGGTCGGGTGCTGGATTATCCGGATCTCCTAATGCTGCTGCCTCGAATTCTTCCTCCTGAGCTTCGTAAGCTATTGTAATCGGGCGCCAAAATTTGGATAAAAAGAAAACATCCAATCAACAAAATATCACCATAAATTCGAATGAACTCTAAAAATTATGATTTCAGTTCCATTGGATAGATCTTGAATTTAGATGAATTTAGAAATTTGTCTCACTTAATTTGGAGTTAAAATGAATAAGTTATATTCATTTAAAGTTCTCAGGTTGAATTAATTCCATAAAATGTAAAATATCTGACAGTGGGACCCACATGTCGTCTTTTTAATTTTTATCCTTTTCTTTTATCATTTTTCCCCTGTCTTTATGACCAGTGGGGCCCATATGCCAGCGTGTCCGGTCACTGACATGTGGGACCCCCTTGTCAGTGGTCATGGCGGTGCTGAGTCACTGGCAGGTGGGACCCAGCTGTCAGAGATGCATTTTAAAAGAAATGCTCGACCGCAGGCGCGGAGCCGGGGCTCGAACGCGCGCCGCGGGGGCGAGGGGGAGAAGGAGTTAGCGCTGGAAGCCACTCGGCCGAGCCGAGCGATGCTTACCCTATAGGGGTAAGTAATCCCCTTGAAGTAGCTCCGGGAGGGGCTGGGCAGAAGAAGAAGACAGCGGCGGCGCCGGCGGCGAGTGGTGGCCGGAGAGGCTCGGGACGTTCGTGATATACAACCTCCCGGTTGCGGTGATGCTTCTGGTGAAGTCGGCGAGGGTGAGGAGGCACGGTGGCGGGCCGGCGGCGTGCGGCAGCGGAGGTTCGGGAGGGCTGTCGTCGCCGGCGAAGCTCAGGCGACGGGAGACCCAGTGGAGGAGGGGGTTAGCTTCGCCTGGCTCTGGAGATGGTTCATGAGCAAGGGATTGAGCTCTGGTGGCTCGGTGTGGTGGGTGGGCGTTCGCTGGAGTTCGGGAAGACGAGGGGAGCCGACGGCGATTGAAGGTTCTCGGTTCGATTGCTTACTGGGGCGGGTGGAGGAAAGTAGTGCGGCGCGTTTGGGGCTCCCAAGCGCGGCTTTTATAGCCGGAAGAGGCGCGCACGGCGAGCTCGACACATGGCTCCGCCCTGCTCACGCCGGCGGGGGGGAGGTGGCGGGATTTTGTAGGAGAGAGGTGGCGGGAGAGGTGCTTCCCCCCTCCTGTAGCCGTACTTTTTAAATCTGCCCGCGAGGTGAGAGAGGGAGCGGGGATTTGCTGCGCGGAGGGAGTGAGCGCGAGAGAGAGGCTGCGTGCGTGGCCGCGTGGAGAAGAAGAGGGAGGAGGAAGAAAGAGAGCGGGCGGGCCCGCGGCGCAGAGAGAGGGCGCGGGTGGAGGCGGGCCACCAGCCAGCGGGGAAGGCTCCTGGCGCGTGGGGACCGCGAAGCAGCGAGACGCGGGGCGCGGGGAGCGGGTCCACTGGCAGACGCGGCCGGGGCAACGCGAGCGATTGCGCAGCCACGCGGCAGCGGGAGGAGGGACGCGGTCGGGGGCGCGGTCCCGCGTGGCAGAGGCAGGGCGCGGGCGCTGGCGCGCTGGGCCGCGAGGCGCTGGCCCGTGCGGGCGCGCTGGCTGCGCGTGCAGAGAGAGGGGCTGGGCCGGGGTGATGGCCGGCCCGGTTTTCCTTTTAAATTTCATTTTCTTTTCCTTTTTCTTTTGTATTTTCCTATTGGGTATTTGTGTATGTGCATATATGTTAATTTCCTATGATTTGCTTGCCAAAATTTCTAGGAATAATATTTCATGCTTAATTACATTTCTCCTTTGTTATTTTATGGATCATCTTTTTCAAATTCTATATTTGATGCTCACGTTGTAGCATTTTATGTGTGGATTTCTTTCCTCTTTTTACTTTTAAAATTCCTTTATATTTACAAAAAGCCAATAAACTCCAAAGTCAAATGTAAAGTAAATAAAATAATCCAAAAGTCTAGCAAATTGCTGTTTATATTTTTCAGGATGTTACATTGCCCATGGCGGTCAAACCGTCGGCCATCTGCCGGTCAGATTGCTGACCCTATGGTGGTTAGACCGACTGAACCCTAATAGCACAAACTGAAAACTGAATTTTCTGAAACTTTTGCAAAATTCAAATTCAACTCAACCAAAGTGCCAATTGTTCATCACAAACATATACTAGAACTTCTACATGGTCTCTCTTTGCCAGTAAATTTGGAATAAACTACTAACAAGCCTACCTTAAGTGTAACACTTCTTAGACATAAGGAAATGATTAGTACATTCCTGCTTTGTTATGCCATGATCAACAAAAATACTACATCACAACATGACGTTAAGATGTTATGGAAACCTAACATGATGTTCAGATGTTTAGGAAACCTCTTTCTTGATTATGCCAACCTAAAAAGGATCTAAACATTCTAGATAGGCATCTACACTTCTCTAGCACAAAACTAAGCAAACTGCCCTAGAGAAGTAGAGAAGATGAAGACAAAGATATGTACATTAGAAGCTTGCAGCATGAAAGGTCACACCCAACTGGTCCTCATTGAAAGATCATCGAACTGAAACGATAGATCCCCCACATAGTCCTCTTCAACATTTACTTTAGGTTCGATGCTCTCAATGAGGTTTCGGGGTATCTAAGGAAGCACCGAATATGGGGGTAGTTTCGAGGAATGAATAATCCTCTCTGATGAACCAATCTCCCACATGAGTAGGTGCAGTTGGATGGGGTGAACTGCAAGGCGGTGTAAGGATAGCTTTTGGTTGAGGGAGATGGTGTCGAAGCAACGGACTGCACCTGAACTGGAGATCATCCAGGGGAGGACCTTCACATTGGACACCCTTGATATGACCAGCAATTTCGATGCCTCTTTGGCTTGGTTGAATAGATCACAGAGCCCTGATAGCATTGATGGTGCCTCGCTGTCCTTGTCATCATCGACCAATGAAGATATATAGATAAAACCCTGGAAGAAAAAAAATATGTCATGGTAGGTTCCAAGGATAGTTCTGACTATTGAAGTATAGTATTTTCGGTATTGTGTACAGTGGCAGCTAAAAGGAATCTCTTTAGTGCGCCTGATGGCAGATCCTAGCCTCGTGTCACCTCCATGAAGTAGGATCTCCAGTAGCATTTCTCCTGCCATGTAGCTGTACCAAAGCCGGGCTACCTTCATCGCTCCGATGTCCACCCCATGGTAATCTTCAAAAATCAAAACCATAGAGGGTCATATTTGTGGCGTTCAACAGATCAGACAATGACCTTGAATTGATAGTTGCAGATGTTGTCTCTCCAGATATCTTCATATTTAAGAGTGTGAAGATGAAACTTTTAGTAAAATCTTTCAAAAAGAAATAGGAAATGTTGGTAGTATCTGATCAAATTGAATCTTGCCTAGGCTTAGGTATTTGTAGTTAGGGGGCGTCTAATGCACAGTCGACTAAAATTTTAATAAATTTCAGTCACCTTTTTTAGCCTTTGGATCACCATCTAGTGGCCCATGTGAGTTGTTTTAGTTCCTGTGCTGTTTCAGTTTGTGAGCTATTTTCTATCACTTATCGGGCCCGCTGACCAAAATTATTGACCCGTTAAGCCAATTGGGCTGCCAGCCTATTAATAGTTTTGTGTGCTGTGTTGTTGTAGCTTTGTTGGGCTACGTTGATGTGCCCATCATTTTCAACATACCCAACTTAAGTTACGAATTGTTATGTTTTGTTAACAGACACAAAAGTTTAAAACATCACCTGTCAAATCCATGACTAGCACATTGAAGTACACGAAACGTTTAGCTAATGTGTTTAATCCAATTCTTTGCCATGTATGGTTGTTAGGATCTACTTAGCATATACATTTAAATCAAAAACTATTCACCGAAAAAAAATTAGATACAGGCTACACTTTCATAGGATTTAACACACACAAACACAGAATATGGAACTATTGCATGTTGCTACTAATATTTAGATGCATATAACAAGCAAGAGAGAGACTAGCATATCGTAGCAACATACTGGCATTGTACACATGTAAATTCAAAACTAGGGAAATTCTAACCACTAAATGCATTGTACACTGGCGAATGGCGCGCGCGCTCCAGAATTTCTCTCCTTTCTGCGTGTGCGCGCGCAGCGAGAGAAGTTTTAAGAAGAGGCAGGCGAGTCGCCGTCATGACGAAGCCGGCCAATCGCGTGGCGTCAAGTGCCCCTGCGACTCGTTCGGCTGCCGTGCGGGCCCACGTGTCAATGTAAAGATTGCCATCTGGGCATGGTGGGTGCTTGCCATCTGGGCACGGTGGGTGCTTCGAACTGTCTACTAAATCAGATTTTTCGAACTGCTTTTTAAACTTAAAATCATATTTACTATTTATATTAATATCTTTACTATTTACTATCATCTAAACAATATAAATAAAAAATATCAACCGTAACTTAAAAAACTGGACCAGTCATGTGCGTCGTTTATATTGGTTTATGGCTTATGACGTTACTCGAACTAATAAATAGGATATCTTCTCTATCGTTGTTTTGAAGCGATTTATCATGATAGTGTTTTAAAGTGGCTTATCAGCTTTTGATTCATTTGCATGAGCACTCGCACTAGAACTAAAAGGCATAAGTCACAGTCATAAGCTATAAATCTCAATCCAAAAGAATCAGTTTTTTAGGCTGTGTCTTATGACTTATGGTTGAATTTTTCGAATTCTGAATTGCTCACAAGAGGCAGTACACAGAGAAAAAAGTAGTTGTATGTGATTTTGACGGTATGGCTGAATTTAGTATAGTTTACACTACAATCTATTTATAGACCCCGCTTTAAAAAATATACAGTTTAAAAGCTAAGCATTATAATGTAAGTCGAAAGACATAATTTATAAGTACTACAGAGCCCACTGCGTGCTTCCCGTGGCGTGGAGCGGCCGCCTCGTTGAATTAGCCGTCGGATTTGAGGTTGTGTCCAGTTCCCAATTTATTGCGATCCGCGAGTCCTTTTCAGTCGTTCGTGTTTTATTTACTGCTGCGTTTCTTATAGGTTTGAAGAAATTCGTATAGGGTGAGTCCACTCTCGTCACTGTCTAAAATTTTCGTGAAGGAAACCCTGTAGTGATTAACAGATAATTAGGCAGACGCAGACCCATTAGCAATGGGGTATGACACAGCTGCTCTGCAGTAGTGCTATTTGTACACCACTATTTCACGATTTCGAGCCCGTTGGATCTAGGAACAAAGGTCAGATCACCCTCAAAAGGAGATGTTAACAAGTTCTCCTGCTTCCAAATTTCTTGCGAGCAATTGTACGATTTAATTTGGCATGTTGGTTGCTTCGTCAAAGAGAAGCAAATCCTCTGCAGGGTCACTGTTTATACAGTGATTCGAGCCTGCGACTGTAGATCGGTAGCATAGTGCACCATACTGTACCTACAGGTCTGCTTTTTACTACATCGACAGAACATATGGACCCCTGAAGCAGTGCTACCGTAGCCCGACAGAACACTGTAGGTACCACTGTAGCAGTGCTACCGTAGCGCTTGATTTATGCCCTTGAATTTTGATCGGACGGTGGAGGGCTGCTCCTAATGCACCATATTTCCGCATGTAGACCTCTAATGCAGAGGATTCCAATCCGAATCGAAGGGTCCAGCAGTTGCACAGTAGCCTTTGCATCGTCTGTAGCGTCCCCGCTTAGGTATTCTAAACAAATGATAGCTTTTTAGAATGAATTCAACAGTATTCTAAATCCAAAACTATATTTGTCATCCATATTAAGGTCTTTATTATCTGCTACCTTCTTAAAAAAAACAAACAAAAACTATCAACCGTCGATAAAATTCATAAACTACAGAAGAAGAAAAAAATAAAGCTATAAACATCTATGGCGGAGGAGCCGGTTCATGTACAGGTAGCCTTCGCATCCCAAGGCAGGGGATCTGAGCCAACGTTGAGGCTGACAAGGAATAGTTGTGAGCTACGGCTGGCTGTTCGACGAGAGGCACGTGCGCGGGGTGTGTGGCGGCGCCCTCGAGCACTGCCTGTCGCGACGAGCGCGCTGTTCCTCATTAAAACACGCGAAGTCCACCTGCATCAACCAATGCCCAATAGGCATTGCCGTGCTGTACAGCACTTCTCGACTGCCTAACATGTGGGATAGGACGTTGCCTCCTCCGTCCAAGAGGATAAAAATGTTTTACCATTTGAAGTACTACGGAAAAAGGTCTAAGTTTTATTGTAATGAATAATTGTCCCTTTAGATAAGTGGATATTTGATTTCTTTTTGTAGTTCTTCAAAAAACCGACCAAAGAAAGTATTCAGACCGGCCGGTGCCAACGGTTCGACCGATAGTCGCCAGCAGTCAGATCGGCTAGCGTTAGTGATCTGACCGGCCACTCTGTTTTTTATTCGGTTAAAAATGGAACTTTTGGGAATTTTGGTCATAGGTTAATTTGGTTTGACCTAGATCAGTACATATATGTTGTATGATGCATGTTCAACTAACGTAGGTCAAGTTGTAAAGAATTTATGCTCGAAAATAATTTATTTGTTTTTATATGTGCAAAGGCTTGGAGTCAACTATAGTGAACGATGGGATCGGGACTGCACTCAAAGAGGACCTGAGGTCCAGAAAAATCAAGAGTGCTGGATGAGATGGCTGAACTCAAGCATGGCATGAGAAGGACGGGAAATATTGAAGAAAAAGTCAAGCGACGAGTTGTACCATGTGGTTTGGTCGGTCCAAATGAGACATGGTCCAGTGGAATCAGAACAGGAAAGACTTACCAATGCGTGGTAAGCCAGTGGTGCACCTACACGTGGTAAGTATGACGGTTGCTTGCAAGAAAAGATGAAGATCGAGTCAAGAAAAAGTATTTTGGTAAGTTGACCAAAATACTGAAAATTACATTGGATCAAAACCGCAGCGCTTAGAAAAGCGGTTTAGGTCAATGAAAAGTTGAGAAGATCAAGTTGAATCAAAGGTCAAGGACTTTGCGGATTCGAGCTCGTGTGTTTTCAAAAACGTGCATAAGTATAGTGTATGAGTACAATCCGTGTTGAGTGGGTTGATAGGTTTCTCCCATATGTGCTAGTGGATAG
This sequence comes from Dendrocalamus latiflorus, assembly GCA_017311315.1. Taxonomy (NCBI): domain Eukaryota; kingdom Viridiplantae; phylum Streptophyta; class Magnoliopsida; order Poales; family Poaceae; genus Dendrocalamus; species Dendrocalamus latiflorus. The sequence goes on from CM029626.1 coordinate 9,398,296, forward strand.
TATCCACTAGAGTTAGATTACTAGTTGCCTATCTATTTAACGAGTTGAGATGGAGACTTGATAGTTAGACATCTAACCATCCTACCTTTGAGTAAAGTCAAGTGTTCTTGTGTTAGGGTTTGAGAAATATAAGTATTGTTGTATGTTCTCTTCTCCTGCAGATGGAGTGACTATAAAACATTCATTCTCAAGTAACAATACATCAATTTTGTTTATCTATCGGAAATCTCTTGGTTTGGTTGATTTAATCTTCATCTTGTTGGTTTTGATTTTCTCTCTCTCCCCTTCTTGATCTTACTGGATACCAAGAATGAGTAAGTGATGTATATGTCTCATGGAAAAATTCCTATCCATCTAAACATCAGGTTTGATAAATTCTTGAAGTTGCTCGTTTTTGCTTGGTTTTGACCTTCCCGAGAAATTTTTTGATCTTGGCCTAAATCTTCGGATGTTCTTGCTTACTGTGATATATGAGAATACATCTAAATCATCCTAACAAATGGATGCCCTCGTATTAATCCGCCATTTGCTTCCAATGCAAACGTACGAGAAGAGAGGAAAAAAACTAGACATAGAGTTAGATGAATGTAATAAATCAAAGTGCAGCATATAGTTTCTGATAGGAGGCGGCTGATGCCATCGTGTTGACGACGGCCGCCGGCGAGAGCCATCCCTTCCTCCTCCTCTTCCTTAAGTCCTCAAATGGAAATGCCGTTTCTTCAGAGGAGTGGACGCACCATATAAACCTCAGCCAGTGGTCAAGAGGAAAAAACAGATGGGAACACGCACACGGCCACAGGGAAGCCCCGTCCAGGTAATAAGATGGTAATCTATTGGAAAGTAAAATTGGACGTCTGATAGACAAAATCCGGGTGTATTCTTAGCATCTGATAACAATTTTTCTATAGGGAATCAGAAACCATATTAGGAATATAAAGTATTTAGATTAGTATGAACTTCCAGGTTCCAACAGATCAATTAACCCAGTAAATAAATATAAGCGATAGATTCAAGAACAGAGAGACGCTGACTGTTCAGATCCAAATGACATATCTTACAGCGGAATAGATACCAATGACGAAGCTAAATAGCATAAATTAGACGAAACTAAGTATGTAGCAACTTTCATCCATATATTATTATTTTACCAGAAGGCTGCTAGGAGCCAGGAAGCATCATTGTGACAGATCATCCATCAAAATCAACATAAGCTACCAAGTTGTCTCTTTCCGTTCTGAAATGGCAAGAGAATAGATTGGTCATGAAGAAGCTGTAAAAAGGAATCGTTCCACTCAGTTGCAGCAAGAGGGAATTGAAGGTAACTGACTGTTACATCATCCCAAGAAATACTATGCAATGATATCAGAATCAATTATCAAAGAAGTAAAATGTGCTTACTGCTTACATAAAAAATGGGCAAACAAGAAAGGTACGTGTGCAGTTGATGTGTTCCAAGATGTGTCATCCTAAAAATTGTTAGGTTACACATGCTAACAGCTAATAGGATGAAAAAAGGGACCAGGAAAGAAACCAATATCTACAGTACATAAGGAAATAGAATCTTGGTACATAGTTGAATCAATTATTTCAAAATGTCCTACTATAGAATCTCAAAGTGTTAGTTTCTGTTGAACTTGATAAAAACTATTACTAAGTCATTTTTTTGCACTAAATAAGACTGAGTATAGTTGTGATAACTAGCACCAGCAATGACGATTGAAGATAAGAGGACGCAGCCCAAAAAACACTGAATTGATGGAGAAGGAATATCAATTCAACAAAGATGAACTGAACCAAAAGACATATTTGATAGATTTCTTAATTCAAGAAGAGATCGGTTAATTCAGCCTTTTTGCAGTAAGTAGTGTACCTATATGGTAATAACCACTTGCAGTCTAGATTCTACATCCATCTCCTTGTAGCTTTATTCCTTGAGTCTTGCTGACTTTGCCGTCTAATCCTTTTAAAATCTCCGTTAGAGATTAGTTGCTTCTGCCTGCCAACCGAACTTGGTTCCACTTTCGGACTTATACGGTTCTCTTTGAGTGGGCTGGTCGAGCGCAGCTTGCAAGCAGATGATTTTTTGGCTGGAAGCGATGTTTTTTCCACTGATACTCTACAACTTCCTTTGGACTCACAGTCTCCTGGAGTGCTATGAACAAGAAAATGTTCATCAAGGTATTCTCTCGGTGCTACAGGAGACTCAGAATCTGAAGATGATGGGCTAGTGCTGCTCATATCATACAGAACGTTGTTTGACATTACTGGCAGTTCAGAGCAGATTGGATTTAAATTAACAGAAGATGTTCTTCTAGCCCTTGTTAATTCAACAACCTATAATTATCAAAGTCAAAAACATAGACGTTAGCACTTCATCTGAATTCTGAACACAAAAAAAATTACAAATTACAATGCATCAACAAGGACTCGGAAGAACCGCTTACCATCTGCTTCAGAGCTGACATGTCTTTCTTCAGTTTAGATATCACCATGTTTTTCCTTTTAAGAACATCCTGCAACTCAGCTATTCTCTACATGCAAACAGAGAAAAAACTCACTATGAATATATCATCTGCAATGTTCGCAGGCATTGAGGTAATATGTACCTTGCCATCAGCAGTGCTAGATGCATGTGCAGCTGCTGCCAGTTCCTTTATGGTTGCATCCTTCTCTTCACATTCCTTCTGGAGGTTATATAATTCTTGTTCTGCCGCCAGGGAACTTAGCTGGATGCAATTTATCACAATGTCACCACTCAGAAACATTTAAAGAGGGAGGAGTGCTTAAACTTTGATCAAAGAACTGGTATCTTAGAGTGCCAAAAAGGAATGCTGAATTGTTGATCAAGAATACATATGACATGGAAACAGTCAGGTGTGTGTGAACAACAAAAATGAAGGTCGTAAATGACATTACACACAAATAAGATGTTTTCACCAATGGGAAGGTGGAAGCTTATTTACCTGATTGTCCCCATTTACCTGATTATCCACCGAGGATACAACACTCCAACAAAAGTCTGAGAGGTCTGACATTCGTCGCTCTTCGCACTCGACAAGACTTAGACTAGACCTATCAACAACATCACTCTTTGCATCATCCATTCCACAGAAGTCCTGCACATTTGTCCACCATAAGAAAATAGAAGTGAGATAAAACTTCCTAAGGGCGCATATTCTCTATAAACACATTATACCTTTGTCTTGTGAGGAGTAGCTGCAGTCTCCGGTCGCGCGCGCACACAGCATCTAGCTCCCTCCTCGTCTCCTAGCTTCTTGCTGCCTATCAACTCAATCTTTTCCCTTTCGGAGGAAATGAAACTGTCGCACTTGGCATACTGCCGTTGCAGGGAGTTCATCTCGTCGAATAGATCATCCAGCTTCTGCTGCATGCTTTGTAGCACCTCATCCTGCATACCGAAAACATCACTTTGCGAGGTCACTTGGATTGCTGCTGCAACATGTTGAAGAATATAACACAATACAGCGAAAATCAAAATGTATAACATTCAAGTGGACCCTAATCACCTAGATGATACTTAGTCCAATTGACATGAACTTACAGTCTTAGTGCTATTGCCGGAAAAAGAGAGGGGGAGGGGGGTGTCTACATAGCATTTTGCCGCGTAGAGTGGCCACTGAATATCCAAATAAGATAAAATGGAGGAGATCGGTATAGGCAAACCCTAAGATGGATCGATTGCTCGAGTTGCTCGATGCGGCGGGCGGCGTGGGAGCGGGAGGAGGCGGCAGCGACGGTGGCGACGAGGAGCACACGGTGGAGCGGGCTGAAAAGTTCCCACGCCATCGCCTCATCAGGCGAGAGCCCCGGTGCGGCCACAGCGGAGGACACCGCCTCCTCGGCGCCGACGAGGCGGCCCTGGAGGGAGACCCACGCGTGGCGCCGCGGGCTCGCCGGCTCGCGGAAGCGGCTCGAGAGGGCGCGGCGGCGCCGGGAGGAGGACGAGGGCGAGGGTACGGATACGCGGGACGGAGGGCGGCCTGGGGGCGGCGTCGCCTCGCCGCCGCCGCCGCCGGCGACCATGGCGACGAGGGGAGGGTTTGGAATTCGGATTTGGGGACTTTTGTGTGTTTGGGCGGGTGATTTCGGGAAAGCGCTTTTCGAAATGTGAAATAGAGACGTTTGCGAAACGGACGAGTCTTCGAAGCGCGTTTTGGTAGTGATCGGCCTATCTGGGTTAGCTCATGGACCACCTTGCAGCCCATCTCAAAATAAGTGGGCCTACAAGTTTTGGCCTATTAAGGAAAGCAGGCCCGTATAAGAAAATCCATTGGGCTCTAAGTCCCTGCCTCTCCTCAGGCCGCAGGGCCGCACGCGTGCACAACACGCCCATGGAAGAAGCGCACGATCCCGCGGCGGCGGAGGCGGGCGCTGGCGCCGTCGGCGACGCCTACCGCATCCGGCCGCTCGAGCTCTCCGACCTCTCCAAGGGCTTCTGCGACCTCCTCACCCAGCTCTCCCCATCCCCGCCCCTCACCGAGGACGTCTTCCGCTCCCGCTTCGCCGAGCTCGCTGCGCTTGGCGACGACCACCTCGTCCTCGTCGCGGAGGACGCCTCCACGGGCCGCCTCGCCGCCGCGGGAGCGGTGCTCGTGGAGCGCAAGTTCATCCGGCGCTGCGGCCGCGTGGGGCACGTCGAGGACGTGGTGGTGGACGCCGCCGCGCGCGCCCGGGGGCTCGGGGAGCTCGTCGTGCGCCGCCTCGTGGAGCACGCGAGGGGGAGGGAGTGCTACAAGGTCATACTCAACTGCACGCCGGAGCTGACGGGGTTCTACGCCAAGTGCGGATTCGTGGAGAAGAACGTCCAGATGGGACTCTACTTCTGATCTAGGTTCCGTCTTCTTGGATCTCTCCCTGCGGATGTTGTCTCGAGTTGTTGCCTGTATTGATAAAATGTGATGGGAAATATTTGGGCTTTTCTGCATTGCTACGAACAATTGCTGTAGTTAAGGATATATTATCTGTCAATCCTTGCTGCCAGCATGGACTAGTGATCACTGTGGCTTGCATTCGCATTGCCTCTAAATAATTATGTCAACATGTAGCACACTTGTTTAATTCTAATGGATAGTTTTCGGCAATTATGTTGAGATCCAATATCAGGCTTGCAAATGATTTCCGTGAGTTGAGTACTAAAGTTGTCTAAAACAATATTTCCGCTTGCATTACACGTTTGCAATGGTAAAACCTAGAACATGAAATAAGAAAGGCGAATAAGGGAAACACTGGCAAATTCTGTGTTGTACATTGGAGCTTGTACAAAATGGGAAAGGGCAAAATTATTGAGAAGACAAATTATTTTAACATCTATTGTGCATGCGTGATTTGCATTGTCCTGGTGTGCTTGGTTTGAACATGGAGGAACTTTGGAATACATTATTTTTTGGCGGATTATGATCATTGCTAGACCAAAAACTCATGGATGGATGGAGGGAGGGAGGGAATGATCACGGCAGCAAAATTTTAGCGTGGGTAGGAGAGCAATTATCCAATAGTGCCGTGTGTTATTTGTGCTTACTGCTTAGAAAAGTGTGTTCTGGGTTGTTCAAGATATTTGCATATGTACAATTGGGATGTGAGGACTGGTCTACACAATACAGATAAATAATTTTTGAATGTGTCTGCAAAATGAGCTATGAAATATGTTTATCTACATGTTCTGTAGTATTTAATGGATGCTTTGTAAATATGTTAGGCAGACTTTATTTCTTGTTACACTACATTTGTTTTATATTTTATTGAATCTTCTTTGTGGGATTGTTTTGCGATTATATAACAGAATATGCTTGTCTGACTTTTTATAATTGAACTTTTGGTGACTAAAATGTACAGTTCAAATTTCGAGATGATCATTTATTTCAGTGCTATGTTAACAAGACATGGCTATTGCCTATCAAACACTATCAACTTCTGGCACTATGTGAGTTAGACGAGAATGTTAGGGTGGTTGATGCATAAAAGTTCCGCTGCTTTGCTATGAGCACTCCATACTCACTTATTATGGACTACCATGTCTTCCTTCATTTCCATGGGTAGCTCAATCCTCTATGTAGTGAGAATGAATTTTTATCACAACTTGGTAAAATTTGAAGGTTAAACTTGATATAGAGAAGATTTAAGGCAGACATATTCATATTGAATACCAGAGTGTACAAAGGTACATGAAACTGAGGGGTGCACTAGATACAAGTTAATCATGAGGCTCCTAAAGGCATCGCAAAACCTTTGTAACCTTTATGGATGCTTGTATCGGAAGATTGAAGATTCAAAGCTTTTAGACCATGCAATGTTCAATTCCAACAAGCCTATTTTTTACTTCAGATGCGAAAGATTTTTCACCCAATTTTTTATCGGTAAGATTTTACTTTCTTACTTTTGAAGCAGCACTTAATATTTGATTCATGTTGACCCATGACTCGAAACTAGAGTGTTTGATCTATAGTAACTTATTATTTGATTTCATACTCAACTATGCTGACAGACCTGTTAACAAAGGTGAACATATCTGGTCAAATCAGGTCAGAACAAGGATGACATTTTTTTATTGCCTTGTGTTATAGGGTGGGTTCTTTTCGGCTGCGCTTATCTTATGGCTGCAGCTGATGATTTTTAGCTCTAGCGCGAGCGCTTGTGCCAACGAACTGAACGCCAATATGCCGATAAGCCGCTTAAAAAAGACGGCAGAAAAGCTGTTTTGTTTGTTTGTTCAGGGGAAACTATAAACCGAAAAAAAACTCACCCATAACAGTGACTAGTGAGTAGACAGAACTCATAAGGGCAAGCTGAAAGAAGTCCTAGTGATGGATGAATATTCTGTGATTGACTCGCATTATACCAGTGAGTGGTGGGAAGGGCAAGTTGACAATAGTCCTAGGGAAGGGTAAGGTGGATCAATGTAAGTAGTGGCAGAAAAGGTCACATAACTCAAACGGTGGATGGTAGTGGATCCCTGAATCAGCTTGTGCTGGTTTGCTTCTTTTACCTTTTCTTTTACTCTTATATGCCTGATTTCCTGAAGTCAGTTGATCGGACTTTTGGTCATAATACTACCAACTGAAGATCGTGTTTGTACATAGGCCACAATGCTTTCTGAAATTCAGAGATCCCAATTTACAGGAAGAGCATTATTATCGAAAGTTCAGGCTTTCAAAATCTTCTACAGTCCAGCTTTGACTGCCTGTTGTCCCTGTTACAGTTTTACGTTCTATTCTCTCTTTCATGTCATGCTGACAAAGGTCCATCTTTTCTGTTTATGCTATTCAGAAAGATGGCCTCTTTGCTTTTGCTGTCATGAAGTAGGTTTGAGTGCCGAGTAGCTCCTACCATGGAGTACATCAAAGCAGACGATTTTGCAGGCTTCATTTCACGCGGACCGCCTTGAATCTGAACCTTTTCACATGGAGAATCCCCATGGTGGAGGCATTATTGACGATTTTGCATGTACTGCATTTTATTGCGTTTGGCTGAATCACCATCATCCATTGCATCCAGTGTTTTCATTGGACGAGCCATTCGCCCATTCCATCCCAGATCTGTGTGACAGTTTCCCCAATCAAACCTGACAAGTCTAGGGTGTCCTCTTGTGCTGTTGAAGTTGTCAGTCGCAGTCTCACAGTGCAGTACATTGTTTCCTGGAAATGATGTGGTATAGTGGCGATGGCAACAACTTTGCAGCCTAAATGCAGCAGAGGTGAGCCCGTAGGTGCCAACTTTTAACTGGCTTCCATTGTTGCAGTGGTTTTCTCAATCATCCTTCCCACTTGTAACAAGCTCATGCGTTTTACCACCTTTTGCATTTCAACTCTCTTATGCAGGTACTAATGTACTATTTGTCTATTTCAGACCAAGCCTATCCAACTACCATCCTTTCTTAAGACTAGTAGGCAAAACGGGATTCCTGTACTGATCATATCACCTTCTTAATTCAGCACAAAAGAGAACGTACGGGATCATTGTCGTTTACTGGGTCGAAACTTCTATAGATTCAACGGTGGAGTGGTGTGGACCCACCACCACACACGCACACCAAGTATGCACGCAGGTGCGAGTGGGTCCAATAGCGTAGGTATAAAAGTTATAGAGGCTATTGATAAATCCGTAGTCTCGAAGGGTACTGGGCAGTTATACGAGGTTGTGTCCGGCTACCAGTTTCTTTCTACCCAGAAGTCGTTCAAATTGCATATCAACTGCTTGCATCTGTATAGAGTGTTCATTTGGGCTTTTAAAACTCAAACTTCTCTTTTTTTTTGATACATAGTATCTTTTTTATACTATAGCAACTGATAGCATAATTAATTGAACGAGGAAGAAAAAAATATAATAAATCTAAAAAACCAGAAAAAAAATAAAATAAAAAGTTAGAAAGTAAAAAACTTAAGTCAAATAAGTACCCCTAAAACAATCAACCGTCCGAAGGCAAGCCCGGTCCACCATCCCCACTTGCGTGGTGCACCGACCAACGCCGTGGAGCCCCCGGCGCGTACGTCCGCAGGCCGCCGTAGGCCGTACGTACCTACCCAGCCGACCGGCGACCGTTGAAAAACCGGGCAAAGCTAACGGTGCCGACCCAAGCGCGCATCGATCGCATTGGGACGCTTCCAAGCATCAATCATTATAGGCGCAGAGCCGTCGTCTCGCCGACCTTCCACTGCACCGCATCGCACGGCCGTGGTCCTGGAAGTGAGGGAGGAAAAAGCCTCCTCTCCGGCACTAGATAGCTGGCTAAGATGGCAATGATTTGTAGCATTCCGCGGTACATGCAGGATACTGCAGCGTGGATCGATGGCTTCCACGGCGGAAGAGGACAAACGCGACCTCCCTTTACGCCTCGGCAGCCACTACCGCGCGCGAGAGCACCGCACCGCGCGGGCACTAGGGGGGGGGGGGGGGGGGGGGGAAGCGCGGCTCGATCGATCGGCGGCCACTTTCTTTTGCGGAGGTCATGATCGCCCGTGCGGATGGTCGGCCCGGCGGAGTGGAGTGGAGTGGTGTGGTGTGACGAAATTGACCGACTGTTTTGTGCGCCCGGTTCCATTTCGCCTCGCGGTATCCGAGTACTGTAGCTCCGTGCTAACTCGGGCAGGGGGGATGCAGTATACTTACGAGATGACGGGATCCGTTCCAGATCCAATATTCCGAAAAGCCCTATAAAATCCAATATTCCAATCATTCAGGGTGTTAAAGTATGATACATTTTTGTATATGTGTCTAAGTGGTTATGCTAGCTGACCTCATATCGGTTTTGTAATTTTTTAGAACTCTCGTTCTCTAGTCTATGTATCTATTTAATCGTACGGTTAAGATATATTGAAATTTTTTGTGCTTGTAATCTCTCCTCATGTAGTGAATTCTGCCATCATAAATCTATGGTTTTTTCACAAAGAGTTTTCCATATAAAATCCGTGTCTCATGTTCTTTTGATTGTCTACTTAAGTCGTGTATTTTTATAACAAGTGATATCAGAGCTCCAAGTTTAAAATCAAAGCCGCTGTCAGGGGATGAGGAGACACCCAAGGTGGCCATCGCATTGACAAGGTGGCCCTTTGCACCACCGAGGCGCAACATCGAGAACTCGCCCTGACACCGTTCCACATCTCGATTCTGATTTAGTGCCAACCCACGCCATACCGAGCGTTAACCTGCACTCTAACTCAGCGAGTGTTTCAACACCAGGTTCACCAACATCATCGCCATGTAGCCCGCGCCAATGCCATGGCATCGTACTATGTCATCTCCATGGACGATCTTCCGCCTTAGTCGATTGTCATCTTTCATGAAAAAACTATGTCGTCAGCTCTATACATTTTTATTGGAGGTGGAGTTCAATACAATTCAGCTCGTTGTGTCTATTATTAGTGGCATTCATGTGGAATTAATCATTGGCGATTTTTTCGATGACCCGTCGTCTACTACGAGTTATTGCAGCAAAATATACGCATATAGAGTTTAAGGTGGAGTTATAGGCTTTCAACACAACGGGTTAATTTAGGCTACGCTTAATCGAGAAGACTTTGAAAAAAAATCACTGTCAGTTGAGCTGATTCACCGTTTAATTACACCCTGATGGTAGCTAACATAATATTCTCTGGAATTTCTTATTCATTAGTATAGGTTATGCTCCAAATATGAGTTCACGATGAAGAATTTAAAGATATTACAACGTTTGGTATTACAGGTGCAATACATTTTAGTTATCACAGCTTAATATGAGTAGTCTATTGCAAAGATTGTTTTTTAATCCAATGACGGCACAATTACTTTCATCTGGATGTTCTTCTACATGAACAGTTCCTAACCATGTCATAGAATTTAATTATTTTACGGTTGATAGTTTGATATACGTGATAGTCACATGCGCAAGTTGCACTTCAATGATCATTGTTTACCGAGTTATGTGTTCCAGGTGGAGTATGTAAAAAGTTCATGAGATGAGTTCTTCACTAACCCATCGCCACAGGAGAGGTATATAGAGAAAACTGATATAGTTTTACTCATTAATTAGTCCTATGAACTTTTGACACGCAAGGTTCATTGATGGTTTATTTTGGCCACAGGAGCGAATTCAACTCAAGTCAGAGATTGTTGAATGTGTGATCTGAATTCGTCTCGATGTAGAGATTGTTAAAGTATGATACAAATTCATACACACGTCTAAGTAGACATACCCCGAGATAAACAGACCAATATCTTATTTATTAATCTGGACGCTTCCTTTCTTTAGTTCCTTTGAAACGTTAGGCTACTCTAATTAGCATGAAAAAGGAGGATTGAACGTGTCCAAACAATTTATCTAGTCCACATCGTTATGTTTCCGCAAGCCACGCAATGATCGATGACTCACAGTCCGGTTAACCAAAAGCTACCAGCAAGCTGCATTGCACAAAGTAGGATGGAGTAGTAAATACCAGCTAACAGCCCAACACGGACCAGCGCGACGAATCCAGAAATTTGACCTTGCAGAAAGAGCTGGGCTTAATCTAGAGCTAGCACACAACCCGGCTCTGCGTCCAGCTAGCATCCATGGCTGCACTCGCCGCGGCCAAGCAACCCATCATGTCTTCCTCCCCCTTCTGCTCAGCCGCTCAAGCGGCACCGCGCGGCGGCGATGCTCATGAACGCTGCGGCCGCGGCGCAATCTCACGCGCCGCTCCCCCAGCTGGTGGACCACTTGGCGCAGCTCTGCCTCTCGCCACTCCCGCCACGCCTTCTTCACGCATGATCGGACGCTGACACGTCCAGCTCGATGATCCATCCACACGGGCAGCTTGGCCGCCGGCGACCTTGTCCAGCGTGTCGCAGGTCACGTCGCCACCGGGTGCATCACGTAACCCTGCATGCCAATGCTGCCCACTTATGAGCCCCGCTTCTGCAGGTCGGTGATCAGCTCCGCCCACTTTTCCGGCGTCTCGTTCGAGTCGGTGATCAGCTCCACCTACTCCGGCGTCTCGTTCGGGTGGTTTGCGCTCTCCACGTTGTAGTCCCCGTGGGATTGGGAGTGCCCCCTACATGCCACATTAGAGCCCCCTAGTGCCACACGTGCGTGCCAACATGGCAAAACAGACCAAAAAAATGACCAACTCAGCAAAACAACCGCATTGTGTGATTTAACTTGATTTTAAAAGATACGGTGTTAAATAACCGGTTTTGAAGTTTGGGGTTCATTTGAACCTTTTTGGTAGTTTAGAGATGAAAAATGAATTTATCCCTAAAATTATTGTAAGATATGTAATACTTGAACAGCTCCGACAACTTGTCCAGTGAAAAGAGAGGAGCAGAAGATGATGGTGGTGATGTTAAACAAGGCTGCAGCTTGATTAATGATTACCATAAAGGGAATGCATTGGACGTGGGCATGTCCGGTGAGTCTTTTTTTACAGCTTCTAAAATCTACTTTTCAATTTATATACAGTAACTAACTTTCTAACGAAGTGTCTTTTTAATATAGTGCCTACAAATTAATTGTATCACATATTATAGTAATTTTATTTATATGGTCAAAATTGTACATGAGTTTTTATTAATCTATACTTTCTCTTATAAATAATATAAAAATTATAAGTTATAGCCATAAGTTATAAATCGAAACAATAAAAACAAGTCCAAAGACGCGAGCAGAAGATGATGGTGATGATGCGCAGGCTGGCGTTAAACAAGGCTGCAGCTTGGCTAATCATTGCCATAAAGGGTAATGCATTGGACGTGGCCACGCAGACAGTTGCACGTATGTACATAACAGCAAGGATACATTTCTGGTTTCCAAACTAACTAGGCCGTTTTTTTTGACTTCGGCTTCTAGAAACTATAATAAATGTGTTAGTTTTTTTAATTTTAGTTTTTTATTTCTTTTAGCTTTTTTCCTTTTTTATTGACATTGAAGATATAACGGTTTTTTGTCTTTTATTTTTCTTTAATTGAATAATTAGATAAACTTAATAGTTATTACAGTGTAATTTTAGCTAAAATCCAACAACTAAAATACAGAAATCATAAAAAAAGCACGTGGGGACCACGTTTTCGTGGGCCTAGCTGCTTGTCAATGACCTGCATGTCCTCCCCTATTACATCTTGATGATTCTACTGCTCCATTGCCCTACGTACACAAGCATTTCAACTGCTTACTAGCTAGACCGAAAGGAAGGCGCAGATTCTCCCAACCTTGCGTTGCGGCCATGGCGCATAGCACCGTCACGCTTGATTAACCGGAGAACTGCTGCTGCTTGCTCGCCGGGCAGGTGCAATTTGCGCGGCTGTCGTTTAACACCTTCAATGAATTGACAATATCACCATGAGCAACTGAGGAAAATTGGTTAATTTTACGACTCGAACCGAGTTCAAGCTTCATATGTGTTTGTCCCAATCTCTAAATTGTCAACAGACTTTGTTTCAAAAAGAAAGGGTTTTGTTAAATATCATCCGGATATTTTCTTTCTAACTATCATCCAGATTTATGATTGTTGGATTAGAGATCCAATGGCTATAAATTCTCCCTCTCCCCCTTGAATTCTACCTCCTTCCCCTTAAAAAAATCTCCCCCCTGAAAAATAAGGAGCCCTTTGATCTTTAATCCAAGGATCATAAATTTGGATGATAGTTGGGAAGAAAATATTCGGGTGATGCCTAGACACTCCCAGAAGAAATGTCACAGAAAAATTGGTTGATTTAGATATTTTTTCAGCTTATGACTTCTTCCGAACGAACAAACAAATGTGATGATTTATTCGCTGTCTTTTCAAAACGATTTAATGGAACAACCTTTTTAAAGTGGTCTATCGGCATTTGATTCGTTCGCATAAATACTCATACTAGTGCTAAAAACTATTAGTCACACCTATAAACTATCGGTCATAGCCGGAAATATTAACATTTATGATAAATCAGCGCGTTGGCACGCTGATTGTCCAAGCTACAATTTTGAAGAGGGAACAGAGCACCACAGCATACATACGGACATACCTTGACCTGCTTCTGGAGATCCTTGATGTAGTGGACAGCGAGATCCAACATGTCGGCCGTGTTGGTTTGCTGCAGTTATACGAACCAAGTTATGACCAGCCTGCTAAGCTAAATCCTAAAACCAGCACAGGTCGTGGTCCTTCCATGGCGCACACCAAGGTACCATTCCCAATAGGGTAAAGAAAATCAATCATGCACGCGCTGTTCTACGATTTTACTACTACTATTGGCATGTCGGAGCCCCGTGCCGGGCTGCCGGTACAGTCTCTGACAGGTCGCTCACCTTTTCCATGTTCGGGACGAGCTCCTGCAGCTTCCGTATCCGCTCGCTGATGCGCGTCCTCCTCACCTGCACCACGTCAATCGATCAGACAGGCACAACGGATTGTTGCGTAGATGCGTGGTGTTGGATCGGGTTGGGGTTGTGCTGCGCACCCGCTCGGCGATGCTGCGCGGGTGCGTGGCGCAGCCGCGCTTGGCGCGGATCTTGCACGGCACGGCGTCCTGGAACTGCAGGAACTTCTCGATCGCCGCCATCTCAGGCGAGGCCTGCTTGCTGTTGTTGGGCAGGCTGAACTGGTGCGTCAGCTGCGCACCGTTGGCCGCCTGCTGCGCGGCGGGGACGTCGGAGCCCGGGACGTCGCGGGGGCGCTTCACCCCGGACAGGCTCTCAGACAGCAGAGATGGCGATGGCGACGGGGAGGGATCCTCCCAGCCGGATGAGGCGCCCATCGGGTACCCGGGGATGCTGCCGTATCCGTGCGCCGCGGCGGCGCCGTTGCTGCCGGCCTCGGGGCTGCTGCCGCCGAGCTCCTCGCTGCCCATCTCCGAGATCTGCGACATCACCGAGCCCTGCCGCGACGAGAAGCTGAGCTGCCCCTTGAGCCGCGCGTCGCCGTTCCTGAAGCCGCCGGCGCCGGCGCCGCCCATGCCCGCTCTGAGCATATTCCCGCATCCTACAAGTAGTATTCCATTAATTGCACGACGAGTCCGTTCCAGAAATGGAAAGCTAGTATCTAGTTAGCCAGCTCATGATTGCTACATGGCGAGAACCAAGAAAGCTCGAGGAGGAGAGAGCACCAACCGTTGTCCATGCTCAAATGATTGAGGAACCCAGCGGGGTAGCTGCCCTGCCGGAGCAGGCTGTTGCCGCCGCCGCCAGCGGCTGGCTCCGTACAGCCGGAGCTGACGGTGCGGTACAGGGCCCCCATGGCAGCCATCTGCTGCTGCTGCGACTGGTACATGAGCTCGTCCTCCGGGAAGTGGGCCGCGGCCATCGCGGGTCGGGGAGGCGTGTCCCGGGCCTCAGGGTGGTGGCCGGCGAGGAAGCGAGAGAGGACGGTGTCCGCGGCGTGGTCCGGGCTGCCCAGTCGATGCCCCGCGCCGGCGCCGGCGCTGGCAACTGGGGGAAAGTCCCCGCACACCTCGCCGAGAAGAGTGCTCGGGGCCGACCTGTACCGCAGCAGGCCAGGGGAACTCATCTGCGGCGGCATCCGTACACTGGCGGCTAGCTGCGGCTGCGCTGGCAGGTTGAGATCCTTGGACACCGGCGCTCCGTACATCACCCGCCTCGCCTCCCCAAATTCCACCACCTCTCCTCCCAAGAAAACACTAGTCGATGTACAAAACCCAATACGACTACACGGGTACAGTACAGCTCGAGCAACACCGCACTACACGATCGGATTAAACCTTTGGCTTGCTCTGCTCGTGGGGGTAGCAGAGCACGGAGGAGGAAGAAGGGAGTGGTGCTTGCTTCGGGGACTGACTTTGTGTGGGAGTATTTAATGGTGGAATAGCGGGGGAGCTGCTTGCTGATTGGGGGCGCGTAGCAGTTTAACATGTGGGAGTGAGAGCTCGGCGTTATTTATATTGCTGGAAGTTACTGGAAGCGAGGAAGTGCCCGTGGTTGGGGTACTCTCGGGGGAGTCCAAGCCGCTGCGGCGCTGCCATAGCTTCTCTTGGTGGTTAATCTCTAGAACTCGATCCATCTTGCTCAAAATTTATTCTCTAACTGCTAAGCTAAGAATAGATGTTTAAGGTAGTGCAGTCTAGATTTCTGACTTTTTTTACAATGTAGCTGCTGAAAGTATAAGCTGGTATTAGCTTTTTAGTATAATTAAATTTAAAAAATATATTATTATAGATAATACAAACGAATAAAGAGAAAAAATAGTAAAAACAAAAAAATTAAGAATTAAGAAACATAAACTTTTTAGAACAGGATCGAATGTGCATTCTACTTGTCTTTTCCTTGAAAACGAGTGCTCAGTAACATTGGAATTTCTCCCCGTCTGAGCGAACGGATGGCTCCAATTGACTCCGGAGCTTTCGTCGAGCCACGGCTCAAACCGGTCGCGCTCACAGCCATCGCCCTGTGTTGTCCATCGCGCAACCCGCCGAATCACGGTTCTGCGCGGTGCGATCGCATGACATGACCCGACTCGACGTCGATCACGTCGCCTGCGCAGACCGCGCGGTCACACGTGCCAGGCTGTTTCGAACCTCTCCCGAGCAAGCAAATTGGCTAGCCGGTTTCGGCCCAGCGACACGCTCTCCTCTCGATCCCACTTTACATCCCGCGGCCCGGACCGGCCCGGCCCGCAACCACTCGAACACGTGGACCCACCGCTGCCGCAGCGCAGCGAGAGAACACCCAAAATCGGTGCCGAAAGAAAATGAAAATAAGGGCATGTCATACTTAAGCTTAGGTAATATGTGGCTGCCACAGAAAGTGTGGCTAACAAAATCGAAACCACACTTGTGGCAAAGTTTGGCAAGAAACTGAGTCTATGACGTGTGGGACCGGGTGCTAAGAAAGTGTGGCATGCCACAGTTACGTCAGTGAACCAAACAGCTACCTAAAAATTGTGGCACGCCTAACTTGTGACTAGGCAACTTCTGGTCATGAACAAAACAGGCCCTAAAGCTGTCGATTCACGAGGGGAGCACATGTGTGCAAGCAACTCTGCCCTGCTTGTCGCGTCTGGGCGGCCTTTCGCCTTCCCCTCTTCACTTGACACCTGAAATATATATACGCTGAAATGTAGAACCATAATATCTGGGCATCAAGTTTTTCTGCCTTTGGATCGCTTTTAGATGCGTGCTAATGCAATGGTATGGAAAGGAAGTCATTGACATGGATGGAAAGTCTTAATCATGGATGGAAAATCTCACTCATATATATATATATATATATATATATATATATATATATATATATATATATATATATATATATATATATATATATATATATATATATATATATATATATATACACACACTAAAAGCTCATAATGGTATTTAGGTCGCTGCTATGCTGTCCATGGACTGTTTAATTCAACGTACTGAAATCAAGAAAGTAAGTTGTTATTTTACTCATCTTGCTGACCGGAGTTGCCAAGTTTGAGCAAACAAACTGACCAATGAGAGCAGGAGAACCACCGAATGATAAGACAACGGACTTTGCAGGGGCGGCTTAGGGCGTTGGTAATGGGTTTTACATAAAAACTTTTAGTTGAAAATAAGTAAGTGCCTGTTTGGATCCCATGGGCTAACAACTAGTTGCTAATTTTTAGTCCTTGTGGATCCAAACAGGAGGGCTAATGAGTGAGCTAAAGTTTAGCCAAAACCCCAACTAGTTGTTAGCCAACTAGTTGGCCAAATCCAGCTAATGAGGGCTAAAGGACCAGCAGGATGGGAAAAAGACGCTAATACCCATGCCAACCCTCTCAGACCACCATGCATAGGGGTATAACAGACTTTGTACTGAGATAGTAGTACTTATTAGTCCTTGGATCCAAACAGGACTGGGCTAATTTTTAGCCAGCTAACTACTAGTCAGCTAACAACTAGTTCTAGTCCATCCAAACAGGCCCTAATACACAAACGCAAAAAAGCAATTTTAAGAAGTAAAGTGTGAGTGGTAAAGAAAATAAAAAAGAGATATATACGTATAACGAAAGTGAGAGGAGTAAGATATGTGATGTATAGTAACCTCCTATTTTATCTTCGAAGACGGTAATAAGGGAAATGAAAAAACTATTTTGAGAAACCATATGTGCATATTAACTGAGCTAATAGGAACAGACATTGAGTTCATTGGATTTAGACGATGGATACTCTCCCTAGTTTTACGGGTACACTATGTTTGAACACACGAATTTTACGAGAATTTTGCATGTATTTATAAGGAACAACGTAATTTACGCAGGATGTCTATACAGCGTTCCGGTGTTCCAAAGATGATTACACACTAGCCACGTAGGCGTGGCGCCACCGTGTGGACCGAAGCAAAAGATACGACAATTCGCAGGGAGTTTCATAAAAAAAAATTGAGGACCCGTGTGTAATTTCGGAAAAATAAAAGGTTTTTTTTGCAAAAAACCGAGGACCTGCAAGGACCTGTACTAAGTAAATAAGGACCTATACATAATTTTGGAAACCCGCGGGTCGCCATCCAAATTTTTTTTGAAAAAATGGATGTAGGGACTTTTTTGCGAGGAAAAAGGACCTTTACGTAATTTCAAAAAAATTGGAGGGATTTGCCTCCCCCGGCCGTACCGAAATTCCCCGCCACGCGCCGGCCGGGGCGCGCGGGCGGGGCGACGTGGCGTCGCGCCTGCGCGGAGAGTCCCCGGGTTTAATCCCGGTAGGATTAATAGATAGCACTAAGCAGCCGTAGCATCTTTAGTAATGAGGACTGCATGTACTTGTAACTTTTATCAGTTCTTAAACCCCCAATCTTGCTCCATATCCTGTACTACAAAAGAGGCTGGATCTGGCCTAACTAGTATCATCATAATGACACAATCAAGTACTAATCAACTACTGCTGCCTACTGCCATCTTCCTCGATGCGATAAATCAAACCTCTAATTTGATCCCATCTGAAAGAATCAAATTAAGGAAATCCCATCCTTTTCGCCCAACGTATGAGGGATAATTTAATTATTTGCCACTCTTATGAGTAGGGTGGCAACAGATTTGCCACCTTGGCCCGTTGTCAGTGACTCAGGCGGCCCCGTATGTAAGTGAGAGAGGTAATTGACCAATCTTCAGAGTGGCAAAAAGTTGAATGCCCCACGTATGAGATGCTGCGAACCATGTGGCTCCACATGACGCCAAATCCCCCCGTCCTGTCCCCCTCTCCTTTGTGCTAAGCTTGTGTTTTACTGTTCCATTATCCATTCAGAGATGAGACGCAAAAGGAGAACAAGAACAAAGTTCGTGCTGCTCCCCACTTTTGTTCGCTGATCCAACAAGAGACAAAAAGTAACACCAAAAGGCTTTTCTTTTTAGCTCTAAGTTTTCAAAAGATTATTCTGATGAATCGTTTGATAAACCGTTTAAAGAAAATGTTTATTCAAGATAAAATAAAATATATAAGAGCATGTACAATGCAAGATGCTTATATATGAGTGCTTAAAGAGAGAGAATATAGCCACATCATCAAGCATCCATGCAAAAGTTATTTCCTCCAATGCAAGAATCTCTTCCATAGGTGCTTAGATGCTATATTATCTATTAATAGATATAGTTATACACATAAACACCTACTAAGCACCGGTGCTTATTTAAGCATCGATGCTTCAAAATAAGCACCTTATCTATTCTATGTGACAAGAAAAATCAGTTTTTTATTACTAGGTATCTCTCTAAGCGTTTGTATTGGGCATACTCTAAGGCATAAGTTGAAATATCCTCTCTTCGAAGGTTGGAGAGCTTCACGGCATAAAGTACGGCAGAAAAAGGAAGGAATAAGAGGTGATACGGTTGGGTTTGACACCGGCTGGCTAGCAGAGTGTCCCATGAGAGTCTTCATCAGGAGGTTGACCAAGCAATTTGGATAACGCAAGAATATTTTGTGACTGACTCCTCCTTTTCCTTTCTGAAGTAGGTGATTTCCCATCAGCCTCGCACTAAAATGGAGACAAATCTAACCTGTTAACACATAACACAAGTAACTATCACTAATCAGCATTTCAAGGCTAGAAATATCTGAGCTGATGTACACAATCTTCTCTATACATATTGCACTATGAAATCCATTTGGTTGCGAGGGATAAATGCAATCCAATTTGACTAGACATATACATATGGATATGTCATATGTTCACTATGCATTATAGTATAGTACAGAAATTAGGGGAGATTCATGGGGGTTTTTTTGTCAATTTCTCTACTTCTTCTGTTTATACTTAACTTCTTGCAGTCGGATGAACGCATTTCTCTGATTGTTCCTATGTGGGAGTGTGCCCCGGAGCCGTCCGATCATGTGCGTCCCCACGTGGTGATCGACCTTTAAAAAAGTTTTGTCCGTGGTCTGATGCCGTTATTTACATCTCACATAGATTTAGATTGTGTTAGCACACCAAGATCACAAAAGCTACATCTATATCCACACACTGAATTTAACTGTTCTATAACATAATTTATGAGCCAGCATATATACAACACAATTTCGATGAATCTATTCTCGAGAATTGCCTCATCAAGAATCGTGTGCTACAGATTGAAGTGACGAACCATATCCAAGGATGCTGTTCCTTGAGAATCCAACGGCGTAAAAAGGCCCCCCATCGAGTGTGTGCGCATAAGATAGCATATTATCGCGATAAGGATATTTCTTCATGGCATAAGGTATCTTTGATCAACGAGAACGACCTCCCCATGCATGGATGAAGGTTGCACGCAAGAAATTCCGGAATTATCTGTAGTTATCTGGTAGAATACCATCAGCAAATTAGTGTCTGTGGAATATATATATGTAGCCATGCATGCATGCATGCATGCTTCATTATTTTCACAAGTTTTTTTTTATCATTCCCGGAATATAATGTTCCCATTATTCGTACCAGTGGAAAAATACCGGCAATAATGCCTATCATTTTGTTCGTGCAGAAACCGAGAGTATCTCTGCATTATTATCTGAAGCAATCCATATAGGCCTTTATTAATTACGAATGTTCCCTGATATATTCCTGCGAGAATAATCCGTCAAATCTTGATAGCAAATGCAATTTTGTGTCTCAAAAAGTTGCGGCGGAAGGTACTCTCTGCAGCCAATTACCAAGGTGATCGTGCCAAGAACTCTATTCCTCTCGCTACCTAAAATTACGTCATATTGTTCTTGCAGGGGATAAGGTCCCAATTCTTGGCATCTTCCATCTGTTAGGAAGAATCCCTACAGGAGCATGTACCCAATTGTGCTTGTACGTTGAAGAGATGTTCAAACGAGCAATCCTATTCATTCTGGGACACTCTCCACCATGTCTAGACTTAACCAGACCTGCAGCGTTGGTTAGACATGGAGACTAGACCCTGGTCTGCCGCGCTAACTGATTATGCAACTATCACAATTATTTTTTGCTAAGATACTATACCCATGCTTCAACGTTGTTTTTTCTCTTTAGGTACACTATTACAGAAATATTCATCACGGATGGTTCAAAACCGTCAACTGTCTAAATTTATGTGTTAGTGATAATATGTAGTTATCACAGATGACTCACAAACTATCTGTGATAAGTTAAAGCACATACGGTTTTCAAAAAACCATCTGTAATATTCCACTATCACAGACGATTTTTGGTATTAACGGTCTATGATATCGTATATATCACAAATAGTTATTTTTAAAAACCATCTGTGATAACTATTTCAAAAACTATATTATTTTCTGTTTTTCGGCCAGCTTCACGAAATGCTAGCCATGCCCTCCAAAAACAAGCAAGAAAATCACACACACACACACACACACACACACACACACACACACACATATATATATATATATATATATATATATATATATATATATATATATATATATATATATATATAGCACATGACAATCATTACACAGATCTCACAAATGAATTAAACAACACAAGCATATCACATATATAGTAAATGATAATCGTTACACAGATATCATAAATGAATTAAACAACTAAATGAAGTACAATTGAATGAATTGTTTGATTAAACACAATTAAGTGATTACAATTATATCCAATGTTTCACCTTTAATCACTATCGCTGGGGTGAAACTCTTTACTATTGTTTATGACCTCCATTATCAAGAATTGGGAGAGTTTTCCTTGAATTTCGACGAGTTTGTCAAGATTGATTGCACTTTCGTCGAATTCCACACGCTATCGCTAGGAGTAATGTTAAGTCATTAGCACATATATATAAACTGATAATCACGAAATAGTTATTAGCAGGTTGACAAACCTCTGGATCATTCGTCTTAGCGTCCATGATTTCCTCCATATGGTGGCAAACGTAGAATCTACATACGTTGCCTTGTAGCTGCTGGTGACACTACAAAAATAGAATCACATACATAGGTATTATTAGTTCTAGAGGCATTATAACAAATGTGATATAGGATTGTTGTGTTTTAGCAGGTACCATAAATCTTATCTTGTGTCGTAGTGTGGCGTTGGATTTCTTGTGTCTCCCTCCCTGGACAACGTAAGCGTTGAACGACCTACGTGATTACAAAAGGTTAGTCTCGGCCATTGCAAATGAAGGGAAAACTACAATAGAGTTATGTATAGATGAAATAAGTTTACCTGTTAATTGCTTATTGCACACTGGTGAAGTCATGGTTGCCACTAAGTAAGGAATCAAGGTATATTACCTTACTCCACTTTGGTACAATCACAATTAGAATCTAATGACCCCTAACCATGTATATCGCTATAGTGATTAATTCTAAATTCACGTTGCGTATAAAGTACTACAAATAAAATTTGTATGGCAACTAGTGAAGTACTTACCCTTGGTTGAAGAGTATCATGATGTACTCCTTATCACTGTGAGTAAGCAATCCCCTCGTCATGTAATCTTGAACGAAGGATGCATTATCATTGATGGATTGCTCAAAGACCAAGTGTGGATTGAGGAAATCCACCGGTTCTTGCTGTTGTCGGACTTGTTGGATCATGGATCTATACATAAGCAATGAGTTATAACATTTATCGGTATTATGTGAATGTAGAATATGGTTGTACAGTACACTTACAGTGCCCAACATTGTAGAAGTGAGGCATCAAGTTCGTCGAAGTTGAATAGTAAAAATAAGTTTTCCAAGGTCACGATGAAGTAGCCCGAGTCGTGGAGAAAATGCACCTCCATTATCTCACAATGAATTCACCTTGCCGGTTTGGCTTCATGTTGGACATCTGCATATACCAGATATGCAAAGTCTTGCAAACCAGTCTAAGACTGGGTAATTGTGACTCGGGGATTAACGACACTTCGAGAATGAACTTCCATTACCTTGGAGGTGCCTTAATCTTCTTCAGTTAGGCCTAAGCGCTTCGCTCGCGATTCATTTTTGGTGTCGTCTCCACAGGAATCGATGCGACATGTTTCTGAAGTGGCACTTGAGGTGGAGCCATGGGAGTCGATGTAACGGATCCAAGACGATGTCCTTTTTGGGCCACTGGATGAATGTGTACATGACATCCCCTAATGTTATAATCTCTTTATTTGGGGGCTTCTCAAGAGGGACGGTCCTAAAAACATCGTTAATTATGTCTACCTGGACTTTCACAAAACATATCTCTAGTTGGGCACTATGCACCAGCGTCCGTGACAGCTATGGATACGCCATCCCCTCCCAGCATCAATGGGAATGGAGCCAACAAGTCTGACTCTGAGGATGCATGGCGTAGGCTCCTACATAATGATACATGACGGCTAAGGCATCTACCAGGTCTATCTATGTAGCATTTTAGATAGATACATTACCTGGATGTTGTCGATAGGTAAGTGAGCATTGCTATGTTTAAAAATTGGCGTGGATGTGCAGCTACTCTGATGTTGAGGGGGACTGGGTACCGTATTAACAGGGGTGGGTTGCGATTGGTTGCGGACTTGTCTCAGTTCTTCCCTTAATGAATCTATCTCTCCTCAAAGTAAGGCAGCTATCTTTTCGAAAAGTGAGGCAGATAACTATTACTCAAGTTGTGCACGAAGCTCCTATTTTATTTGTTCCTCGTGGTAGGCCTTGGATCTCTTCCTACTCCTATACGCCTCGAAGTCATTTGGGAATTCGTGTCTCCAAGGTACGTAAACCCCCAAGCCTCACGTGTGACCTGGGTGCTCCTTGTTTCCCAGGTCTTGTGATAGTATATCCCTCTCCCTGTCTTCTTCAAATAAGCATTATAAGATTCAGTAGTCAATACTTGCTGCAAGAGACAATCATGTTATTTAGACCCCATGAAGTTCAAGAGCTATTAACAACTAGCTAGTCTAACATATCTTAGTAGGTGTTCGGACACTTCCTCATTTATGGAGTTTTTAAAAGAGGAGACATCCGAAGACGTGGTTGATGACTTCGCTCTTAATCAGTTTTGGACGCGCTCGTTTGTGATCCTAGCAAATAGCGGAGAGGCCTCCGATCGGATTACGACCTCATCCTGCATCCTCCATTGCGGGATTTTATCCACGTACCCAGCGGTGCCGATTCTATGAGGGTGAATGTTTTGTGCCTAGAGAGCTTTGTGCGCCGCACTTTGTTGTTAAAATTCGGTCGTCATCTTTATCTGCACAAAGACCTTTCATGTTTCCGGTGACACAAAAGGATACCTTGCGAAGGGCGCGCAATTCTTGGCCACATACTGCATGACAAGCATGCTTTTAAAGTTCTTCCACACTTTTTCCATCGCGAGGAGCGCCTAGCATTGCATGAGTCCTAGACTTCTACTAAGATCTTGAACAACTCTGTTATTTCCACCCACAGCTCATTTTTCTGAACCTTTGTCAAATCTTTCCATCTTGCTATAGTGATAAGGACCTGTTGTCTTCCAATTATATTGTAGGTAGTCCTGAATGCTTCTGCTGTTTTCTTCGATTGTAGAGGGACCTCATCCAGAGAGACCACCATGATGGTCATTCGGTCCTCTGACCTTTTCGATACTCTTCTACCATGCTTATTTACATGGGTCTTCGGAGCATCAGACCCATTCGACAACGTCAATGACAATGACGATGACTGCGGACGTCATCTCTCTTATAAGAAAAAACTAATTACAATAACATGCCAATATTATGGTATAAACATATATTTAGATTGTTGTAAATATTTTGGTATAAGCATATATTTAGGTTTAATTCCAGCATAATTAAATATGATCAAAGCACATTTGCAGCAGCATATAAATCTCTACTACCGTAGTGCTTTGACTTTTCGAACATACTTTTTACTCATATGTTTAGGTAGCCTGTTTTCTGTTTATCTTCTTCCGTGAGCTATCCTAAACACGAAAACAGAGAGATGAAAGCTTTTTTTAATAGGAAAAATTACTTTTATTGGTACTTTCTCTGCCAAGCTTTGAAGAAAAATTACAAAGAGAATAATAGAGTGGAGAGTGACTGCATATCTAGGCTGGTATTGATAATTGAATAAAAACAAATGTTCTGAATGATGGTTAGCAACTGCTGGGCTACCTTGAACAACTTGGAGGGTACATATGTGGTTGTAGAAAGCAGCCACTATTCAGAACATTGGTGTAGGACCGAAATGGCGACAGAGGGGGGTGAATGTCGATCTCTTCAAAATTTCCCCGAGAATTCGTACACAGATTTTTCAACAAGAAGCAAAATAGAGCACCTCACAGAAAATTAAAAATAATTTTGCTGAAATTTGGAACGCATGCGACACTGAAAAATTCACCATAAATCAGAGACCAGCCGGAAAAAAATTCAACTGAAAAAACCGTTATTTGATCTGCATGCAAAATTGCCAAAGATCAGAAAAGAAAAAAAGAAAAGCTCTCAATGGAGAAGCTCACGCTGGAGTACAGCCACTTTGCTCAGAATGGAGAAACTTGAATCAGCGCTGGAGAACAGTCGAACTGAAGAACCTTGACTTTCAGAAATTTGCCAAAAACAAACGAAAGAAAGGAAAACTTCAAACCAAATTAATACAAGGCTTCAAAGGACTATTCTAAGCAACTTTAAGGAGCTAAGACACAAAGGAATCCAACTGAAAAACCTGAAATTTCAGATTTAAGCCCCAACTTGAAAGCTTACAGGAACTCCACCAAAAATCAAATTACTCCTCCGTCGTTGATCCTTTGGCCATGAAATTTTGAGGATATGTTAGCAATAGCTATGGGATAATCCAGATCAAATTTCATGCCAAATCTCCAAGGGAATAAAAATTTACCTCAAAACCCTAGAGAAGAAATGCATGAACAGAGAAAGGCCAAAACTGAAATATGAGATTTGAACCAAGTTTGCTCTTCGGGAAATCGATCAAATGATCTTGTGGCACTAACTCATCATAGAGCAACCCATTTTGGGCCTTCCCAACAAGTAAGAACTCGAAAATCAAAAAGTCAAGAAATCCACATAGAGAGCATCGTAGAGAAATGAACAACAGAGAACTAGAGACTCAAATAAATTCAACCACAACCATCTCATAATGATCAAGAGGAAGAGAGATACATGATTGATACAAGATGAATGATTACAAGCTCTCAACTCATTCTCTCCAACTCAAGAACCCTCAACCATACATGCTTGAGAAGGATGAACTCAACACACAGAGTCTCTAGAAACCATCGAAGGAGACAACAGAGGGAGCACACTCTGCCTCTCCACCCACTCTCACCTACTAAAGCCTAAAGCATAACCACTTGCCAAAGACTCTTTTGACTCCAATGAAACCCTAACAACCCTTGCTCAAGTGGGCATGCAACCCCTCCTCTCCTTTTATAGCGCTTGGCTAACGAGTCTCCGCCCCGTTACGCCCGCTACGTCCAACGGAGCCCGCTCCCGCTTGTGCAGCCTTGCGAATTTCCCGATTCGCCCCTCCTGCACCTTCCGGAAAGCTTCCGCGCTCCTTGTCTCGCACGCCTCGCAACCACCTCGAGTCCATGTCGTCTTCGACACATCCCGACCGTTCTGACCTCAGTGCCACCTGCGTCTAGTCCGGTCCACCGTGTCTCACCACGACTCCGCCCGATGTCCTGCAGCCACACAGACAAGAAACACATCAAATAGCACCGCTCGATACATGAAAGCATAAATAGCATCAGTAAGTCATACTTACGCCTACCGAAGTCCAAACCTGTCGAATAATCAGAATATACATCCTAATCCCATACGACCAAGTTTGACCACAGTCCGACCGAGCCCGTTGCAGCACGCAATGACTCGACTCCGAACCACCCAAACCAAACTCGACTTATCTAAACCAGTGTCAATTACTCATCATTAACATGTGGTCACCTCCACATGGTCCATCAATTGGAAATAATAACTATTTCTTTTTCTCTTTTCTTAAAAACAGTGAAGGAGTGTTCACCATTTAGGGGTTGTTTGGATCTCGCATTTTGTGGAAACCAGATTTCCTTAAACTGGGTTTAGCCCAATTCTAGGAAAACTATGTTTGGTTATTGCAACTAGCCCCGTGGATACGAAAAACTTGTTTTTACATAAAACTAGAATTTCAGGTTTTATCAAAAAAAACCAGTACATGTTGTTTTTCTCAAAACGAGTTTTCTCCGTCCTTATTCTCAACATTCCAACCGCATCCTAAGGTAGTTTGTGGAACATATATTAATGATGTTATAGCTTGCGCATAAGGTTGTGGGTTGAGTAAATCATGAACTATAGATCACTATATTTTGGAAAAGGGAAAATTGAAGGGCTTTGAAATCTCTCAATGCAGAAGAAAGTTCTATCCCTTGCCCACTTGTCTCCAAGCAGTCCGCTATAATTCACCTCGTTTTTTGCTGCAAGCCTGCAACCACTTGCTAACTGGGCACTTTGTAAACTGTGTTTGGGTCATCTTTTGTGTGTGCGCACGCATGTGTAACTGTCAATTTTGAATATTTTGATTGGTCAGATTTGTTACTGTGACAAATAATTTCCTCGAGCATGACGTTCGTGCTACTTTTTTTATTGACTGCCTGCCTTCTCTAAAATGTTTCTTCTGACCATGTTCTCTGTTGTCTGAATAGTCATATGAAGCTGCTGATTCATATGTCAATATCCTGATATTGTGTGTTGTCTGAGCTGTCTTTCCTCTGTCTGAATTGTTCATTGTTGACTTCTTTTGCATACAATAGCATGTATCCCATAATTTCGATTATTCTATCATATGTTCATACGACCATCAAAAGTTATGTGAATAAACTTTGTGGGGGCATATTCACTTTCTTTGTTATTATTTTTCATTGAATACTGGCTGTTTTCTAATAGCCGATAGTAGCAATTCCTTTGGTGCTTTAACCTAGCTCGCGTGATCAGCTTGACTTTGGATGATTTGACTTGTGGAAGCTTCAATATTTTCCAGTAATAGCGAACATAAATCAAGACTGTTGTAGGCTTGTAGTCCAGTAGTAATCAGTAAGGTGCCATGTGTAATGTGTTTGAGTTTATCATTGTAGTATTGTACTTTACGAGCAAAAAAATGTTCAATATTGGAGGGGAAAAACATTACACTATTAGAAGTTTCCTAGTAGGAACGCCTAGTTCAAAAGCATGAGTTATGGAAATGCCTGTCTTGTGTCAAGGCAGCTCTTGGATAGCAGACGGTCTAAGATTTTTTAATTACTTTCCTGGTGCACAGACTAGAGAAGAAAGCTTTATCTGATGTTATAATTGTTAAACATGATATAAGTTAAGCCCAGCTTTCATATGCATGCTAGTATCCCCATGTGCTTGAATCAGACATTTGTCAAGCACAATTTCGGCCCAGTTAAGCTTTACAAAAAATGAGGGGCCTATGTACAATTCAGGCCAGCATAGTATGTGCACAAGAGGTTAGAAGTACACGAATTTTGTGGCTAAATTTGGCATGCCTTTTTTGCAGCGTAACCCACAATTACAATTTTTTTACGCCAAGCATATCCTCTGTTATGCTTCCTGTCTTCATGTTGCTCTATTTAACATTGTTTAAATGATTAGTGTACCCTTCTTCATGAGCATTCTGCCTACACATGCACATGGTGCCTTGACCAAACACTGGATGTCAGCTGGCAAAAAAAAAAATTCTCTTATGTAGACAGGCCATATGATGCAGTACTGATGCTTCTCTGTCATGTTTGATTCATACTTGCTCAAGTTACTTGACGCAGGAGGTGTAACTAAGCTACCAAATCAATTCTGCAGCATAAATCTTTGCAGCATGTTTCGGTTTGCAGTTTTGCTGTTTCTCATATTTTGTTTGCAAGTGCTTCTCAGATAGACCTCTGTTAGCCTAGAAAAAGTTTTGCAACTTAATTGCTCTTCATTCTTTAAATAATCGTGGTGTACAACAGAATATCATGTCTTGCGGTTTATATTGTAGATCTGAGCAGTCCCTGTATCTTTTAAGGACATGTACTTGAGCTTTTGTTATCCAGGCATTTGTTTCTCTTGCAAAAATGGTATGATTGGGTTTTCATGCATGCCATTTTTTTGGTTACAAGTGACATGTCAGCGAAGTTGTTGTTTTTAACTAAATGGGCATTCTAATTTTAGCGAGCAATGGTGCTGTAACCTGGATGAATTTGAGAGCAAAGGTGTGAGCTGAAAATTCTAACTATGCAGAAAATAGTGAGATGAATATTATGCCATAAAAATGTGAAGCCATACTGGTTCTCCTCAGTTCAGGGGCGGATCTAGCGGTGGGGGGGGGGGGCTCGAGCCCCCCTACCGCTACCGGGCCCTTGGAGTCCCCCCTAAATTTTTAGCCATGGATGTATAATGTAGAAGGGGCTGAGGTCGAGCTGAAGGTAATTCAGCCCCTCCAAAAATTTTTCCTAGATCCGCCACTGCCTCAGTTGTTGATTTCTTTCTGAACAAAGCAGCAAACTGAGTGATTTAATTTGATTGCTAGGGACCACAAATATGTGTGTGAGGCTTATCGTATTTTGTCTAACTTCTAGGCTAGTAAAGTGGAGAATTGGTAAATGTAACGACTGATTCTTGTTTCCTTACAGTTTTTTAGGGTTCAAGCAGCTATCCTAGCTTAAGAACACATTAGAGATCCTATATCTAATGGACAGTACTACAAAACTGCTGTGAGTGGAATCACATGTAATCCGGGTCTACTAAATAAAGATGTCTCCTTTACACGTTTGTTCCTTAATTTTACAGCTCTAAACTTGAATCTTTTGGATAGCTTATTCGTTACTCAGGTGCAGATTTAATCTGTTTGCTTTCTTTGTCATCAAATGCGTCGTTGTCGTACGACCTTTTGGGTGTAGGTGTTATAATATATAACCTTCGTATGCAGTGGTGGATCCAAGATCAAAATTTAGAGGGGTTAATAGGACTTACTGACCAGTTTGTTGAATATCGAGTTGCCGGCCTACGATAGACTTGTAGACACGAGAGGGAGAAAGGCTTCACGTTAAGAGCCAAGATGTCGTTGTAGCTTGTAATCACCACTACAAATACAATTTTCTTCATCATGCAAAGACTTTTTAAACCTGATAAGGTCATTCATATGGCTATCGTGGAGCTGTAGAGGATGAGAGAGGTACATACGACCGACCAGCAGTAGGGGGCTGGCGCCCCACCTGACCACCGCTGGGTCCGCCCCTGTTCGTATGAGTACAGATGTTAACTTTTGCATAGATCTAAAGCGCATGTCTTCGTCTCAAAAGAAAAGCTACAGCATGTCTTTCCTATGCTTTTGAACACACTCCGCCCTTCTTTACTGGATTCCTCTTGTGTATGTCTGACTTTACTGAGGTGCATTAGCCAAGGTTATTAAGGCGGTAAGGTGAAGCAAGGCGACCCACCCCCTCACATCTTTTAAGCGGTAAGACGCGAGGTGAGGCGACGCCTTATGCACATCCTAAGGCACTAAGGCAACAAAAAAATGAGCATTTTAGCAGCAATGTAGCATATATGTACCTTACTATTGCCAATTCTTGAGCCCATGTAGCACCCATCCCTCTTTCCAATTGCTCTTCTACAATATAACATTCATTCCCCTTGCAAGTTTCAACATATAAATTATTATAAATATAATAGATACAAATTGTATTTCAATTAATTGAGTAAATACGCATGGAGTTATACTATTACACTGACAAAGGCCTAAGCCAAACACAGCCCAAAGCATCAATATCACACTATCGGCCCAAGGCCCAAGCCGAAAGTCATAATATATGCATATCAAACCCTAGCAGTCATCCCTCGTCCACCTCTCTCACTTCCTATCTCACAGTCGCCTCCTCTCTCCCCTCCCTGCTCCCCCAACCGTCGCCGCTGCCTCCCCTGCTCTCCCAAGAGACGTCGCCGCTGCCACCCTTGCTCTTCCAAGAGACGCCGCCGCTGCCACCTCCCCTGCTCCCCAAAAGACGTTGCCGTCGCCATCCTTGCTCTCCCAAGAGATGTCGTCGCCGCCTCCCCTGCTCCCCAAAAGACGCCGCCGACACCACCCCTGCACCCCCAAGAGACACTGTCGTCCCTTCTGCCGCCGTCTCCCCTACTCCTGCCTCCTCTGCTCCCCAAGAGGATGATTCGTTGGCGAGGTCTATAGATCTAGCGGCTGTCCCGGTGGATTTGGCCCTAGGGTTCTAGGTGCCGCCGCCTAGACGGGAGCGGCGAAATGGAGACGCCGCCGCCTAGGGTTCCAGGTGAGTCTTCGCCCCTTCTCTCTGGTTTAGCCGCCGCCTTAGTCACGCACGCAAGGCGGGGCGACACCTTGCCACCTTGGGAGCGCCTTACCGCTTAGGTGACACTGCCTTAATAACCTTGGCATCAGCTTCAAAAGTTGAGCATAGCAGTAATTTATCCATCAACTATCCAGTACTTTGCCCTAAAGTTCTGTTCTCTGCTTTTCGTTGCCACACCAGCATCTCAGCTGATGATGGCTCTAAAAGATCGTTCACTTGCAACGGTTTCATGCTAAAACTAATCGTAACCGATACAAAGCCGGGGGCATTCCGCGCAGGAGAGAGCGGCCACGTCGCCCCCGGCGCTCCCTCGGCCGGCGCGTGTCGGCCGGTTTTGCGTACGGCCGGGGGAGGCACTTCCCTTCTGTTTTTCAGAAATTACGTAGAGGTCCTTTTTTCTCACGAAAAGGTCTCTGGCGGGTTTTTATGCGGTGCTTTTTTCTGAAAAACCCCCTCCAATTTGCAGGATTGCGCCCCGAGGTTTTGTAAATTGCGTACGGGTCCTCGGTTCGTTACATACGGGTCCTCGATTTTTTACGAAAAAACCCTTTATCTTTTCCGAAAATACGCATGTGCCCTCGGTTTTTTTAAAGAACTCCTCGCAGATCGTCGGCTCTTTTACTTCGGTACACACGATGGCTGGTGCGGCGTGTCGCCGCGCCTATGAGGCTAGTATTATCTTAAGTTTTGCTCAGATTTCGCTCTAGTTTAACTCTCATATATCTGAGCTCCATGCAAATATACGATTGCAAGCATGAGATTATGGAACATATCTTAGCTTTCTCTTTGGATAAATTTACATGGCACAATAATTGTCACATCCCGGAATTTTTGATGTGTTCCGATATGTTGTATGTGTGCAGATGTGGAAGCACTGTTCTCACAGTAGGGGATGGCTGGCAAAGCTGCCATTACTTATTGCTTAGCCAACGGCCGTCCCTTCTCCTGAGATGGACCCTCCTTTTGCCGTAACTTGTCAACTGTCATGCCCCACTGGAGAACGGAGATAGAAATCCGTTATTGGTGGCTCTGCGTTGGTCTCTCTTTCTCTTCTCGTCGGAATTTCCTATTAAGCAGCTGGTGATGGAAGTCCTCTGTTTCTTAGGATTTAATGGGAATTCAATCTGAGATTGAATGCACGACAACGAAATGATACTTGACTGTTTTTTTGATGCCCCAATTGATGCAATATCCTGTAGGAAAGTCAGTAAGCATTGCATGCTCAGAATGGTAGAAACGAGCGGTATGCTGTTCTTTCTTCAGTCAGTATGTTTCAATTTCACATTCCCAGTATGTACCAACCAACTGGTGTGTTGATGGCTGATGAGGCGTTTGGTCTTAAGAGTAGCATGGGATTCGGTTCATTTGTATATCACCGAAAGGTAAGGTATGGAGTTAATTGACGTGATTTATGAAGACGTAGGAGCATTTCGGTAAAGCAGCACAGCGGTGTCGGTAGCACGTACGTGCTGAGAGTAGTCGCAATGTCTGCATGTCATGGGGTCCCTCCGGC
Organism: Dendrocalamus latiflorus; assembly: GCA_017311315.1. Taxonomy (NCBI): domain Eukaryota; kingdom Viridiplantae; phylum Streptophyta; class Magnoliopsida; order Poales; family Poaceae; genus Dendrocalamus; species Dendrocalamus latiflorus. Next base: position 9,430,929 of record CM029626.1, read on the forward strand.
CAAAATTCTTTGTTTGGTAAAGCTCCTGAGACAGCTCTCCCTCTAGTACCAGTACGACCATATACAAAGCTCTTGGCTCTTGCCTCCAAGAAAATTCCATTTATTTCCAACGTCCAAGTGTCAGGTAACATCGCCCTGTTACAGTACATGCATTTCATTATTCTCGTATTTTTTTTAACCGACACGTGATTAGCCTTTATTACAGATTGATTATGCTTTGGCCTCTTTTGTGGACAGCTAACCTTCTCCGTACGAAGATGCGATGCGTCCATGTACTAGAAGCCAGACGGTGGCGCTCCTTACGTATATGCGGTTGCTCTTGCTCCCATCGGGGCCGTGCTCAATTATTTCGTACTAATTTCCAAAACTACATGATGTAACATACTGCGAAGGCATGGTGATGATCAGTTGGATGTAACATACTGCGAAGGCATGGTGATGATCAGTTGGGTTTAAAAGTTTATGGCTTATAGCTGAAAATATTATAGCTGGCTGAAAAAAATATTGTAGCTGACAGAGTCTTATTTAGCATAATTAAATTTAAAAAAATTTAAAAATTTAAAAAAATATGTTAGCCCACTATGTATAATACAAACGAATACGGGAAAAAAGAACCGGCAAAAAAGCTCAACAAAAAGTCAAAAGTTTAGAAAAAGACGAAATTTATGAATAGTGAAAAATAAGCCAGAAACCAGAAGCTCAAGCCGAACCGAACCGATCAAGGCATGATATCACTTGGCATTTTAGTGGAGGGCGGAATTCTTGGTATTGAAAGGCCTTTTCAAGTTAATTTTCAACTGGAGAGTATAACTCCGAAGAACTTTCATACATATATAATCATTACTATTATAAAAAAACGAGTTGGTGGTTATACGTTCATTCTCCTTCAACCACTCTATTTCCTTAATTTCTCATCATTCTTCACTTGTCAACCAATCAGAGCAATTCTTTTCTATAGCACAATTCTCTATACATTCAATGAGTTTCGTTGCAACGCACAGGTATGTAACTAGTAACTTCTTATAATTCACGTCAGTTCCAATGAAAGACGAGTTTTACACCCCACGGGCATATTGAATTATTGATTATGGAACAGTCCCTCTCACCGACTGTGAGCAGATACATATATTTGTGGTTGTTGTGGAGGCCATACGGCCAAAACGAAACGATAGAAATAAAAAGTAGAAGACAAAACATATGCAAAAAGTGAGTATTGAGACTATAATCTAGAGAGCACAAGTGATCAGAGGGACTGCGTAAGCAAGAGGAGACCATCAGCCCGGCCATTGCCTAAAAAATACTCCAATTTTTTTTGATGTTTTATAATTAAGAGCACCATGATTGTTGTAGTTACAAACAAAACAATAAACAATATGGGCTACAAAGACGTAACAGAGGGGTTGCCTGAAGCCTGAAAAACCGTGGAGATTGGATCTAGCAGATGTATGGATAAATATGTGGTCCATTTATCTTGTCTCTGGCAAAAGTGAATCCTCCTCTCTTATAGTGCTTTGAGGTACATATTTAACTTATATAAACACCTTATTAGAGTCTACAATTATAGAGACAAACATATTTTTTCTCTTGTAATAGCTCTTTTTAGACTAGACATATGGTTACACGTTTAATGGATCTTTTGGTAAAGTGAACTGATTGAAGGCAGGAGCTACTTCTCAAACAGTGATTTTTTTATACTAGCAAATCAAGCCTCTGATTAGTGTGGTTACTCTCAGCTTTCTGCCAAAATACCCACACGCGTGCTTGGAATGTTCAGCTACAGAGTACATATGGTACTAATAGTTGCTGGTGCCTGGCGTTGTATTTATACGCCTAGCTGTGTACGCGTACGGGGCGGGGCCCGGGGAGCAGTAGGCGGCGTCATGAGATGCGACGGTGAGACGAAAGGGTCGCGGCACCGGCCAGCCACCGTCCGCACAGCGCACCGTCGCACGGCAATCGCGAGGGATTTCTTTTTTGGCTCGGGCGCGTGGTTAAAGCCGCCTAATCCGATTGTGTGACGTCGACGGTCACCTGGAACCGCCGGTGGCGCTTCCACCGTCGGCAGCCTCTGCCGGTCACCGCCGCTGGACGGACCCAGTGCAAGGACGGGTTGGGGATCCCGAGTCCGCTCGCCTCCCTTTCGGAACAAAAGCTTTTCTTCGTGGTAATGCCTCTTTTTTTAAGAAAGAGAAGAGGAGGAGGAGAATAGATTCTTCTTTTCTTTTTGCTGGTGTAAGGTGATCCAAGAATCGTGCTTTTGTCAGCAATTTTAAATACTTTCTTTTCCTTTCTTGTTGCTGTGATATATAGGATAATTTGGCAGGACTTATGATTTGATTTTCTATAATAACTAGTTTTCATACTGAATATTTTTTAAGACGGAGCTTACAAGTTAATTATAGTAGATACTGTCCTGACCTTATAGTTTTTGGCTGAAATTTTTGAATTTTGGCTGTTTACGGTACAGATTATGGAGAGACAGATACTCACTTGCGATTTTGGCTGGTACAGATGTTGGGTTTTTAAAGTGTAGATCGTTTAACTTGTAGACCCCATCTTGAAAAAATACTTCGTTTAAAAGTTAGATATTATAACAAAAACTAAAAATTGTCAACTTTTGAGATAAAGAACGTGCCCATATACTCATGTATGCATGTTTCGTGCGGTGTCCATGTCAAGTCTTAGAGGGATTGAGCTTGTTCTGTACCAAAAATAGGCAAATCATCATTGAATGGTAGGTTGTCCTAAGGCTATCATGCGAGGATATTCGGAAGGACGTGTCGAGTGTGCGTAAGCTAATAAACAAATGTGTTTAGCGCGAAAAGTGAAGGCAACGAGAAAGCACATACGGTGCAATGAAGACTGAAGAGAATAATAATTATTAAAAAGCATTGCAGCAAGTCCAAATATAATAAATAAAGGCCATTGGATTTTGAATAAAATAACACTATAGTAACTATTAATTTTTCTAAGATGTTTATTTAAAAAGTAAAAATAAAAATACTGATATATCTCACTGATAATACAGAAGGAAAAAATAAAAATAAAAAAGCGAAAATATAGGAAAACTACTATATTAAAAATCTAACGCATTCTAAATGAGTTTTGAATTCTCATAGCGGGAAGTCATTGCCATGTAAAAGATGCCAAAGAGAGTGACCAAGATGCTACAAAGCTAACTACTATAATCCAACAATACAGTTCATGTGCTTCACCAACCAATTAGCCTGATCATTATATCGTTTAACAAGATTTGTTTACGCAAGTATGCAACTCATGTGCTTTTCTCCGCTTGAGTTCCACCGTCGATCCACTCGGAGTGGAAAGCGGGGTGCGCCGACCCGGAGGCCTCGAAATGCACGTTGATATAAGCAGCGACAGCCCAAAGCCACCACCACCCCACGCGGTGCCGCCAGTGACGCTCGCCGTAGCGGCCGCATCCGCCGCCCAGTGGCCGGTGGCCGCGTCGTCTACTCCCGCGCCGACCGCCGCACGGACATTCCGCGCGCAGAGGAGGCGCTGATCCAAGCGCCCCTGCCCCCTCGGGAAGCGCCCAATTCCGCTCGGCATTAAACCCCGTGCCGCCATTAGAAGAAAGAAAGAAAAAGAAGAGGCAACCGCTTGGGCGCTTGGTTTCGCTTCCCCCAGCTCCCGCTCGCGTCGCAGGAACTGAAGCGGCAACTGCAAGGACCAGGGTGAGGATCACTCTGCTCTGCTTCTTGCCGTTCCGCTTCCCCAAATCCACCCCAAAATCTTGTTCTTGTACAGTGGGGAAGATTTCTGTGCTGTAGTATTCGATTCGAGATGTGGTGGTTGGTTTCCTTTTGCTGTTCTTCGTACTACGTTTCGTTGCTGTACCTGTAGCAGGGGATCTTGGTTTGAAGAGCTCTAAATTTAGTTCGTAATGTGTCCCAACTATCTCTGGTTTGTGTTAAATTGAGCATTTCTTGTATGCTATCGGAGCACTTGGGAGTGGACTTCCACCCTTACAGCTGATTGGTAGTAGCTTCTGATCTGCATTCGCGGATTGAGGTAACCGAGCAGATAGTTTCTTGGGATACATAGTCTGTTTCTTTCTTGTTCTTGTTCCTGAGATGGGTGAGCATTTTCTTGCAATAGTATTTACCCGATAAATTCCACGCGGATCAGAGCATCTTGAGGGTTAACTTTAGGTCCATTGGTTAGTTATCTGATAAATTCTTTTTTTTTCCGGATATTCTTGGACTTTTCCATGGTGAATTGCTGTGGCCATTTGTTGCAACCATAGGAATCGAAGTACTGCACTTGCCTATTTAGTTGCTTTGCGTGGTGATGGGTAATTCTGAGAAATGACTAGGACTTAGTAATTGCTGTGGAATCAGGTACTGGTTGGCTCACTAGTGCGAGTTACATTTCATCATGGATCGTTGTTACCTTTTCCATATCTGTAGCTTGTCAGATCTGTAGTCCAGTTTGGGTACAGCTTTATGTCTGGGGCTCCGTCGTCCCATTGGGACCTCATTCTCCAATGCAAACTAGTCGCATGGTCATCCAAGATCAGCGTGTCCCACCGCCATGTGCCTCCCAACTACCTCCTCTAGTGAATTACACAAGGAAACATATTATTTGTACCAATTATCTTGTTAGAGCATTGATTTTGCTTGAGATGTTACTTAAGGTGGAAATTTTGCCTAGCTGTCCGGTTCTTGAGACTTCCTGGAGAGCAGATGTTGGTCCGATGTCCTATGTCTTGTTTTATGATATGAACATTTGCTTCTTAGTATGCTAGTCAGGAGCTAAGCAACTAACAATCATGCTCTATAGTGGATGTCATGTCTAATTGCAAGCTGCATTTTACGTCGACTACAGTGGAAGTTACTTGTCTGCTCTGAGCTTCTACTGAACTTTTTACATTTTCTTCGGTTGAAGCAAGTTATATACTTATATGCAAGTTGTTCTCTGTGTGCCTTTTGCCATGACTTAATCATTATGTTGGACCATCCTGTAAATCAATTTGCTATCTTGCGTATTGACTTACTCAAGTTGCTAGAACTTTGCTCTTGTTACTAACTTTGTTGATGTTCTGTGCAGGTATCAAGTTTCCTAATACATTAAACGACCACTGAAATGGGTGCTAGAGAGAACGGAGAAGAGAGACATGACCGGTCAACTGATGTGGAACGAGATGGCAAACAAGGGAAGGAAGCTGAACCAGACTATGAACCAGCTAGAGATTTCCTTACATCTAAAGGTGAGGCTAACAGTAGTGAAGATACTAAAGTGAAAAGAGTCTCAAGGGTTCCAAAGAAGTTAGCAAAGAAAGAGTTGAAGGAAAACAGCCCACGCTTGGCCAGAAGTAACTCCAATCGTCAAGTCCACACTAAGGTGCAATATATATCCTCAAACAATACTCAGAACAAATCTCCAAAGCCCAACAAAGTGGTTAATGGTGCTAAAACTATTGAAGTGAAAAAGGCAGAAACAGTGAATGTTCCTTCTTGTCTTTCATCTGAGGTGTCTGAGGAAACAGATGAGAAAGCCATTGAGGATAGAGCTACTGATGATAAGGCAATCGAGGGCAGAGCCACTGACGATAAGGCTATTGAGGGTAGAGCAACTGATGATAAGGTCATTGAGTCTATAGCAACTGGTGATAAGGCCACTGAGGGTATAGCGACTAATGATAAGGCCACTGAGGGTATAGTGACTGATGATAAAGCCAGTGAAGAGGCAAAGGAGATCGATGTATTGGATGAAGCTCCAAATTGTGATCAGAGTACTGGTACTAATGATGAAATTGCTAATACTGAAGAAAACATAGTTGATGATGACAAATCAGTTGCATACGAAAAGAATGAGGAATTAGAATCAAAAATTGAAAAGTTGGAGCACGAGCTACGCGAAGTTGCTGCCCTCGAGGTTTCTCTCTACTCTATAGTGCCAGAGCATGGATGTTCATCACATAAGTTGCATACAGCAGCTCGGCGTCTTTCTAGGTTATATATTCATGCATCAAAGTTTTGGTCCTCAGATAAGAAAGCTTCTGTCGCAAAAAATTCTATTTCTGGGCTTATGCTTGTTGCAAAGTCTTGTGGCAATGATGTTGCAAGGTAAATTAGTCTATAGTCTGGCTAACTTAATTTTCTGCATATGGCCATCAGCATCAAATCTTTTCAATTAAGATTTAAGAATATAATGTTGATGTAGGTTGGCATTCTGGTTATCAAACACAGTTGTCCTAAGAGAGATCATTGCACAAACCTTTGGCATTTCACGCCAGTCAACTCCAGTTATGAAGGCTTTCAGCACAAATAGTGCAAAGAAGCTTGACAGGAATGCCCTGCCAATGCGATGGAAAAGCAACTCCAATGGGAAGCATGCTAGACATGCTATCATGCATCTACTGGATGATTGGCAGGAAACGGGTACTGTCTTGGTTGCATTGGAGAAGATTGAATCTTGGATCTTTTCTCGTATCGTCGAGTCTGTGTGGTGGCAGGTAAAAGTTCACCTTATACCATATTGGCACTTTTTCAGAACCCTGAATTTGGCTTGCTTGCTGTAAAACAGGATTAGTGAACAATATATCCAATTCATTCATGTTGTCAATATTCTGAAGGGTGTTTTCTCTTCCCAGGCACTGACACCCCATATGCAAATTCCAGTGGAAGATTCATCAACTCCGAAGGCTGTGAGGTTGTTAGGGTCTGCCTTGGGTGATCAGCATCAAACCACCTTTTCTATTAATCTGTGGAAGACTGCATTTCGTGATGCCTTGAGCAGAATATGTCCTCTTCGTGCTGGTGGACATGAGTGTGGCTGCTTACCAGTATTGGCAAAACTGGTATGCTTTAAGATGGAATTTTTTTATTTGAAAAGAATAATCATTTTTGAGGTATATTCATGAGTTGTTCTGTTATTATCAGGTGATGGAGCAATGTGTAGCCCGTTTAGATGTTGCTATGTTTAATGCCATCCTTCGTGAATCAGAGAATGAGATACCATCTGATCCTATATCCGATCCGATTGTTGACTCAAGGGTTCTGCCAATTCCACCTGGAGATTTAAGCTTTGGATCAGGCGCACAGCTGAAGAATTCTGTATGTACCTAAATTGCAAAGAAACTACATCCTTAGATTAAGACCACTTTATTTCGGATTGATGCTTGCAATTGCATGGAGAAGGAACAAACTAGAATAGGGACTATTCACGATCTTCCTCGCTCCTTGCAAACAAAATCTATTGTTAATGAATGAAATGCCTCCGCAGATCGGAAGTTGGTCCAGATGGTTGACAGATACGTTTGGCATGGATGCTGATGACTCTGAAAAGGATGGTCAAGATGCTGGAGGAGATGGTGATGACAGAAGAGATGCAGCTGAATCCAATTCTTTTGAACTGCTCAATGAGTTGAGTGATCTTCTGATGCTCCCGAAGGACATGCTTCTTGAAAAATCCATCAGGAAGGAGGTCAGTGTTCATGCATAGCTCCTTCCTTTCTCCCAAGCTGCAATATGCTAAACTGTTATCATTCTTTTTTACATAACCATCATATGTGCTGTAGTTCACGTTTTGAATTTTGTGTTAGGTCTGCCCGTCAATTGGCCTTCCATTAGTAACAAGAATACTCTGCAACTTCACCCCTGATGAGTTCTGCCCTGATCCTGTTCCGGGCTTAGTTCTAGAGGAGCTGAATTCTGTGGTATGGTTTCTCTTGCTGAAGTAGGTTCCCTTATGTTGCAGTGCTACAAACATCGCATTGGGCGTTGCATCAAAGTGCAATGTATCAAAATACTTAAACACTACATTGATTCTTGCGGTGATTAACGCCATGCAGAGCTTGCTGGAGCGCTTGACAGAGAAAGATGTGATCAGTACATTCCCATGCATTGCTGCTTCTGTTGTGTACTGCCCCCCTTCATTGGAGGATGTAGCAGAGAAAGTAGCAGACACCGGTGGGAATGCAGAGCTGGACCGAAGGGCCTCGATGGTCCAGAGGAGAGGGTACACAAGCGATGACGATCTGGATGACCTAGACTCACCCTTAACGTCCCTGTACGATAAGAGTGCTCCACCCTCGCCTTGCAACCGAGTTGCGCATTTTAGTACTCCTCAAGGAGGCTCCATGGCAAATGCAAGATACGAGCTCCTGAAAGAAGTATGGTCGGAGAGGCCGTGATTGAGCAACCTGTAAAGCCTCTTCAATTGCTGCTTTGTAAAAAGGGTGGGAAACTGAGTGTCAAGTACTCAAATGTAACTTCCTTGCATCCGGTGCGGAACATCCAGGAAGGATTTTTCATGGCTGATGCTGTTTGCTTAGGTTCGTCAGATTTCCTCACGGCAAAATGCTACCCTTTTCCTGTATATTCATTCCTCCATCGAGCCCATGTGTTGGTTATTTTTTTGTAGCATAATAGGTGAAATTTGGAATTGAAAGAGCGTTTCTCTTTCACCGTTGTACGATGATGTATTCTACACTCGCTATGAAATATGAATATGATGCAAGCTTGGGGGAAGTATGATCCTTGGTACACGTTGCCATTCGGCCTTCACTGTTTGAGAGGCCTGTTCCTTGTGTTTTGAGCATGACTGATTGATATCTCTCCACCGACAGTTTGGTCAGAACACCATTTGTGCGTGATCTGTTTCCACTTTTCTAGTCCGACTCCTATCATTGGCCGTGGTGTCCCAGCAGAATCAAACATCGAATTGCCGAGGTTGATGGCTACTGGCCTGCTGGCACTGGGTGATCAGAAATGCTACTGCCGCTCTACCTATCACCATAGACTCCTGTGCTTAAGCGCTCGTACACGCATGTCTCAAACCCAATGCCTGAAGTGAAGCCTCGTGGGCAGCACTGTGATTATCGCCACAAAAAAAAAAGAAACAGTATACCTCAGTCCTGGTATATCCATACGCAATACATGGGAAGTTCATCGCACGTTATTGCCCGAACGGCAGCGGAGGACGGAGTTTCGGTGAGCATCTGACGGCTCTCTGAAAAGAGCAACTAATGCAGGCACCGGCCGGAGCTTGAACTGCGGCATGTACAGGCAATAGCCAGAACGGCCTGCGTGTGGGCGTGGCAAACTGCACGGCATCGGCTTGTTTGATTGGAGGCCTGGACAATCTACTAGGCAAAAAGTGCTATCCGTAGGTAGCCTGAAATTTGATGATTTTTACTTAGTCAGACATGCCTAAAGATTCGTTGATTAGTTGAAAAATCTGTGACCAAGACTAATGAATGAAAAGCAGGACGTTGGATCAAATAAAAGGGCGTTGGAAGGCTGGTCTGGGAGCCAGAAGAAAAAACAAACGGCTAGCCTAGCGCTGCTGCTGGGCCTGGGAGCGGATCAGGGTGCAAACCAAACAGCCACAGGCCTGCCCAGAGACCCGGCCAAAGCATTCGCGCAGCAGGTCAGGTGGGCGTGCGGCTGTAGCGGCCGAAGAACCGCACGCTTCCACGGCGTTCACAGCGCGCGCGTGACCCCACCCGGCCAATTTTACTTGAACTGACTGCTTTTATGTTTAGTGGTTGAGTGCAAAGCATTCGCAGGCATCATCTATCTGTTTACTGTGTGAGGTTCAAGGCGCACGCAGACACGCAATTTCATTTTCGACCCTACGATTCCACTGCCGATCCTGTCTTCCCCAACCGGCCAAAACCACCACTATTCCTCACACGGTGGATTCCACTTCAATTCCTTACTTCTAGATTATGTCATCACCTTCCTCAATCTTCCATGCCACTAATTTAGATGCCTTCTTATCCAGCTTGCTGTCGCCGTTGAACCTCATTGCACCGCCTCGGGTCATTATCGCCAGCCCTCCTTGACTCGCCTCCATAGGCCGTTGCATGTTGTGCCGCCATGCATAGGATCACCGTGACCCCCTAATCCATTTTCAATGCCGTTGACCGCCATCGCAGCCCAGCTCGTCGGTGACAAGCTTGGTAAGCCGTCGTTGCAGTTTTCCATAGTCCAGGTGGTTTTTGTTAGATTGATCTCTCCCAGATTAGCCCAACGGCTAATCTGGACCTTGATCACGCGCCCTGATCGGGGGCGCTCAGCCCAATAACTGGCTGATGGGCCCCCGTCGCGCTGCGCTATATAAAGAGGTGGGGGCCGGCGGCTCGCGTCACGAGATTCGCCTGAGCCGTACACCCCCACCGACAAAACCCTAACCGATCACAGAGGGTGCGCAGCCAGCGGCGGGAAGCACCATCGCCGTCGACGTCGCCGGATCTACGCCGCCGCCGCCACCGACCTCTTCCCCGACCGTCGCTGCCCGTGCGCAGACTACACCAACGAACCAGCGATGGCCGGGTCTTCCTCCAATGCTTCCGACGGTCAGTACACTCTCCCTCTCTCCCTTCCCTCTCGGATCAAGAACCCCAAGCGCAGAAAAGAGAGGCAAACAATGGTATCAGAGCGGGCAAAGGGGATCGGGGGCTCACGGTTTTAGCCGGCTCCGATGGCGCAGCCGCGCCGCCGCCGTTGCCGTGCGCCGCCGCTCTGTGTGGGTGCCGGCCGAGGCTCCCCGCGGGTGCTCCGCGCTCGGGGCCACCGCTCCGCCCCGGCCGCCGTCACGCCGCGCCCGGCCGCCGTGCTCCGCTGGGGGCCATGGGGCCGCCGCCGCCGCCTCGCGGGCGCTGCGAGCGCCGCCGCCTTGCCGCTCCTCCCGCGTGCGGGCGGGTCGCCAGGCCGCCGGTCGCAGCCGCTCTCTCGCACGGGGGCGCGCGCCGCCGTCGTTCTCCAGGGGCCGCCTCCTTGTCGCCCAGATCCGTTTTTTCCGGGTGGATCCGGCGCATAATGAAGCTAGGGTTTTGGGTTTTATTCCCGCCGCTGGCTGCGCCTGGCCCTTGGATTTGATCCGACGGCCACTCATGAGGTTTGGGGAGGGGGCGGCTTTTGGGCTGTGCGGGTGGCCAGTTGGGCCGGCGTGTCTTTTGGGCCGGCTGCTTCATGGGCTGCGGCCACGCGCGTGGGAGCTGGCCGAGTGGGCCGCGGCTGCGCAGGATGGGCCAAATGGTCATTTTGCACAGTAAATTCCAGAAAAATGAAATTTAATTTTTCAGAAGCATTTATGAGTGAATTTGAATGAAATTTGAATCAAATTTCTGGAAATTTTTGCACCAACGTGTTAATTATTTCCAGAGATTGATGAGTACAGTAATGGTGCTTCTGAATATGAATTATTTTAGAATAATTTCATGTTGATTATTTTTCAGTAGCACCTTAATTGATAATTTGGCTAATTTTGCTAAATTAAATCTGTCAAAAATTGAACCAACGGGATATTTTTGACAGAATAGAAAAGTATAGAAGATGCTTCTGAAAATAGAGAATTTATTGTTTCCACTGCAAAAGATATTATTGATTGATTTTTCATTATTAAATTCGAACCAACGGGAGAATTTAATTTTGGAAAAATAGAGATAAATCCCAGATAATTATGATATTGTTATTTTCTGACCAACGTTAATAATAACAATATTATAATTTTTAATTGATGAATTTTATGCATTATTTCTATTTCTGCCCAACGGTGATGTAGATTTAATGTATAGATAAAATTGATTTAAATTGTATGTCGTATTTTGACCAATGCTGGAAATAAGGCATATAATTTTGCTGTTAACAGTATTATAATTTTAATTGATGATTTTATGCATTATTTCTATTTCTGCCCAACGGTGATGTAGATTTAATGTGTAAACAACTGTATGTTTTAATTTTAACCAACGTTGAAACCAAGGCATGCAGTTGTTGTTATTATGTTTAATTGTTCTCATTGTATATGAATTGTGTCGCCACACCGTGTCCCACAGAGTTTGTGGCACCGGTGAGGAATGAAAATGAGGCTGATGCTGTTTGGCAGACCAGACAGAGAGACTATGCTCCCATAAAAATGTCATATGATCTTGATCATAAAAAGTGGGTCACTGCCAACAAGAAATGTTTGGCTGTGATAAAGAACACGATTAAGCCTGCAATTGTGGGCTCAATCGCAGAGTGTGACACTGTCACAGAGTACCTTGAGAAAATAAAGAGTCAGTTTACTGACTCTTCAAAGACTTATACTACACAGCTGATTAAGCAGCTTGTGAAAGAAAGGTACTCTGGTGGTGGCAGTGGCATAAGAGAGCAACTTGGCATCTAAACTTAAACCGATGGATTTGGCTCTCAAGGATGAGTTCCTTATTCATTTGGTTTTTGCTTCTTTGCCAAAAGAGTTTGACACTTTTGTTGTCAACTATAATATGCAGCCCGAGAAATGGGACATGGAAAAGTGCATAGCTATGTGCGTGCAAGAGGAGGAAAGAATCAAATCCTCACATGGTGGTTCTATCAACTATGTGAAGGACAACAAGAAACGAACTTCAACAGTAACTCCTTCTCAAAGAACAAGGGAAAAGCCCCTGTCTATCAGCCTCAACAGAATAAATTTGCAGTAGACAAAGATCAGTGTCTTCACTGTTAAAAGACGGGACACTACAAGAAGAACTGTCCTGATTACTTAAAGATGATAATGGCAAAGAAAAGTGAGAACAATGATGTGAATGTCGTATGCAATAATGAGAACGTTGCGTGCGAGAAAGTGATTGAATCCTCGTCTACGAATGTAAACAGAAAACGAAAGAGAACTCTAGATGAGTCGTCGAAATTATGGCACTGTCGTTTAGGCCATATTTCGAGGGGGAGAATAGAAAGACTAGTAAAGAATGATATTCTTCCTCCATTAGAGTTCTCAGACTTAGAACAATGTAGAGAATGCATTAAAGGAAAATATGTAAAGAAAATAAAGAAAGACGCTAAAAGAAGCACAGGAGTTCTACAAATTATTCACACAGATATTTGTGATCCTTTTCCTGTGAAAAGTGTGGATGGATATGACTCGTTCATAACATTCACAGATGATTACTCCCGTTATGGATATATTTATCCAATCAAAGAAAGAAATGAAGCCTTGGATAAATTCAAGATATTTAAGGCTGAAATTGAAAACCAACACGATTTAAAGATTAAGATAGTCCGATCTGATCGTGGGGGGGAGTACTACGGTCGACATACCCCATATGGACAAGTTCCTGGACCTTTTGCGAGGTTTTTACAGGAAAATGGAATAGTGGCCCAGTATTCTATGCCGGGCGAACCTCAGCAAAATGGAGTAGCTGAAAGACGCAACCGTACCCTGATGGATATGGTGCGAAGTATGATGAGCTACTCCACACTCCCATTGAGTTTATGGATGGAGGCGTTGAAAACCACCATTCATACTCTCAACAGAGTGCCTAGTAAGTCGGTGCCCAAAACACCGTACGAGTTGTGGACAGGAAGAGTTCCCTCACTAAACCACTTACATGTGTGGGGGGGTCCTGCTGAGGCTAAAGTATTTAACCCAAACCTTGGGAAACTTGATCCCAAAACAGTAAGTTGCCATTTCATTGGCTACCCTGAAAAGTCAAAAGGTTATCGTTTCTACTGTCCAGACAGATATACAAAGTTTGTAGAAACAAGACACGCTGTCTTCTTAGAGGATGAAATGATGAGGGGGAGCATGGTAACTCGAGAGATTGACCTTGAAGAGAAGCGGGTGTATGCGCCCACTCCGATGATTCAAGAGCCATTCTTCACACTACCTGCTGTCGCTGCACCGACGGTGCAAGACACTGTGGTGCCAGCACCTGTTATTGTTCCTCCCGTGGCAACAATGAATGAGAATGAAGAACATGTTCTTCAGGATCATATAGAACCTATTGCCACAGATGAGGGGGAGCAACAGCAGCCTCAAACAGTAGATGTACCAAATGAGTAGGTCCCGAGGAGGTCTCAAAGAGTAAAAAGATCAGTTATTTCTGATGATTATCAGATTTATCATACAGAGGAATTTCAAATGGAGGATGATCCCACCTCATTTGAAGAAGCCATGAGAAGCGAAAATTCCTCAAAATGACTTGAGGCCATGGAAGAGGAAATGAGGTCCATGAAGACTAATAAAGTCTGGGACTTGGAAATTATTCCTAAAGGAGCCAAAACAGTAGGCTGTAAATGGGTCTACAAGACAAAGCATGACTCCCAAGGGAATGTAGAAAGATACAAAGCGCGACTTGTGGCAAAAGGATTTACGCAAAGAGAAGAGATTGATTACAATGAGACCTTTTCTCCAGTCTCATGTAAAGATTCCTTCAGAATCATAATGGCATTAGTAGCACATTATGATTTAGAGTTACATCAGATGGATGTAAAGACGGCATTTCTTAATGGGGATTTAGAGGAAAATGTTTACATGGCATAACCGAAAGATTTTGTCGTGGAAGAAAATGAAAGAATGGGATGCCGCCTAAAGAAATCAATATATGGGTTAAAGCAAGCTTCAAGACAGTGGTACTTGAAGTTTGACAGTACAATAAGAAAATTTGGGTTTAAAGAGAATGTAGAGGACAACTGTGTTTATACAAAGTTTAAAGATGGGAAGTTTATCTTCCTAATCCTGTATGTGGATGATATCCTACTAGCTAGTAGTGATGTTAGTCTGCTACTGGAGACAAAGAAGTTTTTGTCCTCAAACTTTGATATGAAAGATCTTGGTGAAGCTTCGTTCGTTCTAGGGATCGAAATTCACCGAGATAGAAACAAAGGGGTATTGGGACTGTCACAAAAGGCATACATAGAGAAAGTCTTAAAGAAATTTGGTATGCATAAATGTAGTCCTTCACCTGCACCTATAGTCAAGGGCGACAGATATGGGGATTTTCAATGCCCCAGGAACCAGTATGAGATCGATCAAATGAAAGCGGTTCCATATGCTTCAGCTGTCGGAAGCTTACAGTATGCTCAAGTGTGCACACGCCCTGACTTAGCATTTGTTACCGGGTTACTTGGCAGATTCCAGAGCAATCCTGGAATAGAACATTGGAAATTGATAAAGAAAGTCTTGCGTTATTTGCAAGGAACAAAAGGCCTCATGATGACATACAGAAGATCAGATTTACTGCATATAGTGGGGTATACAGATTCTGATTTTGCGGGAGATGATAGAAAGTCTACATCCGGATATGTATTCACTCTCGCAGGAGGAGCTATATCGTGGAAAAGCTCAAAGCAAACCGTCACTACATCGTCCACAATGTATGCCGAGTTTGTAGCATGTTATGAGGCTACGGGGCAGGTGAACTGGCTAAAGAAGTTCATACCCGTTTTAAAAGTGGTTGACGACATCAATAGACCACTTAAGTTGTACTGCGATAATGAACCCGCAGTAACATATGCCCACAACAATAAGTCAAGTGGTGCTGCCAAACACATTGACATAAAGTACTATGTTGTGAAAGATAAAGTTCGGGATCAAATTATAAGTCTAGAGCATATAAGTACCGCAAAGATGTTAGCGGATCCGCTTACTAAAGGCTTACCACCCAACGTGTTCAGAGAACATGTAGCCGACATGGGTTTAAGGGAAAGCCTATGATTCCTGGACTAAAAGATGGCCCAAAAGATTAAAGTAACTATTTCAGAACAAGAGAGGTGTATTGTAGCTGTTGAATCTATCGGCGATTGACCATGACGATAAGACATGTTCTATACACTAATCTGTGATGGAATGAGTAAAGTCAAAAGTAATTAAAGTTAAAGCATAAAGGAGATCAAGGGGGAGAATGTTAGATTGATCTCTCCCAGATTAGCCCAACGGCTAATCTGGACCTTGATCACGCGCCCTGATCGGGGGCGCTCAGCCCAATAACTGGCTGATGGGCCCCCGTCGCGCTGCGCTATATAAAGAGGTGGGGGCCGGCGGCTCGCGTCACGAGATTCGCCTGAGCCGTACACCCCCACCGACAAAACCCTAACCGATCACAGAGGGTGCGCAGCCAGCGGCGGGAAGCACCATCGCCGTCGACGTCGCCGGATCTACGCCGCCGCCGCCACCGACCTCTTCCCCGACCGTCGCTGCCCGTGCGCAGACTACACCAACGAACCAGCGATGGCCGGGTCTTCCTCCAATGCTTCCGACGGTCAGTACACTCTCCCTCTCTCCCTTCCCTCTCGGATCAAGAACCCCAAGCGCAGAAAAGAGAGGCAAACAGTTTTAGTCTAAGGGGGCAAAGTGAATGGTGTTGATAGTTAAGGGGGCGTTCAATATTCAGTTTTGTAGTTTAGAGTTGATTTATAGGCTTTCACAAAAGTTTAAAAGGGGTCCACATATTCCAAAAATTTAAAAGGAAGGAAAACGCTGGTAAGAACGGCGTCAAAAATTAAAAAGGAAAACACTGGTAAGTACAGCGTAATAACAGCTAAAACTCTTTCCCTCTCTCAGAACCTAACGATCTTGGCAGCGCGCACCACCGGGTTCTCCCTGGCGATGGCGTCCCTCGCCGCGGCCTTGTAGTCGTAGTTGCAGCCGTGCCGGTCTGAGTAACGGTGCTCGCCGCAGAACAGCTCGCCGCACCGGCACCGGAACCCCGTCAGCCCCACCCGCTTCCGGCACCTGGAGCACCGGTTCACCGACGTCCTCGCCGCCTTCACCTCCACCGCCGGAGCCCGGTCAACGGAGAGACAGACCAGCTCCAGCGGCGCCTCTACCAACGGCGCCGGCCTCGGCTTGTCGACCACCGGAGTCGACATCGCCAGCAAAGAAGTAGACGACGACGGAGAAGGCGGCGAGGACGTTGACGCCGAGGCTGCCAAGAAGCAGTTCTGGCAGAGGTTCTGCGTGGCCGGGTTGCCGGGGAAACCGCAGCTATTGGCGCACAGCGTGATCTCCGGCGTGCGGAGTTCCGTGGGCTCCTCCTTCTTGTCGCGCTGCGCCATGGAGCCGAGAGAGATCTCTACGAGATACGATCGAGAGCTCGACGGGAGGAGAGGGGAGGGGAACCTGGAGGTGAATTGGCAAAGCAGCTCCAGGGTGGTCATTTTATCGAGGAGGAGACGGGGACGCGTTCCTTCGAGGACGCGCAAGCGCCGACGGCGACAGCGACCTGTCCCCCGCGCGCGTGTTGTTTCCGGTATTAGCCTCGTTGGCGCGGCACGGAAACGGCAGAAATGGGCGACGCTAGCCGCCCGAAGCTGACGAAAGGAAACCATCCAAAACAAACCATCGGCACGCGCACCGCCGTCTCGGGTCGGCCAGGAGCTTGGAAGCCGTCGTCGCGTCGTCCATTGACCGCACGTTCTGCCCGAGTCCCCGATAAAAATTAAGCGAGCTCTCACCGTTCGTCTCGTCGCTTTCCGCCGTGAGCTGTCTGGATTAGCACGGCCATTCCTTTCCTTCCGGCCTCCCCTCCTCTCTCCCTTGCCCGTGGCATTGTCTACACACACACTATCTACCAAATTGCTAAACGAGAATACTAAATTGCGTGCCCTCTCTGATCCAATCCACATGCGAGAGATTATGTGAAGATCTAAAGTATGTTTATGAGGAATAATTGTCACTTTTGTTAAGTTGAATTTAGATTTTTCACAAGCATCAAAAAAATTAGATTTCAGAGTTGATATTAGGTTTCAAACGGTTTGACTAGACCTAGGATGATTGTTAGATTGGCCTTGATCTGTTCACCTGGGTTTTGTACTCGGTGGTTACGGTCTGACCAGCCAGTAGTCGGCAGTCTGACCACCATGGGAAGTGCGGCAGACCAGTGGTAGATGGTCTGACCGACCGTGGCATGACGGTCAGACTTGCTTATCAAGGACGAACATGTCTGGAGTTGGTGCCATAATCAAAACCGCAGCGTTGAGAGATGCAAAGAAAAAGTGATTTAGGTTAATAGAATTGACAAGTATATTAATCCCTAAAAAGTTAATAGGTTGAATTTTGTGAACATTTTGAGAAATGTGCTTAAGTGTGTAAAACACGTGCTAGTGGGTTGACGGGTTTTCCCGATAAGCTTAATGGGTTAAACCAATTAGACTTCTACTGGTTACTTAGAGGGTAGGAGAGGAGTGGTAGATTCAAGAATTCTAGAGATTAGGTTTGCTCTACTACTTTGACTCCTTCCATGGGTGAGAGAGAATTTAAGAGAGAAAAGAGTGGTAATTTGGCTGTACCTTATAATCATCCATGAGTGTGTGAACCTTATCCTTCATTGAAATATATCAAAACATTGTATCAGTCATGTTCTTACTTAGCTTCTCTTGTTCTTGAGCTAGATTTGTTATTTTAGGTTTGTGAGAATTCTAGTCCAATCTCTTGCTTAAATCATCTTGCTAGAACATATGAGAACAGATTTGGAAGACCTTATATCTTAAATCCTCACGAGTTAGAAAGTAATTTGAGATTTAGGGTTTTTGTTGTTCTTATGTTTGAGATTCGATTCTCTTCAATTTGGTGAACTCGAGACTAAGAACATTAAGATTCTTGATTGGTTTAGGTTCCTATTGACTTGAACAAGTCTCATGCAAAACTTAAGAGTGTTGGATAAGATTTAAACAAGTTTTTTTATATTTGAGTTTTTGTCCCAAGAGATTTTTAGGTATAGAAACAAGGCTCGAGTTCGGTAGAAACTCGAGTCGAACTCGAGTTGGGGTCCGAGCTTGGACCTGGGCTCGAGCTCGGCTCAGCCTAAGCTTGAATAGGCTCAAGCTCGGCTCGTTGAAGCTCAATAATAATTAAAATAATTTATTATGCACTATTTTTTAATAATAGGAAAATTTTGGGTTCAACCTCTGCTCTAGTAAACTCGATAACAGTCAAAATAATTCAAACATATATTAATTTTCAACAATAAGAAAAACTCGAGCTCAAGTTTGGCTCGAGTAAACTCGGTAAGAGTTAATATGTATCACTATTTAAGTTCGAATCGAGACTCGCGAACTATTTGAGCTCGGCTCAGTGAAGTTCGTTCGCGAGCTCGAGATCAAGCTCGAGTTCGATTCGTTTAAAGTTCGAGCCGAGCTCAAATCAAGTCTAAAACAAGCCAAACTCGAGTAGCTTGTGAGTTTCGAGCTTTTTTACAGCCTTACCCATGAGGGCGAGGGCGCCATTGTCACTCCCACTCCTCACCGGCAGCACATCCCTTGCTCGCGGCGGCCTTGTTCATGCCTGCCGAGTTGTCGCTTCCTTGCAGCCGCTTGCAGGGCGTCGACCCGCTCACCTGCGGCCTTGCCAATACGGCTCACCTGCAGCAACTCGCAGCGTGCCGCCCCGTCTGGCCGCACCCACCTACGTATGGCTGCTCACCACGTGCTATCATGCCTGCCCACTGCTGTTCGATCGTGGCAGGCCGCCGTGCCCACCCACAACCACCTCTTTTGCTTGACATTCGTTGTAGAGAGAGAGAGTGTGTGTGTGTGTTCTAGCCAGCCAGCCATGGAGAAGTCAAGAGAGATAAGTGGATTAGGCCAAGAATGAGTGGAGAGGAGTGAATCACGGTAGAGGAGTTGGGAATCTTATGGCTATATGGAACGGTGGTGTGCTATCTCGTTGAAACAGAAAAATTGCTATAGCGTTCTTTAGTATTTCTGTTCCTAGACGGTCTTGTTTGAGGTTTTGCCCAAAATTCGAACAGCCTTTTCAGTTTAGAACTTTGTACAGAGTTTGTTTAGAACTTGTGCAGGTTAACAGGACATCGAGCTAAGTGTTCGCAGTTTGCACTTTCAGCGAAGTTGTCATAGAACTAGTACACTATCAAACACGCATCCAGCAGAGTTGGGATCGAGGAATATTGAGAATTTTCACTTTTTATTCACTTGGAGTATTTACATATCATGAAGCCTGTACACACCAGACACTGACAAGCATCAGCATTTGCAAGACATGCGCTTAATCATGCAGAATGTTCTACTCCAACCTCGGCCGAAGCAAGTCGTGGTCCGCAAGTGCAAGGCCTTGGCAGATCCTCTCGACGACCTCCGTCCCCTTGGCCGCATTCTGCACGAACCTCTCCGCGCAATGCCGCTCCACCACCTTGGCCGCCACGGCCGCGAGCGGCGCGCACCGGATGCTCGTCTCCTGCCGGAACAGTGTCCACTCGTCGGGCCGGTCAGGGTGGGGCGGCGTGTAGCTACACCGCTCCTCCACGTCCACGATAAAAGGTTTTAGAGGAAGAATTGTATGCCAAACTAACTGACTCTCACAGAGTTCTTCCATTTATATATCAGTCAAGTTACAGATAAGAGAATGAATTCAGCTATGCACCAACTAACCAACTACAAACTGAAAATATGGAGGATATGCGCCTACATACTCGGAGCTACTAACGTCATGCTAGCAAACTCTATTGACTGACTCGCTAACGCAAAGCTTAACAGAAACAAACTAGAGAATAGGTCAAGACATATTTTAACAGTCCCCCTCAATCTCAACTCGGCTCTGTCAGATTGAGATTGTGGCAGATAGTATCAAATGGAGACCTTGACAGTGCTTTGGTAAATATATCAGCTAGCTGATCCTTTGATGAAATGAATCGAACTTCCATTGCCTTCCGAGCAACCTGCTCTCGAACAAAATGGAAATCGACTTCCACATGTTTTGTGCGAGCATGGAATATAGGGTTTGCTGTCAGGTAAGTCGCACCAAGATTGTCACACCAGAGTATCGGAGCTTTCTCCTGAAATACTCCAAGCTCTATGAGCAGCGACTGAACCCACAGTAATTCTGCTGTAACATTAGCAATTGCTTTATACTCAGCTTCAGTGCTCGATCTTGATACCGTCGGTTGCTTCCGTGAACTCTAGGATATCAGGTTTGAGCCCAGAAACACTGCAAACCCGCTGGTTGACCTCCGATCATCCGGACAACCGGCCCAATCTGCATCACTAAAAGCACTCAACAGAGTGGATACTGATTTCCGAATCTTCAGTCCTCGATTAGGCGAGCCTTTGACAAAACGCAGAATTCGTTTCACAGCTGCTCAGTGATAATCAGTGGGTTCTTGAATGAATTGACTTACTTTGTTAACAACAAAAGTTATCTCAGGTCGAGTAATAGTAAGGTACTGGAGTGCACCTACTATACTTCTATACTGAAAAACTTCATTCCCTGAGAGTGCAGTACCAAGTGCTTTGGACAGTTTTTCTCCAGTGGACATTGGTGTTGAGATAGCTTGCACTTCTCCATATTAGCCCTCTTGAGAATATCCTGAACATATCGGCTTTGTGTCAAGACAACACCATCTGTAACAGACTTGACTTCAACACCGAGAAAGAAACCCAGTGATCCTAAGTCCTTGACTGCAAACTCACAAGTCAGCTGTTGAACCAGCTTGTCAGTGGCATCTTTGGAAGAACTAACAATAATAATGTCGTCTACATAAATGAGCATGTATATTGTAACTTCTCCATGATCAAATAGATACAGAGAAGAATCAGCATTTGATGACCGAAAACCTAGCTCTTGAAGCTTGCAGGTCAACCGAGAATGCCATGCCCTCGGAGCCTACTTCAAACCGTACAGTGCTTTATCCAGACGACAAACAAAATGTGAAGGTTTGTGAGGATCTTCATACCCTGGAGGCTGTCGCATATACACTTCCCCTTCTAAAGTGCCGTGCAAGAAGACATTTTGAATGTCGATTTGTTGCATGGACCATCCTCTCGAGACTGCAAGCGACAGAATAACACGAACTATTGTGGGCTTAACAACTGGACTGTAAGTATCTAGATAATCAATCCCAAATCTTTGTTTGAATCCCTTAGCAACCAAACGTGCCTTGTACCGATCAACCGTGTCGTATGCTTTCCTTTTTAACTTGAACACCCACCGACTGTCAATAATGTTCATACCTTTCTTTGGTGGAACAAGTCTCCAAGTTCTGTTCTTGAGTAGAGCTTCAAACTCACAATCCATGGCTTGTTTCCATTCCTTACTCTTCAACGCCTCAATATGATTCAGTGGTTCAGCAACAGTTTGCTTTGAGACACTCACGCTTGAGGCAAACCTTCTTGCATTTTCCGGATACCTGACTGTGCCATCAGTGAACTCTTTAGGCCTCTGGATATTGTTTCTCGGTCTGGTTTGCATGGGGTGTTGAATCGGCAAGTGATCCATCACAACATGACCTTGTGGACCTGCAATAGGAGTGAGAACACTAGCAGATTGATCAATAACAGGAGAGTTAAGTCCATTGTTCACAGGTAAATCATCTAAAGCTGCACTGGACTCTGGAATCGCTGTTGTCGGATTTTGAGCAGTAAGGAAATGTTCAGTGTAGTGTGAAGGTAGAACGGCCGATGGAGTGATGTGGATTGAGACTGAAGAGGTGACTGACAAGTAGCATTTTCAGGCGATTTTGCGAAAGGAAACACTGTTTCATCAAAAATTACATCTCGTGAAATGAATACTCGTCCAGTCGACCGATCTAAACATTTGTATCCTTTGTGATTCGCACTGTAACCTATAAAGACACATTGCTTAGTTCTGAATTCAAGCTTTCTTGCATTGTAGGGTCTGAGGTTAGGCCAACACGCACACCCGAAAACTCAAAGCAAAGAGTAATCAGGATCAGCACCAAGCAACCGATGCATTGGACTATCAAGCGAGATAACTCGACTGGGCATTTGGTTGATTAGAAAACAGGCAGTATGGAAAGCTTCGTCCCAAAATCGAATCAGCATTGAGCTTGAGCAAGCAGTGAAAGCCCAGTTTCAACAATGTGGCGGTGTTTACGTTCAGCAGCCCCGTTTTGTTGGTGTGTATGTGGGCAAGAGATCCTGTGATCAATTCCTACTTGTTTGAAGTGTTTGTGGAGTTTTTGATACTCTCCCCCCCAATCGGATTGGATAGCACAAATTTTGAGTCCAAGCAAACGTTCAACATGATTTTGGAATTGAAAGAAAATTTGCTCAACATCAGATTTATGTTTCAAGAAGTAAATCCATACAAATTTGCTATAATCATCCAAGAAACTAACATAATATTTTGAAACCTCCAACCGAATAGATGGCTGGTCCCCATACATCAGTGTAGATCAACTCTAAAGAAGATGTGGAGACATGCAAAGAAGGATTAAAAGGAAGTTGAGGCGCTTTAGCTTGTTGACATGCATTACAAACTAAGCTAGAATTATTAGGAGCTGCTGGAAGATTATTTGATTGAAGAATCTGGTGAACAATTGAAGATGAAGGATGGCCCAATCTCTGATGCCACTGCTCTTCTGTCACCTTAACCGAGAGCAGTACTTGAATGGACTAATTATCTTGGATAGATTAGAGGCCGCTCTTACACCTGCCTCTGAGAAGAATGGTCTTCGTGACTTGATCCTTAACAAGGAAACAATTTGGGTGAAACTCAACAAACACATTGTTATCTGCTACAAGTTTATGGATAGCAAGAAGATGCCTATTAATCTTAGGAACATGCAGAATGTTTCTCAAGAGTAAGGGGCGAGATTTTGCAGCAATAGAAGAGTTACCAATGTGATCAATAGACAAACCTGTTCCATTAGCCACATGGACCTGATCACCGCCGGTGTATCGCTCGCGTGTCGTCAGACGCTCCAAATCATGCATGATGTGGTCAGTTGCGCCCGTGTCGGCATACCAGTTTGAGTCGACAATGTAAGAGTTGGTGACTGCTGCGGCCACCCTATTGGAATCATTAGCTTGATAGTTGTGGTCGAATCGATGATAGCATCGTAGTGCTTCATGTCCCGGTTTGCCACAGACTTGACACATCAGCCTCACGCCATTGTTGTTGCCCTGCGCATGGCCGAAGTTATTGCGCCCAGTGAATGGTTTTCCTTGTCCTTGACCACAGCCGCGCCCACGACTGTTCTTGCCTCCTCCACGGAATTGGTTCCTGCTCACATGATTCACTGAGACTTGAAAAGCAGAATTGTTGTGCTTGAGCCTCATCTCAAAACTCAACATGTGAGCATAAAGATCACTCAGAGAGATGGGGTCAGGCCGAGTAGTGATGCTTGTGAAAAGCGGATCATACTCAGTCCCAAGCCCAGCTAACACATAAGAGATGATCTCTTCCTCCTGGAGAGGACTTCCAACCGCAGAGAGTGTGTCAGCGAGACTCTTTGCTTTACGGAAGTAATCCGCAATGCATGAGTCCTTCTGCAATGTTGATAACTGCATCCGGATCTGCATGGTTCGAGCTCTTGAGCTTGAGGAGAACATATTCTCAAGTGCAAGCCATACCTCCCTTGAAGAAGACAGAAAGATGACATGAGAGAGCACTTCTTCAGTAAGAGAAGATAAAAGTGCGCTCAAGACAAATTGATCTTGTTGAAACCAGACGTTGTAGTCTAGATTTGGCACCAAAGTGGCTCCTCCCTCTATGCTGCGAGAGATCGTCGGTGAGGGACGTATGGTGCTGCTGTCGACGTACCCGAGCAAATGCTGGCTTCTAAGGTACAGAAGAAGTTGTGCTTTCCACAACAAGTAATTCTCGTGAGAGAGCTTCACATTGATCATGTGATTGAAAGATGGAACTGGTAGGAGTCCGGCTTGGGATGTGGCACCAACGGAGTTCACCGAGAGTGAGGAAGAACTCGAGTTGGTTGTCATGGCGAGAGGAGATCTGGGTAACTGGATCGTGGCTCTGATACCATAAAAGGTTTTAGAGGAAGAATTGTATGCCGAACTAACTGACTATCACAGAGTTCTTCCATTTATATATCAGTCATGTTACAGATAAGAGAATGAATTCAGCTATGCACCAACTAACCAACTACAAACTGAAAATATGGAGGATATGCACCTACATACTCGGAGCTACTAATGTCATGCTAACAAACTCTATTGACTGACTCGCTAACGCAAAGCTTAACAGAAACAAACTAGAGAATAGGTCAAGGCATATTTTAACACACGAGCCCCCGGAGAGGGTGTCGACGCGGAGGGACAGGGTGCGCACGTCGAGGATGTGCCAGAGCGGTGCGGCGCGCGTGGCCGGATCGGTGAGCTTGCGCCACGCCGCGGCGGTGACGCAGTGCTAGGGGTGGCGGTACACGTGCTCCCAGGGGTGGAGCCAGCAATCGGGCAAGGGTGGGCGACCACTTGAGGTAAACCACGCCGCCGGTACCCCCCCGGTGCCGCCTCCATGGCTCCATCTCGACATGGTCTCGCCGACCATAGCTGCGTGGCCGCGCCGCCCGACGGCCAGAACGCGCGCAGCTCAGACGGCTCAGTGCTTCAGTGAGTTTGGGCCTTTTGGGCCGGCTGCCGGCTTTAGGCCCAAGTACTCACTCCCAACAGGACAACACCAAGTCACCACCAGCCAGCACAACAGTGTCAACCAGTAACCACTCGTCTCAACCCTACCCTCCCTCCAGACCGCGCGCGGCGCAGGCGAGCCGCGGCGGCGGGTGCGCACGGCGGTGCGGCCTGCCGTCTGCGGGCTGCGGGGACTTGAGCGACTTCACGGGCCAGAGGTCAGTTGGATCAGATCAGACGAATTATTTTGTTCCAGTTGTATTGATTTGTTTCATACACACCATCGATATATAATAGAACATCTTTGTTTATGACAGCACGCATAAATGATGCCTCTAGCTTAATAAAGTCAGTAACATGGTATTTTGTCCCCTGCTGATTCTCCTAAAAACATTTCTTGCTCTTCATGACTATCCTCGACAAGGAATGCAAGCAAAATTGCTAACCTAAATTAAGTCTGGCACGTGAATATGTGATTGGTGCTCTACTGCTCTTTCAGAAGTTCCACTCATGTAATTTGACAAAATGGATAGATCGTAGATGCCAATGTAATGAGTGATATGATGATGCCAATTGCCGAAGATACCCACTGTCCACTGATGTCTTAAGCCAACCTTGTGAACTGGCAGGGCAGTAGGAGCCGGTGGTGGTAAGCTTGTCCAAATTCAAAATAAATAGAAGGGGGAAAAGCTCCAAGTTCAATAGTAAGTGATAAATATTTGATAAATAGTGCCAGGTGTCGCCGAGCATGGTCGCCGGTGTATGGGATCGTGCGGTGGTGACCGTGGTCGTTGTGCGGCCATTAACGCTGGATTGTGCTAGTAGTTGGCGTGCTGTCGTTGGGAGTGGGTTGGGTGCCAGGCGAAAGCCTTTGTCTTGCTGTTGGGCTGACAATGACGATACCTTTGGGAGCCGTATTACTCCTTGGAGGCGTCTGTCTGTCGATGCACCCCTCCTCTCTCGTTGTGGATCTTGCGGGAGAAATCCCTGTCCATGTTGGACGGGCAGCGACGGCGTGGCTACGTCGTGTTCCTTCCTGAAGGCGTTGTCTTTACAGTTCCACACGTGGTTCCCACTTTGGTGGCTTCGTTTTGATATCTTAGTTTCTAAGTAAACGAGGATGCGAAGGTTTGCTACTGCACAAGATCAAATTTTGAGGCCTGACATCAAGAGTTTCTAAGTAAACTAGGATGCGAAGGATTGCCAGTGCACAAGGTCAAAGCAAGTTTGAAGCAAGGACATAGAAGTTAGAATGTCTTTCTAGCTTTCTTAGTCTTTTTGCTCTTTGTTTTTTGCGTACCTCAGTTTTGAGGTTTTGAGTAATTAAGTCTAAGGGCTCCTGTAAACTTTGGCTGTGTATATCCACGTGTGGATATAGAGGCCGGATTTCTATCCATTATCTAAAAAAATTTGGTCTCTACTTGTAATTGTGAGTTGCGAAAATTAAATGGATTTATAATATTGTCATTGTTTGGTTATTTGATTTGGTAAAAATGGATTTGAAGAGCTATTTTAGCAAATTTTCAAGCAAAAACAAATCGTTTTCTATACATGTTTGTATGCAAATTGTAGTTGTTGTCTCCATTTTTTGTCATATGCTCTTATTAGTGCGATTACAACGTAGTTTGATTATGGATTGTTTTGCTTTTGAAATACTGTTTGCTTCACGTGTCTGAGTCCGTCCTAACTATATTTTATTTCAAGATCCGCCACAGCGTGCTCCTCCATGTACATATTCATATTCGTATTTCGTATTTTGTTTTCTTTTTCTTCTTATTTTTTTTTACCGTGCTTCAGAACCTGAGCTTGAGAGACGCTTTTGGGCTCAATTTAGTTGGATTGAAGGGCCTCGTTCTGCATGTTGATCTGGCTGTATCCGGTTGCCATAGGGGTCAGTGATCTTGTGATAACATTTTTATTGCAGAAATTTAACAAGTTGACAGATAAGAGGTTTTCCTGTGATACAAAAAAAATATCACCATCAATTTCGATACATTCATCTCACAAACCTTCGCTACCGTATATGAAATTTACTTTTTAATGACTCTTGGTAAGTCTCTCACCTCGTCCAAGTCAAATACAAGAAAGAACTATCACGTGTTTCTAGACTGTAATGCTTTCTGTGAATGAAGCAAACACTATTTAGGCTCTCTGGAGTGACAGCGTAGGTGGTTGAAAAGGGCATCATATATTGTTCGGAGAACTTGGTTCCATTGACCCATGTAGTGCTGGGCAGTGGGCACTCGCTCAACAAAATTTACCTAAAGAGGCTTGGTTTACTCTAGTATCTCAATCCCCAGACACCAGTATGATCCACATCCAAATTTTGAGCATCACTTCCTGAAGAAAAAAAAATCCGGTTCAGAGCATGCAACTCATCAGATTATCACACCCAGATCATGGCTGTAACTTGGGAGAGGCTAAAACTTGCAGAGCAAACACGTTCAGTTACATGAACAGAGCATGCAACTCATCAGATTATCACACCCAGATCATGCAGATGTGATAGATCAGTCATGCCGGCAACATGGGCAAGAGTGTAAAAGTGCATCGTTCTGGTAACTTTTGCAGTGGCTTGCTTTTTTACATACTTACAATGTACAGGGCAGGGTGGGAATCGATCACATTACAGGACGTGCTAGCTAGAAGAGGGTGAAGCCGTCGTCGTAGCCTCGTAGGACTGTAGGAGACGTGTCATCCGCGGCGGCGCGTCCTCGTCGCGCTCCTGGCAGCGGCTCCACCTCCTCCTCCGGTTGTCCCGCCCGGTGTTGGGCCGGCTCCCTCGGTCGTTCCACCTGTACACGATGACCCCGCTCTTGTCGCTGCACTCGCCGTCGATCCCCTGGTGCGGCGGCGACAGCGGAAACAACCCCTTCTCACCTGCAACACAACACGTTTGCACTCTCAGATGAGCCTAAGCACTGTGGCCTACGTGCCCTAAGATTCTATGCCTCGCAAGTGCCTGGACCTTCGGTCCAGGAGAAGAGAAGGTTCATGATACATTCCCAGATAGCCACGAGTCCAGGAATATTTTATGCAGTGGTAGTGTGGCGCCTACCTGTGATGTGGCCGTGGAAGGCGCAGGGCCGCAGGCGGTGGGGGAGTTGTCCAGGTACAGGGTGCCGCACCTCAGGCATATCTTCCTCTCCTTTCTTCGTGCTCTCGTCCTGCTCCGTCGCCGCCGCCGCCGCCGCCGCCGCGGCAGCATCACCTGGAGTTGCTCTCGTCCGCGCGCGAAGCGGCCGTCGGGCAGCCGCAGTCTTGCGACGAGACGGGCCGCACGGTGGCAGGGACAGCTCGGGAGCCAAGGGGGTCGGTGTGGGAGAGGGACAAGCCATGGCGAGAGACAATGGGATTCGCCTTCTTCTGGCAACCGAGCTCGCAGTGGCATATGTAATGCACGTATTCTAGGACGTGGTTTGGGCTTCTGAGCCGAATGGCGTTGAACGGCCCACTACCAAATACTTAAGGAGAACCGGCCCAATTCTTGCGATGCCAACGTAGAGTTCCCTGCTTTCCTGAGATACCTCGACAAATGTAATGTAACCACATAAAGCAATCGACAAACACAGCATCTGTGGACTGATGCAACGCGAGTGTACCGTGCCGTGATGTGCTCTGTTCCCAGCACGAGATTTCCAAGTTCCTTTTGCAGCCACAATGCAGTTTCTCTCGTCTCCAGACTCTAGAGGTAAACCATTAACCAACGCACCGGCTATGGTTGGCACTTGGCATCCCATCTGGTTTTTGGCCTTGGCGCCGGCCAAGCCCTCGAGCGAAGCCGGGGCGCAGACGACTAGACGAGCAGCGCCTGCAGTCTCTGCTGCGCCGCGTTCGGTTCTTGCCTTTTAGAGTTGGGTTCCTGTCAGCTTTTCTCTCTTACCTCTCCCCATCCCTCCCCTGTTCTTTCACAGTTCACTTGGTCTTCCACGTTTACAGCACATGAACTTGTTATGTATGTTCAGGTCAGACATGTTAATAATGCAATGTTATAAATTTTTTTTCCTCTATGGTTCTCGGTGATGATTCTGTAGCATTCCAGTAGCAATCAGCAGCCGTAGCTAGCTAGCAATCGATAGGATCATTTTCATTTTGCTACCAGCAACATCTGATACTGTAGCAAGCATCAACGGCAGCATCATTTACATTCTGGATGCAATTCATCGTGCAACGACAACATTCAGACTTAAGTCATATAAATTAGAATATGCTATTCTCAACTATGATGAGATTGTCTCGCTTAAGAAAAATGTGTATACTATAGGAGTTCAGATGAATGCTTCTGAAATTTCAGTTCTTTTTTCATATATTTAACTTGGAAAAGAACCTGCGCAAGCATGCACAGTCATGAACAAAATACTAGCATCCAAATTTTCACAATCATCCACAAGTAATACAACCATATACAATCATGAGGACAAAAGTGGAAAAATCATACTCTACTGGTTGAACAAAAGTCTCATCACCAGATTTTGTCAACCATTAACTAATACATGCATGTTTCCCTCAAACACAGCGTTGAGAAGATAAGTACAAAATCAAGTCAAAATGTTAAATGCTGCTGCTCAGGTTCCATCTTGTCGCCAAGAGGATCCACCTGAGGAGTATGTCCTTTTTGCGTTGAATCCTTTTGGTCATGGAGCAATCAGTGCTGATCTTTTTTTGCTGAGCTTATTTTCCTCCGAAGAGAGAGTACAGAGCTTATCAACTTGTTCAATTGTTCATCCAAGTCTCTCAATCTGCACAATGATCATAAATAAACGGTAATTTCCATGCTATGAGGCAATGGGAAGATAACCTTAAAATTGCTTTAGAACTGAAGTTACTTGCAAACATGCAATTCAGTAATGTGAGAGAAACAGGTAACAGCTTCAATACACATGAATATTTTCTGGAAATTAGTCAACGGAATCGGTGAACTCTAAAGCACATTCCTAAAGCCATCATATGTAAAATATGATAACTCTAAAGCCCGAATGATTGTACCAATTGTTTTGTGCTAATTAAGGGAATAATGGCATGTATTTAGGCCCTGTTTGGCACAGCTCCACTTCACAAGTGGAGCTGGTTTTTTTTTGATTTCACAAGTGGAGCTGGGTGAAGCTACTTTTTTCAGCTCCACCCAAGGAGCTACTTTTGTCTCAGCAGGTTTTAAGGGACTCCTTGGGTGGAGCTATTTTGTTGTACCCCGTTTGGCACAAAACGGCTCCAAACAGCTCCAGGAGCCGGTGGTGGAGCTGTGCCAAACGGGGCCTTAACTGGATCATTCTGTTGGAATAGTCCTATATTGATTGTGAAAAGACAAAGAACCTATCTAAAAAGTGAGGGACTCTTTCATATCATTGGCTAGCTTTTAGGGTGAGAAGTCTTTTACGATCCAACAAGTAGTATTAGAGCCCGATTCTAACATCTCTGACCCAATGAACATTAGTGTATGAACGTCTGATGGACTGTGACTCTGAGGGACCATCGGTATATGGTAAAGGACCCTGAGGGACCGTCGGTGTACAGTGAAAGAGCAGTGAACGGCTGAGGTACACCAATGTGTGAAGGGGGAGATTGTTAGAATAGTCCTATATTGATTGTGAAAAGACAAAGAATCTAACTTAAAAGTTAAAGAGTTTCTCACCTCATTAGCTAGCTTTTAAGATGAGAAGACCCTTAATTTAAAAGTGAAGGGCAAATGACTTAACTTAAAAGTTAGAGAGTCCCTCACCTCATTGGCTAGTTTTTAAGGTGAGAAGGCCCTTACGATCCAACACGTTCAACTCGATTCCATCCACGTGCATCAAAATTTCACAAAAAAGGCAGGAACTACCGAACAAGTAGTTGCATACTCTATGGTTACAAGCATATAAGCCCCAATACTTCATAGCACAATTCAATGATGAAGCAGGTAGTAAAGGATGTCGTATCACACTTGAACTCATGGTGCAAGACCGCTGCACGCGCTGGGAGCGGCACGCTGCACGCCCTTTGCCGTCCTCGCCCCACAGACGCGGCTGCGCTCGCCTTCCGCCTAGGGTGCAGATGGCTGTCGTAAATGGGCCAAGCCTAGGAGCAAACACGGGCGCCGGGTTCCGTCGTCATTCTTTTTTTTCTTGATAAGGAAGACCTAGGGTTTCGCTGGCAAGATATTCAGAGGACCGAACTATGTGAGTGTGCTGGGGACTTGCCAGGTTCAGTTCGAGGTTGGGTTATGTAGCAAAATTACC
Organism: Dendrocalamus latiflorus; assembly: GCA_017311315.1. Classification (NCBI taxonomy): domain Eukaryota; kingdom Viridiplantae; phylum Streptophyta; class Magnoliopsida; order Poales; family Poaceae; genus Dendrocalamus; species Dendrocalamus latiflorus. Next base: position 9,462,223 of record CM029626.1, read on the forward strand.
ATCTTATCCTTGAAGCGTTGGTGCCTCTACCTCCTAGTTGGGGACGGATGGGGCCATACCATCATGTACCACACGATTCTTGCCATTAGATTGGAGTGCTCTGGATGGTTGAGGTACCTTTCAAGGACGGTAAAAAAGTTCTGCTTGTGTTTGTCCCTTGTGCTACTCTGCACATCTGCAATTATCCTGGTCTACCACTAGGATATACTAGCCTCATAGGCGCGGCGTAACGCCGCGTCAGCCACCGTGTGTACCGAAGTAAAAGAGGCGATAATTCGTGAGGAGTTTTTTTTAAAAAAAAATCGAGGACACATGTGTATTTTCATAAAAGCCGAAGGTCTTGTTCGTAAAAAATTGAGGGCCTGTACGTAACTAAATGAGGATCCGTACGTAATTTAGAAAACCGCGGGGCGCTATCCTGCAAAGGATACGAAATTTCGGTGAAGTGGAGGGGTGTTTTTAAAAAACAAAACTGGCAGGGACCTTTTCGCGAGGAAAAAGGACCTCTACGTAATTTTTGGAAAGTACAGGGAAATCCCCTCCCCCGGCCGTACCGAAATTCCCGCGCCACGCGCCGGCCGGGGCGCGCGCGCGGGCGACATGGCGGGGCGCTCTGGCCGGGAATCCCCCCGGGTTTGTTTGGGGTATTATATGTGGGTAAAGCCTAGCTTACTCCTGCATTCCCAGGGGAAAATGGTAACTCTAGCGAGGGAGTGCTACTACTAATCGAGCATTCGAACAGTTCAGAAATCTTTGCACTTATAATAAGGAGCCAGTGGTGATGATTCATCTCCCTCTCTACTCTCTTAAAATAAAAGTTCTGACAGTGGTTCTGTGGAACCACATCCTCATGTGATTTCTCACCTCTTCTGCTTCTCCAGCGACCTCACAACAAACTCCAAACTCATCCCGTATGGCTACACGTCCCTACTCTCTCCCTCACTTTCCTTGCAAGATTCTCGTGCAAGGTGGTCCACAGTCATACACAGAGAAACAGAGAGAGCAGGACAAAAATAGATTGGAGGGTATAGTAGAGAAAAACTGAGGCGGCAACGTGCAACTCTAGTGCCGGCGGTGAGCGGTGGCCAGGGAGGTGGCTAGTGACCCAAATGGATTTCTTGGAGGGAGTAGGTGCTAAGGGATACGGCGTTGCGGCTAAGGCAGCACAAAAGCGGGCTGGCGATGGCACACAATAGCTGGAGGTGGGGAAGAAAAGGGACGACAACGCTGGAGAGAAAGAGGGGAGAAAGGAGGTGAGCATGGGCATAAAGGAAGTTGAGGAAGCTCACCAAAGTAGACGGTGGAGGCTAAGGAGAGCCGACACGGCGTGGCGACAGCGAAGCAAGGCGGCGAGGTGAGCTCGACGGCGGCAGCGGCCTGAGGGTGAAGGAATGCTAGAATTAGAAGTTGGGCAATGAAGAGGGTGATATAGAGATGCTTCAGACGGGGGAAATCAAATCGGAGCTTACCAGGGGAGGAATGGTGGCGGTGGCAGCCGGTTTTGGCCGAGAGCATAGTGTACATTGCGGTTTGACACATTGGAGTAGTATGATTTTTTTATTTATAGCAAAACATGGGCATCGAACTAGTTAACCAAAAAAATTGCACCAGTAGTATAAATTTTGGCACATATGGCCTTGCTCAAAAGGGCTTATTTTGAATGGTTTATGGCTGAAAAGCACTATAGCTGGCTGAAAAAATATTATAGTTGAAGGTGGCTTATTCGGTGTAATTAAATTTAAAAATAGAAAAACAGGTTAGCATGTCATGGACAGTATAAACGAATACGGGAAAAAAGAACCGACAAAACAGCTCAAAAAAAGCCAAAAAAATCAGAAAAGACGAAATTGTTGAATAGTAAAAAATAAGCCAAAAGCTAGAAGCTCAAACCGAAATGAGCGAGACCAACTCTGGTAGTTTAAATTTTATAAATTTTCAGACTAATGAAACAACTCATTTTGCACTGATCTGCGAATACGAGGCCGACCGAATACCACGCGAATGAAGTGTACCCCGGCTGTTCAATGCTACATGCTTGGCGAAGTTAACGAGTTCATTTGGTGAAATCTTAATAGAAAGCCGTTTTTATGCGTGCAGAATGCACATTTGACCGCGGGTTGTAGTCCGTTTACGTTGAAAGTACGTTCTGTTAAGTACGTAAGTTGGACTACCCGATCCCGTACCAGCAGAATGTTCAGTAGCTAGGTTTTCAAGACTTTTTTTTTATGACTATCTGTATCGTTTTTCGAGGAGTAGTAGCATACTGTTTGTTATAAGTGGAGCTTGGAGTGCTCACATACGAGACTTTAGTTTAAGGTCTGCTTATTTCAGTTGTAGTTTCTGATTTTTAGCTTATTTTTACTATTTTTAAATTTCGTTTTTTTAAAACTTTTTTACCTGTTCTTTTTTCTATATCCGTTTACGTTGTCCGTGTTGAGCTAGCATATTTTTCTATTTTTAAATTTTTTAGATTTAATTATATCAAATAAGTCATCTTTAGTTTTTTTTTGATAATGGAAGTCTTTATTAATAAACCAAGAACAGTACATCAAGATGATACACAGTCTTGGAATAGAAAACTCCCAGCCTCTGCCTCACTCAGAGACACACAGCTAAACCAAAGAAAATAAAACAATCTAATGGCTATCAATCCGTAGACTAGATCGCCACCCATATGCCCGGGAGTAAAAATCCTTGGCCGCACGGTCCAAAAGTTGGGAGGCCGCCACAACCAGATCCTGTAAATCCGTTCTGTGAAGGATAGCCCAAGAACGGAGTCGTTGAGAAGCCGCATAAATAACCTGCAAGGGAGAAAAAGTTTGTTTCTTTTCAAAAATAATGTCATTTCTGTGTAACCAAATTGACCAACAGATAGCTGCTGCCCCAAGCAGAACTAACGGTTTCAAATTTTTAGTTACACCCTTTAGCCAACTTCCAAACATGTGTGTTACTTTTTGGGGTTTCATTATGTTGAAAGCAATTTGGGGGATACTCCAGACCGCTCTAGCAAAACGACAATCAAAAAACAAGTGCCTAATTGTCTCGTCTTCGTGACAAAAGCAACATGTTTTGCTTCCTTGCCAGTTACGTTTAGCTAGGTTATCTTTAGTCAACACAACACCTCTCCGTAAGTACCACAGAAAAACCTTCAGTTTCAGAGGTGCCTTTAGTTTCCAAAGTATCTTATTCAAATTAGGCACAGCTGAACGGATCATGGCTTGATAGAATGATTTCACCGAGAAATGTCCATCTGGGTGTAAGGACCAGCGAAACACATCCTGACCTTGGGACAACTGTATATTAGTCAAACGAGGAAGAAGATTATTCCACGCCACTAACTTGGGTCCAATAAGGTCTCGTCGCCATGATAAATTTGGAGGATCAGAGTTTAGCACTTCCGAAATAGTTATGAATTTTGGTCTTGCAATATTATAAAGACAAGGGTACTGAAATTTTAAGGGAGAGTTACCTAACCACTTATCCTCCCAGAACCTCACTTGTGACCCGTCCTTAATAATGGAAAAACCAAAACGGAAGAAATCTTGTTTGATCTTCATAAGACTGGACCAGAATTGGGAGTCCCCTTGCTTTCTTTCAACTTGAACAAGTGGTTTAGTGCCTAGGTATTTATTGCGCAAGAGTTGTTGCCAGGTACCATCCGTCGTAAGAAGCTTAAAAAGCCATTTACCTAAAAGGGCAATATTTTTCAAATGCAAATCATGAATCCCAAGACCACCTTGGTCTTTTGGCTGGCAAAGGATATTCCATTTAACAAGACGATATTTCCTCTTTTGTTCATCACTTTGCCAATAAAACCTAGATCGATAGTAATTTAGCTTTTTTAACACCCCCTTAGGTATAGCGAAAAAGGACATCAAGTACATTGGAAGGCTACTCAAGACTGAGTTAATAAGAGTCAGTCTACCACCTATCGAAAGGTGTTTGCTCTTCCAACTACTAAGTCTTTTCTCGAACCGCTCCTCAATTATCCTCCAATCCGAAAGTTTAAGCTTTTTGTAGTGTATGGGGATTCCAAGATATCTTAAAGGAAGACCACCAGCTTTACAACCGAATAAATCTACATATTGACCTATAGCCAACTGAGCTTCCCCAAAGCAAAAAATTTCACTCTTATGGAAGTTTATTTTGAGACCTGAAAGTTGTTCAAAGGCACAGAGAAGGAGCTTCACGTTTTTTGCCTTAGCTAGATCGTGATCCAAGAAAAGTATAGTATCATCAGCATACTGAAGGATAGATAGTCCATCATCCACCAGATGAGGAGCTACTCCACGAAACTGACCATCTTCTTTGGCTCTTCTAATCAAAATTGAGAGCATATCTGCGACAATGTTGAAAAGCAAAGGGGAGAGGGGATCTCCCTGTCGAAGACCTTTCTTTGTTTGAAAGAAATGCCCGACATCATTGTTAACATTAATCGCAACGCTTCCTCCCGAAATGAAAGACTGCACCCAAGTGATCCACTTTGGTGCAAATCCTTTCATCCGTAGAGTTTGCATCAAAAAGGGCCATTTTACCTTGTCATATGCCTTTTCAAAGTCTATTTTAAGAATCACACCACTTAGATTTTTCCTATGTAACTCGTGTATGATTTCATGCAGTATGACGACACCTTCCAAGATGTTCCGTCCACGCATGAACGCTGTCTGAGTAGGACTTATGACACGATCTGCCACCGAATTCATCCTTGTTGTGGCAACCTTAGTAAAAATTTTGAAACTTACATTAAGGAGGCAAATAGGTCTATATTTCTGGATAATATTTGCATCTTCAACTTTAGGCACTAAGGTGATCACTCCAAAATTAAGACTGAACAATGGCAAATTCCCCAAAAAGAAATCATGAAACATGGTCATTAAGTCATCTTTTAAAACTTCCCAGAATTGCTGATAGAATTCTGCTGGGAAACCATCTGGACCAGGGGCTTTGTTATGATCCATACTGAAAATAGCACATTTTACTTCTTCCTCAGTGAAAGGGGATACTAAGACATTGTTCTCCTCTTGCGATACCTGAGGGATATCCGAAGTCCGATCCTCCCACAAACTAAAGGAATTTTCCTCAGGCTCGCCAAAGAGTTTCTTATAGAAGGTAGTAATGTAATATTTTAAATTCTCTTGCCCCTCTATTTTGCCATTATCATGATCAAGGGAGAAAATCCGTTTTTTCCTATGCTTGCCGTTAGCAATCATATGAAAGTACCTAGTGTTGTTATCCCCTAGCACCAAATCCTTTACTTTAGCGCGCTGCGCCCATTTGATCTCCTCCTCCCTAAGAAGCTTGGTTAGATGATCCCGAGATTGAGCTAATAGATCTCGCTCAAAATCAGTCAAATCCCGAACCTCAGCTGTGGTATCCAAAAGCGTAACAGTAGATTGTAAAGCCGATTTTTTTTGTTTGTAGACACCATTCGAATGAGCAGCCCAGCCCCGTAAGTATCTTCGCAATGCGCTCAATTTATTATTCCAGCGTTGGACTGAGTTTTGCCCTTTCACTGGCTTACTCCAAATATTAACGACTCGATCATGGAAATCGTCATGAGTAAACCAACTAAGTTCAAAACGAAAGGGTTTTATGAGACCTGCGTACGATGGTTCACCCGAGTCTAGGAGTAAAGGGGTGTGATCTGAAACCCCTCTATCCAAGGCTTGTACAGACACTAGCGGATATTTAAATTCCCACTCCGTTGACATGAGGACTCTATCCAACTTTTCATACGTCGGGTTAGACAAAGAGTTAGCCCACGTAAACTGTCGACCAGTTAGCTCTATCTCCCTTAGGTCAAAGCTATCTATGATCGCATTAAACAGAAAAGGCCATCGCGCATTAAATCTATCATTGTTTTTCTCTGTACTTCTACGCAAAATATTGAAGTCTCCTCCTATTAAGGTTGGTAAAGGACTTTCCTGGCAAGCGCGAACCAACTCTGCTAAAAAGGGTGATTTGAAATCATCCTGAGCAGGACCATACACTGCCATAAGAATCCACTTGAATTTATCGGATTTATTAGTCAGGTGGAATTTTATAAAAAATTCACCTTCACAAATCAAAGACAGATCAAGCGAGGAAGTATTGATCCCAAGGAGGATGCCCCCTGATCTGCCCCTCGGAGGCAGGCAATGCCAAACGAAATCCGAACCTCCCGATAGTTGTGTCAGATTCGATTTTGACATATCCTTTTTGCCTGTTTCCATTATCGCAACGAAATCAAGTTTATATTCTTTAACCGCGTCTGCTACGTACCGATATTTAGCCAAGTCAGAAAGACCTCTGCTATTCCAGTAAAAACCTTTCATTGGGCAACCTCTTTCTGTTTTTTATTTGACTTTTTATCTTTCCCCCCAAAACGAGCTTTCCGTTCTTTGGGGGCCAAATTAGAGTTCCGACAGGAGGCTTTCAGATCACAAATCTTTGTGTCCAAGTCTCCATCCTCAAGATCCACTTCAGAAACATCCTGTAATAAGTGCTCGAGTAGGTCACAATCGTTGGATTGTGCCTCGTCATCACTTTTGTCTAAAAGAACAACCTCGCCAGGTACCAGACCCACCCTATTTCCACCCTCTGTTTTTGTGGCCCGTTGTACCCCCATCCTATCGATTTCAATTCTTTTTAAGTCATTAATAGACTTAATGCATTCATCACAGTTGGCTCCTAACTTGAGACCTATGTTATTTAAGTTTGAGGCACAGATTTCTTCAGGTAGCGAAACAAAAGAAGTAGAGGATGTTGGTATAGAATTACCATTCATCGAAGGAGCCGGGAGTGCAAGCGAATGTGGCAGACCAATGTTGTTAGCCATCATCTTGTTACCCAACTTGTTCCCCTGTAGATTGTCCAGGTTTCGGACTGCCACCCTTTTCATTGCCTTGGTCACCATATCTTCATCTGCCACTGTTACCCCATCAACAGAAGAGGGATTATGACGCAGACTGCGACGAAAACCGTCAACAGAATGATAATTTGCAACGGCACGAAGATTTGAATGTGATGAATAAGTTTTGTTACCTGGTTCCCAGTTTGCTGCTTGAAAATTTGTAGCGTCGCAATGGTCACCAAGCACTCCCTTTGTTGACGAGATCGCCACAGGTGTGTAGGGAACGCTGCTTTGTGCCAAGATAGCAGGTGTCGGATCAGGAACAGCCTGCAACCCACTATCCAAGGAAGAAGCAGTATCTATTTCCAGTCCAACCTGCCGATCTTGCCCTGACTTCTCATCATCCACTCGATCCAAAGTTCCATCAGGTCTTGAAGCAAAATCTACCTGTGTCTCCTGTGTTGTCAAAGTTAAGCTATCAGAGCTCCTCACCACCTGGATGGCTGAACTATTCTCAACACTTGTGCTTCCACGAAAATTCTTAGGTGCGTCATCGCACCTGGAATCCATCGAAGACAATTTTTCCCCGTGAATCCGTCGAGGCCCAAGCGGTGTGACTGCTATTTGTCCACTCAAATGCATGGGAGTCGGGCCTCCATCCATTGTCGCACCCGAAGAACCAGCTGGCTCATCCTCTTTCTTTTGTTTTTTTGCAAACTGATTTCCTCCTTGCCCTCCTGCATTTTGATCCCCAACACCATCCTCATTACGATCCATGGAATCGATGTCTTCTGGATCAGGGACGGCTGGCACAAAATCTTCATGCTCCAAAGTAAAAGTGATATCATATCCAACTTTCCCAAAAACAATGTCTGGATTTAAAGGGAGAGTTGATTTATCCAGCATCCCAACCAAAATTCGAATTACTCCCTTTCTCCGATAAGTCAACATGTCAACCTCAAGTGTAGTCCCGATGGCTGCGCCGAGACCCCAAAACCCAAGGAAGTGTCTCCAAGCATGTGGTACACCAGAAACATGAACCCAGACTTCATCCAGATGATATGCTGGAACAGCATCACCATCAGCACTCCATGAAGAGATGAGCAAGGTAATCCCATGATTTTTCAAACGAAACTCTACATCAGCCATTCGGAGTAGTTCCTCCTCAGAAGGGAAAGCAACCAAGAAAGAATCCTCACCATGAGGTAGTGCTTCCCAATTCCAATCTAAACGTGACAATCTTGCTAACTCTTCCTGAACCACAGCAGCAGGTAAAGATCCTCCCGAAATTTTGACTAAAGCAGTTGGAGCCGGTTCGGGTTCTTCCAACTTAAAATCAAAATCTGGTAAACGGTAGAAACACAGACCTGCTTTTGCGAATCCAAACATTGACGCCCCCGGCCGCGGCAATTTGAGAATTGGACATTTAGCAGCGAGGTGAGAGTTCTTCTTGTTACAGATGATACAGTCGAGATTTGCCTTGCACCCTTCCGCTAGATGACCATTGGTCTTGCATCTAAAACAGTGCGGTGGCCGAGGCTTTTTTGCTTTTGCTGTCTCGACCGGTGCAGAGTTGTCCCGCCTCTGTTGAATCTCCGCCTGTGGTCGAATTGCCCCCTGGCTGATCATCGGGGGATTCCGCCTTGGTGGCCCGAAACCTTCCCTGCCGTATCCCCGTCCAGGACCATGCCCTCGTCCCGCCGGCGGCCGGAAAGTCGGTTGCCGATTGTATTGTGGCCGCTGCCTTGCCGTTGGCGGAACATGTTTTTGCATGGGTGGACGCGCCTGGAATTGTGGCGGTTGAGGTTGAGGGTGGGTTGCCGGTTGACGAGCGGGAGCAGGCGGGCGTGAAGCCATGGCTGCGTAGCTAGGTTTGCCTTGCTTTGCGCCACCGGCTAGGGCGATGGGTTTAATTTGATCAACCCTAGGACCCAGCCTTGGCGTAAAGTCCCTGGACACTCCGTAAATTCTAGCGCGAGCGATTAACTCAGCCCGGCTGTATTTAGCCGAAGGCCCAGTCCCAAGCTGAGAATTCAGGATCGCCTCTGATTCGATCTCCTCCGAGGTTGCACTTCGGTTCACAAGCGACAATGGTAAGAACGCCTCTAGCGTGATCTCCGATGGCTTCCTCTTTGGCAAAGGTCCTTTCCATGGTCGAATTTGGCAACCACGACTAGGGACAAAACATCTAGATCTAATGGAAGGTTTTAAAGGGACGGAAATGGTGGCTGCGATCTGTTGACCGACATTCGCGGAACTAGCGCCGCCACAAGTTCCATTCCCCTCTCTGTTAACCAGCCCAGATGCAGGACCCAAAGAACCGGCAGAGCCGCGATCTCCATTCACCGCCCTGGAATCCGGATCTACCCCAGAACCAGGAAAAAAAGCCGAAAGATTCGAATTAGAATTTACCTTACACTGCGAAGAGAATCCCCCGGAGATTGAAGTTCCCCGCACTGGTGAGCCCCTTTCCGGAACCTTAGCCGACACCGGAATCAGTGAAGGAGATGGCCGAGGGTTGACGGCACGCCCCTCGGAATCGCTCTCCACAACGCCCACTGGATCTCCAGGCGGTGAAGGGGATGAGCGAGGAAAGACGGATGGGCGCCGCTCGCCTTCCGCGTCACCCGCGGGAGCATCTCCAGCAGGAGAGGATGACCGACAGATGGAGAAGGGGATGGCGGAATCGCCCTCCGCATCGCCCCTGGACATCTGTCTCCTCTCACCGAGGTTACAGATGGGCATTGAGATATACTAGTCATCAGCTAAAACTCTGCTTGCAGAAAATGGAGTCATCTTTAGTTACAGTGAAATTTTAACCGCTATAGTGTAATTTTAGTTATAAGCCACAGCTTTTCAGTTCAATCGAGCGGGCTTAAAAACCGTTTTGTTTTTTTCTGAAGGAAATCTACTAGCCGGGGCGCGTTAGGTTGTACTTTTGGCACCGGCGCATCCAACTTTCCACGACAAAGACTGAACTTGGCTGGCGATTAGACCTTGCATAGCAGGACAATAATTTCCTCTTCCCCGTTTCTTGCCACGAAAATATTCAGGCAGATATTTGACAGGGTGAAAAAGATGTACTTCCGGCGCAGTGAGCGACTGGCTGACCGACGAGAGAGAGAGAGAGAGAGAGAGAGAGAGAGAGAGAGAGAGAGAGCACGGATGGGTCGAGGGAGAAGAGGACAAGGATGGATCAGAGTAAGGGTGGAGCGTCAGTCACGTTGCCGGCCCTGGCCGGGCTCTTCCTCCTCCTCTCTGCTGCCGCGCAACCCTACACGACCGAATCTCTCCAAACGGTCCATTTCACACATCGCCGGCCACAGCCACCGATGGACGGGCGGATTGTGCCCCGTGAGATGACCCTTCGAGCTGCCACGCCGCTTTGCCTGCTCCTCTCGCCGTGCTCTGCACGCCGGATCATTGCAGGTCCACTTCTCTTTTCCTTCCTTTTATTATTCTCCTAAGCAATGACGAACTTCTCTCCGTAAAATCCCCGTGCTCCAGACGGGTTTTAATCGCTGTATTTGACCTGCTTTGACATTTACGATTTTTAACGTGACAGGTCGGTAAACTTGCTTACATACTCCAAGTCAGTTAGGCTTAGATGTGTTAAAGGAGGGCAAAATTGATAAAAAAAAATGTGGATCTTTGGGATCGGTGGTGCGCACAAGTCTGCCCTGCTCCTGAAGTGCACGTAACACCAACTCCCCCTCCAAATCCTCCATCCGTCGCCTACATGCAGATCACAGCATCCCTTCTGACAGGAAAGAAACTCCTCCATGCCTGCAATAATAATATCCCAGCTAGGCCCCTTGCGATATCAGGGATTCCCTCTCATCTTTCCCTTTCTATCCGGGATGCAAGAGAAAAGCTCGTCATTTGACATGAACATCTCATGGTATATGTTGTACTGTGTATGCATCTGATGTTCCATCCATCAAGCTTGCCTATACATATTTTTGTCGGCCATTGCGCGATCGAGCCTTCAAGTGCGCCCAAAAAGTTGATCTCCATCTCATGAAAAGAAGGTCCCAAGCTTTCGTTCTCTCTCCCCACCTCTCTCGTGGTTGCTTTTCTTGCTGCTTTTTTTTTACATGCATGCACATGTAGGTCAAAGCTCCATGCAAGTTATGTGTGCTTAAGCTTGGCATGGAAACCTCTTTGTTTTTGGGAGTGCCTCCAGCTACATACCCTTGCACACTTCTCCTTTTTTCTAGGGCATGCAAACAATGGGACATGACACACAGCCTTTCTGCAGGGAGGTTGGGATGCTTGCACAGAAAAGAACACATAGCTATAGTAGAAACTTGACTGGTACAGGAAAGACAGGTTTAAGGTTTTCCACATGTAGACGCACAACGGCGGTGAAATTTGATCCAGGACAAATATTGCAAAGATGGTAAAGCCAATAGTACATGTAGCAATAGGACAGCAGCACAGTATCATGTAGGAAAGCATGGCGAACTTATCCATTTGCATATGTAATATATAACCATTTTTTTTCTTCTGGAAGAAGATGTTGCTACAAATTAAATAATGGTTACTGCTCTAGAAAAATACGCCTGCAGTAGTCTTGGAGCAGTATTCAAAAGAATATTCTAGCAGAAACTTGAGGCCTTCTAGAGAAACAAGAGAATTTGCAATACACACAATTAATTGCATAAGACTGTACTCTCCCATAAGCATTTCCTTTGAATATATGTACTCCATGATTAAGTGTGATAGAGCAAGAGAGCAACAGTATTCCGCCCATGTTTCGAAAACGAGATAAATGATTAAATTGACGCATCGCAGCCGCTTTTCAGGATTCTCGAACGACGAGTTAGGGCCTGTTTGGGAGAGCTCCACCAACTCCAGATTCACGAAAAACGTGGATCTGGAGCTGGATTCACCGTGGAGCAGCTTCATGGTGGATCTGAGATTCTTCAAAGTGTTTGGTACAGCTCCACCTCCTTCTCTATCTCACTTCCACCTGGGCCCCACGCGTCAGGGGGCAAAATGAAAAAAAAAATCCAACGGCGGACGGCGCAGGCGAGGCGGACGGCGGCGCCGGCCCGGGGGGAGGCGGGCGCGGCCCCGGGCGGCGCAGGCGAGGCGGCGCCGGCCCGGGGGGAGGCGGAGGCCGGGAGGAGGCGGGGAAGGCGGGCGCGGCCCCGGGCGGCGCAGGCGGTGCCGGGAGGAGGCGGGGGAGCGCGGTCGCCGGGAGGAGGCGGGGGAGCGCGGTCGCCGGGAGGAGGTGGTTGGAGGCGGGGGAGGCGGAGGCCGGAGGAGGCGGTCGGAGGCGGGGGAGGCGGAGGCCGGGAGGAGGCGGGGGAGCGCGGTCGCCGGGAGGAGGCGGAGGCCGGGAGGAGGCGGTCGAGGCGGAGGCCGGGAGGAGGCGGTCGGAGGCGGGGGAGCGCGGTCGCGGGCGGACGGACGCGGTCGCGGTCGGAGGCGGGGGAGCGCGGTCGCCGGGAGGAGGCGGGGGAGGCGGAGGCCGGGAGGAGCGCGGTCGGCGGTCGGAGGCGGGGGAGCACGGTCGCCGGGAGGAGGCGGGGGAGGCGGGGGCCGGGAGGAGCGTGGTCGGCGGTCGGAGGCGGGGGAGCACGGTCGCCGGGAGGAGGCGGGGGAGGCGGAGGTCGGGAGGAGATGGAGGAGGTGGTGCGGGAGGAGTAGGGGTGGGCAAAATACCCGCTACCCATTACCCGTACCCGAATTACCCGAACCCGAACCCGAAATACCCGAACCCGAGGTACCCGATCCCAAATTCGGATAGCGATTCTGATTACCCGAAATTAGTTTGGGTAGTTCGGGTAATATCCCCCGGTACCCGAACTACCCGAACTACCCGGTAATCATGTCACTTTATTAGTAATTTAGTATATGATTCTCTCTGTTTGAACAACTGTCTGTGATATATTATTCTATGCAAATTGCTGCTGAAATTCTATGCAAATTGCTGCTGAAATTATGTACAAATTCTGTGCAGTTTGCTGAAATTCGATGCAGTTTGCTGAAATTCGGGTATATCGGGTATACCCGAACCCGAACCCGAATTATCGGGTACCCGAAATTGCGGGTAGTATTTTTTTGGGGCTAATATCGGGTAGCAGTTTTCATTACCCGAATTTCGAATTACCCGAATTACCCGACCCGAAAAAATCGGGTAACCCGAACGCCCACCCCTAGGGAGGAGGCAGACGCGGGGGAGGAGGCGGGGAAAAGAAAAAGAACGAACCGTTTTTTGTGTAACCAGTGGCAAAGGTGGGTAATTTTCACCAACTCCACCAATTTGAGTTTGGTGGAGCACCCCTTGAGGTGCTCCATGGATTTGGTGGATCTGGAGCCAGATTCATGGTTTTGGTGGAGCAGATCCACGGTGGAGCTGCTGGAGCTGGAACTGTTTGGCTTAGAAAAGTGGATCTGGATCTGAATTTGGTGAATCTGGAGCTGGTGGAGCTCTCCCAAACAGGCCCTTAGTTACTCTAAAGGGGTGAAGTAAACCATACAAACACGCGCTAGCTGCTAGTTATGTATATTGGCTTCATAGAGATCCTATTCAACTCCGTCGGAAATCGCAGGTGCTGTAAGTTGCTATCTTTCTTCTAGCCAAGCTTGCCTCCCGACACGTAACAAAGGGCTAATCAAGGCCATTGCTCTTCATGAGACACTGTATTCGTAGGCTACATATACTCGTATTCTCTATATTAGATTGTATTTTATCTCCGGATTAGATTATATTTTGTCTACTAGTGTGTATTATGTTCTACCTAAACACGATTTCCTTGATTTTACTACTTTGTCATAAATAGAAGCTCCTCGTATACAGTTCATATTGTTGATTTTCCTACTTTGTCCTAAACGGGAGCTCTTCGTATCAGTTCAGATTGTTAATAATTGTTTTGTAATTTTTCCCTTTTTCCTGTTCTATCTTGAATGCCTTCTTTTCTACTCTGTTCCAAATGGCATATACAGTTCGGATTGTTTACGATTGTTTTGTAAATTTTTCCCCTTGATTTTTCTATTCTTTGAGGGATACCTTCTTTTCTACTCTGTTCCGAATGGAAGCTCCTCGTATATAGTTCGGATTGTTTTGTAAAGTTTTTCCCCTTGATTTTCCTATTCTATCCTGAACGTTTTCTTTTTTTTCCTTTGCTAATTTAGATCCATCTCAACTATTATAATTTGAACCCATGTTGATTGGCGGTATAGATCTTTTTCTTCGATTAATATAGTAATTTCTACCCCTTAAAAGCGAACGTGAGACTTCTTTGGCTTCTGATTTAATAATATAATAGATTAGTAGTTCAATATTTTGGTGAAATTTTAGCAAAATTTTGCTAATTTTGTTTCTTTCGGTTGGTGATGAAAGGAAAAGCATTCGACTAAATTTTTGCCGAATTTATTCTTATTTGAAATTTATCTAAATTTTCGTTAAATTTTATCAAAATTCAAATGATGTTTGAATATTTCATCTGAATTTTAACTGAAATGATGAAATTTTGTTCATTTCACCTCTTCCGTTGCCCTCCGATTTTTTTTAAATTTTTTTTCAAAACAGAAGTTTTCCCCTGAGTACAGTACACTACTTCAGAAGCTAGCCCAAAGCTGATCAAATCTCGACAGATTTCCATGATCGAGTAAAGCTAGGCGTTATCCCTTGAGATCGCCCTAGCTGATACAAGCGGTGAAACTACCAGATGGAGTACTAAGTACTAATTAACTAGAGAACAAACAGTAGCAAGAGAAGAACAGCAGCAGCAGCAACCAAATCAAAGAGCAACTCATCAGCTCGTATACAACACTACATAGTTTAACTGCACGTGCGCACAGCTAGCACCGGCCGGCCATATAGTACATATCCATGCATGGCGGTCGACGGATCATTCATAGCGACCTGGCAGCGGCGCCGTCGTGCTCGATGTCGGAGACGGCACCGTCGTCGTCCTCGTCGAGGCCGTCGATGCCGCCGTTGCAGCCGAGCGCGCCGTGGCCGTGGCCGAATGCGCGGGCGTGGTCCTTGAGCGAGCGCTTGTGCTTGAACTCGGAGCCGCAGAGGCAGTACCAGAGCTTGCCGCAGTTCTTCTCGTGCGTGCGCCAGTCGCCCTTGACGGCGAAGGACTTGCCGCACTTGCGGCACAGGAAGGGCTTCAGCCCGTGCTTGCGCTTGTAGTGCGTCTGCAGCGTCCGGAAGTCCTTGAGCGGCTTGGCGCGCGGGTGGTCGATGTTGTTCCGGCACCCCGGCGCGCAGCAGTAGCACGGCAGCCGCAGCATCGCCGTCGGCTGGATGCCGCGCAGCGACTCCGGCCCCTTCCGGTACTGCGAACCGTGCCCCCACATGTGCATCTGCAATACTCGCACGTACGTTGCATACATACAAAAGCACAGATCAGCATACTATCTACTACATTCTTGATCAGAACTTGTACACATCAACATTAGGCACTACTGTACGTAACATGTTAATTCAGCAAGAACTACTTCCACAAACAAGTTGCATTGCTTGATCAGTGCTGGCTATGTATGAATCATGATCATATGCTGCATTTTAAGGTAGGGTTCGAGTGATTGTGGTTTCCATGTGGGCATGAGGCGAGATGTAAAAATTAGTGCTAGAGCTGTTCATTTAGTACATCGTATGCTGGGCTGCTGGCAGCTGGATTTTAATGCGTCGCTCATTTCGAGATGCATATGGATGTTTTTAGCGTTGGTTGCTTATGATCAGACGAGAGGCTGGCTGGCCTGATCAGTAGCTCAGACCTTCCCCATGCAGTGGCAGCACTCAGTGGGTGAAACCGGAGAAGCCGCATGAGTGCAGACGCCTTTTGAAAGTGAGGGCTCTACCAGACTAGTAGCCCCTTACTTGTACATGTGTTTGTGTTGTTTCTTTCGAAAGAGTTGAGAAAGAGGGAGAGTGTACATGTGTGTGGTGTGTTTGGGTCTGGTGCACAGTGGAACTGGCAGGGACAGTAGAGCTAAGCTACAGCAAGAGTACTGCAGATCTCTTGCGGTTCTTGGGAGGAGTAAAGGGTGCAGCGTGCGTACATATCCTGACTCATTATTTCTAAGTGATAAACAAAGAAAGAAAAGGTTAGTTGTCCTGATCAACACCCAATCTAGCTAAGCAAAGCTCATAGTACATGAAAGATCAGTGCTGAGGATTGGTAGTGGACTGCGAGATAAGATCAAATCAGATCAACAGAGTTGTGTAGTAGAAAGCAGCAACTGGGTTGGCCCTGTGCCTGCAGCAAGCTGCGGCTAGCTAGCTTTTGCATCAGATCGGACACTAGCTGCATGCTCATAAGATCTCTTTCCATCAATAGATATATCTGGTGACCAAGAAGATGCATCTATGTGTGGAGAAACAAAGGCGAAGTGAAGAGGTCTTCACTGGGATCTCCACAGCGCCATCCACCACTCGTATGCATTTCCAAAGAGCCCCCGAAAAGCTAACACGCTCCCAGAAAAGCTTAAAAGTTGCATGCATGGCTCACCCTGGCCATATCTGTCTTGTTCAATCACACGAAAAAGCAGCCAATGTGCGGCTCCTGAGTTTAATCTCCGGTCAGAGACCGTCCAAGTTCGTGGATCATGGTTAATTTCCAGGAAAATTATCACTTTGCTAATTGAGGCAAAACAAAACAAAAACTAACCATAAAAAGAAGCTAGAGCCTAGAGCAGCAAGCATGTAGAATTAGCCTGGCTGGTGGCTCACCTGCATGTTGTTGTATCGGTTGAAGGTTTTGAAGCAGACGGGGCAGGAGAACTGCGTCGGGCCGATGAGGATCTGCGACGGCGTCGGGATCCAGTACTGCCCCTTGTTCAGCCGCCCGATCGGCGTCCACGGGAACCCTAGCGGCGCCACGGCCGGCCCGTCGCCCCCGCCGCCGCTCTCCCTGCCGTCGTCGTCCTCCTCCTCTTCCTCCTGCGCTGCCCTCCCGGTCGAGAGCCCGGAGATGAGGTCGGCCGGAACGACGCTAGGTAGGCCGATGTGCAGCGCCACCGTCACGTCCCCCGCAGCGGCGCCGGAGCCTCCTTCCACGTCCATCGGGTCGCCGGCCGCCTTGGAGTTGAGGTCGGCGAAGAGCCGTCCCGCGCGCTGCTGGTGGATATTACTGCTCTTGGGCCCCGGTACCACCTCCTCCTCCTCTTCGCCGTCGTCGTCGGACTCCGGGCCGTGCTGCTGTTCTTGCTGGCTGCGCGAGGCGGGGGTGAGCGAGAGGAGAGGCAGGGCTTCCCGGAGCGGAGGCGAGGGCGGGCCAACAGGAGGCGCTGGAGCAAGCGGCGGGGGCGGCGTCGTGAAGAAGGGGATGGGGTAGGCGGAGAGAGGAGGAGCCGCCGGCGCGGCGGGGAAGTAGTAGCGGTTGTGGTGGTTCTTGAAGAATCCTGTGTAGGGGTTCTCCATGGCAAGCGAGCTAGGCGAAGGGTAACTTGCGCTTCTTGGTTTGTGTGGTAGTTGGCGAGGGGTTATTATAGGGTGCGTGGTATAGAGAGAAACGGTAACGCATAATCAGTTTTATTTGATATTTGTATTTTAAAAAACTATAAATAAAATTTGTATTTGAAAATATTTATATTCGTATTTGAGAATATTTGTATCCATACTTGAGAATATTCATATTTGTATTCGTATTTGAAAATATTCATATTCGTATTTGTATTCGAGACTATTCGATTCGTATTTAATCCCCGTTTCCTATGCCTAACGGTAACTGACCAAAAATCCTGGGAAAAACCTGGATGAATTTTGTGAATAGAAATTTGAATTTGGGTGGTTTGAAACTGGCAACCATTCCAGTAACCAGTAAAAAACCAGTGAAAAACTGACAAAACCGCTAGGAATTTCTTCTGCCGATATTTGTTATAAAAGTTGTAAGAGGATATTCATATTCGACCAAATTAAGTACATATTTGATTCGAATTTATATCCATTACAATATTCGATTTGTATTTGTATTCGATAATAATTGAATTCGTATTTATTTTAAAAATATGAATCGTATTCATATTTAAGATTATTCAATCATATCCGATCCGTTTCCACCCCTAATGCGTGCTATGTGTTAAGGGGACAGGTACGAGTATTTACAATGGAGCTTAGCTAGTGCGTGCCTGGACTCGAAGAGAAACTCTCAGAACTCATGTTTTCCTAATCCATTTTAATTAACAAATTAAGACTAATGAAAATTAATTGAGTACTAGATTAAGCAATTATGCATGCAATTTTTTTATGCAAGAACATAATGAACAAATAAATCATTTCCACAAGACCGGTCCACGTAAAAATTTATGAGCCATTTCAAAATTCAGATTTTCGAATACAAATACATCTCAGCACGACCTCAAATAATGCATGTCAATCATAAAAATAATTATAGTCCAGTTATAAGAAATAATTCCATCCATTAAGAAATAATTAACATAGTTCTTCAAATCAAATAAAAATATTAATAGTCCACATTACATCAATATAACAGTCTGAAGTACATAATTTTACATCTCAAATTACATTTAATTACAATTTTTGATCTCCAACAATTATAATTTCAATTACATAAATTACAATCCTAATTACATCAAATTAAAATCTCGATCTCCAACTAAGGTCATCATCTTTGAAAAATAAATAATTGCAATCACATCAATATCGCTAAATTAGAATAATTGGTATTATTTTATTTGCAAAAAAAACAAATAACTGAAGACCGATAAAGATTGAATAAAAAAATAAATGAAAGTTTGTTGCCGTTAGAACCCGTTCAGCCTTAGAATACCGAAATCTTTAGCGCTCACTAAGATAGCAAGACTGTCCGGGGGCCGACCGGCACCTCTCACTTAAAATGAGCATCATCATTTGGCAGAAAATATAGTTCAACACCCACTTTTTATTTTACCGACTTACCTTCCGCAGTAGAAAAACCGAAGAATAGTGCCGAGCTCACCTGATGGACCAAAGGTCCCAAGGTTTTACCCAAGCACACAGTCAGCTGAAAGAGCCAAGGGGATAAGGGAGGGGCAGCCAAAACTTTGCACAAGCCAAGAGAGAGAAGCCAGCCGAATGCCTTCTCTCTCATAAGCAAGCTAGCACTAGCAGCCTCATACAAGCATCACTCCTATTTCATTTTTCAACCAAGAACTCACCCAAAGCCAAGACAAGCAAAGAGCCAACTCCATTCTTAGAACTCAGCCAACCACAATAGAGCCAAACCGAACACCGTCACCACCCACAAAGCCAGCCACCAAGAGAAAGTAAGGAAGAGAGAAGTGGAGGAGATGAGCTAAGAAAGTAGAGGAAGACGAAGAAGAGGAGCGATGACCACGGATGACCACTTTGGGTCGGCCTCAACAGCAAGATGACACCATCGGCAACGACAAGAGGAGGCCATCCACATCATCATGCACGTGAGAACCGCAACACGGCCATCACGAGTGTCGTCCACATCCTTTCCATTTCAGCCCGACAACAAGTAGGCCCCCATTTTCCCCAACCTTTTCCCCCTGTTGTCAAGACCACAACACAACAACACAGCACATGCCAGCACCTCACACACCACAAGCCAACCAGTTAGGTAAGGTGGCTCGAGGAGAGGGACCACCCAACCTTAGCTAGCATGGCTACAACGCACCAGCGATGAGCTAATAGGAACCGCTGCGCACCCTTGGAAGAAAGAGCATTCTCCCCAGCGCAAGCCCTCCCCTACCAAGTCCCATCATGACGACACTTGTAGGATTTCCCAAACCATGTGTAATTAGGAGTAAAGCAAGATGAAAATAGAAACTAAATCAAAATGCTTATGGTAAAGGGGGAGAAAGAGTACACCATTCAGGTAAAAAGAAGAAGAGGTGGTGAACTGACAGAATCGTAGCAAGCCATGGGGACTGGAGCATGGTGCTCGGCTATGGCCAAGCCAGACCCCTAGAGCACCCAAGTCGGTGGCGACAAGGTAGGAGACCATAGGAGCCAAGGAAGCTGTAGACGCCGAGGAAGCACCATGGAGACTAACCAGAGACTAAACGAGGGCAGCGCGCTCGCTACATGAAACTATTGGCCCATGGACGGAACCAACATACACACACGGTGGGCAAAACTCACATGAACACCTCTTCTCAACTCAAGACACACTAGAGATTTGAGCTGCGTCAATCAGCTATCGCATTTCCATTTTCTCATCATATTTATAGACACAGGTTACAGATACACAGGCTAACGAAGTGCCCGACTCTTTTGGCACGATCCCCATGACAACTCATTTCACCAACCACCTCACACAGCTTAGAGGATACAACCTGTTTGTCCAGACATACTGCTATCGGACAAAGTCTATGACCGCACACAAACCTGACCTTCTTTGGGTTCTCCTTCGAGTCCTGTATCGAGTCCTTCGACTATGTCTTGTTGACCACGGTGCCTCGACCATGCCTCACAACCACGGCTGCTTCGACTATGGTGCCTACGACCACTTCATCAACCATAGCTTGTTGACCACATCTTTCGACCATGGCTTCATCGACCGCTTCACCAAAAACGGCTTGTCGATCAACATCTCCAGTAGTACCGCTCACACAAACGGTACTACCGGTCTTCGAGCACGACCGGGATATTATATCACAACTACTGCTACAATACTCCTTCGAATATCGACTGCATCGACTTACGATTATGACCACTGCGCAATTTGACTTGCGACTATGACCACTGCGCAGTTCAAATTACGACTACAACCACTGCGCAGTTGGACTTATGACTATGACCACTGCACAATTCGACTTACGACTACGACCACGCAGTACTCAACACACGAGTACAACCACACAGTACTCAACACATGAGTACTCGACATGACTACACAGTACTCAACACACGAGTACTCAACACGACTACAATACTTGAACGCACCGAGTGCTTTACATACAACACACCATACTTGAACACACTGAATACTCTACACACAATACACAGTACTTAAACAGTAGTATCTTCAAAAATTAAACCTTAAAAATTCCACTTAATTTGATAATCTATTTTCTATGATAATGAGAAAGAGATGAGTCATACAGTGCATTTCTTTGCTATTAATACTTGCTGAGTACATTTGTACTCACCTTTACTATTAAATTCCTTTGTTAGATCCCTGTCTAGTTGAGGATTGCCTTAGGTTAGACGTGGGGTATTCAGGCCTAGAGAATGACGTGTGGGACAAAGACGAGTACATCGAGGACCTTGGCAAGTTGGATGACATACTTGGGGATGGGGACAAGCGGGTTGCCTTTAGTGTTTAGTCTTCAGGAGTTAGGGTATTTAAGTTGTTGTATTGAGTATTTATATAATTAGAGTCTATAAAAGAACTTTTGTAAAAGTTTTGTAAGATGGTTGTAAATTAGGGCGTTGTATATTTAAAGACTTTATGTAGGATCAAGGATACCGACTAGAGGGGGTGAATAGGAGGTTTTTAAATTTTTCTTGTTAACTTGATTAATTCTTTACAAGTTAAATGGCAAGAATGTAAAGCAATTAATCCTACACGATTCTAGTCAAGAATATAGCAATCCTAGCTCTAAGCAAGTAAATGATCACAATGAAATGAATAAACAAGAGCTAAGAAAAGATGAACACAACCAATGTTTTTACCGTGGTGTTCAGAAACTTGCCGGTTTCCCCTAGTCCATGTTGAGGTTAGCTCGAACGAATCGGACCAGCTCCATGAATTAAGCCGAAGCACCTCGATCACTAGTGGTAGCTCTTTCCCGCTCCGGGTAGGTGATCTCCGACCTTCACAAGACTACCGGGTCTTCTCACAAGCTCCTTGAGAAGATCACCGATCAAACCTCCGCCCAATCGTCCAAGTGCCGGCAAGCACTAAGAGTAATAAATCCGGGCTTCACTTGAATGCAAACTAGTGCCAATTGGATCAACTAATGAATTCTAGCACTATTTGCTCAACCACCTCAAATTGAATGCAGAAAGTGACTATGAGAGTGGAATGAATGCTCTAAGGCTCAAAGAATGTTCAATGAGTCTCTAACTTCTGTCCTTGAGCAGTGGTAGGGGTATTTATAGCCTCCACCAACCAAACTAGCCGTTTGGCAATCAGGATGAGCGGTACTACCGCCCTTATGGGGCCGGTACTACCGCTACCAAATCTTCGCGACAGAATAGCTATGTCAGAGCTCTGTTGTAACCGTTGGATTTGCGGCGCGGTACTACCGCAATTGTGATTTGCAGTACTACCGCTCACCGGTAGTTCCGCAAAGTTGGCGCGGTACTACCGCTCTCCAGAAATCCAAAAGTCGTAAATTCGGCGCTCTCTGGAAAAAAGGCTCCGCTCTGAAATTGGAGCTTCCGGACTCCGCAAGTACCGCTCTGAATAACGGAACCCAGCGGTAGTTCCGGCGTTCAAATCGCTAGTACTTCCGTTCCGTGAATTTCCAAATTTCATCCGGAGGAGCTCTCTGGAAAAAACGTTCCGCTCAGCCTCCGGATCTTCCGGGCTCCGGAAGTACCGCTCGAAAATGTGGAACTACCGCTCACTGCAGTAGTTCCAGTGTTGAAACCGCCGGTACTTCCGTTTCCAGAAAAATTAAAATGCATCCGAGGGTGCTCTTTGGGAAAAAGGCTCTGCTCGAAATTCGGAGCTTCCGGTCGCCGGTAGTACCGATTCTGGGCGCGAAACTACCGCTCTTCGATAGTTCCAACGTTCATAACAGCGGTACTACCGCTCTTCTAGACAGAGCACAGAGATGATTTAAAATCAGATTTTTGATGAATGCAAGCTTCTAAATTGATCCAAATGGCACATAAATTTGCTATCAAGCTACTTGCCATGATCCCTCTTTATGGTACGATTTTCTACCCTATGATCCGGTCTTCCACCATTCTCCTAAGACTGGTAAAAATAAAAGGAATCCTATTCTAAGTATAACTTTGCCTTTAGCCAAACTTGGGTCTTCACATATATCCTTTGACTTGCATCTTGTTGCTCTCAAATGGACTAAACCTTCGCATGCTCATTAAAACATGTTAGTCCCATATTCATATAAATTCAATAATTACCAAAACCAATTTTTAGGGGCCTAGATGCTTTCACTTTAGCCCTGTATAGCAAAAGTATTGTCTTTAGCTACTGTTCCATTGCAACACTTTGATAAGCTTATTATTGACTAGAGCAGTGTTATACTGGCTAAACAAATAATAATCAATTGCCTATATGTTATTACCCCTTGGTAATAACACGTGGCGACTCAAAAACTATGTATGCCCTTGTTTCTACGGAGCAGTTTGTGTGAGAGGAGTGTGTATGGTTCGTTGAATGCAGTTTATATTCATTAAATTTGTGGGAATCTGGTCCGAAAAGAATTTCAATGTACATACCGGGGCTTCGTTTGGTTCGAAGTTAAGAGGCCGGTTCATTTAACCCATCAAGCAACTTTTATGTCAGATCGGTAGATAGGTTAACCTAGGAATATACTAACTTAAGGACTAATGTTGTTCCGCATGAACTCAATCCACTACTACAGAAAGCCTAATAGTAGACGCTAAATCATAGACGGTTTTGTGAAACCGTCTGTGATGTACACTATTATAGACGGTTTTAATTTGGAGGCCGTCTGTGGTATTTGTGGTGGGAAAAAGGAGTATCACAGACGGTTCTTACCGCTGAACCGTCTGTGATATTCCAATATCACAGACGGTTTTATAATAAAAACCGTCTGTGATATTTCAGATTATCACAGACGGTTTTATAATAAAAACCGTCTGTGATACGTTTCCCGCCTTGCAATCCCTCAAAATTTCAAATTTTCCCGCTTAAGTACGAGTATGATTCAGTTTTGAGACACCTTCAGTAAAACGGGCATAACTTTTGCATACGGTGTCCGTTTTCGACGTTCTTGTACTCGTTGGAAAGCTAACGACGAGCCCGATCCAAAAAAAATGACCCGCTTGCGCCCGTCGCCCTCCAAGACCCCGAAAATCGGCCATCTTTGGACTTAAACCTGCGTCGCAAGTTTTTGGTGTCGGTTTTTGCTCTTTTTCTTGGTCTTCCTTTCGGAATTTGGATTTTTCTTCAACTACGAAGTTGTAGATCTCGTCGAAACCTTTTAAATGAGTATATATAAGCTATATAAAACGTTGCTATTTTATCTTTTCAGACTATTTGTTTATATTGCATCGATATATAAAATTATGTGCTCTAATTCACAGACGGTTCTATATATAGAACCGTCTGTGATATGCATTCATCACAGACGGTTCTAACCAATATAACTGTCTGTGATAATCTGACCGCTGGGCCCGTCGATCCTCCTCAACCCAATCTCCGTTCCCGCGCCAAAAATTTTGAACTCCCGCCTCTCCCTCCCTCTCCCTCCCCTATAAATATAACCAAACCCAGCCTGTCTCCTCTTCCTTGCTATCCTCCTCCGTGCTGTCCTCCTGCTTGCTATTCTGCTCCTCCTTGCTATTCTCCTCCTCCTTGCAGACGACGCACAAATCTACAGGAGACAAGACACCGCAGAAGCAACTAGCTCGTGCCAACCGTGCAGGGGCGAGAAGGCATCCAGCTCATGCGTTGCATCAGGGGCGAGAAGACATAGAAGATCTTTGCTTTTTCTTTGTTCTTGTTGTGTAACCTGCTTGTTGTTTTGGGATATTGTAATCTTTTTCTCTGTTCTTGTTGTGTAACCTGCTGTTCTTGTTGTGTAACATTCTCGTTGTTTTGGGATATTGTAATGGTAGGCTCTAATCTTAATAAAAATGGATGTTTTATGTTTGTGAAATGAATTGAGATGTGAATTGGATGTATACATATACATGTTGATCTGCTTGTTTCAGAGGGCATGGCTAGCATTTCCTGAGGCTAGCCAATAAACAGAAATAGGTTTAGGAGTAGAAGAGAATATCACAGACGGTTTTATAATAAAAACCGTCTGTGATTTATAAATATCACAGACGGTTTTTAGTTAAGAACCGTCTGTGATATTAAAATCACAGACGGTTCGAAAACCGTCTGTGATGACCTCGTATTATCACTGACCCATAAATTCAGACGGTTCACAAAAACGTTTGTGATGACGTTTTTGAACCGTCTGTGATGGCCTTTTCTGTAGTAGTGATCTCTCTTTCGCTTATTAACTCAGCTAACTCACATAAATGGGTTTCCTGAAAGAAAAATCTAGATTAGACTAAGCAAGCTATATATAGGTTAGAATTATCCTATCCATATAAATATAAAAAAATTGGTGAGATTAAAAGAGAAAACCTAAAAATTACATCGCTAATCAAAAGAAAAGGAGAATGATCTATGTAGTTTACTTAATAGGTCTTGGTTATAATGATGTAGATTAATCCGATATATACAAGAAGTTATTTTAACGTAGAATCAAGCCATGCCCAAATGTAGTTTATGTTAACATCTTGAGTGATCACATTGTATGGATACACACACACATATTTCATACTCCCAGAGGATGTACTCTCATATCTCCCTACCGTTGATCTACTTTAAGATGGGAGCCGACTGAACGGGTTCTTCCCTATTGAATATCTTTGTTAGCAGCCAAATGACCCGGTGGAATAAAAGGAAATACCTTTTTTTTTCCTTTAAATGCTGCATGCACGCACAACTAATTCGGGATTAGATGGAACCGCCCAATTCAAAATTTCAAATGGTAATGATAGTACTAGTTGGTGAAACATTTGGAAGCAATAAAATACGTATTTTCAAAAAAAAATGCTCCAAATTACATCGGCTTACACTCTACGGACTGCTTAAAGAGTACTATGCATCAATCAAATTAGTAGTATATATGCTTCTTAAAGAAGTATCTGGTTCGGAAGAACTTAAAAAAGTAGCATGCTTCAATCAAATTAGTAGTATTCTTCACAAAGGAGTACGTATATACTTGCTAGTAAGGAGTATATACCTAAGTAATAAAGAAGAATAGTTAATATTAACATTAATATACTAGAAGGTGAGTATGACGTTGAAGGTTACTGCAAGCCATGCATCGGAGTATATACAGCTCGACGAGGTAGTATGATTAGTACTACCTACTTCCACTACTACAAAAGGCCTAATAGCAGACGCCAAATCACAGACGGTTTTGTGAAACCGTCTGTGATTTACACTATTACAGACGGTTTTAATTTGGAGGCCGTCTGTGGTATTTGTGGCGGGAAAAAGGAGTATCACAGACGGTTCTTACCGCTAAACCGTCTGTGATATTATAATATCACAGACGGTTTTATAATAAAAACCGTCTGTGATATTCCAGATTATCACAGACGGTTTTATAACAAAAACCGTCTGTGATATTGGAATATCACAGACGGTTTTTGTTATAAAACCGTCTGTGATAATCTGGAATATCACAGACGGTTTTTATTATAAAACCGTCTGTGATATTATAGTATCACAGACGGTTTTATAATAAAAACCGTCTGTGATACGTTTCCCGCCTTGCAATCCCTCAAAATTTCATATTTTCCCGCTTAAGTCCGAGTATGGTTCAGTTTTGAGACACTTTCAGTAAAACGGGCATAACTTTTGCATACGGTGTCCGTTTTCGACGTTCTTGTACTCGTTGGAAAGCTAACGACGAGCCCGATCCAAAAAAATGACCCGCTTGCGCCCGTCGCCCTCCAAGACCCCGAAAATCGGCCATCTTTGGACTTAAACCTGCGTCGCAAGTTTTTGGTGTCGGTTTTTGCTCTTTTTCTTGGTCTTCCTTTCGGAATTTGGATTTTTCTTCAACTACGAAGTTGTAGATCTCGTCGAAACCTTTTAAATGAGTATATATAAGCTATATAAAACGTTGCTATTTTATCTTTTCAGACTATTTGTTTATATTGCATCGATATATAAAATTATGTGCTCTAATTCACAGACGGTTCTATATATAGAACCGTCTGTGATATGCATTCATCACAGACGGTTCTAACCAATATAACTGTCTGTGATAATCTGACCGCTGGGCCCGTCGATCCTCCTCAACCCAATCTCCGTTCCCGCGCCAAAAATTTTGAACTCCCGCCTCTCCCTCCCTCTCCCTCCCCTATAAATATAACCAAACCCAGCCTGTCTCCTCTTCCTTGCTATCCTCCTCCGTGCTGTCCTCCTGCTTGCTATTCTGCTCCTCCTTGCTATTCTCCTCCTCCTTGCAGACGACGCACAAATCTACAGGAGACAAGACACCGCAGAAGCAACTAGCTCGTGCCAACCGTGCAGGGGCGAGAAGGCATCCAGCTCATGCGTTGCAAGTTTTTTGTTTTTTGCAAAAAAAACGACCAGCTTGCGCCAGTCGCCCTCCAAGACCCCGAAAATCGGCCATCTTTGGACCTAAACCTGCGTCGCAAGTTTTTTGTTTCTGTTTTTGTCCTTTTTCTTGGTCTTATTTTCGGAATTTGGATTTTTCTTCAACTGCAAAGTTGTAGATCTCGTTGAAACCTTTCAAATGAGTATATATAAGTCATATAGAACATTGCTATTTTATCTTTTCATACTAGTTGTTTGTATTACATCGGTATATAAAATTGTGTGCTCTAATTCACAGACGGTTCTATATGTAGAACCGTCTGTGATATGCATTCATCACAGACGGTTCTATATGTAGAACCGTCTATAATAATCTGACAGCTGGGCCAGTCGATCCTGCACCTCACCCCACGGATCGTAGCTCTACCTCTCTGTCTCGGCGCCAAAAAATTTCGAACTCCTGCTTCTCCCTCCCTCTCCCTCCCCTATAAATATAATCCAAACTCAGCCTCTTTGCTGGTCTGTTCTTCCTTGTTGTCCTCTTCCTTGCTGTTCTCCTCCTCCTTGCTGTTCTCCTCCTCCTTGCTGTCCTGCTCCTTGCTGTCCACATCCATGCAGACGACGCACAAGTCTACGGCGATGATAGTGGACGTCAAAGACATCCAGCTCATGCGTTGCTGGTCTGTTCTTCCTTGTTGTCCTCTTCCTTGCTGTTCTCCTCCTCCTTGCTGTTCTTGTTGTGTAATATGCTCGTTGTTCTTATTGTGTAATCTGCTCGTTGTTTTGGAATATTGTAATGGTAGGCTCTAATATTAATAAAAATGGATGTTTTATGTTTGTGAAATGAATTGAGATATGAATTGGATATATACATGTACATATTGATCTGCTTGTTTCAAAGGGTATGTCTAGCATTTCCCGAGGCTAGCCAATAAACAGAAATATGTTTAGGAGTAGAAGGCAATATCACAGACGGTTTTTAGTTAAAAACCGTCTGTGATTTATACATATCACAGACGGTTCTTAACTAAAAACCGTCTGTGATAATTATATATCACAGACGGTTTTTAACTAAAAACCGTCTGTGATAACTATATATCACAGACGGTTTTTAACTAAAAACCGTCTGTGATTATAACTATCACAGACGGTTTTTAGTTAAAAACCGTCTGTGATATTTGCATCACAGACGGTTTGAAAACCGTCTGTGATGACCTCGTATTATCACTGACCCATAATTTCAGACGGTTCACAAAACCGTCTGTGATGACGTTTTTGAACCGTCTGTGATGACCTTTTCTGTAGTAGTGTTCATTCGGATATGAAGTATTGGGGATACTGTTATGGAAAAGGGGTATATATCAAAATCAAAGTAGAGTATATTTTTTTAAGAAAGGGGTATAGTTCAATTTTATCATACTTAAACTAACCTTTGTGAAACATTGAAGATTAGATTTAGTAACAAGACATACCACAATTTCCTCATTGAGACGTATAATATGAAGAGTTAATATATAACCCGAAGAGGTAATACAAGACTGGTTATTAGCATTATTTCAATGTCTTGTTTCTATATTTTAATTAAATTCTACATTAATGTTCTTATATATTGCCCCATCAGTGTTGTGGTGTAGTATCCTTGATTGATTTTTGGACTCGATAAATTATGCTGTCACCATAAACAAGCGTTGTTCCTTGTAATTCATTGCTGAATTGTGTTTTGCTACAATAACTCAGAAAAATAAAGTAGTATAGTTAATATTAACATACATATACTACAATATATTGTCCAATGATGGTTGGATCGGTCATTAACTCCGGTCATTATACCAGAAAACAGGACAAAGAAAAAGAAAGGTGCCCTAAATTGTTTAATTAGTCACATGGCACTTTAATTTACATCCAACTAGAGCTTTTCATAGTAATCCATTTTCTGCATCTGACACATACTGGCCCTCTTCCTTTTAGCTTTTAAAAGCTACTTTTTAGCTTTTCTACAGTTACCAACTTTCAAATGGAGTGTCTTTTTAAGACAGAATCTATAAGTTGATTGGAGTACAAACTGTAGCGACTTCATTTATATCGGCGAAAACTACATGCGAGTTTCTATTACTCCGTACTCTCCCTCTCACAAACAACCCAAAAAATACAAGCCACAGTCAAAAGCCATAAGCTGAAATCAAAAAGAATAGACACTACTTCATCTGAAGCAAAATTGCATGAAACACTTGCTAAACAGTGTTCATCATTAATCTATCAGTATACCCTTTTCTCTTAATGCACATACCCTTTTCTAGTAGACAAACCTCCGGGGATAATTCAAGCAACAATTTCAGAAAACTAAGATTGAAAAAGAAAAGGAGGATGGCAGCATGGTTCTAGTCCTTGCGCCATTTGGATGTAGGTATATATTAGATATATCAACATGCATTTAGAAAGAAGTATCTAATAAGTAATTGTTAATTGCAAATGCATGTTGCAAGGACTATGCTGCTGAGCTTTATCCAAAATTAGAGAACTGAATATTCATAATAGAGAAGTTAATCAAAGAATCCCAATTCACTTAATGCATAAACCCTTTTCCAAAAAGCCTAATCTCCAATGGAGAATTTAAACAGTGACTCTAGAAACTCCATCGCTATCATATAACAAAGTTGAAGTCAAGAAGAGGAATACTGAAAGGAAGTATTCTTTTACCTCGTGCTCCCCAATTGTCGGTGGCTTCGCGACTAAGAATACCTGCATGTTAATTCACCTCGTGCTTCCCAATAGGTCAGCTTTGTGCTCTCCCGATGAGCTATGTGTGTGTGTGTGTCATTAATCATCTTTCCAAGTACTATCACTAGTTTCACAAACTTTACTAACACGTAACATAAAAATTAATGGACAAAGTTACAAATTTGAGACAATGCTAACCTTAAAACACGCACGTTTTGGGCCGGAGGGAGCTAGTCCTTACTTGAGGTGAAAATTCATCTATTTGTCTAGGTACAATTGATGGTACATGTACTATTATGTGTTTGGTCTGGTTTTTAATTTTTTGATGGGGACAAGGGAGTGATCAACTCGGCTTAAAAGCTTATGGCTTATGGCTGAAAACACTGTAGCTGGCTGAAAAAAGCACTGTAGCTGACAGAGACTTATTTCGCATAATTAAATTTAAAAAAATTTAAAAATATAAAAAATATGTTAGCCCATTACGTATAATACAAACAAATACGGGGAAAAAAGAACCGGCAAAAAAGCTCAACAAAAAGCCAAAAGTTCAGAAAAAGACGAAATTTATGGATAGTGCAAAATAAGCCAGAAGCCATAAGCTATAAGCCGAGTTGATCACAACCTTGACCGGAGGGTTTTCTTCCTCAATTTCTTCCTCCGGGGAATAGGTATCACACTGTTGAATCTTGTACACATTAGCATATAGTTAATGCCCATTTCGTTTTCTTTGGGCCCACAAGTCACGGATTAATGATGATGCTATTTGCCATGTTGTGCTCAGTACACTGACAAGTAAGGCACTCACGGTCAGAAGTCCAAGAGATCATATCACCGCCAGTATGTGGTCATTGTGCTATATTACGCCGTGGAACCTAGTTAGTTCCAAGGAATCTTTGTGAGTTTTAGTAAGATTTTGATGTCATGGCTCTTAGCTTGACACTTTTAACTAATTGTTATATCTAATAAGTAGAGACAGAAACATATAAGTAAAGAAGTATGCCATACACAAGTATATGCTTAGCCTAACTTTCGTGTGTCACACATACTAGCAAAGGCAGCATTCTGTGATTAAGTGGGCAACAGTACTGTTTCTATGTGTGACTAGATAGCACAGGTGGTAAGCTCCGTCCATTTTTTTTATATGATACACATGCACTACCCTCCTGCGTATTAAAGAAATTAAAGCACGTATTATGAGTTTGATCCCATCATTATAATTTATAAAGGGTTTTTGTTTGAAACATCCCATCTTGGCATGCTCTAAAACTTGCATCAAATGAAATGGCAAAGGATATTATGAAGGCAACGATGCAATTACTGATCATCAGACTCTTCCCAGGACATTTTACTGGTCCAGGTGGAGCAAATTACTCCCCTGCCCTGCATATACATCAGAGACAAAATACACGTGCACGGTGCTCTCTTGTTGAGCTGTCTGCACACAAGCAAGAAACGGTTAAAAGAGGAGACAAGAGCTGCATGCAAAAGAGGAACCAAATTAAGTAGTAGGAGCCAATGATCTAGATGCTACAAGTAACTACTACTAATTTAAACTCGGCTTCGGCTTCTGGCTTATTTTTCACTATTCATAAGTTTCGTCTTTTTCTGAACTTTTGGCTTTTTGTTGAGTTTTTTTGCTGGTTCTTTTTTTCCCGTATTTGTTTGTATTATACGTAATGGGCTAACATATTTTTTATATTTTTAAATTTTTTAAATTTAATTATGCTAAATAAGCCTCTGTCAGCTACAGTGCTTTTTTCAGCCAGCTACAGTGTTTTCAGCCATAAGCCATGAGATTTTCAGCCGAACCGATCACTAGATATCTGTTTCTAGACGTAGACTTGCAGCCGCTCGTTTCAGCTGACAAAAATAACTTATAAATAAAATTATACTATACCTAACTACTGACGGTGACTTATTTAGCGTAATTAAATTTAAAAAATTTAAAAATATAAAAAACAGGTTAGCCAATCACGGACAATACAAATAAATATGGGAAAAAAGAACCAGCAAAAAAACTCAGAAAAAGAAAAAATTTAAGAATAAAGAAAAATAAACTAAAAGTTAGAATCTCAAATCAAAATAAACGGATCCTTTGGATCGCTTGCATGATTGGAATGGGAGGGGCGCATGCATGTACAGGTTGGTGCTTGGACCAGCACCTGCCTCTGGGTTCGTGTGCCACGGTCAGTCAGGCCCGAGCTGAGCCAAACCAGGTGCCCGCGATGATCCCCATCCCGACGAGCACGTACCAATTACCAGCTACCTGATCAGCTCCCTGTCAGTGTCTCGTGCAGTTCGCGTGTCCACTAGTACAGAAAGGCTAATAATAGACGGCAAATCACAGACGATTTTGTGAAATCGTCTGTGATGTAAACTATTACAGACGGTTTTAATTTGAAGGCCATCTGTGGTATTTGTGACGGGAAAAAGGAGTATCACAGACGGTTCTTACCGCTGAACCGTCTGTGATACTGGAATATCACAGACGGTTTTTATTAAAAACCGTCTGTGATATCTAGGATTATCACAGACGGTTTTTAATAAAAAAACCGTCTGTGTTGTGTCGACTATCACAGCCGGTTGTTGTTAAGAACCGTCTGGAAATGTTCACAGACGGTTTTTCACAAGAACCGGCTGTGATGTCCCTTTGTCTGTCATATTCTAGATCAGAGGTTAATATATAAGTACACATTGCTTCTAATAACTTAACTACAGAACTACTGAGACAAGAGATCACAAATTAAAGGCAAATTTATTAATTTCAATTAGAGGCAAATTTATTACAAAAGTCGCACAGGTAAAGAGTTTCCCAGATTGTATTCTTTTGGGCTTCGTAAGCTTCTTCTTCAACTTGGGGACTTGGAGGATCAGCCGCTAAATTCTCGAACGCCGTTAAGATTGCCCTTGTCCTCAGCACTTCCTCGTGCAGCCTGGGCAAATGATCAGCAGCATCCATAATGTCGTACAGGATAGCATGAAAAGATTCCTCAGAATCTGCCGTTTCTGCTTGATCGGCAAGGCTATCCATCAGTCTCTGCAATGCGTGTAGAGCTTCTTCCGCATTGCGCACATTGTGGAGAGGCCTTGGGCTTTACGTTCCTTGGAAACATGGTTTCCAAGATGACTCCGACATGTATCGGCGCAGGAAGAGAAACAAAGCCGAGCGTGACGCACAGCTACGAGAAGAGCTCAAGGCATCTCTTAAAGAGGAGCTACTGGGTTCGATGGCTGATATAATCAGAGATGAGGTGCGAAAACAGACAGAAAGTCAGCAGGCCGCCACCGCCGCTCCTGTGCTAGCTAGCCCGCACAACCATCCGAGTAGCTGCGCGTCCAATCCGACGCAAACCCAGTCCAAATTTCCTGTGGACGACATCCTGGTAATAATTATTACCTCTCGAATGCTTGCTCCATTGGTAGGCCTATTCGAGTAGCTAATTTTGTATCGTTATGTAGGAGCCTACGACATGCAGGCTCCAAGTGAGATATGGCTCCATTCCCTTGTACGCTGCTTGAGGTCAGGCATATTCGTCTGGTATCGGGGCCATGGTGCACGTTCAAGCTTTAGCGCCAGGCTTCGCAAAAGTTAATGTGGATGGTGTGTATGTCAATTTTGAGGTGGTCCCGCTACCGAAGCCCCCCAACGACGAGATCGTGAATCTAGGACAGGCCATTGGAACATTCATCCAGTGGCCCAAAACCGACATCTCCCTGGAGGCTTCTTCACCGGTGGCAGGACCAAAAGTGCAGTACGAACCACAGCAACTTGCACTGGTGCCATCTCCACACGGGCAGTGCGAACCACAGCTACCTGCACCGGTGCTATCTCCACGGGTGCTATTCTCGCCAGAGCAACTTGCACTGGTGCCTGCTATTCTCGCCAGAGCAACTTGCACCGTCTATACCATTACAGTCGACTAGCATAAAGTCGACCCACAATCGAGGCAGTGGCCAGGGCAAATCAAAGACGAAGGATGATGACGATTTCACGTCCATGCCATTGGCCCGCAAATTCGTGCTAGCTCAGCCGATGGTAGTCCAGGAAGAGCTCCAAAAACTAGGACTTGGTTGCCAAAGATTCCACCTTTGGTATATGGAAGAGTCCAATAAGCCAGAGGCAGAACGACGCTCAGGTATAACTGTCAAATTCAAGCCGGAACATTTCTTGCACGAAGCTCAGGACTGTGTCTTCGCAGTGACCTTTGACGATATATTTGAACTTTTCACGCTCAACGCTCTCGACGCCTCACTCGTTCGATGCTGGACGCTGTAAGTCTGTACAATCACAGTCTCTGTTCACGTAATACCGATATATGTCACAATTTGTTGCTTTCCTATGTTATATATAGATTCATGCTGATCGAAACTAGATCATCGAAATCACGAATTGGTTTCCTGGACCCACGCTTGGTCGCCATTGATACCATCATCGAGAATGCATCCTTCGTCGAGGACTATATTACAAAAGCACTGCTGGCTCACCAAGATAAGGAATTTGTTCTTATGCCATACAATGAGAAATTCCATTGGATTTTAATTGTAATTATACCAAAATGGAACAAGGCTATATACCTTGATTCTCTAAGTAAGAACAAATCCAAATACACAGCTATCACCCGAATACTCGATAGGTA
This sequence comes from Dendrocalamus latiflorus, assembly GCA_017311315.1. Lineage (NCBI taxonomy): Eukaryota > Viridiplantae > Streptophyta > Magnoliopsida > Poales > Poaceae > Dendrocalamus > Dendrocalamus latiflorus. The sequence continues at coordinate 9,496,644 of CM029626.1, forward strand.
AGTACATTGTACATTGTACTCTTTCTTTCCTTCCGAATAACTAATCTAACTTTTTCGAATAACGAAGGTTGTTCGCCACATACGTTCAACAAACACGTGACTCGACGACAGGGACCAAGGCCTTGAAACATGATCGCAAGTTTCGGGTATTCGCTAGCTACACATTAATTAATCATATACAACATATAGTAGTAATGCCACTTGATTTAACACATTATATTTTTTGCAATGCCACCAGCAGGAGCCGGGCAACACATGTGGATACTACGTGTGCCACCATATGAGACTACTCCTCGATTCCACCAAGATCACTAATTCTAAGGTTTGTCAATCTTCCCACATTTATTTCATACATGTCAGTTTTATATATGCGCGCGTTGATATTCCTATCGACAGGCTGCGTCCATCTCTACATCTGCATTGACACAGCCGGATTTTGCAAAAATTCGAGGAGAGCTCATTTGGTTTTTGTGGTCAAAAGTCGTAAGATCAGATGGAGAGTTTCCACTGCCCAGAATGATTTTTTATTGTAATTCTAAGTGCAAATACAGTGTAGATCTTTTACAATTGTGTATTTGTTAATGGATATTTTTATTTCAACTCAATGAATTGATTTGCGAAATGGATGCTTTATGTTTGTGAAATGAAGTGCGTTGTCAGTTGGATGTTTTATGTCTGTGAAATGAATTGAGATGTGAAATGTATCTGAAATGAAATGAGATGTGTGAATTGTATATGTTTATGTCTGTGATTATCTGCTTGTTTCAGAGGGCATGGCTAGCATTTCCTGAGGCTAGCTATAAACAGAAATAGATTCTGCTGGGGGGGAGGAGTATCACAGACGGTTTTTCATTAAAAACCGTCTGTGATTATGCGATATCACAGACGGTTTTTCATTAAAAACCATCTGTGATTATGCGATATCACAGACGGTTTTGTACTAAAAACCGTCTGTGATTATCCGATATCACAGACGGTTTTTTTTAAAAACCATCTGTGATATCGGATAATCACAGACGGTTTTTAGTACAAAACCGTCTGTGATATCGGATAATCACAGACGGTTTTTAATGAAAAACCGTCTGTGATATCGCATAATCACAGACGGTTCAAAAACCGTCTGTGATAACTTGGATTATCAGTGACCCATAATTTCAGACGGTTCAGAAAACCATCTGTGATGACGTTTCTGAACCGTCTGTAATGTGGATTTCTGTAGTAGTGACTTTTCACACCAATATTGTTGTGTTCTGCATCACACATCATCCCCATATTACGCCCCGCGGGGTTCCTAGCCGCTGAGGGCGTCCACGTCGCACCCCTGCGCTCCCTCGGCCGGCGCGTGACGGCCGAATTTCGGTACGGTCGGGGGAGCGGTTTTGCGAAAAAGTCCCTGTATTTTCTGAAAATTACGTAAAGATCCTTTTTCCTCACGAAAAGGTCCCTGTCAGTTTTTTAGCCCTCCACTTTGCAGGATAGCCCCCCGCGGTTTTCTAAATTATGTACGGGTCCTCGTTTACTTACATACAGGTCCTCCCTTTTTACAAAAAAGACCTTTGAATTTTTCGAAAATACACATGTGCCCTCGGTTTTTTACGAAAAAGACCTTTAGCTTTTCCGAAAATACACATACGCCCCTTGGGTTTTTTTAAAAAAACCCCTCACGAATTATCGCCTCTTTTACTTCGGTACACACGGTGGCTGGCGCGGCATGACGCCGTGCCCATGAGGCTAGTTATATTAAACGGCCCATGCGTATACTATCTGGTTGTGGGATGGCAAAGAGAGAGTCTCTTCTTTTTAGCTTGAGTAAAATACATCATAGATGTCGTAATTTATAAAATGAGTATAAATAGATCATACAACTGTCAATTTACTCATTTATTTTACTAATTTTATTTAAGTGGTACAACGAAATATAAAACTAGACACAGTGGCACTTCTAGGAGCAAGCAGTGCTGATGTGGTGCTCAAGCCAAGGTTCTAAATCTCCGGATATATCTGCCGCTATAGCCGGATATAGCTTCTGAGCAGCTCCACCGCTAGGAAATTTCACTTTTGCCGCTACGTTATCTCGGGCGCTATTAGCCAGCTATAGCTGGATATAACCGCTAAATGGGCGTCATCTCGGGCGCTATTAGCCAGCTATAACGGGATATAACTGCAATCAAGTACTAAGCGTCTACTAAACTTGATGTTGTTGTTTTGTTTTTGCTAAGTAACGATGTAACAGACTAGCAGTCTTGTTCTTTTGATGAACTATTTATGTCAAGAACAACCCTGTGTATGAGGTATGAACTATGGAGTATGAACTATGATCATGTGAACTTATGTAAGTATTGGAACTCAGAATTTATGTGAACATGGAATGTTTTTGTCCAGATTTTTTTCAAAACCGCTAAACAGCTTAGCTGCAGATATATCCCGCTATAGCTGGTCATAGCTGATATAGAGCACATCCGCTAAAGGGCGTAGCCAGATATTTTGAACACTGGCTCAAGCTCATGTGGTTCATGCATGCAGTTGGAACGGGAGTGCAAAACATTGCAAAATACCGTCGAGAACAATTTTTGATGGCTCTATAATTAATACTTTATTTATTAGGAAAACAATTCATTAGGGTGGATGCCTTCGGTATCATATTACTTAATTCATTCGCCTTAGCTGGTCATTATTTTACCCTAAGTAGCTTTGACTATTGTTTTCATTTGCACAAAATTATATTTTTAACATTACCCTTTAATTAAGTTTGAAATTTTAGAGTAAGGGTTTAATGACATATTATTTAATTATCTTACTTATTAATTTAATAAGGACCTGAAGGTACTTTGGCACTTGCAATAGGGATGAAATTTTGACATTGCACCCATTTAAAGTTTTCCCCACAAGTTAATATTAATTATCTTCGACTAGCTTTCAATTCTATTTCAAGGTAATCTGTAAATAAATTATGGTATTTCCTAGATTAAATGCTAATGACATACTGTTCAAATTATTCTTCCTTATTAACTATTCATTATTCACATAAGGGTCCTTATGACAATTCGAGATATATAAATGACCCTAATTTACATATTCTTTAATTAATTTTTATACCTTAATTTAATTACTAATGAGAATTCAACCAAACTAATTACTTCAATATAATCCTTGATTCAATTGGGCCCTTTGGTCATTGACTTTTACTTACACACACAGAGAGAGAGAAAGAGGCAAACATAGAGTGGGAAACAGAAAGCCAAAATAGGGGAGGGTGGCGCACTGGTGCTGGCGGCGGCAGTGGTGAGGGTAAAAATGGATTACTTGGAGGGAGTCGATGCTAAGGGAAGCGACGTCATGGACCAGGGTAGAGCACCACATTAGCGCCGCTTGCTCCTGGATGTGCCATCATGTCCCATTTTGTACCTCTTGCACCACTTAAACAAAATTAGTGACATAAACGAGCAATTTGGCAGTTGTATGACAGTCTCATTTTACTTTTTAATCTTCTAAAAACTATTGTTTGACTTTTCTACAGTAACTAGCTTTTCACAAGGATTGTCTTTTTAAAACGGAGACCACAAGTTGATTATAATATACATTATAGTGAATTTATTTATATCGGCCAAAACCACACGTGAGCTTCTGTTATTTTGTTCTCTCCCTCACCAACAACCCAAAAGACATAAACTGCAGCAAAAAGTCACAAACCGAATAAAAAAAGAACAGGCACCTCGCTTTTGAAAAGTAACACTAGCTAGGTGTGATTAACTTATGGAGTTACTATGTCGTATACTCTAAAATCATATTTGACTACCTATATACATATATCGTGTGTAAAAATAAATTTATAATAACTAGCTGAATTTTATGCGCGATATATATATATATATATATATATATATATATATATATATATATATATATATATATATATATATTGTGTAGCCTAAGGCAGCCTGGCACGGGCAGCGGTAGGGGCTTGGGTGGTGGACGGATGGGATAACGTTGCCTGCGGCTACGGATGGAGGGATGACACAAGAGATCAGAGGAACGGATGTTTCAAAAACAAATTAAGAGAAAACGATGGAGAGCAGGTTTATGACAACAATGCACAGGGACCATTGTAAGTGTAGTAAACTAGCCTCATAGGCGCGGCGCGTCAGCCACCGTGTGTACCGAAGTAAAAGAGGCGAAAATTCGTAGCTAAAGGAAAGCATAGGTTTTTTTTTAAAAAAAAGCGAGGGGCTTTTCGCAATAAAAGGAGAACAGAGGGGGTTTTTTCGTAAAAATCAGGGACTGTTTTGAAAGAACCGAGGGCATGTACGTAATTTCGGAAACTGCGGATCGTTATCAACGAAAAATAAATATGCGCAGGGTTTTTTTTAAAAATCCAGGGACCTTTTTGCGATAACAGAGGACCTTTACGTAATTTTGAAAAAATGTAGGGGCTTTTTCGCAAAAAATGGCACCCGACTGTACGCAAATTTCCCCCGCCACACACCGGCCGGAGCACGCGCAGGGTCGACGTGGCGGGGCTCTCCGCGCGGGGAGTCCCCCGGTTCTAATACAGGTATGATGTGGGCCGGAGGTGGTCATAGCAGAGTATGAGTCTAGCTAGATACAGGAGAAACTGTTTTTTGTGTACAAGAGTTAGCAGTGATGAAATTGATGTAACCAGTTAAACTCTTTTGCTGTATCTAAACAAAAGCTTGATAGCCATTTGTTCCCGGTAAATTACGGTATTGATTGACATTACTGTAACACATGACACCCGTTAGGTGCAAGCTGCATGTAGAGCAGGATGGAAAAAGGGGGCATTTTAAGCTGTCAATCTGATGGGCACATAAGTACACTTGGTTTCTACAGCTAGTTTGGGAAATTTTACTCAACGACTTATTTTACCTCTCTTCCACTCTTGGGTCTTCAATCGCTCCAAGTCAGGGAAATCATATTTTGGGTCTGATCTTTTTGGATCGGTTTATGATTTTTAGCTATAGTTTATGATTTTTGGCTATTTGTGAGAGAGCGTACAGGGTAACAGGAACTTACGTGCAGTTTTAGCCTATATAAATAAAGTCGATATAGTATGTACTACAATAAACTTATAGACCTTATTTAAAAAAATACTACGTTTGAAATTAATTACGGTAGAAAAAATATCTTTTAGAAACTGAAAAGTATAGACAAAAAAGTTAGAATATGTACTATTTCTTGTTATAAATATATATATCCAATGCACACGTATACAAATGTGGAGTTGCACAATTTTGTTGCCCTAGAAACAACTGCACCCATTTTTAAGGAGGAAGCACCTGTATCTTGAAACTCGCAACTCCAACTAGGGGTCTGTTCTTTTTGATTGAGACTTATAGTTTTTAGCTACAATTTGTAGTTTTAAACTATTCGTATAAGAGATTATAGAGTAACAGAAATTCACGTGCGATTTTTACCGATATAAATGAAGTCGGTATTGTATGCACTACAATTAACTAGTAGACCTATGTTAAAAAGACACTTCATTTAAAAGTTTGTTACTATAAAAAAAATTAAAAGTGGAAATCAAAAGCTGAAAAAGAATAAGATCAAGATAAGATGAGCTAGTGAAAGTACACCGGGCAGTTTCCTAAGTTCTTTTATACATACAATTCCAGACTGGTCCAAGCTTGTACAAACATACACGGCACTGAACAATTCATGTAGACATGGTAGACATTGCTTCTGTTTTTTAGCCTTGCTACTCCAAAAATTAAAATAAACGGAGTAATTTATCAAGTGAATTTTTTAAACAGTTTTTTGAGCTCAAAATTATATGCGTTATTTATATTAACATCTTTATTATTCATCACCGCTTAAAAAGTATCCGTGGTAACCTAAAAGATCAAAGCATCGATGATTGATACTTGCATGCATGGCTGGTCGATGCACGAGTCATGACCCCATTTTGTCAAAATTAACGCAGGCCGGCCGGGCCTTTTGTAATCTGGGGCACGTACATGCGCCACTACCACAGCGTACGCACTACTCGCCTCTTCTCACCTAGACTCCATCGGCACAGCCAGCACACGGCCGGACAGTTCACAACTCACGCTCGTCCTGTGCGCGTTCACTGTGATAACCTCATGCATGCACGTCCCGTTCTACCGTGACCAGCAAGAGCTGGTACCTAGCTACTACTGCCTTCGATCTTTCTCATTTAAACTTTTGTTTTTTTTCACTGTTTTCGATGTGTGACTTTAGCTATTATTTTTTAAATAATCTTTAACAATAAATTTGACGATATATAGTTTTTATATAGTAAATCCAAAATAGTTATAAACGTATTAGTGAAAAGTTTAACCGCATGGATTCTATAACAGTAAATAAAAAAAGCTTAGGAGTAGCTTATTTCCCAACCGGCTCAAATCGAGAACAATGACTAGTGAGTAGCTACCACTACACTGCATGCAATATATGCATTCATGCATGCATACTTTGCTTCCCCACAATTAAATTCAACGAGGAGAAATATAATTCCAAGAGAACTTACCACACAGCTAGCTATAGCTAGCTAGGCAATATGCATCATGTGCCTAATTAATTGGCTATAAATTCTGGGAGTCATACATGCTTGGCTTTTTTCTGTAGTTCACAATGATGCACACCTGAAAAGAAGAAACTAAAATGGCCAGTGATTAATTACATATGGACTATTCAAACCAGCATTCAAGGCGCGCAAGTACTGTCGAGCCGGCTTACCAGCAAGCCACTGTTTCAATTAGTTAGATAGATGGCCCGTGCAATCCCTGTAGAGATGCTGTGATCGAGGGTTTAAGGCCCACTTATTTCGGTTTAAACTTCCGATTTCTAGTATATTTTTTTACTATTTCTAAATTTCATTCTTAAGCTTTTTTTGCCGATTCTTTTTTCCCATATTCGTTTGCATTGTCCGTGACGGGCTAATCTATTTTTTCTTTTTTTAAATTTTTTTAATTTTAGTTACGCTAAATAAGCCACCATCAGCTACAGTATAATTTTATCTAGTTACAGTATAATTTTAACCATGAATTAATATATTTTAATCTAATCAAGCGGCACCTAAGGCTAGGGGATCTGGGAGAGCTAGTAAGAAACAGCAGCAGGCCATCAATTAATTGATTGGATCTACACGTACCGTTTGTCTTCCATAATTCTATACATGCATTGATTGGCGATTAAAGGAATCTTAGTTATGGTTCTTACTAACCTGAACTTAATTGTGTACACTTATATATACGTTCGATGTTCACTTGCATGCATGGTGCAAACTTGCTAGGCAGCAGAACAAAATTATTGTAGATTTCAATTCTGAGCTGTACATGGAGAGAAGACGCTATATATCTTAGCAGCGGAGCCAGAAAATTTACCATGTGGAGTCCATTATCATTGTGACATATTTCAGTGGGCTTATTTCTATAAATTTCTTTGGATTTTTACAAGGGTCTTTTTAAAAAGACGTGGGGTCAATTGATCCCACAGCTTTTAGCTGGCTCATCTTAAATCCTGTTTGGAATAGAGATGAAATTAAGAACCCAACCTGTTCTAGAAGCCAAAAGCAGAAGCTGTTTGGACCAAGGCTAAAATTGCACTATAGCAGTTGTTAGTTTTTTTAAGAAAAATAAAAAAATAAAATAAACCGTATATTGCCACGGATAATGCAAAGTAATAAGAAAAAAAGAAGAAGAAAAATATTAAAATTAGAAACCGATGTGTTCTAAGTAGTTTTTGACTTAAATAAATTGAAAACCAAAAATCTAAAAACGGAAATCATTTAGAGCTGAGCTTAAAAGCAGCTGATGATCTGGACAGATCGAATTGTATAGGAGGAGCATTCAAATTAATCATGACGGCGTGCACAGTGCGTGGGGTGACCTGGACGGCTAGCCATCCACTGTTCCAATTAATAAGGCGGTTGGTGCGATCACTGTAGCTAGCCGGTGGGGATTTAAGTGGTAATTCAACATGTGGCAGAGATCCTATGCCTCAGCTCTAAGGGCTTATAAAATGGTATATACAACTGTTGGCTATTATATTCTTCATATTATTTATAGATGTTATTAAAGATAGCTTATATAATAGGTTATTTTTTTACATGTCTCTATAGACAACTTATGTAGTATATTTTATTTATTGTGTTACAGTCAATTACTGCATAAGAGACGTCTCAATCATCTATATTTCTCTCTCCTCTACATTATCTCGTATCATATATGATAAAGTTTATAAACAGCTAACATTATACTATTACACATAGACTAAGCCAGCTAGCAAGGGCCGATGGGAGGTCGTGTGATGAATTGGGCATTCATTGTAGCATTAGCACAGCTTCACCTACGATTGCGATGCGAGTTTTACACTATTTTTCACTGTGATCGTTTTGGCTTCAGTTTTTAGCTTTTGGCTTATTTTTCACTATTAATAAATTTCGTCTTTTTCTGAACTTTTGGCTTTTTATTGAGCATTTTTGCCAGTTCTTTTTTCCCATATTTGTTTGTATTATATGTAATGGGCTAACATATTTTTTTATATTTTTTTAATTTTTTAAATTTAATTATGCTAAATAAGCCTCTGTCAGCTACAATACTTTTCAGCCATAAGTCACAAAAAGCCCAAATGATCACCACCGTAACGTCGTCTGTTCAAGTTTATCCAACTAATTACATGGTGCTAGACGAGACGTCTCGGAGTCCTGAATTTTCAGGATTTGATCATGTGAAGCCGTCTTTTATGATTCATTCAAAACGACTTTTGATTTTTAGTTTTTAACTTTTAAAAGTCAGAAATCATTTTGAACATATTAGTTTCTTAACATAGTTTTTCAATATAATTTTGCTTTGTCGGTAAATATATACCAATTTTTTGTTTTTCTTTAATTAAATGTCTTAGCTAAAAGCGAACTACTAGTATAATGTCTATTTCAACCAAAAATCAATAGCAATAGTTAAAAGATATAAGCAAAAGCTATTTTGAACGAGCCTCATTCCAAAAAGAAGAAGAAGAAGAAGAAGAAGAAGAAGCGGCGATGAATTTTGAGCATTGGTTGACATACTTTGTGTGTAGTAGCCCGGCGTGGGCGTATGCGTGGTATGAGGTAGAGGATCCGAGCAGACAGAGTGGGTTCAAGGTATAAGCAATAAAGCCCCAACAGTGAGGCCATTAAATGGGAAATAGTGGGCAGAGAACAAGGTGCGGTGGTGTGATGCGTCCAATAGTGATGTGGTTGCATTTAATTAAGGACAAGGAAAAAGAGGGGGAGAGGCAAGGCGGTGGCATCCAACCAACTCCAACCAGGAGGGGAGGAATTGAGATCTCCTGCCTTCAAACCAACTCCAACCACGAGCCGTGGGGCCACGCGTCAGTGACCCAAAGTCAGTGACTTTGAAGGCAGGGGATACGCGTCCGGAGGGGAGAGCGCCGCGCGCTGCTTCTCTCTCGCTCCGTCGCAGTCCGGGCACATTTCATCTTTCTTCAGCCTTTTCTCCTGCCACTGGGCTACTACTGGCCGCTGGCAGCTACAAATCGGTTGCTCATGTGAAATGAATCAATCAATCGGTTGGACTGAATGGGCAGGAGAGGTTTCAATTAATCTTATTACGGTGTATAAGTGTAGGAGTATAGAATAGCTGAAATAACCGGTATATGTATTGATTGAGTCTTGGGACATATACATAGAGTACTTGATGAATTAGAGATCAAATCAATCTATTAGAGATAAGAAAGGAATCAATACAAATCCTGACTTATTCTAATCTATTTCTAATAATCTTGTCATACAAGTCGTATATTTTGACATCTTCACAATCAGAGCGGAAGCGTCGTGGACACTCAGACTAGAGAAGAAGCCGACGAGGATGCTTAAGCTAGAGTAAAAGCCGTACTCTAGGCATGTATGCGGCCATGTGAACAAAAGTCATGAGAGAAGAAAAAATATTCGACCAACGAAGAAGATAACAATTTATATGCATACAGGGGAGCTGTGTGCAAGTGCATAGCACAGAGAAACATTCTACGAGAAAATAGCAGCAAGGATATCAAGAAGCAATAGCACATAGGACTGGAGGGAGATCAGACCGGTGGTAGAAAACACACGCATGAATGTACGCATGCTACGGGGGCAGCAAGATACGATGACATGTGTGTACAAGATGAGGTGAAGGAAGAGGATTAGGAAACAGCAACTTCTAACAGATTGACTGTCACATGACACAAAGACGTGTTTACCCATGCATGTTGGTCTCTCACCTCTCATTTAATGGCTGACGCACGAAACGAGGAGAGGTAGTATGGTCTTTTTGAAACTTTAGTCCTATCTATTAGTACATGATCCAAACAGGATCTTCGACTAAAATTTAGTGGCTAAAGTTTAGCCAACTAAAGTTTAGTCCAAAACTTTAAACAACGGACTGTTTGGATGGACTAGGACTAGTTGTTAGCTAGGACTAGTTGTTAGCTGACTAGTAGTTAGCTGGCTAAAGATTAGCCCAGTCCTGTTTGGATCCAAGGACTAATAAGTGCTACTATCTCAGTGCAAAGTCTGTTATACCCCTATGCATGGTGGTCTGGGAGGGTTGGCGTGGGTATCAACGTCTTTTTTTTCCATCCGGCTAGTCCTTTAGCCCTCATTAGCTAGGTTTGATGGACTAGTTGGCTAACAACTAGTTGGGGCTTTGGCTAAACTTTAGCCCACCCATTAGCCCTCCTGTTTGGGTCCTCAAGGGCTAAAGTTTAGCAACTAGTTGTTAGCCCAAGGGATCCAAACAGGGCCTAAATCATGAAGATTGAATCATGCCTCCTAGAGGTGTCCAGATGCAAATCTGATATGATACCATCTCGGAGGATATAATAGCCAAAATAATTGATATATGTATTGCTTGATCCTTAGGAACATATACATAGAGTACATGATGAATTAGAGGTCAAGTTAATCTACTAGAGATAAGGAAAAAATCATATATAAATCCTAACTGATTCTAATCTATATCTAATAGTCTTACCGTACAAGTTGTATACGAGAAAGTATTATCCCTTTCGTCAGGGTTTTTTAGTGGGAAAAAGGTTGTTCTCGTAGCTACAGTAACACTTGCTCTGTTGCTCATATCGAATACAAACATTGCTGGTGGGAATCAAATTCCAGCCTTTGGATAGAAAACCTGTATGTTCTGGCGGAAGGGGGAACATCGCAAGCGATACATTAGCGGGGGGATTCCGGCTCCCCCACGCTACCCACGTCACCCGCCTGCCCCCGGCCGGCCGGCGCGTGGCGCCCGGTTTTTGGTACGGCCGGGGGAGGCTATTCCCTCCTACTATTTCGAAATTACGTACAGGTCCTTTTTCCTCGCGAACAGGTCCCTGGAAAATTTTTTTACCCCTCCACTTTGCAGGATTGCGCTCCGCGTTTTCCTAAATTACGTACGGGTCCCCGTTTATTTACGTACACACCCATTTATTTACGTACAGGTCCTCAATTTTTTTCTAAAAGCACCTTTAACTTTCTCGGAAATACGCATTTGCCCTCGAATTTTTTTGTAAAACTCACCACGAATTATCGCCTCTTTTACTTTGGTACACACAGTGGCTGGCGCGGCGTGCCGCCGTGCCTACGAGGCTAGTTCTATTCATGGAGAAACCAAGGGCAAGCACGATAAGTCGACCGTTCACAGGGTTGCCTCGTAAGAATTCGTCCTCGTAATGAAGGGGTTGTCAGTCCGGTTTCGACTTGTAGTTAAAATTATATTACAGCGGTGGTTAAATTTTTCTAAATCATTTATTTAAAAAATAAAATATATTATATCTCCATAGACAATAAGAAAACAAATAACAAAAAGAAATTCAAATGGCGAAGTGTTTATTATGTCTTTCGGAAGCCAGAAGCTGAACTAAAATGAGCGGGCCTAACTGGGGGATTTTATTGACACGTGTTCTTGAGATGCTATATAAGTTGTTGTCATGGTATGTATCACTACTTTTTTTTTCACCATCTATCTATTCAGAGTTTTAGACTATTCTTCTTCCGTACATGACAGCAACAAAGAATGAAAGAATGCAGTACACGGGTATAAGACAGGGATGACAAAGAAGCCGGATGAACTGAGGATTATCAGATGTGGGTGATCGTAATTCGTCAAAAATCCAACACTGCTTCTTCCAATGATATGGTCTTGATGATTCCAACCATCGCGCTTTTCCTTTGGCCTTTTTCATTGTTCCATCGTTGGCTTCTTTCATGTAGGATGTTCTACTGTTCTATGGCCAGTTTGGTGGCTGCCTTTCTCTCTCTCTTCTCTCTCTATATATAAAACAACCTTAGAAAAATTATACAACTAGAGAAAATGACAGCATGAGTCCAGACAGAGAGATAGAAATTTGCTTGCAGTTAAAAAAGAAAGAAAAACAAGAGAATCGAAGAGCAGAAAGAAAACAAAGAGAATATAGGTTGGGTTCGTTAGTAATTACGACTTATGTACAGATAAATAGTAACACGCCGTTGAACAGTGCGTTTTTTCAAAACGGTGTCTACAGGTAAATTGTAGTACAAACTATACCGAGTTTAGCTGTACTGGCCAAAATCGCATACGGTTATTTCTCTCTCTGTACTATCTCTCATAAATAGATTAGAATTTAAAAATCACAGCTATAAATCATAAGGTTTAGTTCAAAAACTCATTCGTAGAAGAGCAGAAATCTAAGGTCTGTCCGAAATCAAAGGAGGCCCAATTGAAGCTTAGCTAGCGAGCTTTTGCTTGTTTGCACTCTTACATACTCTAGGTCAAGCGAGGCCGAATCAAGGAAGGCCCATTTTGCCAGTTAGGCTAAAATGGGCTTAGAAGCATACACCACACAATTAACCCATACCATGAATGCCCTCGTTGATGGACAAGACTATAACTAGATATACCAAGCGAAGCCCATCCGAGCCTATTTTTCAGTCAATTTTGACTTCTTTTTATAGAACCCAACATTGAGAAACGCTAGGCCCAAATTAACAAATCTCAGATGCCCAAAGGGGGAAGCCCCCAAAAATCTGATAATTTTTTTGAGAGTTACTATGGTACATATGTGTGCAATTTGTATACTTTACATATGATTTACTCGTCTTCCACTAATCATCTACCAGTGGGAGTGGTGGGGACCGGGGAGTGAAAAAATGTTAGGGGAGGTAATAGTTTAGAAGCATTTTTGTAATCATAAGTTGTATGTTGTATGTGACATCACCTTTGGAATTCAGCCCCCTTCTAGCTTTGCGAACATGTTTGATTCTTGGTTGAATGCCATTCGGCCAAAACTTAGAAATCAAATATTTGTAGGAGCTGCTGCTTTATGTTGGGCTATGTGGTTGAATAGAAACGATATGGTATTCAATAATTCTAAATCTATTACATTTCTGCAGGTTATCTTCAGGGCAACATATTGGATTCGACAATGGTCCCTACTACATAAAGAAGAGGCGAGATCAAATCTCAAAAATGGATGCAGATTGTTGGAGACCGTAATCATGGAGGTTTTTGCGAAGTTCAGTTGGAAATTTAGGAATAGAATTGAAGCGTAGCTTCTTTCCTCTCCTTTCTGTATTTGTAGTTTGATTTCTTGTGGAGTTGGAGCCTATGTGCTCGGTTTTGTATTGAACAGCTGTGTACTTTCTCCCCAGAAAGTAGAAGCTGGAACTTTGTTCCATTGTCTAAAAAAATGTGCCACAGCCATTTTTTTTGTGACAACACACAACTTTTGCTTCTTAAGATTGAGATATCTGAATCCCATCTTGTGGTGATTAACCAAAAGCAGATAACCTTATGCCGGATATGTACACAACGCGATCGCTGATTGTTTGGAATTGGAAGAAGAAAACAAATTAAATAAACAACCTCGTACAAGAAAAGAAAGAACTGTCCTTGTTTCTGTTAGAATAGGAATTTATTTGTATTTACTTATGTGTGTATAGCATATTTCTTTATTATAACTCTTTATACTCGCTATATATTATTCATTGGACTTTGTGAATATACACACAATATTCATAACATGTTATCAAAGTTAGGGCACTAACCTAGCTCTTTTCACTGCCATCCCATTATTGCCGCCACCTCGGCTGTCTCCCGCATGGATCAACCCGGCACTGTTGCCCAGATGCTTGGGCTCAGAGCCGTCGTCACTAGTCGTCCGACGCCCACACCGCCACCCAGATGCTTGCGCTCAGAGCCATCACCGTCGACCACTCTTGCGCTCGAAGCTGTCGTTGCCAGCCACCGTAGCCCCATGATTGGATCAAGTGGGCAAGTCCTCTATTTTTTTAAATAGAAACCGGATTTGGTTTCTAAAAATAGAGACTTCTCAAAAAAAAGAAAAGAAGAAAAAATAATGCTCTTTTTCACGTTTATCTAATCGTCTTGCTATCCAACGTCGTTTGTTAAACGTTGTTGCCATGGTTGCCACGTCGTCCAATGCCGCCTACCGATGGCTTTTATTCCATCAGCTGCGATCCTATTCTCGGGAACAAAGCTCCATGGGACGAACTATAGGTTGTAATCTTCACTCATGAAGATCACACTCGATGGTCTCCACCTATGGGGACATATCACCGGTGCATGACCTTGTCCGCCATCACAAGTTCAGCCTTCTCCTAGTTACCCTACTTCTGCACCTCCTGTAAGAGATGAGACCACCAAGAAGAAGACAGAGGGTGACACTGCTACTGTTGATGTTGCTGATAAGGCCTTTTAGTACAACATTGATGCTTCCGAGCACTGTGTGTGCTGATGAGGCCCGTGTTCGAGCTATCCTGATAGTCAACGTCGACGACTCCATTCAGCTAGACATTGTTGATCTATGTTCTACTCGTCAGACTTGAGAGTACTTGCACGAGCGGTACCAGCAGAGCAGCGATGCTCAGTTCTTATCAATTCAGCATGAGTTGGAGATGCTTCGATAGGAGAACTCATCCGTCGATGACTTCTATTGAGCCTTAGCCAGTCTCTGGCGCCAGCTGAATAAACTAGCTTCTTCGCTCTTCCAGGAGTGTCATAAGGTGTAGAAGACTGTAACATCCTGAAAATTCAAATGCTCGAAAATGTGGAGTTTTTAAAATTTTTCTTGCATTTTGCTGGCTTCCAAATCTTTTCTGAATATTTATTTGAAATTCTTTTAGAAGTTCATGCTATGCAAATTAATAACCCAAGAATTTTCCAAGTGCAAATGATGACCATAAAAATAATAATAATAAAGATAGAAACTGAGATTCCTTATCATTAATTCAAAGTGTAAAAAAAATATACCAGAGTTCAACCCAAGTCAATAGAATGAATCCAATCATAGCAAAATAATGTTAAAATTAAAACCCAAGGGCAAAATTAAAATAAATTAGAGAAATAGAAGATTTTGTGTCTAGATAAGGGAACCAAGATTGGAATTAAAAGTTCAAAAATTCCAATCAATAATCTTAAGCCTAAAATAGAATTTAAGTTAAAGATTCAAATTTTAGGATCTTGCAAAGCTCAAAATCCATAAATATAAAATTTGAAATGCTAATTAAAAATGAAAATTCCAATTCTCAAAGTTCTCCTCTCCTCGCACTGCCCTACATGTGGGCCCCCTCCTCTTCCTTTTTCTTCCCTTCTCTCTCTTCTTCCACTGCCAGCCGGGCCCATCCCCACCCCTTTCCTTTTCCCCCTCCACAGCATGCCTCTTCTTCCCCGGTCTCCTTTGTTTTACCCGTCACCTCACTGCTCCCACGTCGACGCTCGTCAGCTGGCCCCGCTCGCCCTGTGCGCCGTTCGCCCTCGCGTCCTCGCCCGTGCACCTGCCCCCGTCTTCTCCGCTCGCGTCACCCGATGACACGACCTCAGCCCCTGTGCGCACGTCGTCGCTCCAACCGCTTCCCCCGTCATCGCCCGTCCTCCCCTGCGCCCGGCCGGCTCCGCGCCGCTGCGGACTCCCTCCTCCCCCGTGTCTTCACGCGCGCCATGCCCTGTGCCGCACATTGCCCCGGACCTGCCCCTGTCGCCTCACACGCCCCCGCCCATGCCCTGCCGCCTCAGCGCAATCTCCGAGCTCCCACCGTCCTTGCGCCGTCCCCACGTGATGCCAGCCCAGCCCGCCACCTATAAAGCCCGGCTCGCTCCACAGGACGTGCCGCCCTCCTCCACTCATCCTCCCCTCGAAGGGAATTGATTCCCCAGCGCCCCTAGCTCGCCGGCGGGCTCTATTTTCCCCTAACACCGGCCGAACCAATTCCGTCGATTAAAGCCGTCTCCGGCCGATTCCGCCGCCCGGGAGCTTCCTCGTGGCACTGCCAGATCATCCCCACCGCCGGGCGGAGCTACAATCCGCCTCAGGTTGCCGGCGACGCAGTCCCCCTCGCGCCGCCCATGGCTTCCGCCGCCGGCTCTCCTCGGGCGTGCTCCGGCTCGGCCCAGCATGTGGCGAGTCTTCTTGTGACCCTTGGTAGCTCAGACGCCCCCGCTTTCTTCCTTCTCCCCTCCGGTCGTCGGCGCCCCATCCCATCCCCGCCTCCGGCCGCCGCGCCCCGCCGCCGGCCCGCCTCGGAGCCTCTCGGCTCACGACAGCGCATCCCTCGGACTCCCCTAGCCCCAAGGATTCCATTTTTTTTGCCATCTCCGGCACCTCCCCGGCCACCCCTCGCCGGCGGTCTCGCCGCCCGTACTCCACCCCGACCTCCTCTGTTTCAAGACGCGGCAACGCTCGGCTTATCACCAATCGCCCTCCTATACACATCAGGTAACACTCAAGTCTCTGTTGGCTAGACAGGCGCGCATTCACGATGCCGACCCGAGTTCGATCCCCCATACCACTGTATGTAGAGTAGTTTTTATTCTTTTGCTGAGTGGATTCCAGTGAAGAAAAGTCAGGGGGAAGGTTAGGAGCTTAATCTATAAAAACTGATAAAAATTTATTAAGAGATAAGTGCATTTTTTAAATGTTTAATCATAAATTAATAATCATGTGTTAGTAAGCAAAATGCCTTGAATATTTATTTTAAATCCTTAATAACTACAGGCTTAGTAGGAATGTTGTGTAGAATTATACTTCCATGAAATGATGGTTTAGTAAATGATGTAGAATCAGCCAATGCAAAGTAAGAACCTAATGGCGTAAATATGGTTATGAATATGTATACACGTATGACAAGTAATAGGAATAAATTCTCATTAAAGTTAAAATCGTGAAAGATAATAAACACGAATATATAGATGAAGCATCAATGACCCTCAGTTCTCCGAGCATCGTAAACTAGTGTCATACCAAAGTATAACTTCATACACTTATTAAAAGGTCCCTGGGTCGCCAATTGTTAAAAATAACCCCGCTAACCTGCACCGTAACAAACAAGTTGGTAATAGAGCCATATAAAAATAATACGTCTTCAATTACTAGAAATATAGATTATAAGAGTATAAGACTAATTTGGTAAATTAAAATAATCGTGTTCCTTATACGTGCAACACATGCCTTAATTCGTAAATACTAATCCCGACAAAATAATGTTCGGCTAAATTCATACATCTACCCTAACTCATGGGACTTCCTTGATAAATATGAATCAATAAATAGAAAGGCATCTACTAAAAGATCGAACCTCGCCTTTCTCCAATCGGCTATGTTGGCCACTTGTTTCCCAAAGCAAATAATTCCCGTAGATACTCCCTCACTTGTGACCTCTTATTATCCTAAATTTTCCCTCACGGTAAAGCTATTCAGGTAACTCGTTCTCTTGCTCAAATCCAGCTACCACTGTGTTTGCAGCACACCAAACCGAATCATCCTTTTATTCTCAAATCATAATACATGTATAAATTAAATTAAATTGGGCATTTAAAGTATTTGGATTTATTTGGATCTCTTGAGTTATTTGCTTTCATTTGGATTCAGTAGTTTGTCGCGTAATTAGAAATCGGAAGTCGTGAAGATTCAGAGGAACCAACGAGATTAAGCTCGAAGTGAAGACAGAGACCAGAAGCTCAAGAGAAAGCATTGTGTGAGCTCAAGACCGCGGTAAACCACGCCAGACGAGTCAATACTTTGATCATGTTGAACCTACATTTTCTGCAAATTACTTTTGTTTAAATTATCTAATTGCATGCTGTTATTTTATATGCAAATCCATGTTTAATTTAGAATTCTAGTTAAATGCCTATTACCTAACTTGATTAGTATTGCCCCTCCTTTGGAATATTTGAACATGAGAACCTTGTCGCCCTAGCAAAATTATAATCGTAACCTTTTGAAAATAAGTCCATAATTATATGTCATGCTTAGTTTGCTTAGATACTTGTGAGAGTAAGAACGTCCAAGCATCACTTTAATCATGAGAAAATGTGGTTGGGCAGTCATGGTGGTAATGACTGGTGTATGTTGGATATGATTATTTTATACTCCCAAAAATCTCAAATTGCTTATTTGTCTGGGCGGATGGTTCGGGGGTATGGTGCAGGTGTGCACGAGAGTGTGGTTTGTGGTAGAACCGCCCAGATAACTCTAAGGACTGAATCTTGTCATGACCTACTGTGTAAAACAAGTACAACCACAAGTCTGTAAAGTACAACTTGGCCTAGTAAATTTATCGAAACCCCCGGACTCATCTCACTGGTAGTGGATAGAAGTGGATACGCAAAGGGCAATGGGAGGCCTAAAGGGACACCGAGTTGGAGGGTGAGGTAACTAGCCGTACTAGCGTTGCTGGAAGTGGAGCCTGTGTCTTCGCTAGTAGACGTGGTTACATCCCGTGCATAGATGGGACCCACCGCAAGTGGGCAGGTTCCCATAAGGTGAGATGACAAAAGGGGCTAGATACTTTGAAAAGTCACTGTGATGGTCTACTCAACCACGTGGCTAAGGAATCATGTGGGGGCAACGAGCAGATTGTCTCTTGTGGGTAAAATGTGCAAACTCTGCAGAGTCAAAACTATTCGAATAGCCGTGCCTACGGTCAAGGGCGGACATGGGAACTTAACCAGATATAGTTCTATTTCAAAAACTTTGTGGGTGAAAATGGAAAAAGTGGAGGGCAGCGGAAAGCCCTGATTTGAGTTGTCCTGGGTGTCGTACCAGTGGTAAGTTAAGCGGCTATAACGCTGAAAGATGTTATACGGTGTGATGCCATATGTATGGAAAAATTATGATGATATTAGGCATATGGTGTGATGCCATATATATGAAAAATCATGTTAATATTCCTTGAACATTATGTTTTGTTCCAAAGCTGCTAGGTCTCAGGAAATTTTATGTATTATATTTCAAATAGTGGCATTTCTATTCCTACAAAATAAAATATGGAAAGAATAAGCAGGGTCGTGAGTAAAGGAAATAGATGTTTGTAGTGTACACATAAAGGTATTGATGGATTCATGTCGATCATAAATAGGAAATGATAGTGTGGGTTCTGGGAGAAATAAATTGGTGGAGTCTCGCTGAATAGATAGGCTAAATAGATGATCTAATTGAATTTTCGGGAATTTGGAGGAATAATACAAGTATTGGATTATAATTCTTGATTAGTAATATTCTTGGTGGATATATATAATGGTGAATCGTAGAGTTGATCAATGCTATTCTTAGTGGATATATAATATTGAATCGTAGGCTTGATCAATGATATTCTTGGTGGAGGTATACTAGTGGGTTAGTTAGAAATAGATAATGGAAAATAAGATTGATTATTGTAAGAGCAAATTGTGGTTGTGGATCAATAGCAAAAGGAATGGGTTGATATGAATTTTGGAATACAAAAGATATTGGTGGATTGTATAATTGATGGTATTCGCTGTTTGGAGTTTTAGACATCACTCAATATAGAAAGTGTGTGTTCGGTGGATTAATCAAATGATATTAGATATATGATGTCACTAGCTGTTTGGAGTTTTAGGCAACAATTGATCGGTGGATTATCTAAATAATGTCACACGCCGTTTGTAGTTTTAGACAGCAATAAATATAGAAGGTGTATAATCGGTGGAGTAATTGGATAATGTCACTTGCTGTTTGAAATCTTAAATAGCAACCAGTACAGAAAGAATATGATCGGTGGATTGAATAGAGGATGACACATGTTGTTTGGAGTTTAGAGAGCACTCAATAAAGGAAGTGTAATTTCGGTGGATTAAATCAATTGTGGCAATCGCTGTTGGGAGTCTTAGACAGCAGTTAATAAAGAGCGTGAGTCTTTGGTGGATTAAGACAATGATGTCATTTGCGGTGAGGAGTCTTAGGTCACAAAAACAACAATATGATATAATAATAGAAATGCTACTAAACGCGTTTTATGGCAAATAAAATAACCCGAGCCTCTCCTTTGATAAGCCATGCATACTATTTATTTGCATTCTGTGTATTGGCTCGCGGAGCACGGGGTTGGAGTGCTCACACTCGCTTTTGTGACAAAATTCAGAATCAGGAATCAAATCACCTCGCCTCAGCAACAAGATTGGACAAGCTGGTAGAGAAAATGAAGATGTCAAGGGCTAGGTCGCGAACCTCCAGTTGGCTGCCTGTGGGCATGTTCTGAAGGTCCCACTTGTGTGCTTCATTCCGCTGCTGCAATTTATTGATTTCGGCCTAATCGGCCCGTGAGAAAGTCTACTATTATATTTACGTTTCCGCTTGATATGTACTTTTGATATTCAGAACTGTAATCTGTGAGCACTATCTACTGATCCAGGGAATAGTGCGGTGGAATCACAGAGGATTCCAGATGGTATAATCTGGGCTCCTACAAAGACGGACTATAACCACCTTCACCTTTATGACTTCATTTGCCATCTTTGCCCAAAGTTTGAGCTTGTTAGAACTCAACTGCTGAGCCGCTCGCCACGACTGACCATCACTAAAACTCTTCCAACGCTTCGTGATGAGAAGATTCATTGCGGGTTAGCAGCACAGTCTATTTTGCTGTGCTTGCTGCTCCTTCTTCGACTACATTAACGACTATACTTAGTACTAACTCATGATTTAATCCTAACTAATTGCCACTACAGTAATTAGGATTGCTTAATTACACACTACCATACAATAACAAATTATGGATACTGCACATACTAAAAACTATATCTAAATTACTACGACCTACTTATTTCATAGTACAAACTACATTAATTATGACTAACTAAATAACACTAATTAACTAGGACTACGGGAATAACATTGAAAGCATGCAATAAAAAAGTACCTGTCTTTCTGGAAAAGCAATTAGTACTGCCGCGTCCTCTTACCATATCCTTAATGAGCTATGTACTGGCTTCTCAAAATAATTAGCTATGCACTTTTAATTTTGAGCGACGACTGCGAGAATAAGCTCTCGCGATGAGCAACTGAGATGAGCGATGACCAACTACGAGAGGTTCGTATTTATGACCGAGCGAAAAGGGAACTCGGTACGCTCACTCCACAAATTAAGGACTCTTTGTTGATGCGCGGTACTTCAGACGAGGGGGGACGGTATGGTAACCCTGACAAATATGGAGACGAGGAAGCAGGCAAGGGTGGACGGCACGGACATAACGACATCAGTGCAGACGAGAGAGCGCGAGAGGGGGGGGGGGGGCGACACGGACAGAGTGACAATTGTGCGAATGATGTAGTGGAAAAGGAAAGATAGTAGCAACGAGCTGACATATGTACGAAGGACAGAGTTCATGCACTGCAAATGATGCCTGAGCATCGCATATCACTAATTATGATTAAATTAACACGAACTAACATGGTAAATTCGGATCACATAATTTTTTGAAAAAATTACACAAGTAGGTCGAATGTGTTAGGAGGCTTTACATAAAATTTTATAGTTTTTGGAACTCGTTTGCTATATGTAATAACTCCTACAAATATCAAAATTGTATAAATTTTTAAGCAACATTCATATCAGATAAAATTGACAAAAAGTTACACAATGAAGTATATTGTGTCGGGAGGCAGCGCATAAAATTTTTGTAATTTTTTAAGCTCATTTACTATATTTAAAATTCAAACAAATATAACGTAAAATTATGAATTTAGATAGGTAATTAAGCTGGCTTAATGATCTGCCGTTTTGTGGGTGGACGGCAGCCGGCAGGTGGCCGGATAGTAGGCACCACGTGTCATCTTCGAAGTGCTGCCATTCGGTGAGCGGATGGTAAAAACACTAGTTTGATTAATACTGTACATATGGCTATTTTTTAAAATATAAATTCAAAAGACGCTATATATGACAAAAATTCCGAAAATTGCTGAATGAGGACGTATATACATAATACATGGGCCAACGCAATCTCGCAAATAAATAGTATCTGTATATAGGGATAGGATGCGCACCATCTTTTTCTCTTTCCTCGTGTGAATTTCTGGTCTCTCAGAGACGAATTTGGAAACTCTTCGTGCCGCCATTTTAACTAGTCAAGATTGGCTCGCGTACGTCGCAATCTGTTAGTATCTGTCATGGCACAATGCGAAGTCGGTTGATGGGCACAGCGTCTCGCTCTGGCTCTGGCTCTGGCTCTGCTCTGTTTATTTGAGGCGAACAGTGGCGCGAGGCGAGGAAATGGCGTGGGCGCCGCCGGGCGGAGCTTCCTGCCGCGGCCGGCCGGAACCGGACTGTTTCAGTAGACGAAAAACGCAATGAGCCAGCAGATGTTGCTCTGGTCTCGTTGGGTTGTTGGGCTCGTAATCTGCTATGTATACACACTGGCCTGTTGTTTTTGGCCGCGATTTGTGGATTTTAACTGCGGTTTATAGTTTTTGGGCTGTTTATACGAAAAATTATAGGGTAACAGAAGCTTATATGTAGTTTTTACCATGTAAATGAAGTCGGTACAATATGTATTATAATTAACTAGTAGACCCTATGGTAAAAAATTACTTTGTTTAAAAGCTAGTTAGTATAGAAAAGTTAAAAGTTGAAACCAAAAGTTGAAAAAAGAACATGCCATAATTTGGGCTCGTTGCAGTTTCCTTCAATTTGTGTTGAAAGTTTTATTAATTTGATCTCCTGTATGAGATTTTGCGCAGGTTGGTCGATCAGTTTATCGCCCCTGCATAGACAATGTATTTTTGTCTGTCGTGCCCTCGCATGCGCTCTTTCTCTATGCGCATGTGGTCGCTTAGTTTTCATCTTGTGTAGCTCAGCTCAAGCAATGTAGATGCTGGGCTAGCTTAATTCTCTTTGCTTTTTTTTAAAAAGACATCCTGTAAAAACATAGGGTGCATCTATGGTGAGAGAGAGAGAGGGTTTCCGTGGAAATCAAGTACGGAAGTAAAAGATATTTCAAAAACATCATCAGACATAGCTATGCAAAAATTCAAGATCAAATACAATCGAATTCCCGATACACAGATAAGACAAATGCTTAGTAAAACTTTTGGTTCGTTTTTGAAGTTTTGTAGGTTTCTAACGTGTCCTCCCTTTATATCTATTAATATTTTTTTGATAATTTTCCAAAACTTCTACTTGATTATCATGCATTTGCAACATTCAATCCATTTTCACATGATATTTTACACCTTTCATGTGACAAGCACCAAGTTTTTCCAGCTAACGAAAGGCGGCCTCTCCATTTGGATATTCATTCAATGCACGCTTTATTGATTGTTCTGCATTGCACAGAAACTTCTCTGCCCAAGCATACAAAAAAATTATAGATGTTGAGGTAGCTAACGTGGTGAATGACGAAGCACGACCCTGTTCCTCAAAAGAGGTGCGCATCTTTGCCGACATTGTTGACATGTAACACGAAGTGTTTTCACGTCGCAGATAGATTTTGAGATCTCCTATCAAATTTAATTTCCAAACTAATGCCATTGTATCTCTACTTGAGATATCCTCCTATCAATTTCAATTCCAAAAAAAAAAAATTTAATGATGTGGTGTCTCATCTGCACTCAAACGCAAACGTGACATGAGCTTTGAATAAGGCGAATTAAAGAAACAAGTCCCAAACAGATGAGAGAAGATCTCCGGAGAGATAAGAACGATGAACGCAAATCCAACGACACGATTAATGTAATGTAACCTCACACGACGGGCGGACACAGCACACGGCGCCGCCACGGGCCTAGTCATAGTAGACAAGAAAATAATTTTTAATTTTTAACTCGCCTTAATAATTATTATTTATTAAAGCAAGAAGTGGCATCCAAAAACCGGGAGATTAGAGGATTTGCCCCATATATAAACATGAAATTTGATAATTTGTCCCATTTACCTCATTAATATATGAGCCCATGTCAATGAGATATCGTAGGATAAATCATGAAATATAATAAAAGATGTGAAAAAGATCAATTATTCCTCAAAAACCAACCCCAACAACCCAACCTGATCAATTTGATCAAAGCCGAGCCGACGCGAAAAAGCAAAGGAGAAAACGCCCCGGGGAAGGAGAGGAGAGGAAGCAAAACGCCAAAGCGATCCAAGGAGGAGGGGAGAGAAGGGCAGAGGAGACCCGCCTGCCTTCCTTCCCCTCTCGTTCACTCTCTTCCTCAACTTCTCCCCCAAATTCCGCACGCTCATAAACCCTCCGCCGCCGCCGGTCTCAGAGCTCGCGATTCCTCCCCACCCGATGCTTCCGATCTAAGCATGTCCGCCGCCGCCTTCGCCTGCCGCCGCCGCCCCTCCAAGCGCCGCCGCGACGCCCCCGATCATGCCCTCCCGTCCTCCAAGCAGCTACTGATGACTCACTCCGACGCCGCCTCGTCCTCCTCCGAAGGGGCCACGGCCGCCCCCGCCTCGGCGTCGTCCTCCTATGCGTTTCCGCGCAGCGTCCACTTCTTCGTGCGCGCCACCGACTCGAAGACCATCGCGATGCACGCGGGGTGGGACGACACCGTCGGTGCGGTGCTCGGCCACCTCGCTGCCTGCGGCTACGGCCGCGACCTGCGCCTCCTCTACGGGGGGAGGCAGCTCGCGCCGGAGGCCACCCTCGCCGCGCTCCAACTCCCGACGGACTCCACGCTGCACCTCGCCTCCCGCCTCCGCTCCACCCCGCACCCCGAGGCGTGGCAGCTCGCGTCGCACATCGCCGCCACCGCCGCCGGCGCGGAGTCTGAGGCTGCCTCTACCGCCACCGTCGCCTTCTCCCTCGACGACCTCGTCAAGGAGTATATCTTGAGCGCCCAACGCGCCAACCTCGGCCCTCGCCATGATCGCGGAGGTCCCGGCGACGCCCAGGCCACGGGGGACCACGCGGCGGAGTACATCGACATTTTCCTCCAAGCGGGCGCCCCCTTCGCGCTGGTTCGCCTCTACCTCTCAAGGTCCTCTTTCTTTCGCTCCTACGCGGAGCGCGCCATCAGATGCTTTCTCACCACGGACCCTTTGTGCTTACCGCCTGACGTGCTGCCCGTGACGGCGCCAGTGCTGCTTGAATTCTGCCGCTTGCTTTCTTTGGCTGTGGGCAACAAGGATTTACTCTATAGATCATGCCGTTCTACTCTTGCATCAGTACTCTGCTTGCGCCCCTCGCTCCCCCCTTCCATGAAGTCGCCTACCAGGGTGATCGAGCAGGTCCTCCCGTTTGCCAGAGAAATAGGGGAAGTGGTCCTGGACGGACTTGCATCGGTGTCCATGATGGTGTCAGCGGTAGACCTTGAAGAGTTCTCAAACTTCTTTAAAGTGTTGCGCCAGCAGGCATGCCGTTGGATGCCTAATGGGCCAATGCCCAAGAATCTGTACAGCAGGGAGTGTGAGCATGGTGACTCATGGGTACGGAAGTTGCACGAAATGTCGATGAACCTGTTGAAAAGGGTGGATGAGTGCTTGAAGAGGTTGGAGATGGATCTGTCATTGTCATCGGAGAGTAAGGGGGTCATGGAAAGTCAATCCCGATGGACTGACCGATCACATATCCTTGTCATGTTGACAGAACTGGATTTCATCTCAGCTATTTACGAGGATGTGGCGCACAACCTGCGGTTCGTGTTGCTGGCACACAAAGCACCACTCAATGCCCTCGTGCGCTGTTCCAAGAGGAACACACATCTCCAGTGGCTCAAGAAGCATAAGGATCTTCTTTGCTTTGAGGCAAGAAGGAATTTAGTCTTGATGATGTTTCCTGAGGGGAAGGATGACTATGGGGAGCTTCATGAGATGTTGATCGATCGCTCACATTTACTGGATGAGTCCTTTGAGTACATCATACAGGCAAAACCCAGTGAGCTTCGCAGTGGGCTGTTTATGGAGTTTAAGAATGAGGAAGCTACTGGCCCTGGTGTTCTGAGAGAATGGTTATGCATGGTGTGTCAAGCTCTATTCAGTCCACAGCAAGTTCTCTTCTCGCCTTGTCCTAATGATAAACGGAGGTTCTACTTGAATGGAAGTAAGTTTCCTCAGTACTAACTTATCACTTTAAATCCTGTTCTATTGGTATTACACTATGACTGAGCAGCTTGAAAATCTGAATTAAATAAGCTGTTGACTGTTGCTCACTGGTGGATTCAGAACTTTTTACATGTGGGGTATAATATACAACTACATATCTCAGTGGGGTGGCTAGGATCCATTCATTTAAAATTTCTACAGTCCAGAGGGTATGTTTTCCCCCCCATAAATTTACATATATAGTGGCCCACTATAGGCTCTGCTGGTGGTTTAGATGGGTGTTGTATGATGGATCAATTCCCAGTAGTATAAACTAACTGAAAATTCCTATGCTTTTCAATTGCAAAAAGTTAGTGATTCCAAAATGTGTTTCTTTTGAGCAGTTTATCTAATCGTAGCAGGTCTTGCAAATCATATGTCTGCTTATGAGGCTACATTTTTACACCAATAAAGGACTGCTGTTGTTCTATTATCCAAACCATGTACTAGTACTATAGTTTGTTACCAAGCACCATGCTGCTGATATAACATACAAAACCGAAGTTGGGCCCATAAAGTCTTACCTTTGCTTGGCTGCTTGGTTCAGCATATGATGCTAAGGAGATGATGCCACTGTTTTGTCCGTGTTTGTGCCTATTACAGTCTCCGATTAACATATGTATGTTCTGGCACATAGTTATCTTGAATACGGGTGTGTCCCGGTCATGGTAAACTTTCCCTCACGCACGCAGGGTGTGAGGGTATAGTGAATGTTATAACTGTGTTCTGGCAACTGTTTGTTCCTTTTTCTTTATCAAAGCAACTGCTTAGTCATAACTCACAAGTACTCTTGGTTCATTTGTTTTTGGTACTTGACTACTCAACAAAAAAAAAGTTCAGTTTATTTCTTGTTCGAATATGTAATGGAGGGACACTCAGATGCTCTCCATTTCGTTTTGTCCCTTTTTTTAGTAATGAGTTAATTCCCTTTTCACCTAAATACAATGGTAACTTTTGCTTGGCACCGAACCAACATGAAAGCAAATCTCTGGCTGGCCAAATATCAACTCAGCTGTTTACCCTGTAGACATATAGTAGGCTAGTAGCACATTTTATTTTCAGAACTGAACTAACCCCAAAACTGCAGCCCTGAACCATCACCACCCAAGGCTTGTTATCAATATTTAAAATGAAGTTCAAAATTAGTCTTTCTAGCTTAGTATTTCCATGATTCTTGGCATTCTAAAACTCCTTATTAATTCGGACTTATCATTGGTGCAAAGGCTTATGATTTTAATATGACATATCCCCTCCTTTTGCTTGTTTATCTTTAGTGCTAATTTTCTATGCTACATGTCCTTTTCTGCTTTGATAAGATGTCCTCTGTCAAACTCTTTTAGACTACACTTTTCACTGTTGGATATCATAATTTTTTTAGTGTCAACACTCCATAGTAACTTTATTGAAGAGTTCTTGGTGAGTTTCACATATTTCAAATCTTATGATAAATAAAGTATGTTACATGCATGTAAAACCTTTTTTCCCAGAGAAAGGAGGTTCCCATTTTCTGTAGAAACCAAATAATCTCTTACAATCCTGTTTTTCATTGAGGAATAATAAATGGAAAGCTGTGAACCCCACGTTTTGAGCCTAGCAGGCTGCAACAAAAGCTCAACTACTTCCAGTGATGATTACATCACTTCAAACTTCAAAGATAACAAAAGGCAGCAGCGAATATAGCACTCCCAACTTAGCTGTCTCTCCATTGGCACCCAACCATGAGAACAATGGAAAATTTTAGCTGCTACTCGCCATAGCTGTGGCATGCTGCCCTTAAGTGGTTTCTCACCCTTCTGAGTCTGTACTCAAGCCCAATGACACATAGTAAATCACATTCGTTGGGCCCAGCTGCAATACATGCTTATTCCTCATTGTGGACTTTCCAAATACTCAGTCCAACAGATCAAAGCAATCCCAACTGTTTCATGGATAGCATCCCTGCCAATTGGATAAGAAGTTGCTATGGTAACAACCTTCAAGAAAGACGACATCATTGTAGTGGTTGGAAACTTGCAATCTATCACACCCGTACCACGATGTTTAGAGGGAATTCGTTGTCTATGGCAGATGTTCTTGCACAAATATGGGCCCAGTTGGCTGAGCTTAGCTGTAGCTTATTCTGAAACAAGCCAGTATGCTCCACCAAATGACATGCTTACTTGAAGCTTAAACGGACTGCTCCAGTTTATCTTTGGCAATAAGCCGTAGCCACTGAAGCCCAGCTTCTTAAGCTTACCAACAATTAGATCCCCAAATTGCTATCTCACCTGTCCTTATCTGTCCTACTTCCTCTCACTCACTGTCTCTCCCATGCGTGCGTGCCATCTGGCTTGCACCCACTGAAGCCATTGCACTGTCACACCCACAAGAGCCCACACACTCACACCCATCGGAGCCACTGCGCTTGCTGCCGAGGCTTGCCGTCCAGTGGTGAATCCAAGAACTTTACCCTGTGGGGGTCAATTATCACTATGACGTATTTTAGTGTGGTCATTACTCATTTCTACAAAATATTATAGATTTATTTGTAAATTCCAAGAAGTAAGGTATTTTGTGAAAAGCTGTGGGGTCAGTTGACCCCATACCCATAGCTATACATGGCTCTGCCACTGCCGCAACACACCCATCCGCTGGTGTGCCCGTTGTCGAGGCTTGTTTCCACACCAGTGGGAGTCACCACGCCCACCGTATCAAGGTTGGAGCTTCTTTGTAGGTGGGTTGGCGCCTGGAGCATTTGCAATCTTGAGCCATGGTCAACGTTGGTCCTCTCATTGGCAATGGATAAGCTGTGCGAAATGCTGTGAGCCTTTGTCATAACTGCCCAACTGGTTGTTGGGCTTGGGCTATACCTGCACTGCAGTCACATCTATCTCCATAATCTTCCCAATGTGGTGCCTCCTAAGTGTACAAGTGATATGAATGGAATAGGAACATCAAGATTAATGCTATGTTTGTATTGGTTTTTACTTCTGTCTTCTGCTTAACAAAGTCAATATGAATATCTGGCTTCTCGAAGTGATTTCTCTACTCCTCTTGCTATCGTCTCGCTCCAGGGATAAGACAGGGTTCACGGGTGCATCACTCACCCCACTCCTCTCGCTCTCGTCATGTGCACATATCACTCCTTCACTTTTTGTACCGCTCGCCCCCGTCTTCTAAAAGATACTTCTTTCAACCAGTACTATTCATTTTTAGCCATCAGCAAAAGCCAATACGAACACCTCCTAAGACAGGTTTCCCATTTTATGCTTACAAAACAAAAAGGAGAAATTTGCAAACTTTTGGCATAGAAGCTGCTAAATAAGAAAAAAAAGTTCTCCCAAGTAGATTATTGAGCTTATCATATTTTTTAGCTTAATGAGTTATAAGCCTGCAGGGCTGTCTTATTAGAGAAGGCTAAACTTGGCCAAAGAGGCACTATGACACTTGTTTTAGTTGATAGTGAGGTGTGCTGCATTCTGCAAGGAGGATGAGCCCTTATAGCTGTAATAATTTTTTTCCCTTGAAAGGGGCTATGAGTGTTATTGGAAGAGCTCAGGGAGCAGCGGAGGTTCCGGAGGGCGTAGCGGTGGAATACCGGCGGTCGGGGCTTGAACCCCGCTCGGCGGCGTGAGGGCGCCGTGAGGCTAGGGCACACGCAGAACAGAGGAGGAGATTTCCGCAGGAGAAGCCTGCAACTAGAAGTTGCTTTGCTTGCTTTATTCAATCCCAGGTGAGGCTATTTATCCTCCCTAACAAATCAATCTAGAATCTAATGCTTATGGATAGAAAAGGTAGAAACCTAATGAGGGAAGGTCTTATGGACCCAGGACTCTTCTAATGGCCGGTTTGCACTTCTCCCGTGCGTTTCCTACGCTCATACGGGATGCCGGTCATAACATCTCTCCCTGCCTCCGCAAACAGCTCGTCCTCGAGCTGAACGTCGGGGTAGATCTCCTGAAAATTTGGCAGTTGCTCCCAGGTGGCGTCGTCGCTGGACATCCCGCGCCACTGGACCAAGACATGCCAGACGCCGCGGCGAAGCTGGGCACGGAGGACGCGCTCCGGGGCGGGCAGCAGTCGGCCATCGTGCGTAGGCGGCATCGGGGGCCTCGTCGACGGAGGATCGCCGTGGAACGGCTTTAGCAGCCCCACATGAAAGACATCATGAAGTCTGGAGCCTTCCGGAAGCTGGAGACGGTAGGCCACCTGGCCGATCTGCTCCAAGACCTGGAACGGTCCCGCGTAGCCTGGACCGAGCTTCCCCTTGGGCCGGGGCTCCAATGTATGAGCCGGTCGGTGGAGGAGACGCAACCACACCCAGTCGCCCACCGCAAACTCCAAGTCGCGATGGTGGTCGTCGTAGTAGCGCTTGGCGTACTGCTGCGCCTGGAGGAGGCGATCGCGGACCATTGCGAGAAAGTCATCACGGTTGCGCAGAAGAGCGTCCACCGTGTCAGTCTTGGCCGCACCGCCCGGGTACGGCAATAGTGGTGGAGGAGGCCGGCCGTAGACCACCTGGAAGGGAGTGGTGCGCAGCGCGGTGTGGAACGAAGTGTTGTAGCAATACTCTGCCCATGGCAGCCATTCGACCCAAGCGCGTGGACGATCCCCCGTGACGCAGCGTAGGTACATAGCAATGACCTTGTTGACGACCTCTGACTGGCCGTCCGTCTGGGGGTGAAAGGCCGTGCTCATACGGAGTTTGACGCCGGCCATCTTGAAAAGGTCGCGCCACATGTGGCCGGTGAAGACCGGGTCGCGATCGCTGACGATGGAGGTGGGGAAACCGTGGAGGCGGACGATTTCATCGAAGAAGGCCCGAGCGACGGATGCTGCAGAGTATGGGTGGCCGAGCGCGATGAAGTGCGCGTACTTGGAGAAGCGGTCGACGACGGTGAGGATTACTGACTTCCCATGTACCTTCGGCAAGCCCTCGATGAAGTCCAGCGAGATGTCGGCCCACACCTGGGACGGCACGTCGAGGGGCTGCAACAGGCCCGCCGGCTGCAGAGTCTCCGTCTTGTTGCGCTGGCAGGTGAGGCAGGAGCGCACATAGTTCCGTACAACCAACCTGTCGCCGGGAATGTAGAAGTCCGCGCGCAGGCGTTGGAGTGTCTTCTGGATGCCCTTGTGACCTGCCGCATGGGCCAGGGAGAGCACCTGATGGCGCAAGTCTTGCTGTGCCGGCACGAAGACGCGCGAGCCATGGAGCACGAGGCCGTCGGCTGTACGCCAGGGCGCCCCAATGGCACCATCCTGGAGCTGCTGGCGGAGGCGGCTCGCCTCCTCGTCGGTGGCCGTCGCGGAGCGGATCTCGTCAAAGAGGTGGAACGAAGGTCCCAAGAGAGCATGGATCGCGGCGGAGTCTGAGTCGCGACGTGAAAGTGCGTCCGCCACCGTGTTGAGGCGCCCGGGACGATATTCCACGGTGAAGTCGAAGCCGAACAATTTGCTGATCCACTGATGCTGCGGGATCGTCGAGAGTCGCTGATCCAACAGAAACTTGAGGCTGAAGTGGTCGGTGCGGATGAGGAAACGGCGTCCCCACAGGTAAGGACGCCAGTGTCGGACGGCCTGCACAAGGCCGATAAGCTCCCGCTCATAGGCTGCCAGCTTGAGATGGCGGGCAGCAAACGGTTTGCTGAAGAACGCCAGGGGGCCCGCGCCCTGATGGAGGACGGCGCCAAATCCAGCGCCTGATGCGTCACAGTCGACGATAAACAGCTGGTCGAAGGTGGGCATCTGCAGGACCGGTCTCGTTGTTAGAGCCTGCTTCAGTGCCTGGAATGCTGCTGCGGCATCTTCTGTCCAGGCAAAAGCGTCTTTGCGCAGGAGCTTCGTTAGTGGTGCCGCTATCGTGCCGAAATCTCGGATGAACTTCCGGTAGTAGCCAGCGAGGCTCAGGAACCCTCGCAATCCCCGGGCCGAGCGGGGCACTGGCCAGGAGGCGACGGCGGCGACCTTGTCGCTGTCCATGGCGACGCCGTTGACGGAGATGACGTGGCCGAGGTAGGCGACCGAAGATGCCCCAAAAGAGCACTTAGAGCGCTTTAGGTGCAAGGCGTGAGCGCGGAGTGCGTCGAAGACGAGGCGGACATGCTGCAAATGTTCGGACCACGACGAACTGTAGATGAGGATGTCGTCGAAGAATACGAGCGCGAACCTGCGGAGGAATGGACGGAGGACGTCGTTCATGAGGGCCTGAAATGTTGCTGGCGCGTTGGACAGACCGAAGGGCATGACGAGGAACTCGAAGTGGCCGTGGTGGGTGCGAAAGGCTGTCTTCTCAATGTCTGCCGGATGCATGCGCACCTGGTGGTAACCGGAACGGAGGTCTAGCTTGGTGAAAAACTGAGCGCCATGGAGCTCGTCGAGGAGCTCGTCCACGACCGGTATCGGAAACTTGTCCTTGGAGGTCTTGTCATTGAGTGCCCGGTAGTCAATGCAGAACCACCATGAGTCGTCCGCCTTTTTGACCAAGAGTACCGGCGCAGAGAATGGAGAGGTGCTCGGCCGGATGATGCCCTGTTCCATCATGGCGGCGCACTGGCGTTCCAGCTCATCCTTCTGCAACTGTGGGTAGCGGTATGGACGGACGGCCACCGGCGCAGTATCCGGCAAGAGGTGGATGCGGTGATCATAGGGCTGGACCGGTGGAAGACCCCGTGGTTCCGCGAAGATCGAGCCGTATTGGTGCAGGAGGCGGTCCAAGAGGGGCTGTTGAGGCGCCCCGGTGATGGCGTGAAGGGCCGGCTGGAGAGTGTCGTCGCGGAGGGAGCCCAGGCCCTTCCAGAAGACCCGCCGGTTGCCTCGCCAAAAAGCCATGCAGAGGTCCTCGAAGTCCCAAAGGATGGGTCCCAAGGTGCGGAGAAAATCGACGCCGAGGACGAGGTCGAACCCGCCTAAGTCGATGCCGTAGCAGTTGATGGAGAAATCCTCGGTGCCGATGCTCATGGCGACATCGCGTGCCACACCCGTGCAGGGGACCCGGTCGCCATTGGCCACCGCGACGCGCATATTGGCGCTGTCCGACGTCGCCAACTGGAGTCGGCGCAGGACCCCGGCATTAAGGAAGTTATGGGTGGAGCCGGAGTCAAGCAACGCCAAGAGCCGGAGGCCCTGGATGTTAACATGGAGGTGCATGGTGTCCTCCGTGCGAATGCCGGCGATCGCATGGAGGGAGACCACGGGCAAGTCAGACGTGGCCTTGTCCCCTGCCGCCCCGCTGGAGTCCTCGGCGGTGTCGTCGTCCAGGAAGTCGGTCACCTCAATGAAGAACAGCCGCTGGCACTTGTGGCCACGGACGTACTGCTCGTCGCAATTGTAGCACAGCCCCAGCCGTCGACGGTCGGCCAATTCAGCCGGGGAGAGGCGGCGAAACAGCCGGGAGGGAGCTGGCAGTGCGGTCGCAGATGGTGCCGGTGGCGGCAGGACTGGCGGTTGCGCCGGCGTAGCCGAAGGTACCGTAACGGCCCGCTGCGGCGTGGGCAGGGCCAGCGACGGCCGTAGAGGAGGCCGGGGCGGTCGCTGTAGCAGTGCCGGGGGTGTCGTCTCGGCGCGGCGTTCATACGCCCGTGCAAGGTGCATCGCCGTCTGCAGATCGCGTGGTTCCCGGAGTTCGACGTCGATCTTAATGTGTTCCGGAAGACCCCCAGTGAACAACTCCACCTTCTGGGTTGGTAAGAGATGCGGCGCGTGGCAGAGAAGCTCATTAAAACGCTCCTGGTAATCCTGGACGGTGGAGAGGAACGGCAAACGGGCGAGTTCCGCCAGTCGATTGGCGCGAATCGGCGGCCCGAAACGGAGATGGCACAAATCCTTGAAGCGCTCCCAGGAAGGCATGCCCTCGTCCTGTTCCAAGGCGTAATACCACGTCTGGGCAGCACCCGTCAGATGGTACGATGCGAGCCACACGCGATCCGAGGCCAGGGTGTGTTGGCCACGGAAGAATTGCTCGCACCGGTTGAGCCAATGGAGAGGATCCTCCCTGCCGTCGTATGTGGAGAACTCGAGCTTGTGGAAGCGAGGGGCGCCAAGACCTGCGCCTGCACTACCGGCCCCTGTCTCCAGTCCGGACGAGAAGGGTGGTCTCAAAGGGAGCGGCGGCCCACTGGGAATTGGCGATGGTGAGTGGGGAAATTGAATGTGGTGGATGGGAATCGGAAGGGAGGTGGCGGGCGGAAGGGTGGCTGGAGGGGTGGTGGTCGCCGGCGGCCGAGATTCCAGAGCTTCCAAGCGCGCTGAGACGGACGCCATCTGCAGAACCAGCTCGGACAACGCCTTGGCGATGGGATCAGCTGGCGGCGGCGGCGGTTTCTTCAGCTGCTGGTCGCCTTCATCAGAACCTGGCATATCTGATACCAGATTGGAAGAGCTCAGGGAGCAGCGGAGGTTCCGGAGGGCGTAGCGGTGGAATACCGGCGGTCGGGGCTTGAACCCCGCTCGGCGGCGTGAGGGTGCCGTGAGGCTAGGGCACACGCAGAACAGAGGAGGAGGAGATTTCCGCAGGAGAAGCCTGCAACTAGAAGTTGCTCTGCTTGCTTTATTCAATCCCAGGTGAGGCTATTTATCCTCCCTAACAAATCAATCTAGAATCTAATACTTATGGATAGAAAAGGTAGAAACCTAATGAGGGAAGGTCTTATGGACCCAGGACTCTTCTAATGTTCTTATGGACCCAGGACTCTTCTAATGGCCGGTTTGCACTTGTCCCGTGCGTTTCCCATGCTCATACGGGATGCCGGTCATAACAGTTATGATGTAAGTTTTAAGTTGGCACTCCACTGAGAAAAGGAAATAACCATAATTTATTCTAGCTATTTGAGGCATCTTTTTGGTTTTCTTTCGTCTATTTAATTGTGATTCTTATTTATTCAGTATCTGTGAGACAACTTATGCCCACAAACCACAATGATGTTGATTGAATGTCTTCTAATCTTTGATACTTAACTGTACATTGCAGCATCTGCGGTGGATCCACTGCACCTGAAATATTTCATTTTTTCGGGACGAGTAATTGCATTAGCGTTGATGCATAGAGTGCAAGTAGGCATTGTTTTGGATCGAACATTATTCTTGCATCTTGCTGGGAGAAGTATTGTATTGGAGGATATTGCTGCTGCAGATCCTGTCACGTATGCAAGTTTTAAAAGAATTCTAGAGATGGGTGCTGCTGATATTGATGAGCTAACACTAACATTTTCCCGAGAAGTTCATGAATTGGGGTCTCGAAGGACTATTGAACTTTGCCCAGGAGGGCAGGACATCTCTGTGAATATCAGGAACAGAGAGCATTACATTGATCTTCTTATAAAGAATATCTTCATGGACTCTATTTCAATGCAGCTAACCCATTTCGCGCAAGGATTTAGTGACATACTTATTAATCCAGAACTACAGAAAGAATTTTTTGAGTGCTTGGATCTAGAAGATTTTGACCGAATCCTAGGGGGAAGCAACAACACTATAAATCTGAAAGATTGGAAATCACATACTCAATATAATGGCTACAAAGAAAAAGATCGCCACATTATCTGGTTCTGGAAGGTATGCTGTGTAACATTGTATAAATGCATTCAGTCATGAATTTTCATCTGTTTTATGCCATGATATGTTTTGATCATCTACTCTTCCCATGTTCTCAATTATCATGGGAAACATACCATCTCTTACCAAACTCCATGTTAAACTTTGGGGGGAAACACTGATATTATTATCATAGACCAATGAGGTCTACACATTGGTCTAGACATGTACAGGAGATATGTGGGTCCTTATCCTAATATGCATGTATACACTAACAGCATCCATTCGCTTGTGAAACATAGTTTTTTTTTATATGTGCTATTCTATACATTCCTTTTCCAATAAAAAGGGTTAAGCTGGTGCTATCACTGCAGAAAATGATTTTTTAAGCAGAACGGTTTTTCTTTTTTTTTTGGTCCCTTTTGCTCTTTTCAGTTGTGATTTTGTTCTGCTTCTATTGCGGCTGCAGAGCAGTTCACAAATTTATTGTCTTCATATATGAGCTGTCTCTTCCAACATATGACCCAGCCATTACATCCTAGTATTTGTTTTTAGGTTAGACCTCAAATGATCGTAGAATTTTCCTGGAATTTGAATATGCTTTTCCCCCCTTCTTTTTGTTGTCTTTGTTCACAATCCCAACAGATTCTGCACCTGTAGGGCCATCAAATGGAGCCATGAGCCATGTGAAAACTAAGTGAAACAAAGGCTGAGTCTTGTTTATGTCTGTGGCATGTTCAAATGGAAGTTGTTTTAAAATGACTTGCCATGAAGGCGGATGTCAATGTTATGGCATGTTTAGTTGATCCCATGTTGAGTTGCACTAGTTGGCCAGGGTCATCATACAAGGATTTTGCTTTCGTTGCCCTTGATCCCTGTATTTCACACTTCATTTTTTTTATGAGAGCTCTTAGCATTTTATTTTTCCTTCTGTTTCTCCAATTGGTAATTCTGATTTAGAGGGTGTGCTGGTGTATGCTCATTACCTTCATTCTTTATTGCCTGACTGATAAAACAGCCAACCAAAGCCTGGCCATTGGCCTTGCCACTTGGTGCCAATAAGGTGAGGTCAATTGATGACATGACTCTGTTAACCATCGCATGTGGCTGTGTACCTGATTGCACCATCTTTCTACCTTCTAGGAGATGTGTAACAACCGCTGTTCTTAATAAATTTTGTAAAACTTTGTTACTCGACACAATCCCCGTTGCTCCTTTGTGTGAGATGAGTACAACTGTACAACCAAACAGTTTTTTCTCACTTTTTGCGCATGCAGCCTGGTAACCCATCACCTGGAGCTGGTGATGCTGCTGACATCAACCAGTGTTTTGAATATAGTAGATTGCATTACTGTAGTGGTAAAGTGTCAACAGATTGCTTCGCTTTGGCATTGCTTAAAACACCGCTATCAAACAAGAGATGCCCCTTGTTATCTTGCGTGCATATCTGTCTGTCTTATCTTTCTTATCTAGCATAACCATTATGTATTTCCAATAAGTTCTGTGTATGCTTGGATAAGCAAACTTATTTATTCACACTACAGGCTGTCGAGAGCATGCCAATTGAGCAACAGAGGCAGCTCCTCTTCTTTTGGACTTCAGTGAAATATTTGCCCTCAGATGGTTTTGGTGGGCTGGGATCAAAACTGTACATATACAAGACATCTGACTCAGCTGACCGTCTCCCATCATCGCATACCTGCTTCTACCGCCTCTGCCTCCCTCCTTATCCAAACCTCAAGATGATGCAAAATCAGCTGCAGAAGATCACACAAGAGCATGTGAGCTGCAGCTTTGGTACATGGTAGATGCTGCCCTTATGGAACCCAAACTGGTATATTTTGTACATATCAAGTTAGTGACAATCCTACCTATCTCATTAAAGCTGTTACTAGAGCTTAAAAGTAATAGGCTAGGCTGTCATGGATTGTTTTGAATGTATGGAAAGTTGGTGTTCTGGGTCATTTAACCTAATGTAGGTGGAATCAGAAGAGAGCAGATTCATTTCATTGCCCCCTCTTGTTAATTGGTCGTGATTTTCTGAAGAAGTGAAACGAGCACAATTTTGTGATCCTGTATAGTTCCACTGGTACTATCCCAACAACAGATGCATTTAGCTGCTGCATGTCTCAAGCTCCGGTTACCAGCGAATGGATGAAGCCGTGCCATACAGGTAATTGCAAAGTGTAATAGCTCTAAAGTTTGGAAGCTGCTGGTGGATTTGATCTTAGTTGGTCCTTAAAGATGTTTTATATTGTTACAACAACAATAAAAACAAAGTTTTTTGTCCCAAACATGTTAAGGTAGGCTAGAAATGAAATCTTCTCAAGATCAAAGAGATATAAGCCTTGAAATAAAACCTACAATGCTAAAACTCTAAGTAGTACAACCTGCTATCTGAGTCAAGAGCCTAAAACACTGCCCCTAACTTTCTTATAATTTCGGTACGTGGATCACTAACTTTCATGCGCTCCTATCCAAAGCTAATTATTTAGATGCATTCTAATTCCTCAAATCTCTTTTAACGTCAGTTTTGGTCGACCTCTGCTTCTTACATTTTCAGTACGTCTTAAAATTCCACTACGTACCGGTGCCTCAGGAGGTCGTCATTGGAGATGTCCAAACCATCTCAAGCGATATTGGATAAGCTTCTTTTCAATTGGTGCTACCCTCACCCTATCACGTATATCATCATTGTGGAGCGATCCCGCCTTGTATGACCATAGATCCACCGCAACATCCTCATATCTGCTACACTCATTTTCTGTGTATGTTGTCTTTTAGTCGCCCAACATTCTGCTCCATATAGCATTGCGGGTCTGATCGTCATCCTATAGAATTTACCCTTAACTTTTGAGGGACTTTTTTGCCACACATGACACTAGATGTTTGGCGGCATTTCACCCACCCCACTCTTATCCTGTGGCTCACGTCTTCATCAATTTCACTGTCCCACTATAGCATCGATCCTAAATAACGAAATGTGTCCTTAGACACTACTTGTCTATCCAATCTAACATCTCCATTATTTACCGTAGCACCACTGAAATCACATACTCAGTTTTAGTCTTACTAAGTCTAAAACCCTTCAATTCTAAGGTTTTCCTCCATAACTCAAGCTTCCTATCAACACCTATCTAATTCTCATCAACTAGTACCACATCATCAGCAAAAAGCATACACCAAGGGATGTCTCCTTATATGTCTCGTGTAGCCTCGTCCATCACTAGGGCAAAAATGTATAGACTCAACGTTAACCCTTGGTGTAGTCCTATCTTAACGGGAAAATCATTAGTAACATTACCACATGTTCTGACATTAGTCATAATATTTTTGTACATGTCCTTAATTAGGGTAATATATTTTGTTGGAACTCTTTTGTAACATCCCAAAATTTGCTTTCTGGAAAAATTTAAATTCAAATTAATTATTTTAAGGTAATTGGATTTTATTTGGCTTTTATTTGATTTTCTGGATTTTCTGGAGTTTAAAACCTATTTTTAAAATTAAAAAGTAATTTAAAGTATGAAAATTAAATACCAACATTAGTTGGAAATAATTTTATTAAGTTCAAAATATGTACAGGAGCCTCTGTGATTTTTTCTGGAATTTTTGGAGGTATTTTCATATTTTTCTGAGGCCTAAACAATTTCCTAGCCTTTTCTGAAAAATATAAATCAAATTCTAAAAATAAAATCCCTCCCCTCCTCACCAGCCGACGCGTGGACGGTCCAGAACCGCCCACGTCGCCCCTCAGCCCAATTCGGCCGCTTCCTCCCCTCTCCCTCCGCCAAGCGGGCCCGACCCGTCGGTCACCCCACGCCTCCCTCTCTCCTTCCTTCTTTGCCCCTGGGCCCCGGCTGTCAGCCGCTCGCGCCCGCACCCGCCGCCCGATTCTCCCTCCGAGCCGCGTGGCTTCATGCGCGCCGCCCGCTCACTTTCTCTCTCTCTCGCTGCGCGCGGGCCCCGCCTGTCAGGGTCTTCCCCTTCCTCCCGCGCGCCACCTTCCTTTCTCTCCTCCCCTTTCCTTTCTTTGCCGGCCGACCGAGTTCCCCGCGGATCCGGCCTTGCCTTCCCCGGCTCTCCCCGGTTTTGGAAGCCCCGAGCGGCAACGCGACCGAATCCCCTCTCCCTCGCGCCCCTCTTTCCTTCTGCGGCCCCTCTTTCCTTTTTCCCCTCTTCCCTTCCTTTTTCCGGCCGCCAGCCCCGGCGAGCAATCGCCGCGCCCCTGTTCCCCCTCCTCCCTTATAAATAGCCCCCTCAGCTCCGCCTCCCTCCGCACCACCTCCCACCGCTCTCCACCTCTCTCCCCGAGTGCCCGCACCGAGAGCTCCCCGAGCGCGCCTAGTAGGTACTCCGGCGAGCAATCGCCGCCGCCTCGGTCTTCCCCAGAGCCCGCCGCCGCATCCAACGTCTTCCCCGCCGCCGGAGCACCGTCGCACCGGAGCACCCAAGCCCGCTCCGCCACCTCCTCGCCGCCGGCCACCTCTGCTCGTCCCCGAGCCTCGCCGACCCCACCGTCAGGTCCGCCTTTGCGCCAAGACCCCGTTTTGGACCTCGCCCGAACCTCTCCGGCCACCCCTCGCCGCCGGCAACCCCGCCTCCAGCCATCTCTGCCCGGCCCCCCTCCGGCAGGTACCTCAAAAGGGTTACCTACCCTTTATGGGTAGGCAATGCCTCCCTGCCCGACTGGTTAACAGCGCTACTCTCTTCCCCCCTTGGCTCCCTCGGCATGCGTTCGAGCCCCCGGCTCCGCACGCTGAGGTTGAGCCATTCTTTTAATTTCAGCGCTGATAGATGGGCCCCACACGTCAGCGGCCGCCAGTCTGCGCTGGCCACTGTCGTCTGGGCCCCACCCGTCTGCACTCCCCACTGACATCTAGGCCCAGAGCCCAGATGGGTCCCACATGTCAGAAGCTGGACCAGTGGGCTCACTGTCCAGTGGGTCCCACCTGTCATAGACACAGAGATTAATCCATAAAAATAAAAAGATTAAAATGAAAATTCTCCAGTGGGCCCTACTTGTCAGAAATTTCATAATTTCTGGATTTATTCAAACTGAGAATTTCAAAAGAGCATAACTTTCTCATTTTAACTCCAAATTCAGCCATTCAAATTTCTAAATTCATCTAAAATCATAATCTATCCAAATATGGCCTCTATTTGAATTTTTGATTTTATTTGAATTTTGTTTGTATTTATTTGCTTTGTTGCTTCGTCTTTTCTCGCGTAGATTCCAACGTTGTCGAAGACCTCTCCACTCTGCAGCAGGAAGACCCCGAGAGCGTGCAAGAAGACAAGTCTCCTTTGATCATCTCAAACCTATGATTTTGAAATGTTTTAATTATTTTAAATTATGTGCATTGCTATTTACATAAACCATTAGTTCAAATCTTAAGGTATTAGTTAATCCAATTTTGTTATGCCCTCAATTGAGTTGAATGCCATGTACCTTTATTACCCTAGAATTTCCTTTGTCTCAATAATGAGAGTATTATAATCATAGGTGAATAATAGAATGATAGTATAATGCTTAGTCATGCTATTTAATACTTTTGAAATCTTGAAAAGGGGAAATTATGATTTATTGTAGTAACCTTGTGTTTATAACTTTAGTGGGGATTGGAGTTGCTACTGTTCTTTTAAAATAAAATAAAATGTGGAAGTTGGTTTAGATTAGGGTGGATGGTTGATTGGGTTGGTGCGGCAAGCACGAGATCTTGTAAAGTGTATGTTCCACCTTAGTCAATTAAGGACCGACGCTTGTGATTGTCCAGACTAAGCACTACCGTACAACCCTAAGTCTATATGGGTACGACCTAGCTGATTAACTCATGATAGTCTAGTTTAGGTGCCACCAGTGGAAAGTGGGTGCCAGGGAGTTACTGGTTATTCACAGTGAGGGACAGAGATTTACTGTACTCATATGGCGTAAGAGGGGGCTTCGGATTGGGCAGATTTAACCCTTCTGCGGTGAAACCTCAGCGGGTGGTGTCTAGCTAGTCTAGATTGAGGTAAAGGCTTTGTGATAATTTATCTGTGTCTCATGCCAAAGGAAGCGTGGTGACTGTTAAGATAATTTGTCTCTTAGGGGTAAAGTTGTACAACCTCTGCAAAGTGTCAAACTATTCGAATAGCCATGCCCACGGTTAAGGGTGGGCAAGGAATGCATTCACATGGTAGATTTGTGGTTTTGGCTTTAAAAATCCAAGTTTTTGTATTCCGAGAGTGGAGGGAACTCTCGGAAGGGTATCCTAACAGTTGGAGCCAGAGAAGGTGGATGGAACCCGCAGTTTTAAGCTTGATAAATTGTAATTGGTTAGCTAGTGTTGGTAGATGGAACCTTCACTATAATGTCAATGATAGTTCTGTTAAAACACTTACTTTATTAAATTGATGCCTTAAAAAATAATTAGTAGTAACTGAATTTTAAATATTGCTTTGTGCAAAAGAACCATATAGCCTTCCTTTGTCAAGCCTTGCATCTATTGCATTTTTTCCAAGACTTGCGGAGTACTTTATGTACTCACATGCTGCACTTAAAAATAATAATCAGAGGATTACGAAGCTCAAGAGGGAGATTACGACTACTTCGCGGGAGGATTCGACGAAGGATTCTAGGAGTTCTAGGTCGCGCTTCCCAGTCAATTGCCTGTGGCGTATTGATGGGTCTCTAATGGATTTATTTTGCTTCCGCTGAGTTTTATGATTGTGCAGGGTCTTGAAACCCCAAATGTAATAATGAGACCTGATGGTCAGTACTTTTTATTATTGTAATAATGCGTTGTTGGTGATGAATTGTTTCTGTTTAACTGTGTACACTAGTTTTGATCTGGGACTAGTGCAGTAATACACAGAGGGTCCGGGTTGGGAAATCCGGGGTCCCGACATCTTTTCTTTTGAAGCGCCCATCACATGACATTTCTTGGCACTTTGTCACAGACTTTCTCCAAGTCAATAAATATCATGTGAAAGTCATTCTTTTGCTCCCAGGCATAAAACTAAATTAGTTTGTTGTCACGCTAGTCACTTTTCTTAAACGACGCTCAATCACTCGTTCCCAAAGCTTCATTGTGTGGCTCATGAACTTGATTCCTCTATAATTAGTAAAACTTTGAATGTCTCCTTTATTTTTTTTAAATTGGTAGTAATGTGCTCCTCCGTCACGCATTTGGCATTTTATTTAACCTAAAAATGCTATTGAACAATTTAGTTAACCAAGCAATCGCCACTTCTTCTAGGCATTTTCACACCTTAATAGGGATGTTATTAGGCCTCAACGTCTTACTCACTTT
Organism: Dendrocalamus latiflorus; assembly: GCA_017311315.1. Classification (NCBI taxonomy): domain Eukaryota; kingdom Viridiplantae; phylum Streptophyta; class Magnoliopsida; order Poales; family Poaceae; genus Dendrocalamus; species Dendrocalamus latiflorus. Next base: position 9,539,778 of record CM029626.1, read on the forward strand.
CATCCTTTTTAAAACCTCTCTTACTTCCGACTCCTGGATTCATCGAACAAACCACTTACCGGTGTCGTCAAAAACATTATCTAGTTTAATCATACTATAACCATTATCATGATTGAACAACTTGTCGAAGTAATCTCTCCACCTATCCTTGATCTCCTCGTCTTTCATCAAAAGTCTATTAGTGTCGTCTTTGATGCATTTAACTTGGCTGAAATCTCTCGTCTCCTTTTGTCGAATTTTAGCTATCTTGTAGACATCCTTCTCTCTCTCCTTTGTACTTAGTTTCTGATAAATTTTCTCATATGCCCTGCCTTGTGCCTCATCACTTTCTTCGCATTCTTTTTCGCTGCTTTGTATTTCTGTACATTGTCATTGCTCCTATCATGATACATGTGCTTGTAGCATATCTTCTTCTCCTTAATAGCGTTTTGCACTTCCTCGTTCTACCACCATGTGTCTTTTGATTCTTCTCTTGTCCCTTGGATCACTCCAAGCACCTCTGTAGCCACCTTCCTAAGGCGAGCTGCTGTCTCTGTCTACATACTATTCGCTTCGCTATTCACTTCTCCCACGTCCCACATCCCTTCCGTGACCATCCTCTCCTTAAATGTCTGTGCGGTATCTCTTTTCAGTTTCCACCACTTCGTCCTCGTGACTCTGGCGACCTTAGTTTGTCGGACCCGTAAGCTAAAACGAAAGTCGGAAATTACCAACTTGTGTATCTGGACAACACACTCTCCAGGTATAACCTTACAATCTATGCAGACTCGTTTGTTCTCCCTCCTAATAAGAACAAAATCGATTTGGCTAGAGTGCTGACCACTGCATATTGTTACTGGACATAATTATGATATTGCCTTACATTCTGAAGGAAGGAAGTTTGAGTATGGGTAACACTAGTATACTGCTTTTCCTCTCCAGTTTTGTTGAACTGGCCAAAATTGTTCAGTTAGCAGGTGGTACTATTAGTAGTTTTCTGCCGGTTTCCAGCAAATTCCTACACATGTTTTGATGGGGATTGAAGACAGGCAGTAATTGATGCTAATTGTCCGCAGATGTTGGCTGAGACTTTAAGCTTGAAATCTGTAGCACGGCCGTGAGAAATGATGGCCTAGGAATGGGTTCTCAAATCTCAAGCCTTAGCAATGCCTTGGTGTCTGAAATTCTGAATCACAACCATGTGCTTGCTATCTGAATCACAGATATACGTGTATGTTCAATGCAACCGGACGCCTAGTGGATATATTTGCGTTTTGTATGTTTTGCTTGTTCCACTGGACTGAAGAACTTTCAACTAAATTCTTCCAACGAATTCCCGTTCCAATGGATGTTTTCCTGACTGCTAAGGGCCTGTTTGGAACAGAGGAATTTCACAGGAATTTTGCAGGAAACAGTTCAATTCCCGCAGGAATCGGAAAAAATTCTCGCATTCCAAACAGGGCCTAAGGGCCTGGAACTTAGGAACTTAGGCAGGATTTTTGTGGGATTTGTACTGTTTTATGTGAAATTTCTGCATTTCAAACAGGGCCTAAAACACCCTCTATTTTCTTCTCATTTTGGATTTGGGACTGGAGCAGTACCGAGTTACCGATGGGTTGATCACGATGGATAAAAGTCATCAACGGAGTACGTTACCGCGATTCTTTGGACAATAATATAACGTATTTGCTATTGCTCAGGCGCCTGAAAATTTCTAACCTTTCAGTCGATTCTCAGCACCGTCCGATCTGTTTTGAGATTTGTGCGTAATCTTTCTCGTATGAACCGGTTACTAGTCTATGCGGCTATTGGTTTGTTTTTTTATAACCCGACCCATTATTCAGTTTGCGCAGCACAGCTGACCACTTGCTAGTTTGCCTACACCATAGTGCAGCTCCTTATCCACTCAGGGAGGAAGCGAGGCTGAGAGAACATGAGGTTGGTAGGGAGTAGAGAGCAGGGCGCGACCGGCGATTCACGACGTGCGGCTGTGCTTGGCAGTAGCGTGCGGCTCAGCGGCGAGCAATTTAGCAGTGGCCCAGGTCAATCCGTCGTCGTTGTCTTTGCTCTTTTTGTTGGTCTGGTTCGTACGGGAGCAGGGTAGGCTTTGGAGCTCTTATTGGTGATGAATGGCAGCATTTGACAACTATTGAGCCTAGAAGATGAAGCTATTGCTGTTGATCTAGGCTCCTCCGGTTTCTACGTGAGTATTTTCGAGGATTTAATTTTTGCTCATACACTCCTAGGGTTTTGGATCTATGGATTTGGGGATTTTAGGTATTGTGGTTGTTTAGGTCATTTGGGGGATTTTCACTTGCAATTGATCGCATCTGGATAGGCATACTGAATTGTTTATGTTCTTTGTTCAGATATTTTTGGTAGGGGCAGGGAGTGATAGTACATATGAGTAATTGAGTAGGGAGTGCCCCTGAATTAGTCACTTGATTAAGGTGTTTTTTATTTCTCTAATTTTTAATTTCTGTTCTCTTACTAGAAGTTTTTGCTCATATTTTAATCGATTTGTTGTTTAAACTTAGTTGCTCTGCCTCTATAGAGTGTTGATATGTTGTGTGTTCTGTTTATTGAGATAGATGGGGTATATATGGAGAGCGAGTGGCTAATGTATGATGCATCTCTGTTGATGAGTGAGGGTGCCAGCGAGCAACCGTACAATCTACTCTTGTCATTTGGAGGACAACAAGGCCAAGTAAGAGGTCACTAGTTTGAGGTATTTGTGAGTGCTACACTTCACTTTAATTTTCATTAGTCCAACCATTCTCCACCCGTATATTCTTTGTTTTGAAGTTAGTTTTGTTTAGCTTGGTGGCTTGAGCAATAATAGCTTGAGAGGTGCAATTGAACAAACAAATTGGAACTGTAGAGGCTTTTAGGTTTCGTATGTACTCATTTGAATAATCATCCTCGTTTTTCAGCTTGTAAATCTTTGGTATTCTTTTGCTATTGTAGGGCTTTATCATACACAATCGAAGAAATCTACTGATGGGAATCAAAGAAAGCTATGAATGATGTTTGCCCAATGTCAGTAGGTAGCAAGCTATAGTATATTATTCTCTCTTTTGTTTCTTGGACTGTAGCTGCATAACAAGCTCTCTACTTTAATGTTGTTAGTAGCTCCAAAGAAGGTACGTCGTCATTTTCTACTGCATATGCCAAGTAATATTCAGGTAAGATAAATCTAACCGTTCGGGTTTCCCCTCTTGCATCATTGTCAGTAATGTTCACAGTAGTTTTTCTGTCTATATCATTCATGGCTATGTTACAATATGATATGATCAAGTCTTGTAGTAAATTATTCCTAGAATATATGGTTCAATCTTCTAGTTGCAATCTATATAAGTAAATTTTGTGCCATTTCTTTTGTTGCCTTGAATCTTGACAAAGCTAGCATTATTTTGTTTTTTTTAACTTGTTCTGTATTAAGAATTTGAGCTAGCATTTAAGTTTGTTCTTCAGTGCTTCCTTTTTTAGCCTTTTTTGTGTATGGGTTGCTGCTATCTATGACATTCCAAGTTGTTGACATAGGGCATAAGTTCTTGTTAGATATGTACTTTTATAGTTTCAATAATTAGGTAGTACGATATGGTGTTCTTATAAATTGTACTCACATTCATTTCATATGTTCGTTCTTCAAGTCATGCTAGATAGCCGCTTAAAGAAAAATTGTAAGTTATTTATATGTTTTTTGCGGTGCAAACTTTTGTGCAATTTTCTAGTAGTAAGTGCAAGTTTTCTTAGGTGTTGATTGTACCAAAATGATTTGCAATTGCATATATATTTGGTGAGAACACTCCATTATATTTGAGTAGATTGCCGATCTAGTTTTATTGTTTTTGTATTTTTCAAAATCATTTTATAAAGCTAAGTATGTATTGCAAATGTAACTTAAAATTTGTAGTTTAGATATAATAAGAGGTAGTATATAGCTTACTATTATAGCTTTAAGGTAGTACATATCTTCACCAAATTAAACCTGTATAATTTTAATAGGTTCAAGACTTTTTTTTGTGTTTCTGTATATGGCTCTGTAATTCATCTATGTCTTTTGACTTTGTAATTTGTAGGGGTTCACCAAGAGAATACATTTGTCCTGCTTAGATTTTGGTTTTTGTGTTTGTAACACATAGCAATTCATCCAACTTAACGGCCTGAAACTGACCGGCCCAACAACATAACACACAAGGTTGCTGTTGATAGCCCAACTGGCTTAACGGGTCAAATTTTCATATTGGCGGGCCCGATAAGCAACAAAAATAGCTCACAAACTAAAACAGCACAGTAGAACAACTCACATGAGCCATCAAATGATAATCCAAAGGATGAAATAAGTGACTAAGATTTATTAAAATTTCAGTTAACTGTGCGATAAACAGTCCCTTATGTTTGATGTGGCTTGGTCTAGTCGTGGTAGTCATGTTGTTGAACTAGACATGCTAGATAGCTGCTTTAAGAAAAAATGCAGGTCATTTATACATTTGTTGCAGCATAAATTATCATGCAATTTTATAGCAGCATGACTGCAAGTTTTTGTTGGCTTCAATTCTATCAAAAAATTACATGTTAGGTGTCAGCAATTGTGTAGAGATCTGGTAAGAAGGTTACATTGCTTTTGCATAGCTGCTGATATACAATCATGTATAGATTTGTTGGAAGAATAGTTTAGTTGTTCAAAATTTCCCAGTGCCTGTATCCATGTTTTTAGAAAGGAAAGAATTTTTTAGCTGTCTATACTCATGTCATGCTAGTTATCTACCTCAGTGTCAAATTGCAAGTTGTTTACACAAATATTGCACTACCAAACTAAGTGCAATTTTATATTTATTTGGGTGCAAGTTTTTATTCAAACATATTTTTTCTGCTGCATCTATCTAGGATTTATGTCAGAAGTCTCTGTTATTGTTACTGCATGTACATACTATCATGTGAGTATTGATTTACACAACTTGCAATCTTAGCTGCTTTAATTTTCCTAAGTATGCAGTACTCATTGTGATACTGTCATGTTGTGTCATATGTACTTCTAGATCTCGTGTTGTCCTTCCCATTCTAGACATCTACATTTATAAAAAATATTACATTGGTTAATGTTTTGCATGCTAAGCCATATGCAGACTAAAAAAATAAAAACATACAAAATGCTTGATTGATCCATATACATTGTACAAATACCTTGGGAATTAAGATATAAACATTCTTTGTGGTCATGAACTATTTATTAAAATTGCACCATAAAACTTGCCTTTTTTGAGCTGAAGTTTCAAATTTCAATATCTAGTTTATGCAATTTCAGTTTAAAATGAGTGCAAGTTTGTAATCTCGGTTAGTTTATATTTTTTCATTCAAGGTTCAACTAGTTTAGGTTTATTTATGTCTTGGTTATATGATTTTTTTGTGTTTTGATGTTTTTATTGTTAATGATATCATGTCCTTTCCATGCTATACTTCTTTTGTTATGATGGTTTTGATTTCATACCGAAATTATGGAGTCGAAATTATGTTTTGCCTATTCAAATATGTGTTTACGTCTTGTGCAGAATTTTATTCAAACATGTCATTTTTAGTATAACCTACTTGTAATTTAAAATTTCCTTTTGGTATCTAATAGATTTTTGCAATGTCCTTTCCAATACATGATAGTAGCATTACCTTCATCTTATTTAATGTAGTTTTCCTAGTTGGTACAGCTCTATGTGTACTTTCACTCCTATTGAAATCCTACGTAAAAAATAGTAAATGTGGATGTCAGCATAGTTACCTACATTTTGTTTTTGTTTTTTTATTTTGACTCTATATTTTGTAAAGGTTTACCAAGGGAATAATTTTTCTAGGTTAGAATGATATCTTTTTTTTCATTTGTAGGGGTTCACCAAGCTTACAGAAATTTTGTCTAACTTAGAATAATTTTTTGTTTTTGTTATCTGTTGAGCTTCACCGGAATGGAATTGTTTAGCATTCTGGGGAAGAAAGAAAAATAATCAGGTTGTGCTGTACAAGAAGCAAAGCAAATAACATGAAAACAATTATTTTTTAACTCGGTTATTTTTGTGGTGTAAAGGGGGTGTGCATTTTTATACTAGTGCAACTGTAAGTTCTGTGAGGCTATGGTAAGAAAAGGCTGCACATTAGAGTGGCTATTGATCTGTTCAAATAGGTTATAAGGTTTAGGTAAGAAAAGGTTGCACATTAGAGTAGTTGTTGATCTGTTCAAATAACTTATGAGGCTTCGGTAAGAAAAGGCCGCACATTATACTGTTGTTGGTGATCCAAGAATTATGGAAGATACCTATGTTTAGGAAAAGTTACACCAAATGGATATTAATTTTGCAGAGTCATATTTTCGTGCAAGTTATGTTGATTTAATGCGTAATTTTTACTTTATAAATTATGTCTATTAACAAGCCAGCAATGCAATTGAATGGTTGAAAATTTGTGAAACGGTGGGCTTATTAGCTGAAAGTCAACAAAAGTGGCTGGACAGAGCCTATCACGTGTACTTGAGCCTTGTGTGAGATAACGGGCTGATATCTGGTGCTGAATGGTGGCCCATGAGCAACTAGTCCCATAACGAATCGACAACTGAAACTAGGCCCATTAGGCAACAAATCTTGGGCAGCCTATGAGGAGGCAGTCCTTAACGGGTCAATTGCTGAAAATTGTGGCCCGATAACCACCAAAAACAAACAACACAGCATAGGAAAACAAACAAAACAGGACAAACGTTGGATGATAATCATAAGGTCCACAAATCGACTGAAATTTAAGTTTTTTTTAGGCGACTGTGCAATAGTCGGTCCCTATAATAATATAAACTAGACATCAGGAGATTTGGGCTTTCGTGATCATGTCCTCGATGAACCTCCGCTGGATCAATGCAGGATCCCCAGTCTCAAGTTTCTGTAGTAGCCTAGTAACAGTTTCTCGGACCTTGCTCTCAAATTTTGCACGATTAATGCAGATATTAGTGGTGTTGAAGCACAAATGCCACATAGGTCTGCGATGAAATCTGATATGATCACCAAGCCAGCTGAGAGTACATGGAGCTGGAATACTGGTAGTACGTCACTGGAGTTATTGGATGAAGACACCGGAAGATGTTCAAGCAGTCCATATGGGACGGAGAAGCACCGAAACAGGTGTCACTGTCAGTGAGCGGCTAGCATTCACGGATGCTTGCAAGTTAAACTAGATGGAAGCTGAGGGTATGGGCATCATTCCCTTGAGAAATTTCGGCAGGCTAGGCTATTGAATAAGCTAGAGAGTGGGGAGCTGATGATGGGTCTGTTCTTTTTCAACTTTTGGTTTTAGTTTTTGGCTTTTCTACAGTAAACAGCTTTTAAATAAAGTCTTTTTAAAATAAAGTCTATTAGTTAATTGTAGTACTGACATCATTTTTATCGGTAAAAACCGTACATGAGTTTCAGTTACTTTATAAGCTCTCACACGAACAGCCCAAAAGACATAAGCCGCATCCCAAAACCATAAGTCACAGCAAAAAAGAATAGACCTAATGTCCTATTGTTCGCATGAATTTTACATAAAACAGTTTAATTTTTATAGGGAACAGGAAGACAATACCACACCTATCATACTGTCGTGCCTGCAAATTTGCAGATTTACTGATGAAAGCTCAAGATCATCTAGGACTGATATCACACAGCACAACACACTGGCTCAAGCACAAGGATAACCCAAAACATAATAATTCCCATACATGACGAACCGACACATAACAAACAAGCTGCAACGACACGGGGCATGAGACACTGCGTCACCGACACTGGGCCCCAGCACCCTCGACACACTTTATTTCAGCCCACGTCACGCGACCCCGTAAAACTACTAGTACACACACACGACGGCACACCCAGTACTCCACTAAACGGCAAGCCGTGCCACGTCGGAGTACACGTCTGCCTCCGTGCCACGGCGCAGGCATGCGACGCTGAGCCATCTCCTCGGCGCTCGCGCGCGGCCTCACTCGCTGGCCTTCTCGCCCTCCGCGGCGGCCGGCTCGTCCGCGGCCGCGGCCGCGGGCGCCGCCTCCTCCTTCGCTGGTGCTTCGGCGACGGCAGGAGTAGGCGCCTCTGCCTCGGCCGGCGCTGCCTCCTCCTTCACCTCCTCGGCCGCCGCCGGCTCCGCCTCCGCCTCCTTGGTCTCCGCCTCGGCCGCGGCTGGCTCCGGTTCCTTGGTCTCCGCCGCTGGCTCCGCCTCCTTGGCCTCGGCCTCGGCGGGAGCAGGCGCTTCGGCCTCGGTCTCGGCCGGCGCGGGAACCTCCTCCTTCGGGGCCTCCTCGGCGACCACGGCCGGCGGTGCGGCCTCCACGGGCGCCTCCTCGGTCGGCACGGTGGTCGGGGTCTGGACCTGCACGTGTGCACGACGCGTACACATATTAGCACTACACTAAATCTGGGTTTGCTCATAGTACATGTGCATATGTACGCAAATCGAGCTCATGATCAAGATGGAAACGTGAGATCGACCACACATATGTATGGGGTTTATTCCAATGATGCATGCGCAAACACAACAGAATCATATCAAAAGACGAATCAAACGATCGATCGATCGATCAAAATGATCCAAGCGTATATATGGATCATAGATGAGCTAGCTACCTCGGCGGTGGCCATTGCTGATGACGTGGAGGTTAGTATATATCGAGTGTATATGAAGAATGGCTAGCTAGAGCTAGAGCTAGTGTGACTGATCAAAGAGTGGGAGCTGTATTTGTGTGGAGCAATGGGTTGAGATGGAGGCTCTATATATAGTGGCCTTGGAAGGCCAAGATTGGGAGAACACAAAAGGGAATTAATCGCGTACAGATCAATGAAAAAAAAGTCTAGTTCATCTCATGATCAGGAATCTTTTACAGTTGCAGCACTGCATTTACATGTACACATGGAAAGGGTCCAAAAGGTGGCCGTGTGAAACAGTGCATGGCTTGTTGTTTATTTCACTAAACATGTTTAGAGATCGAGATGGATCATATCATATCATTCATAGATTCATACATATATACATACATGCAGATGGATTGATCAATGTGCCAGCGAAGGGCCAAGTGGATCGGTGTGGTCGAGAGCTGGCCAAATCTGGGCGCAGCGGCAAGTGGATCCTTTTGCGTTGTAGACTGGGGTTATTGTGCTCAGTGCGTGCAGGGCTCACAGGTGTACATCTCATCGTTCCTGCACGTTCTGCGCCGTCCTTGCCATCGATCGATCCTTTGTTAATTAAACTCCTCTTGTTGTTTGATCGATCGAGATTCGATCTTGCATTTTGATCGATAAAACTTATTACAGCAGCGGAGCTAAGATTTCGTCGATGGAAATGTGAACTTAAGACATGTCCATTCTAAAACAAATATAAATAATATAGTACAGATGTTCAATACAAATTCACAAATTGGTATACCAAAACTTAAATTAACACCATAAAACTCTCCAAAGGTATATCTTACAACCCCATAATGTTCTAATCGTACCTTAATTTGGACAATTTATAAGGATTTAGAAGCATTATTAGCACCACCGAATTGTCAGCTAGTTGACGCATAAACATTAGGAAATGATCTACCAACATTCAAAAAGATAATTGACATCAAGGACTCATGTGCATAAAAGAGCTGGGCGGTAAAAATCAAGGCACAATAAATCAGAAGCGTAGGGAATTTGGCGAGGTAGGTGTAGAAGAGCTGCTTGGAGAGTTTATAGCACTTCTTGGCCAATCGATTGAGAAAGTGATGATGACTTAGGTACTGAGGTTAATAGGCTTGACTTATTATTTATTGGGCCAATGAACTGCTATGAGTATGCTAGTATGTATAGTGTATACTTTATATATTAAGGGGATATATATCGAATTTTTGCGCAAAAATTTTAGGGTGTAACTGCACCCCCATGCTATAATATTGTAGCTCCGCCACTGATTAATTAATGTTTGTTTTGTACGAGATTAGGGTTAGGGTTAGCATGAACAGAGACGGTTGTCGGGTTAGCTAGCGTGCAGACAATGCAATTGGAACCGACGAATGTGCGTACTGAGGTGATTTTGGAATTTAGGTCAGCTCTCCTCTCAAGGTGGCCACCTATAACTAGATCGATAGACTTTTTTGAGCGATAGATATGATCTATAGTTTTGGTTGTTTTGATGAGATATGGTTGTCAATCGAAGGCCATATTTGGAACACATGAATTCTGTAGAGATTGTATTGATGAAATTCTTAAGAAATGCCGCAAAAATGAGACCAAGAAATCATGATAACCTATCCATTAGGTTCTGGTTGGCGATAGTTTTGGTTGTTTCTTGTGAAAGCATTTCCAAATTTTCCAAACGAGTCATAATTACAGACTAGCACCTTGTCCCTGGTTAAGCGCTTGCATGTGTCATGCTTGAGAGTTCATCAGCAACAATTATTACAGCACATGGAGACCTCTATTACCTTCGGGGTTCGTCTTCTTGCTTTAGGCAGCTTTATCAAAAAGCCAGCATAGAAATATGTAAGAATATTGTACAGCACCTCAGGAGTAGTTGTACATCGATCAACTTTGTCTTGCAAAATAAAAAGAAAAGTGCAAGAGGGATACCATCAGCAAGACAGCGAGATTAGACTCGCTAATCGTTGTACTACATTGCAATGGGGCACCTTGCCACCTCATAATTCCTAAGGCAAACGAGCATATGTACCTCACTATAGCCTAAAGATCGAGAGCTAAACATGTACAAGGTAGCTCAAGGGTAGTCTTCTTTTCTTCTCTAATTCTTTCAGATGATTTGAGTACCAATTAATAGAGGCTGCTGAGAATACTGAAGATGGGCGGCTTTCTTTTCATGAATTCTTTTGTGTATGTCGTTTTCCTTGGCTTTAAACCGGCCATTGGGATGAGGTGAGATGTGGGGACGATGAGCAGCTTTCGGGGACAGTCCACACCGAACATCCAACAAGCCCAGTAGGACGGCCTGATTGGTGCCAAATCACTGAGGAATATCGACATGGCCGGCTGTCAGTGCGGGCCCCACGTGCGTATCTCCTCGGATCTCCCGTGGCATCAGCTCTCTCCCTGTCTTTGCGTGGTCTATTCTTTTTTTCTCCCGTTTATGATTTTTACGTTGTTTGTGAAAGAGTATATGGAGTAACAGAAATTCATATATGGTTTTGTCCGATATAAATCAAGTCATTATAGTATGTACTACAATCAACTTATAGACTCTATTTTAAAAAGATACTTTTTTATAAGCTAGTTACTGTAGAAAAGTCGAAAAGCAGTTTTCCGAATCTGAAAGAGGAGATCTCACATAGCCACCTTCTCTCTTTATGTGGGAACGATGAGTGTGGTTGCGAGAATGGCCGCAACTATCAACATATTATTCAAGTGTAATTTTGAGTGATGTACATTTGTCTTACGATCAAGAGTACAAATGTTTTTCATCTAAAAAAGAATACGGTGTTCTTTGGATTGTAGGATTTTTACAAAAATTGATAAATCTATTTCTATAGCATATTTTTCTATATAGTCCTTTGGAACGAAGGACTAAACTCGTAAGATTCCTAAGAAACTCTTATGGAATTTTGGAGGAATTCTAACGGATGTTAGAGCTCGTGGAAAAATTATGGTCTTGCACGTACACACACTCAAATTCCTATCCTTGTGAAGTATCTAAACACCACTTTTAAACAATTTCTCTGTTTTTGTGTTTCTTGTAAAGTATCTAAACACCACCTTTAAACTATTTATCTGTTTTTATTTGTGTTTTTGTAGGATTGCACCGGTTTTGCTATTCTTATGTTTTTCTATACAATTTCTATGTTTTATTGTTCCTACATTTTTTATTTCCTACATCCCAAAGAGGCGTTGCAAGGCCACATAGTCGCCACGAAATTGTTGGCCGCAGGAAACAAAGTGGCATAATTGGAGCCCATGACCCGGAAGGCAATCGTGACGTGGCGGCAGAGCTACGGACGGTGGAGAGGCCCCACCTACTGTCCACCTGAAATGGAGGTTTGTGTTATGAAATAAAGGCGGTGTTGTTGGGTAGATAGTTAATTAAGATTTTAACTATAAATAGATAAGTCTACATATAAAGAAAGATAGATATGATGATGTACAAAGACTTCGATTCTTGGCGTTCTTCCTCAATTATTCTCTATCAATTATTTGTTGATTGGTTGCGTTGATTGCATAAAAGGTTATTATTATTATTATTATTATTATTATTATTATTATTATTATTATTATTATTATTATTATTATTCAACACGTTATTAGCACGAATCGCTCTATAAGATACAAGATATGCAAACCCCAAACCAATTTATTACGCATTGCAATCTCATAAATTAGTCTAGATTAAAATTTTATTCGTTGCAACGCCATGATTAGATCAGTAGCATTCTAAGTTGATTCTAATCACATATTGATCTACAATATGTATACAAGATTATTCAACTCTCTAATCCAATAGATTTAAAAATCTAGAATCTAGATGGGTTCGCCAAAATAGATTAAAATCGGGATCAGTTTGATGTTGCAATGGATTAGAATCATGCACACAGATTTTGGCACTTAGGGGAAGCTACCGCCGGCGCGCCCGAAGACGCCACCGCCACGACTGCCCCCATGTGCCGCACCTGGCCATCCGGCACCACCACAATCGCGCCCGCACCCAAGGCGCCAATCGGTCGACCACTCCCCACCACCGAGGCCTCATCGGCGTCGCCACATTGTGCCTAAGGCCCGAAGTCGCCGCCGCGCTTGGCCTCTCCCCACGCAGGCCGCTCTACGCTCGAAGCCGGCCCGCCGCCGACCTCGGCCTCCACCTCACGACGGTTGTCACCTCCACGCCTCCTGACCACCGCCATGTCCCTCGCTCGACCTTCCCCTCACCGCCGCTGTGCTCGACTCCACCAGAAGCAGCCGCCCCGCACGCATCGACCGTCCATCACTGCACTAGGCTCCCTCCGAACCTGCAGGCCGAGTGAAGCCGACCCAAGAGGGTGGTAATTTTGCAAATTAGCCCTTGAAGTTTTGGTAAATTATGAATATTTACTGATAATGCTATAATACTATAAAATTTTGACCCTAAAGTTTGTCGAAATAGCAGATAAGCCCAGCCGACTTATTTTCTTTCTAAAGAAATTAATTCTTAGATTATATGAGCTTCATTATAATCTTTTTAGCACTTTGGTATTATTATGTGTTTTTTGGATTTATTTTTTAGTATATTATTTCTACTTATTAGTAATTCTAAAAATTGCTTATTAATTAGCAGAAATTTATTAAAGATTACCAGAAAATTCTAGAAAATCCTAAAAACATGGTTTTTAAGTATATGAGCTTCCGTAAATTTGTGAAACATTAGACTTTGTACATCTTGGAAGCACCATATTTCTTTTATGGTTTATTTCCTGGCACTGCGTGTTTGGGGATTTATTTAAAGGGTTAGTAATTCTAATAATTTCTCAAATGCCTTAATAATTATCAGAAAATCCCAAAGATTGCTAGAAAAATGTGGGAAATGATAAATTATCTAATGAATAGATAAGAGTAAATATTTACTATTTGCACTCATTTCATATATTTAAAATTATGTACCAGTAATAAGCATGTAGGAAATTACATGAATATTGTAGGACTTTGGGTATTACTAAGTGGATATTCACTCGCTCCAAATGGCTACAATTGTATCACCTAGGCTTATTTCATCTTCATACAATCATACCACTATCAAGCCTGACACTAACGAAGCTGTACCCTTTTGCCGCTGAAAGGTAAAAACTTTGTAGTTTATGAGGTATTGCCTCTACTCTATCTTGAAGAATGACTATATGATTTAGATTGATCCATTGGGCACAAGGGCCTTCTCTAAAAGGATGGCCAAACTTGTAAAATGTTATTGGTGTTCATGTAGGCACTTTACCAGGATATACTTCTATTTCTAAGACTAGAAGTCTGTACATGAGTATTACTCCACCTTGCACCATATTGTCTCTGGACTATGTTTAGGTAACCCGTATGTTACTAATAAACAGGTGCATTCATAAGCAAGAATATGCCATAGTGAACAGTATGGAGACTGGTAGCATTTTCCTAGTTATTCCTTAGCTTTATTTAGATGTCATTTTCCTACATGAGTAGCATTAATGGTATAGATACACTCATGTCAAGCTTGACCTTGCTTATGAAAAGCACCACTTATCTTTTGCTTTAGGCTAAAATTGTGCATTAGATAATTATTTTCCCAGATGCCATAAATATATTTGGTCTAATTTATTCTGTTAAAGCCTTACACCTATTGACTAGTTGCTTAATAGAACACATTGCCAGTAGCATATCTTACCTGCAGTAAAATAATTAATCATGTATGGAATAAAATTTGTAAATATTATACTTGACATTTGAAAGGAATTATATGCCTTAGTTCACTAGTTCTTTGAGCATTAATGCCCAGATGGCAATAGAAAAATTGTCCTTGTTAAAGCCACAAAAAATCTAGTCAAATGTTAAATGTCAGAAGGATTACCTTGACTAGAAAACACTATAAACCTCAAATAAGTACGGAATAACTTACACCCAAAGACATGAAGTCTATATATAACCCCATATTCCATATTACAAAGTAAAGTATATGTTGGTTTCACGCCAATAAAATTTTAATCTTGAAGTAGTATATTAGCAATTTATTGCTAAAATTCTAGGATAATTCAAAGCAAATGTTAGAAGTAGGTGCTCTCACTCAGAATTTTATGGTTGGCGTGAAAAGGGGAAGGAATTTGGGCATATGAGGAGTATTGAAACCTTTGAGGTATGAGAGTCACGACAAGCATAGTAGCACATTCTAGGTCAAATCCAGAAGCAAATAAGCTTGAAGCTATAGATAATCTAGTTTATTTGAGAGATAATTGAAACCGCTATCCACACTATTGGCAAACATAAATCATTGCAACCTTCGAAGGATAATTGATTTGTCCCAGTAAAATGTTAGTTACCAGCATGAGACCACATACATGGGAATTATACGGTAGCATGAAGATGTTGCACATATGCCACTGGAAGCTATAGCCATTTGCCTGAAGAAAATATAACTCTCAAAATACTAGATGACCTATTGGATTTTAATGATCCCGAATTATCTAAATCTGTCATACTTATTTGACATCATAAATTATAACAGGCATATAAATTACCTCCCAAATAATCATATATATTTTTGGCGAATAATTGTTCCATCTGAGAGGTTAAACTAGAATTATATTCTAACAGAATATATTATATTCTAACAGAATATATTATATTCTGTGCAGATTAATCGATGGTCATATTGTATGTGGCAGTGTTATATTTATGCTCTTGAGAGCATCCTGTAGATGTATATTATCCTGTCAAAACATAATACTCTTGATAAGGTCAAAATATGTTACATTAACATAAAACTTAAAATTTGAGTGATCCAAATTTTAAATTAGAGTATGGGTAATTGGATCATAATATTGGGCAATATATAAGAAGTTAGAATATTCCTACTGTCGCAGATTAATAACCCATCAGATGTTTAGAATAATCTACTAGTAATAGAGATATGCAGTTTTCATACCGCTACATTAATAAATATCTAGCTCATTGCATTAAAGAAAACTCCAATCAAGGATTAGTTCGTATTAGAAGAACCAATCTTTTTTCCATATAATATCACCACCATATCATACACCATTTGGGCCATCACCAATTGCTAGGATTAGATTGGATCTATAATTCCATCTATCATGTGTCTATACTAAAAGGATTTTCAAGTATGCTATTAAGCAAGATAATACCTCGGCATCAGGGGAAGAGAAATGCCCAAAATCTTTAAATACCATGATATTTTCCTTGAGAAAGATATTTAATATAAGATTCACGTACTGACAAAGCTAAATTTAAGTTTAGTTGATACTTTGTACGCTAGAAGTGGGGAGACTGCCATATTTCTTTTTCTATTGCATGGAAGAGTTATATAGTATTTACTTGAAGTAAATGTGTCGCTAAGTTTGGAATACCCTAGGTTGAATAGTATATCCATTTTTTGCAAAGTTGACTTATTGATTAGTGATCTAAAGTCTACGGGGATGTCTGTGGATCTAAGGTCTAGTGACACTAGTCAAAATAATCGTTAAACACTCCCTAAATACTCTAGAAGATAACTCACCTTGAAGGTGAAATACCTCATGAAGAGCCTCATTATGAAGATGAAAACCCCAATAATTAGATGCGCATATGTTACAATACTGGGAACACGGAATGACCAATAAGCTTTCATTTGGGAAATGATGAAGATTTGGTTAACACTAAAAGACACTCAATTATGAGGATATTTGAAGAAAAGTTATCGACAATCAGTTTGCCTCTAAAATTGCTAAAGTTTCTTGTATGAGAACATAAATCCGGAATCAAAGTCTATGGCCGAGCACTTGAAGTGTTCATATCACGTAAAAATGAAAGGAAGCAATTGAGGCAGAACCATAATAGCAGATGAAAGTCTTGGAACCTGTTAGTTCAGACTTGATGAGTCATTATGAAATAATGAGGTGGTGAAAGCGATGGTTCAAAGATCTCTATAGAGATTCGATATTCTCTTGTTATGAATAAAATAATGTTTTGTTATATAATAACTCTGGTAGACGACATGAATGAGATATGTAGTTATCGAATTCTGAAAATCCTTGATGGGATCTTTGAATGGACTCAAAGCTCAATCCTTGAAGGACTCGGTGTTTCAACAAGAAAGTAAATTGCAACATATATATATATATATATATATATATATATATATATATATATATATATATATAACTCATACCTGGTAAACTCTTACTCGAAGAAAGAGTATTTCCTAGAAGAGAAAATATCTCCTATAAGAGAGAGCATTTCCCTGAAGAGAAATTAACTCACCAGTTGATCAAAAATGCACCAACGATTATGCGATCTCTAGAAGTGGATAAGAACCTATCCAAGACCCGAGGGAATGGAATAAGGAAACTAATAACCAGAATTGAGCCACATAAGCACATATGAAGTGCATCTCCTACCAGAAGCTGATGGAGTGGCAGTATCCTTTATTACCAAGAAGGTATCATTACATTGGTTTTAATAGTAAATTTATTAAAATGCAAAACTTAAGACTGGTCATATTGACTCTATGGTGATATGACTATACTTTTAGTTCTGCAGAACAGACTTTTGGTTGTATAGTGCTACTCAGAGATTGTTGCTAAATATTAAAACCCTGAAAGGTTTTGATAAGTCATATCCAAAAGAAATGTGGCATTTCAATTAATTACCCCCATATCCTGATTAGGATAAATTTTGCTTATATTGCACATATAGATAAGTGGTATTTTGGACAGTTAAGTATATTGCTCCCAAATCATTTTATCATCTCTTTATCTAGATAAATAGTGAAATGTCTAGAAGAATACATAATGTGGTAATCTAGTAGATATACTCACAATATACCGGCATGTATTCATTTCTTAAAATGTATTAAAGGCATTGGAATAATAAGACTTCACTGGAAGTGGTCTTCAAGGGGAGCATATGCTAAACCTTTATAGTTATACATGATATTCAGAAAATCTTGACTTTATTCTAACCTTGAAGGTATTGACTCAATGATCAATACCTTGAAGGTCTTTACTACCTATCAGTATATGTTCAATCAATGGACATGATAAAGGTCTTGAAGATCATAATAAATCATAATGACAGTTTATAAATCCTGAAGATAAATATTGTACCCTTTTTTCCTTAGTGAGTTTTTCCTGTTGGGTTTCTTACTTGAAGGGTTTTAATGAGGCATTAAATGCAATACAATTTAACGTGTGATGTGTACTATTTTCTCCATTCCTTTTTTCTACTAGGTTTTTGGAAGGAGTTTTTAATGAGGCATATGCATATCATGGTATGAAGTCTCATAAGAATGTGGTTAGCTCAGGCGAATGATTATCCATATCAAGAAGTCATGTGGCATAAACATCGTTGATGACTCCACTATTATCTATGAAGATAATGCAGCTTGTGTGGCACAGATGCAAATGGGCTATGTTAAAAGTAATATCACGAAGCATATTGCTCCTAAAATTCTTTTATCCTCACGAGCTCCAAAATGACGGGGAGGTAAGGATATTAAAGGCTAGATCTTGTGATAATCTGGCATATATATTCATAAAATCCCTCCTAGCCTCCAGCTTTCAGAAGTGTGTGTAAGGCATAGGGATGAGGTGACTTGGAGAGTTACAAGGTTCAGGGGAGTAAATCCTTGAACCATAGTCCTTATTTAAGACTAGGAGACTTATATAATTCTGAAAATATAATGTTGTACTTGTTTTCCCTTTGCAAGTTTTCCTGAAATTTTCTCACGTGAAGATTTTTAGTGAGGCAACAAGTGCAACACGAGAAACGGATGGGATATACTCTTTTCTCCATCCCTTTTTCCACTGGGTTTTTGGGAGGAGTTTTTGATGAGGCATGTGCATATCGTGGTATTCACCCAAGAGGGAGTGTTACAAAACCTAGAATGTTACGTTGGTGGACAAATACTGAAATTACCCCCTAGGGGTTTTGACTATAAATAGACAAGTCTATGTACAAGGAGAGGTGGATCTGATGATGAATAAAGACTTCGATTCCTGGTGTTCTCCCTTAATTTTTCTGTGTCAATTCTCTGTTGATTGGATGCTTGGATTGCATGGGAGATTATTATCATTATTTCTTAACAGTTTGCACGGAGTTCGACTTGTGAATGACGTGTAATGCAGCTAAGATACGTGAGTCCAATCATCCTACGACCACCTACAATTTAATGTGACCAAATTCACGAGTTCCTCAATGCACGTTTTTACAAATCTACTCCCCCTCTAACCTTAGCAACTTGCAGCCCTAACTCAACAAGAGGCAACAACCATGGCAAGTCACGCGAGCTCGATAGCGAACCAATGGGCACGGTAGGCGATGGGTCCCACCATCCTGCCACGCCTCCCAAGCTTGGCAGGAGAATGGGGTCGTAGTCGACAAGCATGTAAACAAGCTCGACAGGACGATTGGCCGTAGTCATTGAGCACAACAGCAATATCTGATGCGACAGCTTTCCCCCGTCATTATTTTAATAATACATTATTGAAAATATTGTAGGAATGAAAAAAGTATGATTCATAAAAAATTCTTGCATTTTTATTAGTTTTGAAATAATAGCTAACAATTAATGTTCGAATTTGACTAATGTGCCTCATATTGCACATGCAAGTCACTACTTTACCAATGGTGTATGTATACTTGCTTGCGATCCCCTCTAGTATGGTCCATGACATACTTCTCTCTCAAATAGATCATAAACTTCCTCCTCACCCTGTCCATGGTCCGAGTGACGTGAGAATGAGCCTTCCTTATTTTCTGCTCCATGTACGCCTGCATCACTTCTGAAAATTCTTTTCCTTAGTTTCTTCGTAATCATAGCTCGGTTCATGGAGTAAACGTTTTCCTTAGTTTCTTCGCAATCATAGCTTGGTTCATGAAGTAAACGATGGCGTGGTTCTAACTCTCGTCCACAATTGCAGTGATCAGGAGGGAGCACACACCATTCAGCACACTGTTATACATCTCAGACATGTTTGTCGTCATAATCACATACCTCATACCATTAGAATCATGAAGCAGTGACCATTTCTCCAGCTCAGGGGCAAGCAAATTGATCCATTGGATGAACTCATCCACTGTTGTCGAAGCGTCCTGAGTTGCGGTTGATTCTGCTTCCCTCACATTCCTTGAGGTCTTCTCATCAAGCTCTCCCCATATTGGGTTCAACTTGCGCCTCTAATTTTGCACGCAGAGCTTCTTGAACTTATTCATCAAGTCTTTATTGTGAAAACGGATGTAGAAGTTCACCACAGGATACCTCATGCACTAACGGGTCCTCACATCGTTCTATTGAAATGATGGTTGCGTCCTTTGATGTATGGTAGTCGGCACCAGTAGCAGCCCAATGTTGTGGTCCATGATCAGGTAGACGTTTGGTCAATCTTGAATTACTGCTTGCTTCACATTGGCCAGAAACCGTAGCCAGCTATCAGTGTTCTCATTTTTCACAATTGCAAATACCACTGAAAGTAGCTGGTCGTTCGCGTCGGTGGCCACCGTTGTCAATATTGTGCCCTTGTACTTGCCAGAGAGGAATATGATGTCCATTGTGGGCACTAGATAGTAGTACTTGAATCCCTCGTTCGCTTGTCGAAATGCCCAAAACACTCGGTCAAAAATGAAATAATTGGGCCCATTCGAAGGGTGTACCCTCTCCATCTTGTTTATGTATGTCCCGCGATTGGCTTCGGTAATTTGATGCGACATTCTTGGCACAAAGTTGTAGGTTTCCTCGTACGTGTCGTATATTCTTTGTATGACCTTCTTCCTCGCACGCCATATTTTACAGTAGCTCACTAAGAAACCAACCAGGTTTACAACATCAGTCATCAACAGCTTTGGTGAAACTGTGGCATCCACAACCATGTGGTGACTGATCAGGCTAGCAACATAAGACGATGTCACATTCATGTGCTTCTGTAGCAGCCCTGTAAGCTCACAAGTGTGATTTTTCAACACTGTTATCCAGAAGTCCGTTGTACCGCCTCTGAATCTCCGTGCACGAACCTTCCTGAGACAAGAATTGTCTACACACTTCACCACATGCATGTCGGGGTTCGACTTGTGCACCCGATATGTGTAGCTTATGTTCACGATATATTTAGCAATGGCTTACTACGTAGCACTCTTGTTAGGAAAGCGTTGCCCTTCTACCAGAGTGTCTTCATCGAATGACTATTCAGACCCATTTCGTAGGCAGAATAAGGGAGGCTAACACAACATCATCCAATCTAGAGAAGACATACTCAATGTCCGTGCACACAATGCCACCGGATGCATTGTCTCCACTAGCGTCTACACCAAACTTGTCTCCACTGTTGGCGGTATTGACATCCTCCTCGTTGGATTGCATTCTATCCGGCAGGCTACCTAAATATTCATGACAGTCAATATGTGTTTCCCATCATCTCTCTGCACCTTTGATTGGTTCAAAATTCTAACCACATCTCGTCGATCCTTTATCATCCCGACCGGAATATAAAGAGTATGGTTTAAATTGCAAAGCGAAATGAGCTTGTGAGCTGGTACGAGTCTCATCTACCATTCTTAGGCCCTGTTTGGATCCCTTCATCTAAAGTTTAGTTACTAAAGTTTAGGCCTAAAGTTTCCAAACAGGTGGTCTAAAGTTAGATCTAAACTTTAGTTAACCCCTAAAAAACACTTTAGACCATTAGTCCACCAAAGTGAACTAAAGTGGTCTAAAGTTTTGGGTTCTTAGGCACAAAGATGTGTTTACCCATGCATGTTGGTCTCTCACCTCCCATTTAATGGCTGACGCACGAAACGAGGAGAGGTAGTATGGTCTTTTTAAAACTTTAGTCCTATCATTAGTGCAGGATCCAAACAGGACCTTCGACTAAAGTTTAGTGGCTAAAGTTTAGCCAACTAAAGTTTAGTCCAAAACTTTAGACAACTAAACTTTAGACCATGGGATCCAAACAGGGCCTTAGTTGGTGTACTTTTTTCCCTCTGAAGAGAAAACAATAAATTGTTGTTGGGGACATTTGGGCCTTCAAGTATTCCATTGGAGAGGCTGTTGTATCCAACTCATGGAACCTGATAAAGAGGGAAATCTAATTATATCAAATTAACGGATGATCTGTACAGGCGACGGCAATATAAATACTGTATATTGTGGGATTTCTATATTCAGAGGGAGGCATAAAAGGGAGCTAAAATTGTGTATTTGTGTTAGATAAAAGGAGATACCTGAAATTTTGAATGTCATTGATAGTACCATGTAAGCTTCAGCTTTGTAATGTTACATTTATGGAGTCTAGTTGAAGTTTGGAGCCACCAACCTGATGCCGAGCTGCTAGCTCCATGAGATGGGAAGGAGGAAGGGAACTGGGCACACGAAGGAGGAACGTCGCAAGATGCAGAAAGACCTCGACGACACTGCTCCGACAACGACCTGCAACCCCAACACAGGGATTAGCAGCGGCGCGGCTGGCAGCGGAGACGGCGAAGGGAAACAGAGGGACAGGAACACGGCAGCGCGAACCGACAATAAGGGCCCCGGCAGCGGCATGGATGCAGGATCGACAAAGGAGAAGGGGAAGGCGGGCGGACAAACACAAAGACGGCGGCCGCCGGATCGGCTGCCTACACAAACCCTAGCTAAATCGCTCGTGGTGCGGATGAATCAGTCGACGGCCAGAGAGGAGGCGAGGACGGTGGAGGTGGGTAGCTAAGGAGGTGAAGATGATGGCGGGGGACTGGAGGTGGCGGCGCAAGGCCAAGAGAGGTGGCATGAGAACTGCATTTCTGTCAATCTTGCCTGTGGACACGAACTCTGAATTTGTGAAGTTATACTCAAGTCAATCTCACTCAATTCGTTGTCAAATGGATGACAATGTAAAGGTGCATTACGGACTGTGCATGGGTGATTGACTTCGTTAGTTGTTCAACATGAAAACATTCAACTGGTTCAAAAAAAAATCATAACAGCCTCTGCAAATATACCATAGCTGAAATGTCATTCAGCATTGGTACGCAGTGTACGCACTAGTGCCCTAGTGCATACTCAACGACACTCGTACAAGTACTCGATTAGTCTACTCTGAAGTCTACAGAACTCTCAAGACACCTGCAACGCTACGGCAAGTCGAATATGTCACAGAACCTCCGATGAACAGTGTAACTCCATCGCCATGACCATGAGCAACCGGTCAAGCAGCTCTGGCCAGCTCCCTCTCGACGGTCATCCTGAGGAAGCTGCCTTCCTCGACCACCATCTGCACTGGCAGGAAGCCGAGCCCGCTGGCGACGGCGAGCATGACCTCCTTCATCTCGGCCCGGAACTCCTCCCGGTCTACCGTTCCGTCGCCGTCGCGGTCGAACCGCGCGAACAGGCCGCGGTACAGCTCCACGAGCTCGGCGTCGCCCATGGCGGCCTCGTCCACACCGTAGTTGAACGCGCCCTCGTTCTCCACGAAGCTCTGCACCGTCCTTTCGTCCAGGATCTCCACGCTCATCTTGCAACCCTTTCTTGAAAATCTTAGCTACGCCAGTTTCAGAAGCTCTCTGGTCTCGGTTTGGAGAAACGCGACAAGGTGTTGGCCGCTATTTATAGTGGTGCCTCCCATCGCTTATGCCGCGAGCGTTGGATTGTCATGTGCATGGCTTTCGGTTTTGGGAAGCGAGCACCTGAGGTTTTTTTTTAGATCGAGAGTATTCAGATTTTAGAGGGTTGGTCTTTATCCAATAGATATTTCATATCCTCTTCAAAAAAACCATCTAGCAAATCCTCTATATCATCTTCTTTAAAAGAAAATATGAGTACTTCGAATCTAAAGCATTAATGAAAATATAATGCTTAAAAATCTAAACGGAAATGCTATGCTGCAGTCGCCTGTTTTTTCTTGCCGAAACAGTCGTTTTTCCCGCCGTCGGATTTTTCGTTGAGATTCGGTTTTAGGGGGGGAGATGCAGTGAAAGCGGGTTGGCAAATTCACACCCGTTTTGTCCAACAACCCGGGATCTTGAAGCTTCTTGTCCGGACACCGTTTATTCGAATTGTTTTTTCGTCGATTCTCGCGCCTGTCCTAATCCACTCGCTCGCTGGGAGAGAGAGAAGCAGTGCGGAGCATTCGAGGGAGGGAGAGAGGTGAGCCGCGGAGTACTCGAGCGGAGCACCCGAGAGGAGATCTCGTCGCCGGTGCGGATATCTCGTCGCGCTTGGAGAGAGATATTGCGGCCTTCGCCAGCTCTCCGGCCTCGATGGATTGCAGCGCGAACATCACCAAGCTCTCCGGATAGATCTGTCTCAGAGTTTTGAGCGGAGATCTTGCGGGCTGCGTATTTCTCCGATGAGTTCTACCTCATGGAGTGGCGTTTTCTCAGGTAAGTTATGCTCTCTATCGCTCTTTATGTTATGTCTATCGATAGATCTCTACTTTTGCTGTAGGGGTAGGATCGTCATCTTACTAACATTGGTTCCTGTAACTAGGGCAGATATGCTGAATATATTCTTTTTTTTATCAGATAAGCATTGGGAAGCAGTGGAAGGAATTTCTGGATTACAAGAACTTTTCATTGGATCCATCGTTCATGTGAGTATCGCTTAATGTCCTGGATTACTATGTATAATCTTTTTTTTTGTCTGGTTAATCTGCATGGGGGAATCGAAATCTCTTAAATCTGCATATTACCCTGAAGATCATGCACACTTTTTTATGCACATTTTTTAGAAACAAACATATATTCTAGTGCACATAGCTTAATAAACTGAAACATCTGCATATGTTATTTGTTGTACATATGCTGGATCTAATCATATATGGTGAGGCTTCAATGAGATTTAGCATGTAGATTCTCATGTGTTTCCTGTCTAATAACTTCCTGATTTACTGCAGCATAGCATTTCCGTTTTTTATATTAGAAGGTTAGTTTGTGTTTTGTTAGGTGAGATGTCCCTACATGTTTTGTTAGATTAAACTTCACTTACATGTTAATCCATGCATTTGTTATCATTTTAATTGTTTTGTTAGCACTGTTAAACTTTTTGATTTGTTAGCACTGATTGTTTTGTTAGCACTGTTAAACTTTTTGATTTGTTAGCACTGATTGTTTTGTTAGCACTGTTAAACCTTAATGTTAAACCTAATTTTTGTTAACAGTTACATTGTTTTGTTACTCCTAATGCTTAATGGCCCACTAATCATTATTATGGAACATCATTTTTTTAATTGTATGTATGCACATATATATGTAAGTATGCACATATATATGTATGTTTTGGAACTTATCCGAATATATTCATGTAAAATGAAGCATTGATATATGATATATGTAACCATAATTTGAGAAGATTTTTACATACTTCTCCGTGTATATATGCCCAGTACCATGTGCTTTTTTATCTTATACCATGTTTTTTGTTGTTACTTACATCTTTTCTTGGGTGTCAAGTTGATGGTTTTGTAATTGGTTTGTAATCGTGGGCTCTGTACAAGTTGTACAATGTTTGTAGACGGCTTTTTGTAAAAAGTTCTGTTTGTAGGCCTCTGTACAAGTTTACTTGATGCTTTGTAATCGTGGCCTTTGTACAAAGAATCAATTTTCTGTATTTTCCGTGAGATCAAAACGGCCACAGGCACAAAAGCCCATTAGGGAGTGTGACAAAGCAACGAAAACAAGCCCCTAAATGAAGCTAACAGGGTTGTGGATATAGATCCATTATGGGCAGTGTACAAAACGAGGCCCAATAAAAATAGAGGGCCCGTTAAGCAGTTATGCAGCTTCTGGTTGTGGACAATCGTCTTTGTACGTACAATATTCTGATCGTGCGGTGTAGATTTTGACTGTTTTTGACGTTAAAAACAGTCAAATCCCATATAGACAGTCCCAAATCTAAATACTCTTAATCATAAAAAAATACTTAAGTACTCTTTAAACACCATCTTTGGTTTTTGGTGCTCGGTAACATGCTGTGGGATGTGCCATACTTGGCGAGTCGCGCTTTGCCAAGTGCAATGATATGATCCAATACGCGCGTGAGAAGTAAACCAAGTTTTTGTTCGTCTCAAGATAAAGAGTATGCTATTGGAAAGCAAAGAGGCCCATGGAATCGTATTCGGGTGCTGCCAATTCCGGTGGCCTCGCTTGCACCGTCGTGTTGACAGCGACGGCGCATCGTAGAATACGCGGGGAATGTGCACGCACGGAATGTGGACGGTGGTGCATGTGCGGTCTGTGAAGTTTTCAGCCGAGCCGCGTTCGTGTTCGTCTTCTTATCTCGTTGCGTTAACCGTTAAGGTGACGCCGGTGAAAGAGTGGCAAGGTCGTAGTCGTACTAGACCTTACATTTGTTGTAGCCTTGTTTTAAATGGTTTTAACTTTTAGTTCTTTAGATTTTTATTTATTTAAACCACTTAGAACACATCTAATTTTAATTTTAGTTTATTTTAGCTTTTTTGCTTTTTCTGTTTTTGTCTTTTCTTTTTTTTTCTCTCTTATTCCTTTGAATTGTCCGTGATGATATAACAAGATTTTTTTCTCTATTTTTTCTAATTTTTTTTATTTTTTTAAAAAAGCTAGCAGCCGCTACGATACAAATTCAGCATGAAAACAAAAGTCACAACCAGAAGGTTAAAGCAAAAGCTAGTTGGAGCACTACTACCATGTTTGTGTTTCTCAAACAGTTTGAATAATTTTCAGCCATCGGATTCGATCGTGTGTGCTGACCTGAAATTTTTTTTATCCATAAAAGAGTAGTACTCTACTGTACAGCCATATACATCAATAGAACCATGTCAATCTACGTCATGCTAATACAAGATACCGGAGCAGGGGAAACAAATAACAAGATAACAAAGGCAACGGGAACTCTCCGGAGTTAAGCCAAATAGCAAATCAGGTTTGTTCCAACAGCCGGAACCCATCACCTTTCAAGGCTAGATTTCATGTCTGACGGTCCTGGTTAAGTTGCTTTTAGTTTCTACTTTTTAAATTTTATCTTATTTTTTTGGATATTTTTGTATCTTTTTTTCGTATTTCTTGCATTGTCCATGATAGTAAAACCTGTTTTTATTTTTAAAATTTTTTAAATTTAATTACACCAAAAAATCTGGGCACCAGCGTTCCGGCGAGTGCATGTCATCCGGCACCAGCAAGTTGGTCGAGACGGATACTAAGGGCCTGTTTGGGAGAGCTCCACCAGCTCCAGATTCACCAAATTCAGATCCAGATTCACTTTTCCAAGCCAAACAGTTCCAGCTCCAGCAGCTCCACCGTGGATCTGCTCCACCAAAACCATGGATCTGGCTCCAGATTCACCAAATCCATGGAGCACCTCAAGGGGTGCTCCACCAAACTCAAATTGGTGGAGTTGGGAAAAATTACCCACCATTGCCACTGGTTACACAAAAAACGGTTCGTTTTCTTTTCCCCCGCCTCCTCCCGGGCCTCCGCCTCCTCCCGCGTCCTCCCGACCGCCTCCTCCCGGCCTCCGCCTCCCCCGCCTCCTCCCGTTCCGGCACCGCCTCCTCCCGGCCTCCTCCCGGCCTCCGCCTCCCCCGCCTCCTCCCGGGCCTCCGCCTCCTCCCGCGTCACCTCCCGGGCTCCGCCTCCTCCCGCGTCCTCCCGACCGCCTCCTCCCGGCCTCCGCCTCCCCCGCCTCCTCCCGGCCTCCGCCTCCCCCGGGCCGGCGCCGCCTCCCCCGCGTCCGCCGTGCGCCTCGCCTGCGCCGCCCGGGGCCGCGCCCGCCTCCCCCGCCTCCTCCCGGCCTCCGCCTCCCCCCGGGCCGGCGCCGCCTCCCCCGCGTCCGCCGTCCGCCTCGCCTGCGCCGCCCGGGGCCGCGCCCGCCTCCCCCGCCTCCTCCCGGCCTCCGCCTCCCCTAGGGCTGTAAAAAAAGCTCGAAGCTCGCGAGTTACTCGAGTTCGGCTCGTTGTAGGCTCGATTCGAGCTCGGTTCGAGCTTTAAACGAGCCGAACTCGAGCTTGATTTCGAGCTCGCGAGCTTTACCGAGCCGAGCTCGAATAGTTCGCGAGCTTCGATTCGAGCTTAAATAGTAATATATATTAATTCTTACCGAGCTTTCTCGAGCCGAACTCGAGCTCGAGCTTTTCTTATTATTAAAAATTAGTGTGTATTTGAATTATTTTGACTGTTATCGAGCTTATTAGAGCCGAGCTCGAACCTAAAATTTTTTTATTATTGAAAAATAATGCATAATAAATTATTTTAATTGTTATCGAGCTTCAACGAGCCGAACTCGAGCCTACTCGAGCTTAGGCCGAGCCGAGCTCGAGCCCAGGTTCGGGCTCGGACCCCAACTCGAGCTCGGCTCGAGCTTCTACCGAGCTCGAACCTGGAAGGCCGAGCTCGCTCGAGCTCGGCTCGTTTACAGCCCTAGCCTCCCCCCGGGCCGGCGTCGCCTCCCCCGCGTCCGCCGTCCGCCTCGCCTGCGCCGCGCCCGCCTCCCCCGCCTCCTCCCGGCCTCCGCCTCCCCCCGGGCCGGCGCCGCCTCCCCCGCGTCCGCCGTCCGCCTCGCCTGCGCTGCCCGGGGCCGCGCCCGCCTCCTCCCGGCCTCCGCCTCCCCCCGGGCCGGCGCTGCCGTCCGCCTCGCCTGCGCCGTCCGCCGTTGGATTTTTTTTTCATTTTGCCCCCTGACGCGTGGGGCCAGGTGGAAGTGAGATAGAGAGGGAGGTGGAGCTGTACCAAACACTTTGACGAATCCCAGATCCACTATGGAGCTGCTCCACGGTGAATCCAGCTCCAGATCCACGTTTTTCGTGAATCTGGAGTTGATGGAGCTCTCCCAAACAGACCCTAAGAAACAGCAGCTGCATGCCAACTTTACCTTGCCATACCATACCAATGGCCCTAAAACTTGTGTCAATTTGGTTTGGTGTACCGACGTCACGATATGGCAGCGGCCGTAAGCGTAACTCTCAAGAAGCTTCTCTTCACGTACATTCCCATGCTCTCCTGTCCCTGTTCTGCGGCGGCCACCAAGAAACAGGTCCGCAGCTACAGATATATAGGCCCACACAGCATAAGACCACAAGCCCATTGGAAACTGAACACCCAGCTACTTAGTCAGGGCCCACTGGACCACCCATAAACTCAGTAGGCCCAGACCAAGTCCAAGGGCGAGGCCGCCCGAGATCACACCCGACCCGTTTAGAACCCGAGAATTTTTTCCGCAGAAATCAAATTGTTTCATGCAAAATTCCTAACAGTCCAAACCAGGCCTGCCTCTCGCTGTCCTTGCAGGGGAACTCGAGAATTTTCCGCAGGAATCAAATTATTTCACATAAAATTCGTAATATTTCAAACCAGGCCCGTCTCTCGCTGTCCTTGCGGGGGCTGCTAAATTTCATCGAAGAAAGAGGGCCCTGTCTCTTCACTCTCTCTACTCTCGATGCTCTGAAGAGACCACGGCATGGCATGTCTTGCAAGCGAATTAAATTGCTTTTGTTTTCCTTTCCTTCTTGCGAGGATGGATGCACTTGTTGAAGATGGGAGATGTGGATGTTTGGCCAGCAAAGCTTGTACTGCATGTTAAACCATTTACCCCCATTCTACGTCAGACCTCTCCTTTTCTCGTTTTCATTTTGGTGGTTCTCGAGTCATTAGTCGCCAATAATTGTACTCTAGGGACGTCTCCACGGCCACACCGAAGACACAGCCATTTGAATGCAGCGATGCAGGGAGTGGAACAAGATTGTGTTTTCTTTTTCTAATTCGCATGCAAATTAATTATTCAGTAGTTTAACATTAAAATGCCCGTACAATATTTTGTATCTTTTTTGTATTATAATGCATTTCCTCATAATTTTCTGGTTCCTCACCTAATCATGGATTCATGGAACAGAGTTATCAAATGCAATCAATCTTCTTCTTTCGTGTGATGGGATGACTTAAAAGAAATGTGATTGCAGTCTCCCTTGTCCTAACTGCCGAACTGACGGGATATTCAAGAGATATATTTGTCTACCATTTTTCTTATGTTGTGATCCTTCAAATGGCCGTAATGTAAACTGAATTCTGATGTTTGAGGTTGGTCAAAAGTGCAAGAGGATTAAACCTGAAGTTCTGAAGGAAAAAATAACAAAGATCTACCTTCCTCTTTTAAAATTCCTGAAAAAAAGACTTGCTTCACCCTGACAGTACAAGGTGGTAGGCTAACTCGAAGTGGTCCATAAGGGCAGCAACCACTTAAAAAAAAATTTATTCGAGAACATTAGAGAAGTAATAAAAAGTGAAGAGGTGTGTCTTTATGGTATTGACTAGTACTGTCTTGAAGTAGGAATTGAGTGTTTGTAGTGAAAGGAGGGGCATTTTGCTTCCTACAGTTCTAGAAGAAACAAGACCTCAGTTTTCAACTAATGGCTTTAACTGAGAGAAAGGGTAATATTTCACTCAATGTTGACATTTCCTAAAAAATAAAAATAAAGGAAACAGATTTGAAAAATTGGGTGCTGAATCTGAATGCAACTGATTGAGTCGGTATCAAGTTTATTTATAACCTGCTGGACATTTTATTTCCACTTTGTCATATACCAACTAACAAATCTCAATGTAGCTCCAGTCAGAGGCACCGTATCAGTATGCACAAAAGTTTTTAGAAATGTGTTGGAGATAGTTGGACACAATTATTTATGTTCTGCTTTGTACAAATATTTTTTTCATTCTGAGATGGTAGTGATTTGTAACTGAATCGTTGATACGGATATGAAAATTCTACTATGCTGTCAAATCCATTGATTTTGCAGTCTATGAATGTCACGCATTTTACTTGATTGGGTATGATGAAATGGTACTAAATCTGATTTTGCTCCAAAGCCTAATTGACCATGACAGCTCAAGAAATGAATTTTCTTTTCCTTTGATGATTAAGGAGCTGTTACCTACCGCTGAACAATTATTATTCTACATTTGATGCATGCGAAACGCTTAATCCCACCAGATACGAGCTGCATCAGCTGAGTCAAGTGGCCGTCTCACCGACACTGCAATATCAGCTCAAGTAGTTCATTCGGTTGTGAGTTCATATTATCAAATCCAATTAATGCCTCAGTTCAGTATAGTTTCTGATCTATTATGCTCCTTTTTTGCAAGGAGATTAATGCTCTGTTGAACTAGCTAGTAAGAATTGAGGTACACTATTATTTAAAAACACAAGATGTTATGACCGGCATCCCATACACGCGCAGGCCGCGCGCGCAGGGAGGAATCCAAGCCGGGCATTAGAAACCCTAGGCCATATCTTCACTAGGATAGTTTCCTTTTTCTTCCCGTAACCGATTAGGATTTGGATTGCTTTGAGAATAGGATTTGGATTGCTTGTAAAGGGGGGATAAATACTCTCCAACCAGGATGAAAATAAACAAGCAAGGTAATAATCTTACCTGGCCTCAAGGGCTTCCTCTGTGTACGCTTGCCCTGTTTTGCCTGCCGCTGCCGCATCCTCACCACGGCGCCCCTGCGCCGCCGGCGGAACCGGCCTCCAGCCATCGCCTACTGCCCATACGCCTTGCGCAGCAGAGGGAGGATCCCTGATCCTATCAATCTGGTATCAGAGCTGCCAGGCGACATCACCGCTGAAGGAGACATCAAGCAGCGGAAGGAAACATCGCCGCCGCCAGCCGATCTCACGATGCCGGGCGAGGAAGGCGGCAAACAGCCGAAGGGGACACCGCCACCGCCGGCTGATCCTGTCGCCAAGGCGTTGACCGAGCTCACCCAGCAGATGGCGGCGTTCGCCGCGCGCCTGGAGGCTCTGGAGTCCCGGCCGGCCGCGTCCACCACCGCCGCCTCCACCGCCAGCTCGCCATCCACCCTCCCCGCCGCCACCACGCTCCCAATCCCCATCCACCACATCCAGTTTCCTCACTCACCGTCGCCGATCCCCTCGATTCCCACTGGACCGGAGCTTCCAATGCGCCAAACTGGACCAGAGTTGCCAATACGTCCCACGGGACCGCATGTTATAAAGCCATCCGGTCCGTACGGATCGGAAATAGCATCCGGCGGTACCAGTTCCGGTCTGGGCGCCCCTCGCTTCCACAAGCTTGACTTTCCCACCTTCGACGGCAAGGAGGACCCTCTCAATTGGCTCAACCGGTGCGAGCAATTCTTCCGTGGACAGCGCACCATGGCCTCAGATCGCGTGTGGCTCGCCTCGTACCATCTCACGGCCACCGCCCAGACATGGTACTATGCCCTGGAGCAGGACGAGGGCATGCCCTCCTGGGAGCGCTTCAAGGAGCTATGCCACCTCCGCTTCGGGCCGCCAGTCCGCGCCAATCGCCTGGCGGAACTCGCACGGCTTCCGTTCCTCTCCACGGTCCAGGACTACCAAGAGCGCTTCAATGCGCTCCTCTGTCACGCACCGCAGTTGACGCCAAGCCAGAAGGTGGAGCTGTTCACCGGCGGCCTCCCTGAACATATCAAGATCGACGTCGAATTGCGTGAGCCCCATGATCTGCAGACGGCAATGCACCTTGCACGGGCATACGAGCGCCGCGCCGAGACAACACCGCCAGCATCGCTGCAACGGCCGGGCCGCCCACTCCAGCGTCCACCGCCGGCCCTTCCTACGCCGCAGCGGGCTGCCGCCACACTCCCGGCCGCACCAGCCCTAATGCCGCCAACTTCGCCCGCGGTCCCAGCACTGCCGGCAGCATCGCGACCGTTCCGCCGCCTCTCCCCGGCCGAGTTGGCCGACCGACGCCGGCTGGGACTCTGCTACAACTGCGATGAGCAGTACGTCCGCGGCCACAAATGCCAGCGGCTGTTCTTCATTGAGGTGACCGATTATCTGGATGACGATACGACCAACGACTCCGGCAGTGCGGCGGTGGATGAGGCCGCGTCTGACTTGCCGGTGGTATCCCTTCATGCGATCGCCGGCATTCGCACAGAGGACACCATGCACCTCCACGTCAATATCCACGGCCACAGGCTTCTGGCGTTGCTTGACTCCGGCTCCACCCACAATTTCATCAACGCCGAGGCCCTGCACCGACTCCATCTGGAGACATCGGACAGCACCAATATGCGCGTGGCAGTGGCCAATGGTGATCGGGTCCCCTGCAAAGGCGTGGCCCGCAACGTCGCCATGAGTATCGGGCCCGAGGACTTCTCCATCAGCTGCTACGGCATCAATCTGGGCGGCTTCGACCTCGTCCTCGGTGTCGATTTTCTCCGGACCCTGGGGCCCATCCTTTGGGACTTTGAGGACCTCTGCATGGCGTTCTGGCGAGGCGACAGGCGGATATTCTGGAAGGGCCTCGGCTCCCCCCGCAACGACATCCGACAGCCGGCCCTTTGCGCCATCACCGGGGCGCCGCCACAACCCCTCTTGGACCGCCTCCTGCACCAATACAGCCAAGTCTTTGAGGAACCCACGGGCCTTCCACCGGCACGACCTTACGACCACCGCATCCACTTGCTGCCGGGTATCGCGCCGGTGGCCGTCCGCCCCTACCGCTATCCACAGCTACAGAAGGACGAGCTGGAACGCCAGTGTGCTGCCATGATGAAGCAGGGCATCATCCGGCCAAGCACTTCCCCGTTCTCCGCGCCTGTACTCTTGGTCAAGAAGGCGGACGACTCCTGGCGGTTCTGCATCGACTACCGTGCGCTGAACGACAAGACCTCCAAAGACAAGTTCCCAATACCGGTGGTTGACGAGCTCCTCGACGAGCTCCATGGCGCCCGGTACTTCACCAAGCTGGACCTTCGTTCCGGCTACCACCAGGTGCGCATGCACCCGGACGACATCGAGAAGACGGCTTTCCGCACCCACCACGGCCACTTCGAGTTCCTCGTTATGCCCTTCGGACTGTCCAATGCGCCGGCTACGTTCCAGGCTCTTATGAACGACGTCCTCCGTCCCTTCCTCCGAAGATTCGTACTCGTGTTCTTCGATGACATACTCATCTACAGTTCGTCGTGGTCCGAGCATTTGCAGCATGTCCGCCTCGTCTTCGACGCACTCCGCGCCCACTCCTTGCACCTCAAGCGCTCCAAATGCTCTTTTGGGGCGTCTTCGGTCGCCTACCTCGGCCACGTCATCTCCGCTGACGGCGTCGCTATGGACAGCGATAAGGTGGCCGCCGTCGCCTCCTGGCCGGTGCCCCGCTCAACCCGGGGTCTACGCGGGTTCCTGGGCCTCGCTGGTTACTACCGGAAGTTCATCCGGGATTTCGGCACAATAGCGGCACCGCTGACAAAGCTCCTGCGCAAGGATGCTTTCTCCTGGTCAGACGAAGCCGCGGCAGCATTCCAGGCGCTGAAGCACGCCTTGACGACGGGACCGGTCCTGCAGATGCCTGTCTTTGACCAGCTGTTCATCGTCGACTGCGACGCCTCGGGCGCTGGCTTTGGCGCCGTCCTCCACCAGGACGCCGGAGCCCTCGCATTCTTCAGCCGGCCGTTTGCGGCCCGCCATCTCAAATTGGCGGCATACGAGCGGGAGCTCATAGGCCTTGTGCAGGCCGTACGACACTGGCGTCCGTACCTATGGGGACGCCGCTTCCTCATCCGCACCGACCACTTCAGCCTCAAGTTTTTGCTGGACCAGCGCCTCTCGACAATTCCGCAGCACCAGTGGATTAGCAAGTTGTTCGGCTTCGATTTCACAGTGGAATATCGTCCCGGGCGCCTCAACACGGTGGCAGATGCCCTCTCACGCCGCGACTCAGACTCAGCCGCACTCCATACTATTTCGGGGCCCTCATTTCACCTCTTCGACGAGATCCGAGCCGCGACGGCCACCGACGAGGAGGCGCGCGGGCTCCGCCAGCAGCTCCAGGACGGCGCCATTGGGGAGCCATGGCGCACGACCGACGGGCTCCTGCTCTACGGCTCGCGCATATTCGTGCCAACGCAGCACGACTTGCGCAACCAGGTACTCTCTCTGGCTCATACGGCCAGCCACGAAGGCATCCAGAAGACACTCCAACGAATGAGGGCGGACTTCTACATTCCCGGCGATAGGGCACTTGTGCGGGACTACGTACGCTCCTGTCTCACTTGCCAGCGCAACAAGACGGAGACCCTGCAGCCAGCTGGCCTATTGCAGCCCCTCGACGTCCCATCCCTCGTGTGGGCTGACATCTCGATGGACTTCGTCGAGGGTTTGCCGAAGGTACACGGGAAGTCCGTGATCCTCACCGTCGTCGACCGCTTCTCCAAGTACGCTCACTTCATCGCGCTCGGCCACCCATACTCCGCCACTTCCGTCGCCAGAGCCTTCTTCGATGAGATCGTCCGCCTCCACGGTTTTCCCACCTCCATTGTCAGCGATCGCGACCCGGTCTTCACCGGCCACATGTGGCGCGACCTCTTCAAGATGGCGGGCGTCAAACTTCGTATGAGCACGGCCTTTCACCCTCAGACAGACGGCCAGTCCGAGGTCGTCAACAAGGTCATCGCCATGTACCTACGCTGTGTCACGGGTGATCGGCCTCGCGCGTGGGTCGACTGGTTGCCATGGGCGGAGTATTGCTACAATACTTCGTTCCACACCACGCTGCGCACCACTCCATTCCAGGTGGTCTACGGTCGCCCTCCTCCGCCGCTGCTGCCGTACACGGCCGGAGCCGCCAGGACTGACACGGTGGACGCTCTCCTGCGCAACCGTGATGACTTTCTTGCGGCGGTTCGCGAACGCCTCCTCCAAGCACAGCAGTATGCCAAGCGCTACTACGACGCCCACCACCGCGATTTGGAGTTTGCGGTAGGCGACTGGGTGTGGTTGCGTCTGCTACACCGACCGGCACAAACATTGGAACCCCGGCCCAGGGGAAAGCTCGGACCGCGTTACGCAGGGCCGTTCCAAGTCATGGAGCGGATCGGGCAGGTGGCCTACCGTCTCCAACTTCCTGAGGGCGCCAGGCTCCATGATGTCTTCCATGTAGGGCTGCTTAAGCCTTTCCACGGTGACCCTCCGTCGACACCACCTCCAGTGCCACCTACGCACAACGGCAGGCTGCTGCCTACCCCAGAGCGCGTCCTGCGCGCCCAGCTTCGCCGCGGTGACTGGTACGTCTTGGTGCACTGGCGTGGGATGTCCACCGACGACGCCACCTGGGAGCAGCTGCCGCACTTTCAGGAGAACTACCCCGACGTTCAGCTCGAGGACGAGCTGTTTGCGGAGGCAGGGAGAGATGTTATGACCGGCATCCCATACACGCGCAGGCCGCGCGCGCAGGGAGGAATCCAAGCCGGGCATTAGAAACCCTAGGCCATATCTTCACTAGGATAGTTTCCTTTTTCTTCCCGTAACCGATTAGGATTTGGATTGCTTTGAGAATAGGATTTGGATTGCTTGTAAAGGGGGGATAAATACTCTCCAACCAGGATGAAAATAAACAAGCAAGGTAATAATCTTACCTGGCCTCAAGGGCTTCCTCTGTGTACGCTTGCCCTGTTTTGCCTGCCGCTGCCGCATCCTCACCACGGCGCCCCTGCGCCGCCGGCGGAACCGGCCTCCAGCCATCGCCTACTGCCCATACGCCTTGCGCAGCAGAGGGAGGATCCCTGATCCTATCACAAGCCCTCTCTTATAGGAGTATTTGGGAAGCTCTCCCACTCTAACCAAGAAATATTTCATTATTTCTAGAAAGGTCATCCTCATGAGGCAAAAGGTTAGATGATGGCAATTTGTCATATTTTGTCACGAGGAAAAGCTGTGCTTGGTTACTTTAAGGAAAAGTAGTTTGGTAATAGTACTTTAAGTACTATGCAAGTTGGAGGAATCCTTGTGATAGAAAAGGAGCATTGGTTGCGTTATAACTTTAGATTCAGGAGAAAACGTACACATTACAAATAAACTGAAAGAAAAAGAATTTCTGAATTCTTTATTCTCTTACTTGCTCCTTTTTTTCTTTGATTTTCTCTTCTTCCTACCTTACTGCATACAAGTCTTCTCAATATATAGGCAAGTACTCTCCTATTAGTATACGTATTCGGACTTCAAGTTGGATACAACTTTAACTTGAGTTACACACGGAGACAAACTCTATTACGTCTTGAACTCTAAGTCAAGATTATTTCTAACAATCTCCCCCTTAATCTTGACTTGACATATCTAGTTTTAGTTTCAATGCATTATGAACTACCAACCACGCCTCGACATGAAGCGTTTTACATGCAATCTACATGTAGGAACTCAACTCAACTGGTACGGATCCATCCAAATGCAAAGATTCTAAAACATTGAGGCAATCGATCTCAACTACGACTTACTAAACTCATATTTGATGCAAAACGGTGATACATCTCCTCTCCTCTGCCTTGTTGCGTTGCTTTGGGAATACTGTGTTAATTTGCTTCTCTCGACGTTGGCTTTTGTTGCTCTAGCTGTACGACGCGCACGCGGAGGCCTCAGGAGCACCGCTCAAGACGAGCGCAATACGGAATCGTCAAGACGATTTTTTTCAGCGACTCGCTTCTCGCCTAGCTCTGATATTATTTGTTAAAACTTTAGATCCAGGAGAAAATGTACACATCGCAAATAAACTGAGAGAACACAGGAGAATTTCTGAATTCTTTATTCTCTTACTTGCTCCCCTTTACGAACGAGCCTCTATCGTAGTGGTAGAGCGCTCTAGTAGCACCCTCCAGATCCTGGGTTCGACTCAGGCTGGGGGCAAAAAAATCCCCTCGCTTGCCCCATAAGCCAAAGCACAGACCGAAAGGCTCGCCCAATCGCTGGTCGTTAGGGTCAGGGCCCAGGTCGTCTGGGCCGAGCGTTAGCTCCCCTAGGCGCTCTCACATGGGCTGATGCCGCTATGTCAGGGTGGGGCAAGGGTTCGGGGATTTTCTCGATCTGTGAGAGGATCTTTCTTCTTAAGCTAATGCCGGGGGGTGTCTTGTACCCCTGCAGGTCGAGTTTTTTACTTGCTCCCCTTTTTCTTTGCTTTTCTCTTCTTCTTACCTTACTGGCTACAAGCCTTCTCAATATATAGGCAAATATTCTTCTACTAACATACGTATTCGGACTTCAAGTTGGACACAACTTCAACTTGAATTACACACGGAGACAGATTCTACTACGTCTTGAACTCTAAGTTAAGATTATTTCTAATAGGTTGCATTGTCAGATTTATAAACAACATTGGATGCACTAAGCTGACTTGGAGTCTTCCATGAATAGCCTTAAGAACTGCTTCTGTCTTCTGTAGTTTTGTAGTGCATGCATGGTCTATGTTCCAGCTCAGAGGATTCACCTTAAATCCAGAAAGTACTTCAAATTGGAGTTTCTGTGCTTGAGGTTCTGATCAAGTCCTGATTATCTATCATAATTGGAATATCTGCAGTATTTGCTTTTGCAAGGGCACTTAGGGCACACCATTACTCCTGATCACAGTACAATCTTAATTATGTGCCCTACACAATCTTTTCCTCACAAAAATGCAAGAAACAATCTATTGGAGTCTAATGGATCTCATTATATCGTCACCAGACAATGAATAAACAAGTTTACATTAGTCATTCATCTTGTAGTTTTGCACAACAACCGTTAAAAAAATACAGAAGTATGCGACTTGATTTTAAGAAGTCAAAATTTGCAAAGAAATACAAAAAGTACTAACGAGTTGGGCTTTACAAGAAAATTAGTATCCCAATTTGTCAGATGATACACAATGCTGACAGAATTAAGGACTGTTGAAAATACCATATTTCATACACTAATGCTTACGTACATATTTCATACACAAAAAGGCACAAAATTACAGGCATCAAAATGAGGAGGAAAAATTATAGTGCGTCAAATGCTAATGCCCTAGTACAGTAGTACTGTCGAAAAACATCAAACTAATGAACGAGAATGGTCATGTACACTTATGTATGCGTACTGCAATACGGAGGAAGTACAGAGCATAAAATTAAATCTAAACGCAGGCACTAATTGTACTACCACTTAAGAAGCAGTGCAACTTACTCAAGAACAGAACAGAAAGCCAGGACAGAAAGAAAGGGCAGCTAATACCTGCCCAGCTTTCATCATGCACCTCTTAGTTGAGAGGGCTGGTACCTACTGACTCGCAACAGCTGCCACCCATATGAACCTCATTATTTATTATCTTCCTCCCTACACAAACACCACCTTTCTATATAGCATCCCCTCTTCTCAACGCTCTTTGCCAGTTGCCACCCTCTCTTCTTCTCTCCTCCGTTCCCTGCTCTGCTCAGGTTTGCGTCCCTTGAATTCTCTTCTGCATTTGCAATGCAATGTCATTTATGCA
This sequence comes from Dendrocalamus latiflorus, assembly GCA_017311315.1. Taxonomy (NCBI): domain Eukaryota; kingdom Viridiplantae; phylum Streptophyta; class Magnoliopsida; order Poales; family Poaceae; genus Dendrocalamus; species Dendrocalamus latiflorus. The sequence continues at coordinate 9,578,647 of CM029626.1, forward strand.
ATTTTGAAAGTTCTTTTCATGATTTCATCTACTGCAAATTTCATTTCATTAGTTAGCTTGGAGCTAGTAGCTCTTCAATGTACTATGATGCTTGTGTAGTTTTTCACAGTTCTCGATCTCGGGAAAATCTGGAACATCAGAATTTCTATGCTTATGTAGCACGCGATGATATTTCTTTTTCTTTAAGTGGAAGCAAAGATTGTGTAAAGCGTGTAGGTTGTTGAGTGTTCAGCTTGGTAGTTGGTTCTTGCCTTCTTTTTTTTTTGTCTTTGTGCTGAGATCTGCAAGGCTTTCTTTTTCTTCAAGCAACTAGTTTGTCTGGTGTCATGATTTGGTAGGTGACACTTAAACTACTATAATGCGCCACCTAGACTGGATCTAGTGATCCTGATGTCTGAAATGATTTTAGCATATTTGTCTTCTCGGCATAGTGAGTGGATCAATAACCAAATGTTGAAACTGTATGCTCCCAAGTAGTCTGGTAATATATCATTCCAATGTCCTATTGATGTGAATGCTGAAATATATACTGAGATAGATCTCAGCATCATTTTTGTTTTTGGTATAATCAAGAAACACCATATTTCTTCAAGGATGTGCCACCCAAATCTCTTGCATAATAACTCATCAACTTTAGAAAAGCTACCATCTTGATCACTCAGATCAAACTATCCCACACTATTCAGCTTCTGAGTTGTAACGCTCTCTGTATCTGCTGCATGATCTCAGGGATTTTGATCAGGGAAGAAGAGAAGGCAAGCAAACGGTGCATGATGGAGTTCAAAGCAGCCATTTTTACCACCGCCGTACTGGCCGTTCTCCTCTCTTCTCCGGCGTTGGCTCAGAAGAAGAGTCCGCCCGCCCCGGCGCCAGTGTCCCTTCCCCCGACCCCCGCGCCGGCGCCGGCGCCGGCGCCGCACTACGTGGACCTCGCCGAGCTCCTCAGCGTGGCCGGCCCGTTCCACACCTTCCTCAACTACCTGGAGAAGACCAATGTCATCGAGACCTTCCAGAGCCAGGCCAACAAGACCGACGAGGGCATCACCATCTTCGTCCCCAAGGACTCGGCGTTCGCCGCGATCAAGAAGTCCACCTTCTCCAACCTCACCGGCGATCAGCTCAAGACGCTGCTCCTGTACCACGCGTTCCCCAAGTTCTACTCGCTGGCCGAGTTCAAGAACCTGAGCGTGCTCAACCCGGTGAACACCTTCGCCGGCTCGCCGTACACGCTCAACCTCACCGACGACATGGGCAGCATCTACGTCCAGTCCATGTGGTCCAAGCCCAAGATCTCCAGCAGCGTGTACGCGACGGACCCGGTCGCGGTGTACGCGCTCAACAAGGTGCTCCTGCCCATGCAAATCTTCAGCAAGGACCCACCGCTCGCGCCGGCGCCGGCGCCGGCTCCGATGTCCGGGGCGTCCGATCTTGCCCCCGGTCCGGCGTCCGGCAAAGCAGGCAGCGGGAGCGGTAAGGCGGACTCGACGAGCGCCGCGTACAGCGTCGGCGTCAGTGCTGTGAATTGCTTGGTGCTGGCTGCCGCAGGTGGCTTGACGCTCATGTGGTGAGATCAGAGAGAGTTCCTGTCATTTGTAAGCACAGTGTTCATGCTTCCCCACACTTCATTTTATTTTGAATTGGTTGATGGAGCCATTCTTTTGGACATAGTAGGCATGCTGTTAGGATTGAGTTGGAGTACTTTACATCATAAAACTCTCATGATCGTACTCATCCGTTGATGGATGAATGGCTATGAAAAAAGGTTCTTTCTACTACGTACTTCTCTTCTCTGTGTTACTTCTGGTCTCTCTAATCTCTATACAGCTAGTGATCCATATAGTGGCATATCGTTAGTTGTTTATTCAAAGGGAAAAAAAGCATTAAAACAGTTGAAACCGGCACGCAGTTCTTGGATGAACTAGTCCTCACCTCCGTGAATGATTCACCTATTGATGCTCAGCAGTCACATGAGACGTGGCCCAAGCCCAACAAAGAGGTTGAGTCTACACTGATGAGTTGTTCTTGGCAGAAACAACGTGCAAAAGATTAATTCTTGATCATTGAAGTGGTTGTACTGAATTGAAAGATTCACACATGCAGAGTTGTTTTGAACTTGGGTTCTTACTTGCCTTTGGCATGTCTACATAGAAATAATAGAAATTTCCATGTGCAATGAGCATGGTTTCTTGTTCTCCTCACATGCAATTAATGTTCTGTGTCAGGAGAATCTGTTTCAGTGTAAAATGTCTCCGATCTTCGGCTTGTCGATGATCATGAACTATTCAGTCTCCATTTGACTCTCTAAACAATTCTCCAAGCTTTTTCAACATGTGTTTGGTTTCTTACTGGCGCAGGCATGCATCGGTGAAGCAAGTAGCAACTAGTCTAGCAATTCATCACCAAAATAAAACTACTCTTGAAGTCAACTTTACATTAGTTTAGCAACACGAGAGTTTCCGTATTCTCTTCTAATTAATACAGAGGTCGATCGTGTCTGGATGCTCCCATACAGCCGCCTTTAAAAATGTCAAAATTTCTAGTACCTTGCATATATAGTCCAGCAACATTTTTGTGCTTCAATCCGATAATCTGACGTGCATGCAATTGATGAACGCTGAAACCCTGAGAATATTGCAACCCTAGTGGCTGGTTCTTGAGAGTAGAGAGAAATTTCTCAGGAGATACGTTTCAAAAAAAAATCTCGCGAGAAATCCGCAAGATATATATGGCGTCTTCTGCGTATAACGCCCATGGAGAGCAACCAAACAATGCTGGCGATTAATTAGCCGCTGCAAACCGCACGAGTTGGCTACTTTCGCGGATGGCGCCTGCTGCTTAACTGGAACGGCAGAAATCACCACCAAAACGGTACTCACCAGTCGTCGGTCACCACCGAGCCCGTTCGCGCGTCGTGCGCGCGCTCCTGCGCACGGCGTGGTGAAATGCCGTGCGCGCGCTCGCGGATCCGGGGAGAGAGACGAAACCGACGAAGCGACGAGTGCCCGGTTGGTGAGTGGGCCGCCGCCTGCGCCGCCACCGCTAGTAGGGATGAAAACAGATTAGATAAACCGAATAGTCTTAAATACAAATACAAATCTATAATTTTAAAACAAATGCGAATATAAATTTGAATATTCTCGAATACGGATTTTCTCGGATACGAATATCGAACAAAACAGATTCCTAGTGGTTTTGCCAATTTTTCACTAGTTTTTGACCAGTTACCGAACCGTCTAAATTCAAAATTTTAATCACAAAAATCATACAGATTTTTCATGGGTTCTAGAAACGAATCGAATACGAATCGAATAGTCTCGTATACGAATACGAATGTGAATACGATTATTCTCGAATACGGATATGAATATTCTTAAATACAAATACGAATATTTTCAAATATAAATTTTGCTTATCATATTCATATTTTCTCATATATAAATATCGGATAAAAATAAATTATCTGTTTTCACCCCTACCGCAAGGCGCTACGACATCCCCGCACTGTCGCGGCCGCCGAATGAGACCGAGCGCACTGAGTGAGCCCATTGCCACCCACCGCCGAGCCTCGGCCGCTAGGACTAGGGGATGCCCATCCGTGGACTCGGGAGTCCGAGCGCGCGATCCACCCACGGCGCCTCGCGCCAGGCCGCGGCGATCAAGAGGTGGGCCGTCCCATGCTTGGCCCGCCAGTTTCCTTGGTTTTCTCTGCCGCTTGGGCCGTCCGACGCGGGCACGCGTGTGTGATCTTCCGCGCCGATCAGAATCGCCGCGAGCCGAGCCTGGGGCTGTGGAATCCGACGTGGGCCTGTGGCTGGGCCCGCGACCCACCACCGGGGTGTCGATGATGCGGCCCCGCACGGCATGTGATGTGGCAGGGCTGCTGGAGTGGTGGTCCAGGCGGCATCTGGAGGGAGGGTCGGCCCGGTCAGGGTGCCGATCCATCGACCTGTGCACAGCTCGGTGGTGTGGTGCATGGTGGACCATGGCTATCATCCTTTCACAAAAGTGCGCCTCTTTTTTTTTTGGCGAGGAAATGTGCACCTCTAATTAACCTCTCCTTTCAGACTTTGATTGCTCAGAAAGCGTGATGCGAGCTTTGGATATCATGGCTAAGAGAATAAGTATTAGCTTAGTTTAGTTTCTTTTTTTTCTTCTAGTACAAGAGCCTCTCTCTCTCCTCCGTTGTTGCCATCGATAAATTGAGTGGTGATTAGTTGGGCTTAAAAGCTCATGACTTATGGCCAAAAACACTGCAGCTGGCTGAAAAAACACTGTAGCTGACAGAGACTTATTTAGCATAATTAAATTTAAAAATATTTAAAAATATAAAAAATATGTTAGCCCAATATGTATAATACAAACGAATACGGGAAAAAACCCGGCAAAAAAGCTCAACAAAAAGCTAAAAGTTCAGAAAAAGACGAAATTTATTAATAGTAAAAAAATAAACTAGAAGCCAGAAGCTCAAGTCGAACCGATCAGGGCGTCTTCGGCATTGCTACCATCGAGCTCGATCTTTTCCACTGGAGCTCTAGGATCGCATCGACTGCCTTTCGAGTCTCCTAATTGAGCTCCCAACCAAGGAGGAGGTGGGTTGCACAGTTCAAAAATGCTCATTTTTCATCTCTTACACCACTACCACCAGTTCGAGGTAGCGATGCCACTGCTCTCAACGAGACTACCCAACTCCATGTCGAGGCAGATCTACGGCTCTGGGAGTTTTTTTTAAGTTTGTAAACCCATTGAGATCTCACGAAATATGGATGCGAAGCGTTATAGAACCTGAAAGCCGATGCTTGAATTCTGAAAACTTTAAACCCTGACGACTAAAACCTGCCACACCGTTAAAAGTTTTTTCAACGCGATACCGTTGTGTACCTATATGTACCACCTCCTACCTTTAACATTGTTGCCGCATGAGGCCAAGGATAAACATGACTTCACTTCCCAGATCACTTGTAGAGCGTACGTATGATCTTCTATGGGAGTACTCCTAACAAGCAAAGGAACGTGGTCATGATCAGCTAGCTGTAGTGGTTGCAGCCAACTTGCACTGGTGTGGATTGATACACGTACGGCCTCAGCCCAACTCACATCGTTCCGCGCTTTCCAGGACAGAGAGTTGAGGGGCAGCATAATGAAACTCGTCACCCCAGTTCACCAACAGATCGATAGCCTACCAGCAGGAGAAGCCCTACGTTTCGCTGTGGACAAATATATGTTTATCCCCTTCGTTGCGGCCCCATGCACGCAAGATCTCAGCAAAACCAAAGCATCGGCAGTAAGTTCTTCTCTTTTTACCTTTTCAGCGATTTTTGATTTTTAGCTTTTTTTAGCTATCACTATTTATTAGACTAATAAAATCACAACAGAAGATATAAACTGTCATAAAAAGAACATATACTAGTAATTAGTAGTCTTAGGCCCTGCTCGGTTGGGCTGAAAAGCTGTGACTTATGGCTAAAAGTGCACTATAACGGTTGAAATTTTACTGTAATTAAAGATGACTTATTTTCTGTAATTAAATTTAAAAATAGAAAAAATATGCTAGCTCATCACGGACAACGCAAACGAATACAAAAAAAAAGAACCGGAAAAAACTCAAAAAATCCAAAAGTTCAAAAAAACAAAATTTATAAATAGCGAAAAATAAGTTAAAAGTTAGAAACTGAAACTGAAATGAGCGGGGCTTAAGCGTGGATGCCAGCCTGAGACGCGAAGGAACCTTGGTACGTGCGAGGGTACACGCACGGAGACAGCGGCAGGTTCGGTTTTGACATGCATGCACCGATGATGCACGCATCCGTTTGCGGTTGCGTTGGCCTCCGCGCGCATTGATTAGCGTAGCTTAGCTCTGGGAGCACGCGGATCCCGATGCGTCACGCACGCGCGCAGGACATGCCCGTGCGGGCGGCCGTGCCACGCCACCGCACATGCGCGCGCGCCCGCAGATGATCGAGCGCGATCTCCTGAGCCGGCGCCTCTTCGGCTTTCCTGTCTGCAAAAGCCTCTGAAATATTCCGAGGCAGACGCGGCAGCATCCGCATCAACCGCGCGTTTGCTTCTTCTTCCCCCTCCTCTTCCTCTGAACTCTGCGCCTCTCACCTCGTGTGTGTGCTTCGCTTTGACATTTGTAGCCGCGACGACATGAGCAAGGATGAGGAGGGTGCGCTGCTACTCGATGACGCCGTCTCTTGCGAAGCACAGTAGGGGGCGCCTCTGTTGCATGGCTGCTTGCTCGCCGTCTCGGCGGGTGAGGCCGGCCGTTTTGGTGATGATTCGTTCGCCTCCTTGTCCGGTGTGGTAGGATACGGGGATCAGCGGACAGGATAGACCAAGAAATGGAGGGGAGTTTTGGTGACGAAACAAGAAGTTGTTAGCGATAAAGGTCGATCGGTCGATCGGCGGCATACACGGCAAAGCCAGGCATTTTCTCTGCAGTCCAAGTACCTTTCTTTAGCTTTCCTCTCCATGGTAATGGTTGTTCTTATTGGTGTTGTTTTCCTCTCTCTTTTTCTGGGATTAGTTTAGATTTTAGTTTGGTTAAAGGTGGCCATTGGGACCAATATTCGTGGTCATGTTTATCTGTATTAATTTTCCTGAGGTGCAATGATATGATATGATACAACTTGCCTCTCAATATTTCAGCTCTCTCTAATTAACACTTGTTCTTGGGAGAATTGGTGATCATGGAGCATGAGAGACCCACGTATTTAATTAGTGGTGATGGGAACCGCACGTAGCTTGTACCTACTACTAGAATCTTGTTTCAAATTAGCGTGTCCATATATGGAGCGACAAGTCCAATTAAGCTAGATCATTAACATACAGTACGCAAGATCCCTGCCCTTCTTTTTCCTTTTCTTGCTTGTCCGTAGTAGTACTACTGTGCTAGTACTACATTTTTGCATTTAGAGGAGGATCTACATGACTGTTCTGATCAGATTTTGCGGTGCGTGCATTAGATCCCAAGCTCGTCCTTGGAAGCTGCATTAATGGAGCAAAGATAACGTTGCCTGGTACTTGTTTTGAATCTTCCCTTCTTTCTTTGTTGGTTTCTTAGGTGCCTTTAGCGTGCAGTCTTCACTCTTGACTATTGAACCCCAGTACCACGTACGTACGCTTGGTGTTTGTTTAGTCGGTAGTTTCATGATTTGTTCCAGTTCGTAGTGTAATTATATTTCACCTTGTTTTCTTAAGGCCTTTTGGTGTTAGTTTTCCTGCTTTAAGGTACATGCTGATGATGCGTGGATTCTTTCTACTGTAACTCTCCAGCTGCTTGTGTGTGTGCGCTTTGCATAACTATACATTTTTTTATTCACCTTACCTTTTCATGTCACACACAGATTCCAATCCTTGTTAGTTAAGGGGGTGTTTGGGACTGCTTCACTCTCCACATTTTTCAGCTCCGCTCTATGTTTTTTAGCCAAACAGGTTCAGCTCCACGCACTCTGTTCGAGGAAAAAAAAGGTGGAGTTGTGAGAGCACCTAAAGGGGTGCTCCACAAACTCTAGGTTTTTTGTGGAGCTGCTCCACGGTAGAATTCGTGGAGCAGAGTTTGTGGAGCAGTCCCAAACACCCCCTAAGTCGGAGCAATGGCACGTGTACGACACTACATTCTCTTCTTTTCGGTTTATAAGAGAAGGGCTAATAATACCGCCTTCAGCTGGTTGTATTGACACTTGCAGCCCATTTATCAGCATATTCATATAGTAGTTTACAGCCAGCTGAAAGTTGTATGATCCACCCCTTTCTCTCACAAAGTTTCTTGGTTCTTGTGCTTCAGCTGGCTGTAAACTTACAGCCCACTTCTCTTCTCTCTCCTCCACCTCAGCATACAATCTACTAACAGCCTTTTATTATACTTGCTCTAAGATATGGCTTATTATTTTTTTTATAAATGAATAGAGTAGTTTTTTTGTTATTTTTTAAAATGTTTTATTGAAATAGGTTTTTTAAAATAGTTTATCAACATTCGATTCGTTCATACAAATATTTACACTAAGACTAAAAATTATTAATCATAACTATAAACTATTAACCGTAACAAAAGAATCCATTCACGTATGCCTCCACGCACACTCAAGAACTAATAAAAGTAATGTGCGGGCCTTTTTCTTTCTAGTAAGCTAGCCGGGAGCCCGGGAACCTTAACGTTGCTAGTGTTTGGAACATGGGAGTTTTGTAGGAATTTTGATGATAGGAAACATTCACTTTCACCGGATGTAGACTACGAAATTTCTGTAAAAATCCTGTATTCCAAACATGATTCTGTATGGATTTCTCTGTTTCCACAAAACTCCAACGAATTCCACATTTTAAACATGCCCTTAATCAACTTTAGAGCAACAAAATCATGCCCAACTTTAGAGCAACAAAATCACAAAAAATTAAAAGAAATTTCATGGTAAGAAAACGGGAACTGAAATCCCCGTTCAGAATTCGCTGCAAACCATTCACGGGTCAAACCACAACGGTAGCAGTAAATCTGTTCATGTATTTGATATTGTAGCCACTTTATTTTCAAATTTGATCATCGAACACCTATTTTTGTAAAAATAATCCTATCCCCAAGCTCAGAAGGCATGATAAATGACACGTGTCATTTGCCATGCTTGGGAGCTCGCTAGGAGCCGACGGGCGCGGGAGGCGACGACGCAGTGCGGTAGCAGGCAGGCTTGGGCGTTGCCGAGCTCTAGCTGCTGCCAAGCCACCCCTGCTCAGTAAGCCGTTGCCGAGCAGCCCTTGCTTAGCAGGTGGCTGGGGCAGGCGAGCAGGGGGCCAGGGGTGCGCTCAGGGCCCGGGGTGCTTGGTTATAGCATTGGCTCGGTAGCGGCACACGGTCAATTTAGTTTTTTTGTAATTAGGTGAATACCCGTGCAAACTAGTTAAAAACACGTGCTTTGATATATATTAAGAAATCATATTATGTAGACATTATTTTGTTCGTGTGAGCGTAGATATTTTTAGGAAGGTAAAGGGGGTTTGTATGGGCAGATGAACCGTCATCACCAACTCTCTATGTTAAGTAGTAGAGGTACGTTATTGTAAATAGTTGTCGTAATGGATCACGTGTAGGCCTATAAAGAACTTCGCAGTGAAGATGAGAATTATATGGCGCGTAGGGTTTGGTTAGGTGCATATGTTTGTCTCACTACTCGTACAATACAAATGATAATATACGTGAACCGTCAACCCAACTACAACTAAATACATGTATGTCTTTTGAAAGTTATGGTTGCAGTTATTCGTTGTACATATTTAGATCCATTGATATCTTTTCTTTCTTTTATTTGTGGGCTTTAGCCTTCACGACCTAGACCTAGTACTCAACTTCCAAAACTTATGTAGGTTTTTCCCAGTCGAAAATAATCTAGTGTTTAGCAGGGGCATCAGGGACCACTAGCACCTTACCCTTGTCCTCTGGCATCCTAACATTTTTGTTGTCATCCGAGGTATAAGGTTTCCAACGTGTAAATCTCTTCAACACCACCGGGTAGTTGAACATATATTTTTGCTTGATAAATGACCTTTCATACATCTCTAGGCCATCGATCTATTAGAAGAAGTAACAGCAACACTCCGTGCGGACATACATAAAAAACTTTAGCTATTTCTTTAGCCCGTGTTTTTGTAGATATTTATAATAAATAATCATTCTCGCACGTTAGTACGTCCTAAACATGGCTAATTATAGAAATACATCTATTAACTAAATATGGCTACCTAGTGCATTTCACATTATAAAATCACAATTACACTAATGAAACACTAACGGCATAATAAGCGCGTTGCTCACATATGAATGGATTATACCTTTTTTAAAGGTCTTCACACGCTCCACAATGCTTCTAACTATGAAGAATCATAAATCATAGCTAAACCATCCCAAAATTATATTACAAACTCATCTTTCAATCTCTTTCCTTCCTCTCCCTCGCTGCTTTCTTGCTCGACCGGAAAGAAATCGAGCACGATTAGATTGAGAGCGCAGACCGAGGCCTCCCATTTTATATGCTCGGGAAGGCGTTCATGGCGACATTCCCACGTGAGAACATGCAGGTGAGAGCGGTAGCGAAATTCCTGGGCGAATAAAACGAGAATCAAATGTCGCGTTGCATCGCCGTATCGTCGCCCATGTGAGACGGAATCTCTCCACACCCGCAGCCAAGCCCTCCAGCAAACCTGTCAGCCTTCCACTGCCCCACACCCCTGCGCCCCTACCCCAGCTCGCTTGCCTGTTGCCCACCTACCTCAGCCACCTCTCGAGCAAGGGTTGCTCGGCAGTACCTTACCGAGCAGGGGTGGAACAACTAGAGCTCGGCAACGCCCGAGCCTGCCTGCTATCGTGCCTACGCTGTCGCCTCCCGCGCTCACTCCGCCTGTCGCACCCACCGGCTCTTACTGAGCTCCCTAGTCGCGTAAACTCGGAGGCGAAGTTTTTTTTTTGTGAAAACGGAGATTTGAGGCTAATTTTTTTTAAAGTGACTATTGTGTCAGATACGTAAAGGGTTCATAATAGTATTTCCCTGACTGACCGCTCAGAATTCGTCCTGGGGATCCGTTCTCTCCCCGGACTAACGTTTTGCTGGAGCGAAATCAGTACGCAGCCGTAGCACACGCAACAAGGAAGATGGATCGTTACTTCACATCAGCATAGCTATATTTTAGTAATCTCCTATGGTTTGTTTAACCAGCCTGCCCTGATCAATATGGCTTCAGCTTCTGACTTCAGCTTATTTTTGCACTATTCATAAATTTCGTCCTTTTCTGAACTTTTGGCTTTTTTTAGTTTTTTTACCGGTTCTTTTTTTCCTCGTATTTGTTTACATTATACGTGATGGGCTAATATGTTTTTTCTATTTTTAAATTTTTTTAAATTTAATTATGGTAAATAAGCCTCTGTCAGTTACAGTGCTTTTTTCAGCCAGCTACAGTGTTTTCAGCCATAAGCCATGAGGCTTTCAGCCGAACCGATCACCACCCTAGTCCGATGACTGTCCTTGAGCTGCTGGTTTTGACTTCGTTGGCACCAAGATGCCATGAGAATTGGTGTCGGCCGGGTCCAGGATGGAGGCTTAATTTGACACTAGCTTTTAGGGTTTGGTTGGTTCGATCGATCAGCTAGCCCCGGCCCGTGTGTGCATGATGTACCTTATAAAGCACATGGTATAAAAGTATAGATGGTTAAAAGAACAGAAAATACAGATTTAATATAAAAAAATTTTACGAAAAAAATCACAAATGTACTAGAACAGAAATCACTATATAAGAATAGATTACAAATATAAAAAACTTCAAGGTGCCTCAACCATATGACTATATAGATAGATAGATATATATATATATATATATATAAGTTGGGAAATAAGAGTCCTAAGATATTACAAAACTAAGAAGAGGTGCCCCACTTTGATACATATATGAATTTATATCATACTTTAACAATCTTTACATTGAGAAAAATTCAGATTACACACTTAGCAATCTCCAACTTGAGGTGAATTGGCTCCTGTAGCCTGAATTCGCTCATGTAGCCAAAACAAACCAAATATCTTCAAATCATAATACACTATAATTGATCCTTGTCTTCTCCGTATGCTTCTCCTGTGGTATTGAATAACTATAGCGAAGAACTCATCTCATAGACTTTTTGCATGTTCTACCTGAAACACATAACTTGGCAAATAATACCCATTAAAGAGCAACTTGCACGTGTGATCATTATGTATATCAAACTACCAACTGTAAAAATAATTGAATTGCATGACATAGTTGAAAACTGCTCATGTAGAAGAATATTCGGATGAAAGTATCTCTTGTGCCATCAATAGAACATAAACAATCTCTGCAATATACCCTTCATATTGAGCTGTGACAACTAGAACGTATTACACATGTATTACCAAATATTGTAGTATATATGTGGATAATTAACACCTTCCTGCACTTTAAATCTTTCATTTCAAACACATATTTGGAGCATAACATTCACTAATGAATAAGAAACTCCGAAGAGTATGTAGCTGACATCAAGGTGTCAATGAACATATGAGAATTAATATTGCCAAAGTCTTCATAATGGTCACTCAAATGATCCAAATTACAACATATCTAAATAGTGATTAAAATACTAAATTCAGTTGTCCCCAACAACTGACATTATTTTTTCTTTTTCCTTTAAAGTCTCCTCAATCAAGTGTAGTCCAAATTGTGTTGAAAAACTGTAACTCCGCCTTAAACTTCACATCTGCGGATCTTGCCATAGCAACCCATCGTAGATGATGGATCGTCGAAGAAATCATCAATGATTAATCCCACATGGATGCCACTAATAATAGGCATAATGGCCTGAATTGCAATGAACTTCACATTCAACAAAAAATATGTAGAGCTGACAACACAACTCCTTCATGAAAGATGATGATCGATTGAGGCGGAAGATTATTGACAAAGATGGCATAGTATGATAACAAGGCATAGTGTCGGACGGCGCAGGCAATGATATTGGCGAAATTGGCACTAGAATAGTCGCCGAGGTAGAGCGCAAGTTGACGCTCGGTATAGAGTCAAGTCGTTGAACGGAGTTGAGGCTAGTCGAAATCGTCGAGTTGAGGATTTTTGTATGGATAACCCATTTTTTATTCGAAAATACAGAAATATACCCGCGACAAATTTTTTTACAAATAGGCTCGAGTCGCCAAACCATTGGGCGATTTACGCTTGTCGCCCACCAAAAAGCGACTTATAAAGAATCCGATAACCGTTGGGCGATTAAATGCAATCGCCTCCCCGTTAAGCGATTCAATTGAATCGCCCCCCCCGTTCGGCGACGTAAAGAAGAGTCGCCCAACGGGGGGGGGGGGGGGGGGCGACTGCATGTGAGTACAGCCCGACGGCCAAGCCCTCTTTTCTTCCCCATTTGTCACATTACTTGATATAGAAATAATTTTCTATACGAAAAGAAGAGATAATAGCATTGTTTGAATTTAAATGAACTTTATAATATAACGCAATAACATGCCGCGTATTTATCCATTACATGCATGACATACACCCCTCACTCCCCACCCTAAGGTGCTCCGTCACTGCGCCCGTTCCTGCCATACGGCCCCGCTTGGCCGTCCTCCGGTGCAACGGATTACGAGGCGGGTGACGAGGGTCCGAAAAAGTAAAACGATCAGGTGGGTTTCGCACCCGCGGCTGCGCCGGTGGAGTCAGCTGCACCTCTGGCTGTGTGGCCTCAGGTGCACCGGGGAGGCCACTGCCGGAGAGAACCTCCGGTGCTGCGTCGGAGGACGGCCCAGGCCAGTCCACAAAAAACTGGTCCACCTCGATGTGGCCCGGGGAGAAGCGTCCCTGCTGCTGGTAAGGACCTGCAATAGTAATATCGTTAGTTCGTTGCATGTCGTCTTAGGAAAAAAACAAGATCAGACGATGCGTACCCGTACATGGCGCCATGAAATCATCTGTGTGGAAGTCGGGGATGTACGTAGGAGGTGTATGAGGGCGTGACCAAGATGAACTCCCTGGCTGGTCCGGGGGAGGTGGACGTGTCCACGTAGAACTCCCTGGCTGCTCCGGGGGAGGTGGACGTGTCCACGTACTACCTCCGGAGTAGTGCCACGCTGGTCGGGGTGGCACTGGTGGTCGGGGTGCACTGGGCGTAGGTGTGGAGACCGCCGGTAGCCTCGTGCAGGACAGTAGGCTGACGATACGTCTACACCCGGCCTCCATCTGTCGCGCAAAGCTGACGGCCTCCTCGCGGGTCAACTCCCCACCTGTGCCCCACCTCTGCGCTAGTGCGGAGGACTCCGACCACAGCGCGGCACCGACGTCAGCTTGGACAAAAAGACATAGAATGTTCCATCATCGAAACGATATTGCGATTTGAGAATTTTTGAAATTACAAGTTACGTACCGCGATGTGAGCGTTGCGTGCGAAGTGCGCAGGGTATGCGTCTGTCGGTGCGGCGACGTGTGGGGCAGGTGGGTCAACGACATGTATCAGCCTGGTACGAGTCCGCCCCTGGTACCAGATGAGGTACTCCGCGTAGTCGGCTATGTCGTATGGCCGGTCCTCCTCCACGCGGTCATCCAGCGCACCCTCCCACTGCGCAATCCAGTACTGCATCCTCCTGGACCAGTCCGTGCCTTTTTTGACGCCCTTCGTGTTGTGCCTGTTTATGGAACCATTACGTAATGTAAGTACTGGCGATCACTTCTAGTAAGTACGTACAAAAATATCAGAAGCGATCACTCACGCGTGCACGCGCGGCGGAATCGGCGGCCCGACTGGTACAGGAAGTGCCTGCCGCAGCCCAAACTGCCGCATCACTCGCTGCGGTGCGTAGTCCTCCACGTAGATGCCGTACACGAGCTTCCGGCGGGTTAGCCAGAAATCCTGGTCACGCCAGCACAGTGCAGACAGCCCGTCAGGAGCACGGGCCTGCACTGCCTCCGCTGCGTAAGGCTCCCAGCGCACGTCGGAGTCTGTGAGGCGGTCCAACTGCTCCACGAAGGGGTGGTACGCCCGCGTGACCTGCACGTGCGCGAACTGTACCTGCAAGAAAGGCAAATTGTTTAGTACGACGATCGTTAATAAGTTGACTACGATAAAATAAAACTCACTCGTCGACGACACCAAATAGAACCCATCGTCGGCCGGTCGATGTCTCCCCCCGGGTACATCTCGGCCCTGTAGGGACCCATGTCGTCTAGTACAGGTCGTCCGAGACTGAAGCGCTCGAACGACCACAACTGCAGCAGCAGGGGACATCCCGTGAGGATCGAGTTCGCTTTAATCCTCGTGCACGCATCGCACAGGCCGCGGTATGTCGCGGCAAGTGCGGCCGATCCCCAGCTGATCTGGACGGCCTCGCCGTCGGCAATCGCCCTCGCATAAGCGATAAGGCGCGCGTCAACGGTGTTGCCGTGGCTGGTGGTGAAGAGCACCCAACCAAACAGCCACAGCATGTAAGCCTCCAGGTGGCGCACGACCTGGAAATCGTCAGCATCTGCAACCATGCGCTCAACCTGAATTCGACCAAGTTTTATTAGTATGTAATTGCACAAATAAGAGTTTCGAAGACGCGATCGACTTGAAACACCACGTACCCGGTACTGTGCCAGCCACCTCAGCGTCGGTCCATGCTTCTGCCTCTCGTCGAAGATGTGGTGGTGATCGGCCGGTGGAAGGACCCCCTGGAATCTACCGAGCAGGTCATCGCGCCACTCGGCGGGAGCCTCCGGTAGGAAGGCAGCGTCTCCCGCGACCGGAAGGCCAAGGAGTAGGGATACGTCCTGCAGGGTCGGTGCCATCTCCCCGACTGGTAGATGGAAAGTGTGCGTCTCGGGCCGCCAACGGTCCACCAAAGCCGTCAACAGGGAACGGTCGAACGGGAAGCGTCGTGATCGCTCCACGCCCGCCTCGTCCCCCTCCCCGGCCAAGGCACCTCCGTCCTCATCCGTGGCCTGCACCATCCGGGCAAGAGGGAGAAGTCCGGCATCCCGCAGCCTACAAATAAAGTGAAGGTCAGCATTAAACGTTTTTATGGTAATACTAAAACGTTAGCGTAGTGCAAACCTGCCAGTCCAACGGGGGTCGAGTCCCCATGCCACACGAGGTGTGCATGTCCGGACCACTCCTAGCTCAGTCGACTCGTTCGTGCTCCCCGGTGGCGGCGCACGACGGGAAGCGCGGTGCACGCGGTCCAAGTGCTCGTCCAACAGCGGGTACCGCCAGTCATCCGCCATAACTGCAAAATTATCTAAATGTAAATTTGTACACTACATTTTCTACAATAATACATGAAAAATAGTATACAAAATTTCGACACAACAATTTTCTACATTTAAATTTTCTTCATTTCAATTTTGCAAACTGCATCTACATTTGTACATTGAATGATCTACAATAAATTTCTAAAGTAAATTTCCACAATAATACATTACAAATATTATACAAAAAACTATATTTTTCTACATTTAAATTTGTACATCTAAATTTGTAAACTGCATCTACATTTCTAAATTTAATGTTCTAAACTAGATGTTATAAACTAAATATCTCAACTAAATATCTAAGCTAATTTTCTAAACTAAATATCTCAACTAAATATCTAAACTAAATTTGTAAACTAAATATCTACACTACATTTTCTAAACTAAATTTATCTAAACAAATTTTCTAAAGTACATTCTCCACAATAATGCATTACAAATATTATACAAAAAACTATATTTTTCTACATTTAAATTTGTACATCTAAATTTATAAACTGCATCTACATTTCTAAATTTAATGTTCTAAACTAGATTTTCTAAACTAAATATCTAAACTAAATATCTAAACTAATTTTCTAAACTAAATATCTCAACTAAATATCTAAACTAAATTTGTAAACTAAATATCTACACTAGATTTTCTAAACTAAATTTATCTAAACAAATTTTCTAAAATAAATTTTCTAAAATTAGAAAAATACCTGCAAATCTCGCGGCTTCTCCTCCTCCTCTCTCTCTCTCCTTCTCTTCTTCCCTCTCCTCCCCCTCTCCTTCTCTTCTTCCCCTCTCCTCTCCCTCTCCTTCTCTTCTTCCCCTCTCCTCTCCCTCTCCTTCTCTTCTTCCCCTCTCCTCCTCCTCTTCCTTCCTCTCTTCTGCTTCTGTCTTCCTCGCGCGGCGGAGAGTGAACGGCGAGCAGGCGTGGGGAAGAAAAGGGGCGTGGGCGTCGGGCTGTATTCACATGCAGTCGCCCCCCCCCCCCCGCTGGGCGACTCTTCTTTATGTCGCCGAACGGGGGGGGGGCGATTCAATTGAATCGCTTAACGGGGAGGCGATTGCATTTAATCGCCCAACGGTTACCGGACTCTTTATAAGTCGCTTTTTGGTGGGGCGACAAGCGTAAATCGCCCAATGGTTTGGCGACTCGAGCCTATTTGTGTAAAAAATTTATCGCTGGTATATTTCTATATTTTCGAATAAAAAATGGGTTATCCGTACAAAAAATTCGTTAGAATCTCCTGATATAATTCCTTGTGTACCTAACAAGGGCTTGTAAAAATCCTTGATATACTTTTGTGTACACAAAGCAATGAGGATGAAGAAACCTCCTGGTAGACTTGTCGAGTGCACCTAGCTAAAATCACAAAAAAAATCCAATTTGCTAGCCGACGGCCTTTTGATCTCCTTGATTTTAATGCCTTCTGGTCAACTGCCATTCGTTAGGTTAACTCATCACGGATAATACAAAGAAATACTAGAAAAAAGAAAAGATAAAAAAAACCCAAAAAACTAAAAATTCAGAAAAGAAACGAAAAATAAAAAATAGAAGTCAAAAACTAAAAGTTGAAATGCAAATGAGCGAGACTTTGGAGAGAGATGACGGCACGACTGCTGCTCCTGGGACAAGCGATCGACGTAGCATTTGGTTCGTCTCGGATCGTTGACTGATGCATGTTCCTCTCACTGAAAACAATGCACAGAGCAACATATACTCCGCGTCGCACTTGAGTTTCAATTTGACTTTGACATGGACAGGAGAGCTTCGCTTCAAATTGGATGAAGAACGTTGAGTCACCGAGAAAGCAAACTAGACAGATCATGCAATGTTGCAACGTTGAGTCACCGAGAAAGCAAACTGGACAGGAGAGCTTCGCTTCAAATTGTTTGCAATGTTGCATGCATCAGCTGCTTCCGTTTTTAGTCCATCATGCAATATTCTATCTTATGGTGTTCTGTGTCAGACGGGTCTCGATTAAAATTGCTTCCTATCGAGAGAGGGTCATCTGGTTTTAACTAGGCTACAGTTGGGTCATCTGGTTTTAATTAGGCTACTGTTCTTTCAAAATTTTGCGGCTTGCATCACGCACCGCATTGACTGTCTGCCTCCATATAGTAAAAGCGGCTCTTTTATATTCAGGTGTAAAAGGTCCCTTACTTTGATACGTGCCATGTGTTTTGGCCCTTTTGGATCAACGAAACCTCAGGCTTCAACACCTCGAGCCGCAGAACTCTGGGTCCTCGGCGCCGGGGTCCAGCCCGTTCCAAACACACAGACACAGTCACACGGTGATGTGTGACCCTGCACGAGAGGAGCGCGCGTGCGTGCTGGCCGCTGCGGTCGATCGCTGGACCACCGATCGTTTGACCCGATCGAACTCGTGGTCTTGGCGTTGTCCTCTCCCCGGAAAGGAGTCGCACCAACCCATCAGGCCATCACCGCGTGCCGTGTGTCCCTTGAGGAGGCACGGAAGCGAGATGATACTCCACCACAAGCGCTAGTTTGCGCGACGCGCCGGACCGGTCGTATCACTCCGTGCATGCGTGCGCGCGCGCGCATCCGTCACTTGGGCCGGCGCGCGCCTCGGCACGGGCGCACCGGGCACGGCACTCAGACTCGGCAGTAGGGGTAAAAACGGATCGAGTAGTTTTCATCGATTTGGATGAAAACAAATATAGATTATGTTGGATCGGATTTTCTTTGAATAATTCTCGGATCGGAAATAAATACGGAATTTTTATCGGAAACGAATACGAATACAGTAAGTCTGATATCCGACGAATACGGATTCTCTGGATAATACGGAATTGAAGAGAGAGATGGCCGAGCTAGCGGTTGCTGCTGTGTTGGAAAGGGTAGGCGCCGTTCTGATTCAAGAAGCCACTTCTCTGCATGATGTTCCTGCCAAGGTGGAGGCCCTGAAAGCCGAGCTTCAGCGCATGCAGTGCTCCTCAGGGATACCGACGAAAGGACGGAGAAAGGAGAAATGGTGACCAACCTGGTATCAGAGGTCAGAGATGTAGCTTACAGAGTTGAGAACATCATTGACATCGCCAACATCTTGGCGAGGGAGAACAGCAGAGCATGGTCCTTCACGGGTGCCATATCAAAGGGTGCTCATTACCCCTTCCAGTGCATGAATCTGTACAGAATTGCAAAAAACATTGATCAAGTGACAGCAAGAATTCATGCAATCTTCCAAGAATTCACAAAATATAGCATTGTTAGTGCTGGCCTGAATGAAATACCAAGATATAGCATGGAAAAGAATGAGAATATGTGCGCTAAGCGATTCATACTTCCGGATTTCGACGATAAGGTCGATGTCATTGGCTTTGATAGTGAAATAAACCAAATCAAGGATGAATTGCTTGAGTCAGAGAACAATGAATTGCTTGACTCAGAGAACAAGGATCTCACTGTCACCTCCCTTGTTGGCCCAGGGGGTGCAGGGAAATAAACCATTGCTAGGAAGGTCTACAATCTTGTTGCGAAAAAACATTTCAATTCATATGTATTGATATGTATCTCGCAACAATTTACAGTTTATGGTCTACTAAAGGATATTGTTAAAGGGGCCATGGGAAATGATTATTTTGAAGAACTAGGAACGATGAAAGAGATGGAGGTTAAAAAGAAGATCCACAATTTTCTGAAAGAGGAAAGGTACCTGATAGTTTTAGATGATGTCTGGAGAATAAGTACGTACACTCTGTGCTACATGTCACCATTGTCAGCTGGTAGAACAATGCATGGAAATGGAAAAATTGTAAATTCGATCATACAATTGGATTCACCAGATAATTAACTGTTCACCAAGAAAAAAAATAAGTACTTAAAAAAAAGAACACCAGCTACGATTCGCTGGAAGCTGTACTGTAATTAAAGACTTTAAAAGGAACAGCAGCTATAATTCACCGGAAGCCATAGTGTTTAAATTTAACATGTAACATGCTATCTAAAGTGCCACCATTTTTATTCTGAGCTTAACACTTAGGAGTAAAGACTAAAGTACTCTGGTATGTCCTCTCATGCAGTAAGGATGACAGGTAACACAAACTGACACCCATGGACCATGGGGAGTGGGAGTAATTTAACTTCACTTCCATCATACGCGCCGAGTAGCACGGATATCCTTCCAGGAGGTGCAAAGATTTCTTCCGTGAGTTACTGCCCTTATTCTTGGCTTAGATGGCAACATACTGTCAATTGTGAGTACTAATTTCTTTCACCGCTATTTAGTCATACGTGTGTACACTGTATACAGTATTCAGACCCAGAGTTTAACACACGTGTATATTGGGAAATTCTAAAGCCTACGAATTACGGTTATGTAAATTACTGGTGCAAAGGATGAGTACAGAATAGAGCTCACGGGCAATCGGAATTCCGCTTCCAACATTGGTGGACTGGTTACAAAGATTGTACAGAGTCACTGAATGCTTGCGATTTAACCAGATTAGGAGACATTCTACGAATGATCCTGAGATTAACGAAGGAAGAATGCATTCCCTCACTTTGGGCTATCTTCTTCCCATGTGGCTATTACTGCTTTCATGGGCCAGCCCGTGAGGCCCTGATAGCCCCCCACCCCCCAAAAATAAAAGCATTTTCTCTAATTATCGTGGCAGTTCGTGCACGGCTCGCACCAGGCTACACGGTACAGAGATTATATAGCTATACATCGATAGAACATAAGTAGCCTGCAGGCCGGCAACCCAATCTGACAAAAAAGCAAGCGTGTTTTATTCTGAACCACTTATATAAACGTAACATCAAACCAAAATACGAAATGAATCAAAATCCCAGAGAGAAAAAAGTGGATTGGACCGAGAGAAAAAAAAACGTGGATTGGACCGCAGTCACTTTTGAATCAGACCAATCCCTCACGCCTGTCTATTCTGGAAAAACTCGATCACTCCAGATGCAGGTTATTCTTCAGTATTTTCTATCACAATCAAGCAATCAGGAAGACAATGTACATCGCAAGGACAGGCTTTGATCACAAAGCGAGGCCTTCCTTCCGAAATGAGAATCTGCTAGACCTGTGCACCGCCGCGCTCTTTACAGGCGCATCAACCGTTTTCTTGGGCTTTTTGGTGTCGCCCCGTGCGATGGTATTTGGCTTCGAGCCCATCACCTTTTGTTCGTTATTGCTCTCCAGAAATAATTCTAGTCCCTAGAATATGCACAACATCAAACAGGAGATTAGGCATCAAGAAACTGAAATCACCTGGATGGAGGACAAACATCTGAAAGAAAGGGCATTACCTTCACTGGCTTCTTTTCAGATTGAGTCAGGTCTGAAAGCTTGAGTTTTTCATTGGCTTCCTGTGGAACGAAGAACAGGGATGGTTCATCACAAGGAAAGCTAACTCTACACGATAAGGTTGCCTAAATGAATAAACAAGACCGTGCACACGCTCATCGCCCTGTCTAAATGATCTGCTCACCTGAAAAAACTTGGCATTTATTCCATCTTTTATACCTCCTGCTATTTGGCAGAGGTACCATATGCCAGCATTAGTCGCATCCTGTCAGTAAACACAAGAGGTTAGGATGAGAATTTCAGCATGCCATGGGTCACTGATATTCATGAGTATGTTTGTCCACCTGCTTATTATCAAGTAACTCAATCTTCCCTTCCTGAATGATAATAAAACAAAGTCAGGATTATCAAATGGTTTTGACAAAGGTTCATGAGCAACAGTTATAGGATGCTCAAACTCACCAATCCAGCTACCATTTGTTGAATTGATTCAATGTCAAAGCCAATTTGAGACAGGTCAGCTTTAACATCATTGACCTGTGCATATAGAACAGAACTACATGAATGTCTTGAACTGAGGAGAACAAAAAATCATTTCATAGCTCCACAAGTATACAGCATGTACATCATACTAAACAAATGACCAAAACTTGCAACATTGGGAAGAACAGAGTATGTCTTTGGTGCTCTTACAGAAGAAAATGAAAAAAAAAGATGTAAAAGCATATCTGTTCTATGCATGAGAAGTCACAGACTCGCACTAGCTTGTCAAAAAGCTATATGTTAATATAATCATATACCATTTAAGGGAATATCACTTTGTTTATGCTTGTGCATGTACTTATTAAGTTATTATTGGCTCCATGATGATGTTCTATGGTTTATGGACAAAAGTAATCGCTTGGAATACACTGCAGTTAATGGTTATAATTACAGAAAGGATATGCACCAGACTCTGGCATATTGCCTTCAACAGTCGTTGCAAGTGTTGCTTATTGGCTGGTACAGGGCACAATTTTTGGTTTTCGGGCAGTAATGTTAGCATGCTAGCCAGTATATGGCCATGGATTATGACCAGTACCAGTAAAGAAAAATCCTGATCCACCTTTCCAGATGAACTACAGAAATAGAAACACAATTTAATAATGAATTGTGCATAAATATCTGAACATGTTGATCAGACTTGATGTCGGAAAAGGAATGAAACAACGATTGCTGCTACGCGAAGAACAAACTTGAGAAGGCCCCATGTGTTAACCATTTAACATGTCGTATTATCACTGCTCAGGACTAACATCATCATAAAGCAACGAACCTCATTCCTAATAGTTTTGGAGATCTCCACTTGTTCATCCACTTTCCCATCCAAATTCTCAAGGCGCTGAGTTAGATGTCTTTTTGTTGCCTGAAATTAATCGAATTCAAAAGTCAAGAGTCAGTAGATATGAAGGAAAAACACCTTGAATATGAAATAATATTGGGTGTAAAGCATACCGCTAGCGCTGATGACACTTGCTCCAATTGCTTTGACATGCTCTCAACAGCATTGGCCATGTTACGTTTTGTGACAAACATGACATCTGAGAAGGACCATCCCTGCATGAGGATATTAACATGTAAGAAAGCCAATGGACGATAAATTGAAGTTTACACACATAAGTTACATATGTATTCTACACAGCAAGTTCCATATTTTTTAGAAATATCAACTTGGGGCCATCATTAGGATAAGAAAGGTCTGATGATTTTACCTAAATCGTAGTGAATCCATGGGAAACAAAGTGATCTTGATTGGATATTTGATCACCAAATAAGAAATATGTTATTACAGAACTAGGAGTATCGTTTATTCATGGTGTCCTAAAATACATGGAAGGGTATCTACATTTACAGTTGGATCCACATAGAATCCACTGGAACTGAACGTGGTAGCGTAAGTGAAAATGATGCATAAAATTCTTTACAGGGACTCAGGAAGCATAGTTCTATAGAGATATCTGATATTTAGTGATTACAAGAAACAAGGCAGAAGAGCAAACACATATGCAAAAATTAGCAGACAGGCTACAGTTTGAGTGCAATAAACCATATGCAAAAAATTTCCATATATTGTATATCTTACCTTCCACCACATATAGCAATAACCCATTGCTCCAACTGCAGCTGCTGGCAGTATGTAAGATGATAAACTGCCTGAAAAAGGAATGCATATGCAGGCAAAAAAACAAGAGTCAGCGGAAAATACATTAAAATGAAAGGGGTAAGTAGCTGCTGTCATAGGTCTGTAAATGTTGTGAGAAAACAGCTGAATATTACCAGCATTATTATTCCACTTGGTATTAAACCGCTATAAGTAACCAATGTAAATGTTTCAAATTGTCAGCTTTGAAGCGTTTCAGATTCATGAATCATTCATTGTCAAATCAGCGATGCACACCCTTTCATGAGTTTTAGCAAAAGTATGACTACAGCCTCCTTTCAACTGTAGATACTGTAGGAGAGTAGGTACGGGCTTAAGTAACTATCTATCTAAACTTCTTTCGAACATTCATGGATAATTGAAGTAAAACTGTAACAAAAACTCTGTACGGATTGGGTTCTTTGCATAGCTTTCTAAGAGAGTCAAAACTGAAAACAGTATGAAGAGAGGATCAACCAGGTACCTACCTCCTGAGTCAGAGTTGCCACTCAATATGGTAATGGGCCTTGATAAAGTTAAATTTCTGACTTCTTGGGCTAAATTCCGAATCTAGTAGCAAGCACCAACATGCAAAAAATAAAAACAACAAATTACAAGTGGTTTTACTGAAATTGAAGGCCACAAATGTAACTTCCCTGTAGCTGCTGATGCCAAGATGCAATAAATATAAACAACTGCATACCTGAGCTTGAAGAAGGGCAATGTCGTAGGGGCTCGAACCTTGCCCTTGATTTACACCCTTCATGAGCTCCTAATAACAGAAAAACACAGCATTCTCCTTCAATAAACATCTATGATTTTTGAAGGTCAACAATGAATTATTACAAGTGAAAGCTGCATAACATATCATCAAAACCTTTGCTGTATGCTTGGCAAACACGATGAAACTATTGGACAATAAATTATGCATGATTTGGGAGTGCCAATTGGTACATTGACTTGCTATGTGGAAATGAGATTTTAGAATCCCATCAAAAGCTTTGTCCTACATTTCATACGGTATGGAAGAACTAAATGCGAAATGGCATGCCTCTATATACATGAGTATGACGGAGCAGATTCAATTGTAAATTTAGGTAACAAAAAATTCTGCTCCGTGTGCGTCGTTTTACATCTCATCGGTACAAACGCAACGTGTTTGAGCAGTTAGGAGTCGTACATGCAGATTTATAAGCATGTGCTGATCACACATGCGCTCCTATTAGCCTATTGCCAACTTATCAGCGAATCATTTTGATCATCTGATGATCAATAACGCGAGACAAATAACAAGGTTGGATGCTTAGAGCCGAACTTCTTGAGAACACACGGTATTACAAAATCTACCGACCTGGAGCTCGGCCAGTACATCCGGAGAAATTTCGATATTTGACACTGAATACGTGCGCCTCTCAACTTTTAACCCCCAATTTGCACGCCTTTGGAAATTTAACCCTGTGACTGCAAATTCTTTTGATTCAAGGGATTCTCCTGATTTTCTCTCCTTTTCTATTTTTTATGCCACCGGAAATGACCGTAGTGCCCTCGGGAGAGGATCCCGCCGCAGCCGCGCCGCCTCCGCGGAGAGCTCCGCCGCCGTCGCCGCGGCCTCGTCTCGGCGCTCCAGCGCCGCCTGGAGCTCCGTCTCCGCAGAGTCCGCGTGGCGCGCGGCGCGGGCCAGCTCCGCGTCCACCTGCCGCTGCGCCGACGCGAGCTCGACGTACGCCGTCTTGTGCTTCCGCAGCTCGGCGGCGTGCTCCTGCGGCAGGTGGAGGCGGAGCTGGCCCGCGCCGCGCGCCACGCGGACTCTGCGGAGACGGAGCTCCAGGCGGCGCTGGAGCGCCGAGACGAGGCCGCGGCGACGGCGGCGAAGCTCTCCGCGGAGGCGGCGCGGCTGCGGCGGGACGCGGAGCAGAAGGACAAGATCCTCTCCCGAGGGCACTACGGTCATTTCCGGTGGCACAAAAAATAGAAAAGGAGAGAAAATCAGGAGAATCCCTTGAATCAAAAGAATTCGCAGTCACAGGGTTAAATTTCCAAAGGCGTGCGAATTGGGAGTTAAAAGTTGAGAGGCGCACGTATTCAGTGTCAAATATCGAAATTTCTCGTACATCCGACAAGCGGCCATTCCGCAGCACGATCGAGCCCGTCAGGCCTGCGGAAACACCAAATCATCATGTCAGGATCAAAACAGCAGCCAATCCGAAGAGATCGAATCGAAAATTGATAGATTCTGAGCTGGGAGCGAGGGATGAAGGTGGGATGAAGACCTGCGCCGACGAGGATGAGGACCTTGGAGGCGGCGACTCCCGTCTGCGTCGCCATGCCCTTCCGCCGCTCAGGCGCTCACGGGCTTCCCAGGCCGCCTCTAGAAGGTTCTAGAAGGTAGTCGGTGGCGAGTGGGGGCGGAGAGGCGGGTGCGCAGCTTACGGTAGCGGGGGTGAGTGGACAGTTGGCGTTGGACCCGGCTCCTGATGGTTTGGCAACCCCAGCATTTTTTTTCGGCCAACAAAAATTCCAGATCAACACGTGTGTACCGAGCATTTCTCTGCCTTGTCTCCTTTCCCACCTAGCCACGTCGCCGCCACGTCAACCTCGGCAAAATCCCACCTCCATCCCCAATCATTCCCGGAGAAGACGACCGTTCAAACCCATCGCGAGCTCGCAAGCTCCCCACCGCCAATGTCTTCTTCTCTCCCATGCCACCGCTTCCCCAAAACCTAGCCTTCTTGCCGCCATGGGCACCCATCAGTTGTGTTGAGGGAGTCAGCCGAGGTGTGATTTGGTGAGAATCGATTGCACGGAAGGACTTTGTGATTTGTCGTGTGCCTCTAATTGTTCATAGGTGTAATTGTTTTCAGCTCTGGTGTTTCTGCATCTCTTTATTTTCTCGGTATGGGAGGTGCTCTTCTGGCCTTAGACGTGAAGTTAGATGGTCAGAATTATCGCGAGTGGTTGTTGTCAGTTCGCATGCTTCTTCGGTCTATTGGTCTTTCTCATATGTCACGGTGGAGCTTCCGATAGAAAAGACTGATGCGAAGGAGGCTGCTGCATGGTAAAGTGCTGATGATCATGTTATGGGTATCTTATGTCATAGTGCTGAAATTCTCATCAAGATAGATTTCATTGATCTTCCAAGTTCTCGCAAGATGTGGGAGTATCTTCAGCATCGCTATGAGCAGACCAATACGGCGTGTCGCTTTTCTTTTCTACAGACTCTTCATGATTTACGTTAGTAGGATATGTCTACCGAGGAGTACTACAGTTCTTTCACTCGTATTTCACGACAAGTAACTTCCATGGTTCCTACTTCCTTTGCTGGATGTACTGACTGTGTAGGCAAGGTCATGATGCACAGAATTTAATGTTCACCTTTGTTATGTGCCTTAGCCCAGAGTTTGAGTCTATTCGAGCTTAACTATTGGGACATGTTGTTCTTCCAACCATGGAGGAGGCCCTTGCTACGTTGATTGCTAAGGAGACTTGACTTCGCTCTTTGTCCTTTGGATCGACACCACCGCAGTTTGTTCTTGGATTAGCACCACCTCACTCTTTTCTTGTGGCCCTACGTCAGGAGGTTTATCAGCATGTTCCACTTTCCGATGCTACATTGAACCAGGTTATATGCCCTCATCACAAGAAGCCTGGTCATCCTGTTCAGAGGTGCTACCGACTTCCATGGCCATGACTATCCTAGAGCACTTGCTCCCCGGCACAAGCACCCTCTTACAAGTCCCGTCACGACAACCCTTAGGCTTTTTTAGCCATGATTATCAATGAGCAAAGAGGACAAAAATAGCAACTAAAAACAAATGCACAAAAGTGTAAAGAGGGGGGAAGGGTAGACTAGCAACGCCCCTAGGGCTCATGGTGGTGGCGGTCGGAGGCGCATGGTGGCTGGAGGCCCTAGCTGCAACTAGGAGTCAGGCGGCAATGAAGGGAGTCATGCGTGGGGCAACTGGGCGCCTTATGGTGGAGAGTCGGTCGAAGGCGACCCCAAGGTAGGCATGCCCCTGACGCCCGAGGCAGCGACGCCAAGCACCTCGCCGCCCTCGCTAGGGGTGGAGACCGGGATCCACGAGGGTGGGCCGTGGCGGTGTGGTGGCCAAGGAAGACCATCTCGGCTAAAGCTAGCAACGGTGACACACGACGGTGCGAGGAGGGTGGAGTAGCCGAGTTGGGGCCGAGCTGGGGTGGGGGAGGCGCTCGGCGGTTAGAGGACGATAGCGTGTAGGCCCAGGGGAGGAAGGGAAGCTATGCGGGCAGATCTGGAGGTAGGAGGTGGTGAGAGGGGTGGCCGACGGTAGGGAGGCGATTGTGGCCGAGCCTCTCGAGCGGATCTGAGGGAGAAAGTGCGGAGAAAGAGGGGCAAGAGGGAGTGAGGAGAAGGGGTTAGGTGGATCGGCCAAATGGGGAAGAGAGGGAGAAATGAGGATAGAGAGAGCGCGCGCGGTGAGAGGAAGGCCAAACGGGTAAGGCTAGTCGGCCAAAAAAAGAAAGAAAGAAGAGGTCGATTCGGCCGAGTAGAAAGAAATGAAAAAAGAGGGAAATGAAATAAAAGAAGAAAAAGAAAGGGGGGGGGGTTTGTACCTGCATGACGGGTCCTTAACTCAGGCGTTTTTATGCTAGAGTCGGGTTATGCATGTAGGGTCGTCATTGTTCGCTTAAGCACTGGTTTCGATATGATGTTGTTGAGTCGGGTTGACGTTTGTACAGGTGGAGGTCCTAGGTTGGAGCCGTTTACGCATTGTCCCCGAGGTTTACCAGGCAAGTGCATGATAGAACTGTGGATTGCAGTGAATGATTGATATTTTGCGTCTTTCATGCCATGTTCAACAGTACTTTTGATTACATGTTAATCATACATTGATGAATGTTGCTTATAATTAAATGCCAACATTGAAAGCATGTTGCATTGCACTCATACATAGACAATAGGTCCTGTTTCGGTAGGTACTCCACGGGAGTGGAGTTTGGATCCTCATATAAAAGAGGATGGGGATTGAGTGGTTCATCGACGGGTGAACAATTTGCTATACCGGTATAAGCTACAGTTATAGACGCATCGCATTGCATGAAAATAGAAAAGAATAGTAATACAGTTACAGATGCATTGCATTGCATAAAAGTGACAACAGTGAAACAGTTACAGAGATAGTGATGTACAGTTGACAGAAATGGGAATTATTAAAGTGGTGTGTTAATGCCACTGTTTTATCATATGCTTGCTGAGTCTTTGGACTCACCATTGGTTTGTTTGTTTTTTAGGTGATCGTTGAGAACGTCATGCACGAGTGGGAGCAGCACTTGAATAACTTCACATGCTAGCAGCACTCCGTATATCAACTTTTGGTAGCATGTTTAAACTCTTCCAGTATACTAGAATAGTTGCTTAAAATGATATGTTGTAAGTGGTCGCTGCATTATGAAAAAAGTAGTGTTTGTTTAAAACTGTCAGCATTTATTAAAAAAAAAGTAATGTTATGTGATGATGATAACACTTTAGGCCTGTAGGATAGGCGGGGTGCTACATTGATGTCATAAGAAACACCTACCATATTTGAGCTTTTGTATCCGTTAGATTACTTGCATTATCTCTTACCTTTTGGATGCCTGATCTGAATGCTAGTTTTGTTATTCTGGCAGAGTGTTATGCGGATCTTCCTGAAAAATTTGTTTGTACCCTATGTGAACTCATATCTCGCACAAGGCTTCCCATTGCCTATCATCAAGGGTTTCTCCATCAGAGATGCATATATCCTCACTTCCGACTCAAAAGAATAATTGTTAGCTCCGATGTTGCCTTATTGAACCAGAGGTTATATTCCCTGTCTAAACCAATGAAGGTATCTGGTATAAAGTAGGTTTGTTGTTGAATCTGCGAAAACATGGCATCACCATGAAACGAGTAGTGTAAATTCTTGTACATCGTAGCCTTATTTCATTGTAAGTACTGTACTGTTTGGTTGTAAATTAACCTTACAATGTATACACGTCCATGAATCGATACAGATAGGCTTATAAGATCCATGCAAGTAGGTTTTGTTAGTTGAATTGTTATAGTATGTTTATACTGGGGAATTAGTGGATTGTCGTATCTGCGATTCTTCCAAATGAACAATCAATATACTTGTACACACACCTGTATATAATCTTTCGCTTCTGTTTTTTGAACCGAAACAGCAGGGGAGGCCCCTACGGTATAAATCTTTCAGTTCTGTACGACTGACTTGTGCTGAATTTTGTTTTGATGCTTGTACAGTTGTAATCGTAATGTGACCAGTCAATACGAGCCTACTGCTGTTTGCTCTCGGCCGCTCCAGTCGACTCCGGTGCTATTCTTTTCAGTTTCTAAAAATTATTTTTCAATTTTTTACAGTAACTAACTTTTAAACATAATATTTTTTCAAGATATAATTTACTAGTTAATTGTAGTACATACTGTATTGACTTCATTTATATCGGCAAAAATCGCACATGAGTTTTTGTTACTCTGTAATTTCTCGCACAAACAGCCTAAAAGTCACAAACTGCAGCCAAAAGTCGCAAGCCACAGGAAAAAAAACAGACCCTCTATATTGTTGTATGATTGTGTGGGGCCTTGTATTAGTGGTAAGATCTTATCGGACTGCATGTCTGTCTGAATCAGTGTAACACTGTAAGCACAAATTGATGGTTGGTAATGTCCAATCGGAGAAATTAAAACCTGCTGCCGTTTCCTCGCACCACAGCGTGCCACGGCGCGTGAGAGAGCCCTGGCGGCGACGCGTGGCGAGGCTTCCGCTGGTGCACTGCTCCCTCTCGCGCTGGCGCCCGCCCGAACCCCGCCTTCCTCCCTCTCGCAGTCTCGCGCGTACGCAGGCGCCCTTGCCCATGCCGCCCGTGCCCCCATTCCGCCTCCCCCCTCCTCCCCCGCTCCCCCGCCGCCTCCTCCCTCCCCCTTCCTCCCCCGCCGCCGGCCCCTCCTCCCCCGCTCCCCCGCCGTCTCCCCCGCTCACCCGCCGGCCGCCGCTTCCGTCCTCCCCCGTCCTACCCCGCCGCCTCCTCCTCCCCCGCCGCCCCCTCCTCCCCCGGTCCCCATCCTTCCCCGCTCCCCCGCCGCCTCCCCCCAACCCCCTCCTCCCCTGCTCCCTCGCCGCCTCCCCCTTCCTCCCCGCCGCCGCCGCGGGATGGGATGCTCGCGGGGGTGGATGGACTTAGCTGCGGCCGGATCCCGTCGGCGCGGAGGCGGAGGGGGAGGCCGGATCCGGTTGGCACGAAGGCGGAGGGGGAGCCGCGGAGGCCGGAGGGGGAGGCCAGAGCCTAGAGGCCGGATCCGGTCGGCGCCTCCCCCGGATTTTCCGTCGCCCCCTTGCGCTCCTGCTCTCTCTCTCTCTCCTCACGTCCCCGTTCCGTCGTCGCCCATACCCTGCCGCGCCCACTCCCTTCGGCCATTCCGGCCACGCGCCGTCCACTCCACCGCCCATGCCACGCTGAGCTCAGCCACAGGAGCATCGAACACAGGAGCATCGGGATGGTTGAGGGGTAAGGTGAAGGCTGTGACTTCCGGGGACTGCCTTATCATGCCGCACGCGCGGACGCGCCGCCTCGAATTCTAGATACTCTACGCATACTCTACGCGAGGTACCGCGCGGTGACCTGGGACCCTCGCCTCGCCCAATTCCGCCGCCCGCGACAGCGCGTCCGATCGCGGCGGCATCACGCGCGGTTCAGGTTCCTCTTCGTCCGCCGGCATGTACCCCGTGTTCAAGGTTGCTAATACTACCTGTAAATCTCGCGATTTGGTGGCCCTAGGGATCGCGCGATGTTAGTTTGGTGATCGTGACGAGTCCGTTCGTTGTTTTTTTGTGTGGTTGCAGGGTCGTAAGACGGGGGATCCGGTCCTGGACGGCCTCTTGGAGGTGTTCCCGCAGGTGAGTGAATTCTTCGTAATCGACGCCCCTTCGTTGAATACTGCTGATGAGTTTGCTTGTTAACTTCGGAAATTTTTGCTAACCTGTTAGAGCAAACGTGGTGTGCCGTGCTTATACAATTGCAAATTTAGTTTTTTAACGACAGGGGTGGTGTAACACTACTGATTGTGTGGGTTTGGTTTTGTGAATCAGAAAAGGTTGTTGCGCGTTGATAAAGTACTGCTAGCTTACGGACACGGCACCCCGTAACTATTCACGCATGAACAGTTATGGACTGTCGCGCAAGAGTATACCATTGCATGCTAACAACAAAAGTCCAGCATATATTTGACATACGGAATAACATCCAGTTTTTACAGCGGGGCGTGCAAGCCCAAAGTATAATACATTACAAAAGGCTCCAGAAACTGCTTCGAGCGCGGCGGAGACCTACAGCCAAGGGTCCTCGTCGAAGAAAAGATCCTCGGGAACTTCTTCAACGGGGAGACCTTCTCCTTCGTCTTGATCCTCTAGAGATTGGATTAAGCAAGCCGTGAGCCAAACAATCGGCTCAGCAAATCCCAAAGGGATCTTAATTTACTATATGCACGGAAAGTCGAAGGAAGGGAGTATACTTGGTTTATTACATTTGGTGGATGCAATTTTATTTGCAAACATTTTTAATAAGACGGACCCAAAACTTACTCCTTAAGAACTCAGGGTTTTTCAACAAGAGTTCATTAACCAACTAACCAAGTTAAAGCACGTACAAATCTACTTAAGCTTTGCTGCTGGAATCACCCAAGTGACACAGCTCCAATAACCGGGAGCACGGCGTATTCGAATA
The DNA here is from genome assembly GCA_017311315.1 of Dendrocalamus latiflorus. Classification (NCBI taxonomy): domain Eukaryota; kingdom Viridiplantae; phylum Streptophyta; class Magnoliopsida; order Poales; family Poaceae; genus Dendrocalamus; species Dendrocalamus latiflorus. The sequence goes on from CM029626.1 coordinate 9,610,615, forward strand.
CCATTTATTTGACTCTGCAGAGTTTGCTCAGCTTTACCCACACGATCCCTCAACTCCCGCTAAAGAGTTAAGAAAGCCAGGTCTTTTCACTGCTCGACTCTTTATATAGGCTCTACCCAGTAGAATTCACTCGGGTCTGGCTCACACCCCCCCACACACACAAGAGAGGACAACGTCCGCTTCGAGTGAATTCCACCGTTTGTTAGGTATCCGTCGCACGGCCTACCTAACCTCACTGCTACCCTCCTGTAGAGTTTCAATCGAGTTGAGCAGCTAAAAGACAAGTGTTGACAAGTCAACTCCTGTGGTTGAGCGATCACTGTGACATTTGCTCAGCGCAAGGGTTTCAGTCCTTATATTTTCACATGGTCCGCAACCTCACCAGGCCCGCGACCCAACCTAGGGTAAGCGGTGGGCGAAAACCGTCCCGCGGCGCACCACAACCCGCCTTACCCTAACCTCAATCCTAGGGTAAGAGTGGGCGAAAACCGTCTCGCGGCGCACCACAACCCCCTTACCCTACCTCGTGCACGCATGCACTCTCCGCTCTAGGGCACGGTGTCCCATACCACCCTACCCTAGAGTCGGGTTTGTAAATCCTATTGGCCCGCAACCACAACCTTATTAGTGTAACATTTTGCATGATAATAATAGCCTACAATTCTCTAGATTATCAGATAATTATTTCTAGGGTTTCAAAGGCATGGCTGCAATTTAATCATGGCATTTAGCGGTGGTAGGACTAACTATATCACATGTCATTCTAAACATTTTATTTTTATTTTTGAACTAACATTTCAGAACTAGCTCAATGCAAATAACATATTAACATATTTAAACATTATGGGATACAATATGATCAAAGGATTTGGGACTTGCCGTCTATCCGGATGATCTCTGCGAGCTCGAACGTCGAAGCACCTGGATTCTGAGCCTGCTCTTGAATCTCCGGAATCTCCGACACTAGCGTAAACACGTAAAATAAATTAAATCCAGCTTGCAACTAATCAAGCGAGGAAAAATAATCTAATTAAAAAGAAATAAAATGCATAAACACTCCAAATGGAATTTTAGGAATTTTTCTAGGATGAATCTGTGGAAATGGAGTTCACCAGAGGGTCTGGAATAATATTTGGGGCAATGTGGTGAAATTTGGGAATTTTTGGGATTTTCTGTGATTTTCTAGGATTTATTTGGATTTTCTGGGATTTTAGAAATTAATAAACCTCTGGAAATTCGATGAACAGTAAAAGGCCCGGCCTGGCGCAACAGTGCAGCCCGGCCCGGCGGACGGCCCGCGCGGCCAACGGCCAGCGCGGCCCACGGGGAACGCGCGCGTGCGCGGAGAGGCGAGGCAGGCCGAGGCTTCGGCCCACGCTCGCGCGCGCCCACGCAGTCTGGATGCGCGACGCGTGGAGCTGGCGGACGGGGGAGATGGCGAGCAGGCGAAGCGGTACGGGGCGTGATCCAACGGAGGCGGAGCGGTACGGTTAAGAAGATCGGACGGCTGAGATTCAAGGGGCGGGTGAAACGGTACGGGGAGATCCAACAGCTGAGGTTAGAAGGTGGGGGTAAGATCCGACGGCGAAGGAGGGGCCACGTCCATCGTCTTCCTCCTCCGGCCGCGATAGTGCAGCCGCGGCAGAGCAACGGTGGCGACGGCGGTCCTGGCGCTAGGGGGCTCGCCGGCGGTCACCGAGAGTACCGGCGGGTAGAGGGGACTGCGGGGAACCCATTTCGGGTGGTTAGCATCTGCGGGGACCAACGGGGAGAGAGGGAGGGAGAAGGGGGTGGTTCGGGGATTTCACGGTGGAGAGGGTCACCGGCGGCGAGGAAGCTCAATCGGGGCCGGTTACACCATCTGGGGAGTTGGGAGCTCACATTGGTGGCGGTGGCTGAAGCTCAGAGCCTTCGGGGTGAGCTGGCCACGGAGAGGTGGTTGCGGCCGGCGGTGGACTTCGACGGCGGCGCTCCACAGGGCTTCACCTGGCCAGAGGAGAACGGCAAAGTAAATAGGGGTGGTTGAAGGTGCTCCAGACGAATGCAATTTAGAAATGGGGAGGGGGAGGGGGAGGGGGAGATTGGTTCCCGGGGGCCACCGGCGCAGGGGACGGCGGAGGCGGAGCTGTAGGCGGCGGGGCTCCAATCGGAGGCTCCGGGAGAGGCTCTGGAGGGTGGGGAGGGGAATGGTGGTGTTTGGGGAGCTCGGAAAGCAAAGGAAGAGAAATGGCAGGGGGAGGGGGCTTTATACCCGCGCGGGGGGGAGGGGGTTCCTTCGGGGAGAAGCCAGCGGCGGGGCTCCGGCCGACAGGGAGGTGACGGGGCCGTCAAGGGCGTTTAATCCCGCACAGTGGGAGTGGGCGAGGGTGACGCGAGGCTCTGCACAGAGCGGGCGACGCGACGGGGGCAGTCGAGCTGCGGGCGTGGCGGAGGCGTGCTCCCGCGCGGTGGAGGGGACAAGCGGCGGCTGACAGGCGGGGTCGGGCACAGGGGAGCGGCGACGTGGCTCAAGGATGGCCTCTCCTCCGGACCGAGGTTGTCGGGGCGGCGCGGAGACACGCGAGGCCGCGGGCGGCGCGGGGACGAGCGCGGGCGCAGGCGTGCCCACGGGCGCAGCGCGCAGCGTACGCGCGTGCGCGAGGGGAAGGCGGGGAGGGAGCTGGGCGCTTGCGGCTGAGGGGAGCGGAGGGAGGCGCTGGGCGACGGGGAAGGCGGAAGGAGAGGTGGCGCCAGCGAAGACGCGGGCGCGGGGCGCGCGAGAGAAAGGGAGGCGGAAAGGGGAGACGGGGCACCAACGGAGGGAGAAAGCGGAAAGGCCGAGAAAGGAAAGCGCAATCCGACGAAACTTTCCCGAAAAGGAAAGTTTTCAAAATTCACTCAAAAATGCAGCAAAAATCACAGAAATTCATTTTTGAATTTTTTTCAGGGCTTTTCAACCTACCGCCCTTAAAAGAATCTCGACCCCGAGATTAACTTGGTCCAGGGAGTAAGTTGGGGAAATCTCGCTGCAAATCTGACTCTCGTTCCCAAGTTGACTCTTCAGGTGTATGATTCTTCCACTGTACTCTGCAAAACCTGACGTTCTTGTTTCTGAGCTGCCTTTCTGCCGTTTCAAGTATTTGTAGTGGTTCTTCAGCATATGTGCAGTCATCTTGCAATTCAATATCTGACAGTGGCACTTCATCTGTTGGTTGACGCAGACACTTCCGAAGCTGGGATACGTGGAACACGTTATGAATTCTGGATAAGTTGGGCGGAAGCTGCACTTGATAAGCTACTTCCCCAACTCTTCCAATTATCTGAAACGGTCCCACATATCTTGGTGCTAATTTGCCTTTGACTTGAAATCTCTTGACTATTTTGAATGGGGTGACTTTAACGTAGACATAATCTCCAACTTCGAAACTCAAGTCTTTCCTGCGGTTATCTGCATAGTTCTTCTGTCGGTCTTGTGCCATTTTCAGTCTGTCTCTGACAATTCTGACATGTGCTTCTGCATCTTGAGCAATCTGGGGACCAATGAGTTGTCGTTCTCCTGTTTCTGTCCAATTCAGTGGAGTCCTGCATTTTCTGCCATAAAGTGCTTCAAACGGTGCCATTTGAATGCTGGCTTGATAGCTGTTGTTATATGAGAACTGAGCAAATGGTAGACAGGTGTTCCATGTTGCTCCATACACTATCGCACAAGCTCTCAACATGTCTTCTAAAATCTGGTTGGTTCTCTCTGTCTGCCCATCTGTCTGTGGGTGATATGCTGAGCTGAAATTCAGATCGGAGCCCATGGCTTCATGCAACTTTTCCCAAAACTTGGATGTAAACTGTGCTCCTCTATCTGACACAATCTTCTTCGGAACTCCATGCAGTGTCACAATTCTGGTCAAATATAACTCGGCGAGTTTATCCTTCCCATAGGTTTGCTTGATCGGGAGGAAATGAGCCACCTTGGTCAATCTATCAACAATGACCCAAATAGCATCATATCCCTCACGAGTCTTGGGAAGTCCAGTGATGAAGTCCATGCCAATGCTATCCCATTTCCATTCGGGAATTGGTAAAGGTTGTAACAATCCTGATGGTTTTTGGTGGTCTATCTTGATCTGCTGGCAGACATCACATTTAGCTACATATTCTGCCACTTCTTTCTTCATTTGGTTCCACCAATATCTTTTCTTCAAATCTTGATACATCTTTGTGCCTCCTGGATGAATTGAGAATTGAGAGGAGTGGGCTTCAGCTAGGATCAACTCTCTCAACTCTTTCTTGTCGGGTATGCAATAGCGATCATGGAAGGTAAGGATCCCATGCTCGTCTATCGCATACTCTGATGAACTTTCTCCTTGGATATCCTTTTTCAGTTTTTGAATTTCTTCATCTTCATCCTGGGCTGCTTTAATCTGGTCTGGCAATAGTGGTTGAATCTCTAAGGCTGCTTCTTCACCTTGTTCTGTGATTACCAAGTTCAGCCGTAATATATCTCTCTGCAACTCTGGTGGGTATTCTGATTGACTGCCTTTGCTTGGACGAGCCTTGCAGCTAAGGGCATCAGCAACTACATTTGCCTTGCTTGGGTGATACTGGAGATCAATATCATAATCTTTAATCAGTTCCAACCATCTGCGTTGTCTCATATTCAACTCCGGCTGGGTGAATAGGTACTTCAAACTCTTGTGATCTGAGAATATCTCACAACGATTTCCTAGCAAGTAGTGCCGCCAAATTTTGAGGGCATGCACCACAGCTGCTAACTCCAAGTCATGTGTGGGATAATTCTCCTCATGCGGCTTCAACTGTCTTGATGCATAGGCAACAACCTTTCCGTCTTGCATAAGCACACAACCCAAACCTTGCTTTGAGGCATCACAATAAATCTGAAACTCCTTCTCTGGATTGGGTAAAATCAGCACTGGTGTTGTTGTCAACTTGGTCTTCAACATCTGAAAGCTTTCCTCGCATGCGTCAGTCCATGTGAACGGTTTGTCTTTCTTCAACAATTAAGTGAATGGGCGAGATATTCTTGAGAAACCTTCTATGAATCGGCGATAATAACCCGCCAATCCTAGGAAGCTTCTCACTTCAGTCACTGTCTTAGGCTGTTTCCATTCCATCACTGCTGAAATCTTTTCTGGATCGACCTTCACTCCATCTTCAGATATAACATGACCCAAGAAAGCGACTTCTCTCAACCAAAAACTGCATTTATCAAATTTTGCATATAACTTATGCTCTCTCAATCTGGTCAAAACCATATGCAAATGATGTCTGTGCTCTTCTTCACTCTTGGAGTATATCAGAATATCATCAATGAAAACAATCACAAATCGATCCAATTGGTCCATATGCACCAGGTTCATAAGATTCATGAAATATGCTGGCGCATTAGTCAAACCAAAGGGTACGACCGTGAACTCAAACAATCCATATATGGTAATGAAGGCTGTTTTCTCCCGATCTTGCTCTCGGATCTTGAGCTGATGATAACCCGAGCGCAAATCGATCTTGGAGAACACTTTGGCTCCTTTAAGTTGGTCAAACAGATCATCAATTCTTGGGAGGGGATACTTGTTCTTGATGGTGACAGCATTCAAACCTCTGTAATCTACACACATTCTCAATTCGCCATTCTTCTTTTTCACAAACAGTACTGGGGCTGACCACGGTGAAGTACTGGGTCGAATGAATTCTTTCTCTTGTAGTTCTTCTAACTGCTTCTTCAGTTCTTTCAGCTCACTGGCTGACATTCTGTATTGGTGCTTGGCAATTGGTTTGGTGCCAGGTACCAACTCTATTGCAAGTTCTACTTGCCTGTCAGGGGGTCTACCTGGTAATTCTTCTGGGAATACATCAGGGTACTCTTGCACTATTGGCACTTGGTCAGGTGTAGCTGCTATCATGTTGATCATACGTTTCTTGGCATCTTTCAGCACTTTTCGATCTGTCTCTACTACTATTTTCTGACCTTCAGAGTTGACCAATGACACTGTTTTGATCTCGCAATCTACCTTGCCTTTATTTCTGGCCAACCAGTTCATGCCCAAGATGGCATCTAATCCGGACATGTCTAACTGCAACAAGTCTGCTCTAAAGTCTACCCCTTGGATTTTTATATTAAGTCCCGCACACCCACGGTGGGACTCCATTCTAACCCCAGGGGTTTCCACCACATAAGGTCTTGGCAAAGCAACAGAAGGCAATTGATTTCTTGCAGCAAAACTCTTTGAAATAAAAGAATGCGTTGCACCAGGGTCAAATAAAATCAATGCAGGTATGGAATTGATTGGGAACATACCCGCAATGATGTCACTTGCTCCAGCGGCATCCTCTGCAGATACATGTTTCACTCTGGCATAAAAAGTGGGTCTGACATTGCTTCTGCCTCTGCCTCTGCCTGTAGCTGAGAAATTCGCAGTGCCTGCAGGTGACTGAGGGTTGGCTGCTTTAATCTGCAAGAATCCTCCTTTGGGGGTGCCGGGGGTTGCTTGTGACTTAACCTCTTGCTGCTGTTGGTTCTGAACTTGCAACTTGGCTGCATCTGAGGGCAAGTTCTTCCTGGGACACTGGTCTCTGTAGTGCCCTATCTCACCGCAGTGGAAACATGCGTTTGACCTTCGCGGGCAGCTACTAGCCAGGTGATTTCCACCACAAGTGGGACACTTGAGAGCCAATGGTAGAGGGGAAGCATAATGCTGAGTCTGGTTGGAGTGGTTCTTCGGCATCATCACATACTGTCGGGAAGATGGGGATCGATATGAAGAAGATCCCGATGTCTTGACTCGTTGGGTAGTGTGTGAAGATGACTGCGATCTATGTGCTGCCTTGCGTTTTCTATAGTCTTCCATGTCACTTCTAGCTTCTTCGGAGGTGATCAAACCATCAACCATATCATTCAAATCCTTGAACTTCAAAGCTGAAATGTGGAATCTCAAGGTCTGCTGTAGACCTGCACGAAATTTGCTCATCTTCTTGTCTTCATTATCGACATCCTCAGGGGCAAATCTGGAGAGGTGGTTAAACTGGTGTAAGTATTCCATCACAGTGCGACCACCTTGTTTGAGCGCCAAAAACTCCCGGCGCTTGGCTTCCATAATGCCCTCGGGGATGTGGGCCTTACGGAAGGCCTTGGAGAAATCTTCCCAACTAATCTCTCTATTCTGGAGTGTGCGCTGGTAGTTGATCCACCAGGTCGCTGCTGCACCCTGCAACTGGTGGGATGCAAATAAAACCTTCTCTTTATCATCGCACCGTACAGTCTGGAGTTTTCTCTCCACATCTGCCAACCAATCTTCAGCAACCATAGGATCAGCGGTTGTGGAGAAAGTGGGTGGACGTGTTTTTAGAAAGTCATTCCACCGGGTGGAAATTGGAGCACCATCCCGAGGAACATTGCCTCCACCCTGTACTCCTGTAGATCCGGTGGCGATCTGCTCAATCAATTTGGCCTGTTGATCCAACACTCGCAGTATGTTCTGCTCTCCTTGGTATCGATTCTTTTCTAACATTGCAATAACATCGGCAAGTGTGTTCTGGTCGGTGGCAGGTGCACCCTGCCGGCTGGTCTGACTCGTCTGCTCTGCTGGCTCCATCTGTTGATTGGGAACTTGAGGTTAGCTTCACAGCGGCTTTGGCAATCAAGAACAGATAAGTAAGACTTTGAATTTTTCAAGGCAAGTATAGGACGAAAAGGTAAGAACGAGAGCGAAGGGGACAGGAGAAAGCTTTGAACACAGGAAGAACATACTGATAATTAGGCAAGCAACATAAAAGATTAATTAACATAAATTTACAATAAAGCAAGCGGTACGCAGACCACTTAGGGTTCGAGTTTGCACTTGCATTACATAACTAAAGTACATCTATCACCAAAAGGTCAGGCTACCACTAACGAACGGCGTCTACTCCTCGTCGTCCCCTGGTGCTGGGAGGGCAAGCGGGGCTGCTGGGCGGAACCGGGCACGGTACTGCGCCGCAGTCATCCGGCGCTTGGGCCTAGACTGCACCGAAGCACAAGAGGAGTGAACGCTGGGCGACTCCGCACTATCTGAGACCTCTGCTGCCTCCTGGGCCTCGTAGCGGACGAGGGACTCCCGGAGGCGCTGAACCTCCTCACGAGTGTCCCACAACTGCCTCTGCCAGACTCTGGCCTCCTCGACTGCTCTGTCGTAGCTGGCGACCTGCTGCGACATAAGGGTGGCGATACCCGCTAGGCGGGGATCATCATCCTCACCGAACCTAGGGACTATAAAGTCCCCAAAGTGCGGACGCGGCACCAGGTCGAAAGGTGTCCCTGCTAGCTCCTGGTGGTAGTAGTCTCTGAGATAGAGCGCAGCCTTCAGAGCCACGTCCTGAACAGCATCCTCATCGTTCACCCGTCGGGCGGTGAACCTCCGCTTCCTGTCTGGGCGGATAGGCAAGGGGTCGAGGACCACCCAGGCCTTGTACTCGTAGAACTGGTCCTGGCGGAATTGTCCCTCAGCGTAGATCACTGGGCCGTGGTTTCTTCTCGCTCCGAGGTATCGTCGCATTTCCCACAACTTGTGGTGCCATCCATCCCTACGGTCGGGGCGGGAGAAAACGAGGCGCACCATCTGCCGGAAACGAAATTTTGAAATTAGACAAGTAAGACAGTAAACATTTGCGAAAATTAAAACTTAAGCAGAAATAAACTAAGACAGGAAAGTAGCAACAAGAGAGGAACAAGACAGCAATAATACTTATATTTTTCATAAACTCTTTTTATGCCTTAAATTAATTTTTGCGATAAAATCGCTTCCTAAACAGCCTTAGGTCTCAACCTACGGTCAAAGAACCTGGCTCTGATACCACTTCTTGTAACGCCCCCGTTTCCAGGGGCGCGTACGGACACGGCACCCCGTAACTATTCACGCATGAACAGTTATGGACTGTCGCGCAAGAGTATACCATTGCATGCTAACAACAAAAGTCCAGCATATATTTGACATACGGAATAACATCCAGTTTTTACAGCGGGGCGTGCAAGCCCAAAGTATAATACATTACAAAAGGCTCCAGAAACTGCTTCGAGCGCGGCGGAGACCTACAGCCAAGGGTCCTCGTCGAAGAAAAGATCCTCGGGAACTTCTTCAACGGGGAGACCTTCTCCTTCGTCTTGATCCTCTAGAGATTGGATTAAGCAAGCCGTGAGCCAAACAACCGGCTCAGCAAATCCCAAAGGGATCTTAATTTACTATATGCACGGAAAGTCGAAGGAAGGGAGTATACTTGGTTTATTACATTTGGTGGATGCAATTTTATTTGCAAACATTTTTAATAAGACGGACCCAAAACTTACTCCTTAAGAACTCAGGGTTTTTCAACAAGAGTTCATTAACCAACTAACCAAGTTAAAGCACGTACAAATCTACTTAAGCTTTGCTGCTGGAATCACCCAAGTGACACAGCTCCAATAACCGGGAGCACGGCGTATTCGAATACCATTTATTTGACTCTGCAGAGTTTGCTCAGCTTTACCCACACGATCCCTCAACTCCCGCTAAAGAGTTAAGAAAGCCAGGTCTTTTCACTGCTCGACTCTTTATATAGGCTCTACCCAGTAGAATTCACTCGGGTCTGGCTCACACCCCCCCCACACACACAAGAGAGGACAACGTCTGCTTCGAGTGAATTCCACCGTTTGTTAGGTATCCGTCGCACGGCCTACCTAACCTCACTGCTACCCTCCTGTAGAGTTTCAATCGAGTTGAGCAGCTAAAAGACAAGTGTTGACAAGTCAACTCCTGTGGTTGAGCGATCACTGTGACATTTGCTCAGCGCAAGGGTTTCAGTCCTTATATTTTCACATGGTCCGCAACCTCACCAGGCCCGCGACCCAACCTAGGGTAAGCGGTGGGCGAAAACCGTCCCGCGGCGCACCACAACCCGCCTTACCCTAACCTCAATCCTAGGGTAAGAGTGGGCGAAAACCGTCTCGCGGCGCACCACAACCCCCTTACCCTACCTCGTGCACGCATGCACTCTCCGCTCTAGGGCACGGTGTCCCATACCACCCTACCCTAGAGTCGGGTTTGTAAATCCTATTGGCCCGCAGCCACAACCTTATTAGTGTAACATTTTGCATGATAATAATAGCCTACAATTCTCTAGATTATCAGATAATTATTTCTAGGGTTTCAAAGGCATGGCTGCAATTCAATCATGGCATTTAGCGGTGGTAGGACTAACTATATCACATGTCATTCTAAACATTTTATTTTTATTTTTGAACTAACATTTCAGAACTAGCTCAATGCAAATAACATATTAACATATTTAAACATTATGGGATACAATATGATCAAAGGATTTGGGACTTGCCGTCTATCCGGATGATCTCTGCGAGCTCGAACGTCGAAGCACCTGGATTCTGAGCCTGCTCTTGAATCTCCGGAATCTCCGACACTAGCGTAAACACGTAAAATAAATTAAATCCAGCTTGCAACTAATCAAGCGAGGAAAAATAATCTAATTAAAAAGAAATAAAATGCATAAACACTCCAAATGGAATTTTAGGAATTTTTCTAGGATGAATCTGTGGAAATGGAGTTCACCAGAGGGTCTGGAATAATATTTGGGGCAATGTGGTGAAATTTGGGAATTTTTGAGATTTTCTGTGATTTTCTAGGATTTATTTGGATTTTCTGGGATTTTAGAAATTAATAAACCTCTGGAAATTCGATGAACAGTAAAAGGCCCGGCCTGGCGCAACAGTGCAGCCCGGCCTGGCGGACGGCCCGCGCGGCCCACGGGGAACGCGCGCGTGCGCGGAGAGGCGAGGCAGGCCGAGGCTTCGGCCCACGCTCGCGCGCGCCCACGCAGTCTGGATGCGCGACGCGTGGAGCTGGCGGACGGGGGAGATGGCGAGCGGGCGAAGCGGTACGGGGCGTGATCCAACGGAGGCGGAGCGGTACAGTTAAGAAGATCGGACGGCTGAGATTCAAGGGGCGGGTGAAACGGTACGGGGAGATCCAACAGCTGAGGTTAGAAGGTGGGGGTAAGATCCGACGGCGAAGGAGGGGCCACGTCCATCGTCTTCCTCCTCCGGCCGCGACAGTGCAGCCGCGGCAGAGCAACGGTGGCGACGGCGGTCCGGGCGCTAGGGGGCTCGCCGGCGGTCACCGAGAGTACCGGCGGGTAGAGGGGACTGCGGGGAACCCATTTCGGGTGGTTAGCATCTGCGGGGACCAATGGGGAGAGAGGGAGGGAGAAGGGGGTGGTTCGGGGATTTCACGGTGGAGAGAGTCACCGGCGGCGAGGAAGCTCAATCGGGGCCGGTTACACCATCTGGGGAGTTGGGAGCTCACATTGGTGGCGGTGGCTGAAGCTCAGAGCCTTCGGGGTGAGCTGGCCACGGAGAGGTGGTTGCGGCCGGCGGTGGACTTCGACGGCGGCGCTCCACAGGGCTTCACCTGGCCAGAGGAGAACGACAAAGTAAATAGGGGTGGTTGAAGGTGCTCCAGACGAATGCAATTTAGAAATGGGGAAGGGGAGGGGGAGATTGGTTCCCGGGGGCCACCGGCGCAGGGGACGGCGGAGGCGAAGCTGTAGGCGGCGGGGCTCCAATCGGAGGCTCCGGGAGAGGCTCTGGAGGGTGGGGAGGGGAATGGTGGTGTTTGGGGAGCTCGGAAAGCAAAGGAAGAGAAATGGCAGGGGGAGGGGGCTTTATACCCGCGCGGAGGGGAGGGGGTTCCTTCGGGGAGAAGCCAGCGGCGGGGCTCCGGCCGACAGGGAGGTGACGGGGCCGTCAAGGGCGTTTAATCCCGCACAGTGGGAGTGGGCGAGGGTGACGCGAGGCTCTGCACAGAGCGGGCGACGCGACGGGGGCAGTTGAGCTGCGGGCGTGGCGGAGGCGTGCTCCCGCGCGGTGGAGGGGACAAGCGGCGGCTGACAGGCGGGGTCGGGCACAGGGGAGCGGCGACGTGGCTCAAGGATGGCCTCTCCTCCGGACCGAGGTTGTCGGGGCGGCGCGGAGACACGCGAGGCCGCGGGCGGCGCGGGGACGAGCGCGGGCGCAGGCGTGCCCACGGGCGCAGCGCGCAGCGTACGCGCGTGCGCGAGGGGAAGGCGGGGAGGGAGCTGGGCGCTTGCGGCTGAGGGGAGCGGAGGGAGGCGCTGGGCGACGGGGAAGGCGGAAGGAGAGGTGGCGCCAGCGAAGACGCGGGCGCGGGGCGCGCGAGAGAAAGGGAGGCGGAAAGGGGAGACGGGGCGCCAACGGAGGGAGAAAGCGGAAAGGCCGAGAAAGGAAAGCGCAATCCGACGAAACTTTCCCGAAAAGGAAAGTTTTCAAAATTCACTCAAAAATGCAGCAAAAATCACAGAAATTCATTTTTGAATTTTTTTCAGGGCTTTTTAGATACCACCAAAGAGATAATACTATATATGTGTTTATGTGGAGGCAAGTGTGTGGTTTTGTAATTTGGATTGAACTGGTTATTGTACTATGCTCGTTATGATCTATCATGTTACGTGAAAACAATTTTTATCAGAAAATTGGACATTTGGCTATGTAGGGGAAATAGCCTGTAAGCAGACTTGTATTTTTGCTGACCTCGCTGTGTGCTTTCTTGAATGTAGGTTAAATTAGTTGAATCATAAAGTTGTACGCATGCCATTAAATTTCTTGTTTACCATTGTTTTTACAATCTTCTATAGTTCTCACTGAGAATTTGTAAAACCTTGGCAAAAAACTGAGTTTCACTTTCAAGATGTGCTATTGGCCATCTGTGTACTTCCTGTTGTTTTAGCCGATTACATGTACTATCAATAGTAAATCTATAGAAAGTTCCTCCTCTAACTATTAAGCTGAAAGTTTCTCCTCTAACTATTAAGTTTTGAATTTATTATTGTTTGAAATTTTAGCCCTTTCACGTACTTGATACTTTTCTACTACACCCCCATTTTATCTACACAGGTTAACTTCTCAACATTGAGAGAAGTTTCCATGGAATTTAAGGATGACGTTGATGCCGCTGCAGATTATGTTATCCACAATGTCCTCCCAAATATTATCCCAGATGATAATGATGTAAACACAAACAAATGTTTATATATTCATGGTAAAGTTTGATCCTGTTCTTGAAGTTTTAGTACTGCATGCTTCCTTAAAGAATGTTCAATAAATCAGCTATTAAATAGCATGTGATATGTAATAAATTTGTATCTGATTTTCTTCTGGGTATTATATTATAAATTGCACATGATTTTTTCTTCCACTAAAACACATTGAATCCTCCTGTGTGTTAGAATTTACCTGTTTATTGATGCATTGAAAGGATGGTTGCTTGTGGATGGGTTTGACGCAGTTCTGCCGTTGTGAACTACTGCTATTGCTTATGAGTTTCTCTTACTATATATGGCGAGTGCTGTAATCCCATAAAATCATATTCCTTGCTACATCTGTTTCTCAATGCAGATGTTAGATGCAACTTACTTTTGCATTGTTCTGTCATTTCTTCTTCTTTTCATTCTAAACACTTTGTTGACAAAATTGTTTCTCAGGACATCAGCAGGCATTTGATGGCACAAACTTTCATCTAGGGGTTGATCCAGTGGATAGTAATACCGATTCAAATTCTGTGCAGTTTGACATGGCCAATAAATACATGGCTGAAAATGAAGATAGCCTCATGGGAGAACAATTGATGCAATTTCCTGCTGTAGCATCAACATCTGCTCAAGCGGCCAAGACGATCTGTCTATCCTTATAGAAAAATATTTTGTTTAAGAGTATGCAAAGGAGACGATGCTTTACAGCTGTGCTGTTTTGATCACTCTAGGATAGCTTTTGGTGCTAAGATGTGTTTCTTTTCATTTACACGGTCTCTCAGTTCCTCTACATGCACTTTGTACTATTGTTTTATGATCTAATTTTAACAACATTGTAGGGCACCGCGAAGCGCGCTTCATTTTCTAGTGTTGTTCATTTGTACGGTGTCAGTTCATTTGCATGTTTGTTTGGCATTTTACAGAAAAATCCTTCACTAATCACTAGCCATTGCACGATTGCATCTGCTCCACTGTGGAGCAATAACACGACATGACGGGGGCTCCGGTGCGAAAACATCTTGTTATCCTCGAGCCGAGCTCACCGTTCACCAAAACCCCAAACCCCCCGCACCGTCGCCACCGTTCGTCTCCATCTCCAGCCGACCACCTCCTCCCCCATGCCCTCCCCCCTCTGAATCCCCCAAATCCCAACACCGAGATGGCGACCACCTCCCTCTTCTTCTCCCCCTCGCTCTGTCTCCCCCACCGCCTCCTCTCCCCCACCTCCGCCTCGGCCTCCCGCTTCCAAACACTAGCCGCGAAGAAGCCAGCTGTCTCCACCGTATCTGGGGCCAGCGCCGGCGGCGGAGGTGGTACGGGCGGTGGATTGCTGTCGGTGCTCGACCGGGCGCTGGCGGACGAGGAGGAGTACCGCCGCGCGCGCGCCCAGGTGCAGCGCAAGGGCGTGGAGGTGGAGGGGTACGCCATCGAGGGGGTCTCGGTGGGCGGGCACGAGACCTGCGTCACCGTGCCGTCCCTGAACGTCGCCTTCGACATCGGCCGCGGGCAGCTCTTCGCCGTGCGCCAGGACTACCTCTTCATCACCCACGCACACCTCGACCACATCGTGAGTACCCGAACCCTGTTCCGAATCGTCTCATCTCTATTCTACTTGGTTTTCGTGTGCCCCTCTAGCTAAGCTTGGGGTGCACCATTGCGCTAAGTGCAGTTTTTAAAGGTCTCAGGGAAATAGCCAATCTAAGGATATTGTTTCAGACTTTCAAAACTTGTAGGGAAAAAATGTTGCGTGCCTTAAGTAACAATGTATAGATGTTACAAGCTTCATTTTGTTCAGTTGTAACTTGCAAGTCATCCTTTTGCATCTCGAATGAATTATCATTTGGGAACCGCTTGGTTAATATGGTATTTAGTCACTACTCCATAGCAAGTTGATTTGTCAAGCAAGATAATATCGTGAGGGATAAAATTTTCATCACCAATTGTTGTGATAAGTTAGCCTAGTTGTAATGTCTAAATAATCTCATCTTACTCTGTCACTTGTATTTTGGAGGGATAGCGAGAGCTTCTTAATTGTGCCCTCTTATTTCTCCTCTGCAAAGAAAAGTCAGATGTTCCATTGTTTGATTTTTCAGTGTTGTATATGCTTCAGTACCAGTGTTACTATTGCTGCTGCAACATGATACCACCTTATAATTTATCTTGCTCAACAAAAAACAGTGACAATGCATCCACATTCACGTCCACCTGCACTACAAAAAGATCAATAACAAATCAATTTTGCTTTGGTAATTTTTCAGGGTGGTCTTCCAATGTATGTAGCAACTCGTGGCCTCTACAACTTGAAGCCTCCGACTGTATTTGTACCACCATGCATCAGGGATGATGTTGAGGAGCTACTTCAAATCCATCGTAGAATGAGTCAAGTTGATCTGAAAGTTGAATTAGTTGCACTTGATTTGGGTATGGAGACCATTTTACCATTATTTTGTGTGTTTTCTCCTTGTTTTCTTCTTAAAATGCAACAATTTCTGTCAGGAGAGACATATGAAATACGTAATGACCTTGTTGCCAGACCATTTCAAACTCACCATTCTATACCCAGTCAGGTACCACTCCTTAAATTAATTGAACAAGTAGAGTTAGGGCCTGTTTGGCAGAGCTCCACCAGCTCCAGATCCACCTAAAAGGTGGATCTGGAGCTGGATCCACTGTGGAGCAGCTCCATCGTGGATCTGGGATTCGTCAAAGTGTTTGGTATAGCTCCACCTTCCTCTCTATCTCACTTACACCTGGCCCCACGCGTCAGGGGGCAAAATGAAAAAAAAACCCCGGGCGGCGCAGGCGCGGCAGCGGCCGGCGGGCGCGGCCCCGGGCGGCGCAGGCGCACGGCGGAAGCGGGGGAGGCGGACGCGGCGCCGGCCCGGGAGGAGGCGGACGCGGTCGGAGGCGGCACCGGCCCGGGGGGAGGCGGAGGCGGGGGAGGCGACGCCGGCCCGGGAGGAGGCGGAGGCGGAGGCGGAGCGGGGGAGGCGGCGCCGGAACGGGAGGAGGCGCAGGCGGACGTGGGGGAGGCGGCGCCGGCCCGGGGGGAGGCGGAGGCCGGGAGGAGGCGGAGGAGGTGGTGCGGGAGGCGGAGGCCGGGAGGAGGCGGACGCGGGGGAGGCGGAGGCCGGGAGGAGGCGGAGGAGGTGGTGCGGGAGGCGGAGGCCGGGAGGAGGCGGGAGGAGGCGGACGCGGGGAGGCGGCGCCGGCCCGGGAGGAGGCGGAGGCGGAGGCGGAGGCGGGGGAGGCGGCGCCGGAACGGGAGGAGGCGCAGGCGGACGCGGGGGAGGCGGAGGCCGGGAGGAGGTGGTGCGGGAGGCGGAGGCCGGGAGGAGGCGGACGCGGTCGGAGGCCGGGAGGAGGCAGACGCGGGGGAGGCGGAGGCCGGGAGGAGGTGGGGCGGGAGGAGGCGGAGGCCCGGAGGAGGCGGGGAAAAGAAAAGAACGAACCGTTTTTTGTGTAACCAGTGGCAATGGTGGGTAATTTTCCCCAACTCCACCAATTTGAGTTTGGTGGAGCACCCCTTGAGGTGCTCCATGGATTTGGTGGATCTGGAGCCAGATCCATGGTTTTGGTGGAGCAGATCTACGGTGGAGCTGCTGGAGCTGGAACTGTTTGGCTTGGAAAAGTGGATCTGGATCTGGATTTGGTGAATCTGGAGCTGGTGGAGCTCTCCCAAACAGGCCCTTAGCAGGTAGGTGCGTTTAGTTCTTAAACATAGTTTAATGCTTATCGTCTATCTTTTTCCTCGTGAATATCATAAAGGGTTATGTCATCTACTCTGTTCGAAGAAAGTTGAAAAAACAGTATGCGCACTTGAAGGGTAATCAAATAATGAAATTGAAGCAATCAGGCGCTGAGGTGAGCTATTGATCTAAACTCAATTAGGAATATTCCTTATGTTGTTATTCACTTCATGTTTTTATATTAGATTACAGATACCATACTATACCCAGAAGTTGCCTTTACCGGAGATACAAAGTCTGATTTTATTCTTGACCCACGAAATGCAGATGCCTTGAGAGCAAAAGTTCTGATAACTGAGGTATTGGCTTTAGTTTTCTTGTGCCTAGGATTTTTGTTTTCTTGAAAGCACCTTTCAAATGTAGCATTCTATGTACTTGCTCCAAAACCTGTCAAATGTCAATAGACAAGAAATAATAAGATAATAGAATGGTGTTCCTCAAATATCAATAGCTTTTTTTTAATATGGTACCATTGCTTATATAAAACCACCTGTATCCCATTTGTTTGTTATAGATAAGAAAAGAACTTCTGTTAGTCTGTTCATCAGAGAATACTTTAAATTTAAAGCATGTCAAAAGCAATTTGAACTTCCTCCATTTGGTCTATCATTTGGTACCAACATCATTTGACATTTTGGCAGGCAACCTTTCTAGATGACCAAATTGATGTTAATCATGCTCGGGAGCATGGTCACATGCATCTGTTTGAGGTAAATGGTTCCCTTTTTTAAACAAAAAACAGAGGGGGAAACCCTCCAATTTCTCTTAATAGAAACTGACAAGATTCTACAAAAAGGAACGCGAAAAAAAACTGAGACAGTATATCTAAGGCTTTCAGCCAACAGAAGCCGAAGGCCTAAACACCGTACAAAACCTTACAACCTCTGAAACAGTACAGAAAACAACAAAAAACATCACCCGTCATTCCATCCAAACCAGGAGGGAAAGTAGACCAGAGTCCACTTCCCAGGAGGCAAAAGCCATATTACAGAACTACAAAAAAAAGCAATCCATTCCATGCCATCCAGCATTTTTGCAACATCCTCATCCATTTGTAATCCTCCCAACTCCAGGTCTCCATCCCCTACTAGCATTAAAGATCTCCATGGCCACTTGATCTAGCAGCCTTACCCTCCAGCGAATTGTTTCTCGCCCGTCCTCTTTTGTCTGCAATAGAGCCCATTGATTCATTCAATAACAAGTTAGATGTATAAAAGATAAAGGATCAGGCGGCATTTTATTTTGAAAGCAAGCCGCATTACGAGTCTTCCCCAACAGTGACCAAACTTTTGAAATGTCTGGGAAAAAATTCAACCAAGAGCCCAACAATTGATCCATATTCTGAGGTATGTGCCTGAAACCAAAAACACATTTTATCACATTCCAAACAAACTGCGCCACAGGAGAAAGCAAAAAGAGATGGTCCATTGTTTCATTTAGACCATAGAATTGGCATTTGTATGATCCTTTCCAACCTCTTCGTTTTAGATTCGCCTTAGTCATGATGCTCTTCTTCACAATTAACCACAGAAATACCTTGATTTTAACACTGATTCTTACTTTCCATAGAAATTTATGAGCAAAACCAACTCCCTGCATCCTCAAGATCTGATAAAAAGACTTAACTGAAAACACACCATTTGCTGTAAGTTTCCATTTAATTGTATCCACTTCATTTCCAAGAACAATTCCAGCACAATCTTGCTTCAATTGTCCCCATAATCTATCAGTTACCCCCCACAAAGTTCTGCGAAAGCTGATCTTATCCCAACCCCCATTTATTACTTCAGCCACAGTAATGGTTCCCATACTGACACTCCCTAGCCATGTTAATGAGCTTTGGGGCAATCCTGATTATTAGAGAAGATTGTATGTAGTGTGCTACCAGTCACTAACCTACACCGGTTTTGTGGTGCCTAGATAATGGAGCATTCCCAATGGTTTAGAAACAAGGCAATTATACTCACCCATTTCTCAAATCGATACAGTCTTGAGGTATGTAGTCAATAAACTATCAAATCATTGTCAATACCCAACTTATCTGACTAAAATGATCATTTTGTAGGATATTCGACAGGCTGTTTCCAGGCTACAACCGAAGTTATGTTCGAAGGTTGTTGCTCTGACAGAAGGCTTCAAATCTGAATATTGTTAAGTGTATAGAAGTAGAACACGTGGTGTTTCTCGCCCTGATTCACTGAATGTATGTTCACATTAGGAACTGGCATTTTGTAAAAAAAAAAGGTATCTTATAGATATGGCTGTTTTGTGTGGTCATATGTATGTCTCTTATATTTTGCTCCCAGTCTTAGAAAACAATTTTTGTACAGCTTAATATATATTTTGATGGGAGGCGTATTTTTATACTTGCGCATGTAGGAGATTCTATACAATACAGAACCTTTTCTTAGATGTTCTCCAGTTTTCAAATAACAAGGTGGGAAAATGTCTATTACAATACTTAAAAACTGCAGTGCAAAATACAGAAAAGTACATATACTTCTGAATGGAATATAATAAGTGGCATATCTTTCTACATGGTCACTCAGGCCCGTGGCCAATCACCAATGTACGTTTCTTTTTTCTAGAAGAGCTTATCTTTACTAACAACTAGTACGCTGTACGGAACGAGAACCCTGCTCGGGGCGCTAGCGCTGTAGTGCACGTAATCCACCCGACTTCAATTTCTTGATCAAATTAGATGTGTCTCATCTAAATGATTAGAATAGAATCTACACAGGTGCACGTATGGTAGAACAAACATATGCCTGTGCTATATAAGATTTTAGTGTCTTCACAAAATTTCCAAATATGTGTTAAAAGACACACATATGTATACGAATGGCAATGTGAGTATAGTGTAAATTGTGTGCACGTCTGTCTTATCTCTACACCTTTAAAAAAATGAGCTGGTGGTGGTATGTTCTTTCCCTTCCCTCCTCTCAGAAAAATGATTTGCCCTCTTCTCAGCTCTTCACAGTCATCCGATCTTCCTTAACTCTTCACAACTGTCCATCATCCTCCGTACACACACGATCTCCTCCCCCTAAGTCGCCAACTGCTCCCTCCCTACAACCCCCTCCCCACCCTACGCCGCCTCCTCCTCCTCCTACCCCGCATTGCCTCCTCCTCCTCCCCATACCCCTCCGCTCTGCCCGCCGGTCGCCTACTCCCCACCCCGCGCCACCGCCTCCTCCTCCCCACCCTGCACTGCGGCCTCCTTCTCCCCCCACTCCTCTGCTCCGCCCATCAATGGCCTCCTCCCCACCCCGTACCGCCTTCTCCACCTCACTCCTTCGCTCCCCTGCCGGTCGCCTCCTCCCCCACTCCTCCGCCACTCCTTCTCTCGCCTTGCTTCCTTCCCATTTCCTCCCACCCTGTGCCTCCACCCCCACCGAAATGCCTCTAGCTACGCACCACCCTTGCCTCATTTTCTCTCCCCCCCCATTTCGATTCGATTTGGATTGGATTGGATTGGCTTGGTACAAGGTTGTGGGTCTCTTATAGCAATTCTAGGGTTTTGGAGTATATCAAGTACTACTAGATGATCTGCTATTGTTGATAGTTCCACTCCTTTGCTTTGTTTGGTATCGCTTGAGGCAATCATGATGTAGGATTTGATAGGACATCATTTGTCAATTAATTAGAAAATGTGCTTATACTTTACTTACGATTGAGCAGATATGCAATATAGATGCGTGTTGTCTTCATCAGCAGCCACTATAAATTGTGGTTATGCTGCAGTTTTGGGTGTCACTGGACATGAGGTATGTGTGAAGAAATGTAATATGTTACTATTTTATTATGCTTACATTGGTTAATACATTTATGTAGATTCTATGCATGTCGACTGAATATTTAGCTTCATAGCGTGTCTACATCTGGAATGGTACTAGAACTAGATAATGGGCTCATCTGGACTATTAGTGTTTAGATTCATAAATTAGTTCATTTTATACAATTTAAAGTTGAAACTACTTACATCTATCCTATACTTTTTCACCTCTAATTATGTCCTCTTATCTTGCTATTATATAGATATATTCCAGAATTTTTGTATCAATGCTTTTTAATTTCCATTGTTGTATAAGCTGAAATGCACATGAATACATGATTATTGTTGTATAAGCTAAAAGAATCTCTTGATGATTTACATGATTATTGAACATACTAGAAAGAATCTCTTGATGATTTACATGATTAAGGATCCATTTACTTTACAGGTAGCGGAGAAAACTTTGTCTATAAAATATTTACCACATATTTCAATTATGGCACTCTACAAAAGAAATTCAATTATATATCAGTTTAATAAGGGTCTCCATCCTTGCTTGTAAAGATTATAGAATTAAAGAAAAAGTGGGAAACGATAATGGATAATCCATTTTATCCGATATTCGTATCCGAGGAAACGCGAATATGGTAAGCAAAGTCCGTATTCGAAAATGTTCGTATTCATATTCGAGAATATTCATATCTGTATTTGAGAATATTAGTATTCTCATTCATATTCATATTCGAGACTGTTCGATTCGTATTTGATCCGTTTCCTATGTCTATCATCGGTAACAGGTCAAAAACCGGTGAAAAACCGACAAAACCGCTAGGAATTTGTTCTACCGAGGTTTATTACAGAAGTTGTAGGAGGATATTCATATTCGACCAAATTAAGTACATATTTGATTTGAATTCGTATCCGTTACGACATTCGATTCGTATTTGAGAATATTCAAATTCGCATTCATATTCATTTTAAAAATATAGATTTGTATTCGTATTTGAGACTATTTGATTGAATTCGATCTATTTCCATCCCTAATCATAGCCTGCCTTAATGAAGAGCTTTAACACTGGGTTGGGGTGACTATTCAGGAGGGCACTAAGTGTGCAAAGACTCAATAGTTTTTTAGACCCAAAACAATTAAGCCAATTTTCTTTTCCAAAAAATCCACTCGGATCTGTAGTCTGGATATCATATAGGGATTAATAACTGCCTCGTCATCCTGAAGGCTCATGGGCTGCATGCCAGAAATGAATTATCACTTAGGATATCCCTAAGTCTTTACTAACTGGCCATTCTATCCTAAATATTTGTACACGTTCTGATTGAATGTTAGAAATGTCTGCTTATCCTTAATTTTTTTTGCTGCCAGTGGGATGAATGGACCTTAGAACCTATTGCTCTCTAAAAGGCTACAATCAAACTTGGCATCAGTTAAGATTTTCAGGAGTGTAACTTAAGGTCTAGATAACTTGCTAAAATACAGTTTGAAGACAGTGCATTTACTTTTGCTATTGAAAAAAAAACTCTTCTCTGTTAGACTGCACGTAAAGAGCGCTACCATGACACTACAACGCGGACTAAGGAGATGGTGCTTCAGGTTTAGGATGTTGCTAACATGCTTGTGCTCCAGTGATGATAGAATCTATTCCTAGATCATGTAATACGAGAAGCTTCCTGGGGACTGGGGAATTAACTGCTTGTTAAATCGACCACTACTTATGTGACTCCTACTACTGATTTACAATGGCATGCTATGTGTTTCTACTAAATATTTTCACAATTAATTTATCAATGGTAAGTCTATAAAATATAATTAAATACTCTGTGATGGTGATGCTGGATTTCTGAATTTACTTGTCAACACTGACACAAGCTGAGAATGTAATGGACATGCCAACACGTATGGAAATAGTAGGGTTAGTGGTAGCTTGAGTTACAATCTGTGTTTATAGTATGAATGTCCTTTCGTTAATATATTAACAGTTGCATGGAATAATAAGCTCAATAATAGTTTCAGTTAAGGTCCATGTGAGCGTCATGGATGCTCTTTAGTTGGTTCCATTCCATATCAATGTCTCGATGAAAACAGCAAGCTAATTAGCATATCCCTTTTAGGAATGCTTGTCTCTTGGTGCACATCCCAACATTTGAATGCAAATGATAGGAACAAACATAGTTGCAATGATGGCGGAGATGTATTTTTTAACAGCAGGGTAGTTTGCATATAAACAATATTAGAGTCGGGCCCCTACTTCATGCTGTGAGAATTATTTTGGAGTTATATGTATGTAATCATACCGTAACTTGAGGGGCTTGTCACAACCAGCCCCTCTACCCTGTTTGCAACCTATGTTTATATTGCAAGTAACAAATCTTACAACTGCTTGTTAGTTGTTGCTATCATAACATTTCAGTGAGCATAAGATATAGAACTCTGCAAAGTTAGAGGATATAATTTTGTAGTATGTAGTAAACTGGTAACCACTAGGTGTTATACAGAGCAGAGAGCTGGAACTAATTCCAGATTTTAATGTAGCATCATCATATTCATGTTCGCGGTTTCATTTAATACATGTGCAAGTGATCAACTAATAATATATTTTGTACGTTGGTCTCAATTGGGTACTTGGGTGATAGATCTGGATACATTCAATAAATGTTGAATATAATTTCTTATTACAGGGTTGTCCTAGGAGAGCTTGTCAGAAAGAGTTGGGCAAAAACGTCGAATTATGGTGGAACATGGCTTAACTCGTATGATAGAATAACTAAAATGTATCGAGCAGCTCTTCAATCTAGCAGTCCCCAGCTTATTCAACTAATTCAGGTAATTACAAAGTTCTCTGTATCATTTCTACTAGCATTTCTCTGTATCATTTCTATTGGCATGCTTTTTTTGTTAATGTACTTTCCTTGGTTGATAACCTACAACCTTTATATTATATTACCATTCCAGTTCTTTTTCTCTAAGGGAAATTTTGACTTAAAATCTCAGTGTATAAAGATTTTAGGCCACTGGACATCTATTAACCCAGAATCTGAGTGCTTATTTGTAACAATTTTTTTTATCTTTAGGCAAAAAATTAGATGGAATGGTCCCATATATATATGTTTGTTCCTTCCTTGAATCATGCAGAACAATCACAGGTTCCCCATGACCCCCAAAACCACTTCCTTCCCCACTGTACCTAACATATCACCACTATTTATCTTTTTGAAATGCATTTTTGCAGAGTTATTTTTGGATGATGCTAATTGCTTTTCTTTGGTATTGTTTCTATTTCATTCTCATTCTGGATGATATTCTTTATGAAGAAATTGAAGATCATGGTGTCTCTGATGCTAATTGGATGCCTCTTCCTTCCAGGAAGTTTTTGGAAACAGTGTGGTTGGAGCAGTGGCGGAGCTAGAGCAAAATGGAAGGGGGTGCACCACTTCAAAACGAATGGACCGGACAGGGCGAGTGAGGGTGTTTTTTGAGCTAAGGGTACACCATATTAGGCTAAGGGGGGTGCACAAAGGATGAATATTTACTAGTAATAACTAAATTTTGTTTTGGAACCGGGTTCCTGGAACCCCTCCGGCCCATGTGCCTCCGCCCCTGGGTTGGAGAGGGATCCTGACTCAGATGAGAGGTCCATGACGAATGTAGCTATGACATCCTGCAAGAAAGATCTGTACTATTATTGTCGACTTTCTGGAAAACATGCCCTTGAAATTGTCATGGAAATTGCTCTATCTGCAATTAAGAGGATACGTCAGCGCACCGATTGATCGAAAGAACATGAGCAGAGCCCCCTCCACCTCTTGACGGAGCTCTGGAGCTCCACCACCCTCCAACTATCGGCGTCCCTCATGCTCAAATAATCTCGTATGGTTGGAAGTAAACTCCTCCCAAATGGCTTTCTCAGAAGGTGTTACTTGCCTATCTTTCAGCTTCAACCAGTTAAAGTTTCAAGGGGTATGCACTGATAGTTTTTATACATAAAGAACTTAAAACAAATACTACAAAATATGTTACATCACTAGGATTTTAGGGCCTGCGATGCTACCTGGCTACTGAATAAACAGCAACCTTCAGCGAGATGGATTTCGACAACAACAGATGGATAGATCCGTATGCTAATTCAAAATACAAGTTTAAGTTCGTTGCTCACACATGGATCATTAACTTGAAATGTAGCATCTTCACCCATCATTACCAATCATCATACCCTATACAAAC
The DNA here is from genome assembly GCA_017311315.1 of Dendrocalamus latiflorus. Taxonomy (NCBI): domain Eukaryota; kingdom Viridiplantae; phylum Streptophyta; class Magnoliopsida; order Poales; family Poaceae; genus Dendrocalamus; species Dendrocalamus latiflorus. Next base: position 9,635,429 of record CM029626.1, read on the forward strand.
CCGGGGGTTCCCGGCCGCTGAGAGCCCCCACGTCACCCCGCGCGCGCTCCGGCCGGCGCGTGGCGGGGGAATCTCAGTACGGTCGGGGGCCATTTTGCAAAAAAGTCCTTGTATTTTCCCGAAATTACGTAAAGGTCCTCTGTTATCGCAAAAAGGTCCGTGGATTTTTCAAAAAAAACCCTGCGCATATTTATTTTTCGTTGATAACGATTCGCGGCTTCCGAAATTACGTACAGGCCCTCGGTTCTTTCAAAACAACCCCTGATTTTTACGGAAAAACCCTCTGGTCTCCTTTTATTGCGAAAAGCCCCTCGCTTTTTTTTAAAAAAAACCCTACGCCTTTTCCTTTAGCTATGAATTTTCGCCTCTTTTACTTCGGTACACACGGTGGCTGGCGCGGCGTGCCGACGCGCCTATGAGGCTAGTCACCAGCCTATATGCCCCGCGGACTCCCCGCGCGGGGGCGCGCCCACGTCGCCCCGCCCGCGCGCCCCGGCCGACGCGTGGCGGGGGAATCTTTGTACGGCCGGGGGAGGCGATTTCCCTGTATTTTTCGAAAATTACGTAAAGGTCATTTTTCCTCGCGAAAAGGTCCCTGCCAGTTTTTTAAGCCCCGTTTTTTTAAAACAGCCCTCCATTTCCCAGAAATTACGTAGAGGTCCTTTTTTCTCGCGAAAAGGTCCATGCCAGTTTTTTAAGCCCCGTTTTTTTGAAAACACCCCTCCACTTCACCGAAATTTTTTATGCTTTGCAGGATAGCGCCCCGCGGTTTTCTAAATTACGTACAGGTCCTCGCTTTTTTACGAAAAAGACCTTTGACTTTTTTGAAAATACACATGTGCCCTCGGTTTTTTTAAAAAACTACTCACGAATTATCCCCTCTTTTACTTCGGTACACACGGTGGCTGGCGCGGCGTGCCGCCGCGCCTATGAGGCTAGTTGATTGTATATGACGTGGTTTATACTGGTTAGTGGTTTTTTGAAAAGTACTATATGTTATCTGTTTATTTTCTTATATAGAGTTTTATTTTTCGTACGTTGAGTAAAGGACGGGTACCTTAAAAAATGTGCTCCGATGGAACGTTGGGTGGGGCGCAACGCACTTGTCCGGTCCAAACTACGCACCTGACGTAAATTTTTTGCTTTTTAGCTCAAATTTTGAAAGTTTTTTACATATAGACGCGGCGTGCCGCCGCGCCTATGAGGCTAGTTGATTGTATATGACGTGGTTTATACTGGTTAGTGGTTTTTTGAAAAGTACTATATGTTATCTATTTATTTTCTTATATAGAGTTTTATTTTTCATACGCTGAGTAAAGGATGGGTACCTTAAAAAATGTGCTCCGATGGAACGTTGGGTGGGGCGTAACGCACTTGTCCAGTCCAAACTACGCACCTGACGTAAAATTTTTGCTTTTTAGCTCTAATTTTGAAAGTTTTTTTTACATATAGACCGCTGGAGAAAAGATTTGCAAAAATAGACCCTTACCACGGCGCCAAATTATATGGCGCCCACGGTACACAGCACGGCGCCATATGCTTTGGCGCCGTGCTTGGCCACGTAGGATCCACGGTGGCACAGCTCGGCGCCAAAGCACATGGCGCAGTGCTGTGCACTAACGGCGCTAACGGCCGTGGCGCCGTGCTCTGGGACTTAAACCCGAGCGCGGCCCCCCGACCCCCCACCCCCTCACTCTGTTCAGCCCAAGCCGAGAGCAACCGCCGCCACTCTCTTCCCCCTCAAAATCTACTCAAATCCATCCGTTTTGCTCGCGATTTTGCTTCCAAATCGAGTAAGCAAGGTGAACCCCCTCCTTTCCCTTGATTTTATGCAATAAATATGGATTATTTGAGGTACATTTCGTGTGGGAAGATTTGAAACCCTAGATGAAATTAGTTCAATTTGACTCGGTTTTAGGTTGGATTTTCAATATATATGCGTAATGTAAGAGTAGTAATGTGTATAGATTTGTTTTTAGGGTTTGATTTTTAGAAATACATATGTTTTTAGGGTTTGATTTAGAAATACATATGTTTTTAGGGTTTGATTTAGAAATACATATGTTTTTAGGGTTTGATTTAGAAATACACATGTTTTTAGGGTTTGGTTTGAGCGAGATTGATGAATATTTTGAAATACATATGTTTTTAGAATCCATTTTAGAAATATATATATTTTTAGGGTCCATTTTAGAAATACATATGTTTTTAGGGTTTGATTTAGAAATACATATGTTTTTAGAAATACATATGTTTTTAGGGTTTGATTTAGAAATAGATATGTTTTTAGGGTTTGATTTAAGCGAGATTGATGAAAGTTTAGATTTAGGGTTTGATTTACAAATACATATGTTTTTAGGGTTTGATTTGAGCGAGATTGATTAATGTTTAGATTTAGGATTTGATTTAGAAATACACATGTTTTTAGGGTTTGATTTAGGCGAGATTGATGAAAGTTTAGATTTAGGGTTTGATTTAGAAATACATATGTTTTTAGGGTTTGATTTGAGCGAGATTGATGAAAGTTTAGATTTAGCGTTTGATTTACAAATACATATGTTTTTAGGGTTTGATTTGAGGGAGATTGATGAATGTTGAGAAATACATACGTTTTTAGGGTTTGATTTAGAAATACATATGTTTTTAGGGTTTGATTTGAGCGAGATTGATGAATATTTAGAAATACATATGTTTTTACGGTTTTTTGTTATTCTTATCATTAACGTATTTTTGAATGCACAAGATGGCGAGGTACCGGCTGCTAGACGAGTTCTACGAGAGGGAGCACCGCGGCAGGCTCACGGAGGACAGCCAGGTACGTGTGTTGTCAAAATATACACGTGTTTTCATCACGCAGCTAACTTTTATAGCAATTTTCAGGAACTTCACATACTTCATTGTCGAACCCATGATGGGTTCCACTTGATGCGATACGACGACCGCTATACCCCACTGCTTCGCCGTGCTGGGCTTCACACGGTCGCCAACCTAGTACGGCGGGGCATGCCGATCTTTAACCCGCAGCTTTGACCGCACTCGTCGACAGGTGCATTTTTCGCTTGGGTCCGTTTGTTTTCGTTTTTATATTCTTACGTACGTAACTAATTCTTTTCTCCGTGTACTATTAACAGGTGGAGGTCAGAGACTCACAAGTTCCACCTTCCCTGTGGGGAGATGACTGTCACGCTGCAGGACGTGGTGATTATTCTTGGACTTCCAATTAGGGGACAGCTGGTGGTCGGCCGGCGGTGTCTGAGGGCTGGAGGGCACGTGTGGAGGCCTTTCTAGGCACGACATTGCCTCCTGTCCCAGAGAATGCCAGGCGAGGCCACGTCTCGGGGGTCCAAATTAGATGGTTGCGGGATACATTTGGTGAATGCCCTGCGGCCGCGGACAACGCCATGGTGACCTACTACTGCCGCGCTTGGGTCCTCCACATGTTCGGGGCCGTGCTTTTCTCGGACGCCACGGGGGACGCCGCTTTGTGGATGTACATCCACTGCCTCCAGGACTGGGGCGACGCTGGACAGCTCAGCTGGGGTTCGGCGGTCCTCGCGTTCCTCTACCGCCAGCTTTGTGAGGCCTGCAGACGCACAGCGCCCACGTCGACGCTCGGTGGCTGCGTCTTCCTCCTGCAGGTGTGGATGTGGACACGCATTCTTGTGGGATGCCCTCGAGTGTTCCAGGCGCAGCCTTGGGGTCCACAGGGTGTGGATGACATCGGCCCCACAGTGGCGTACCTGTGGGACAGCGTCTCAGTCCCGTTCGTGACCACAGAGTGGGCGTACGTGGATTTCAGCAACGAGCTGAACACCTTGTCTCCCTCGATGGTAAGAAATTGGTAATGCATTTATTTTTTTACAGTTCTTGATTTTTGTACATGGCTAATCGTGTGTTTGCCCGTATGTTTGCTTGCTAGGTCTCGTGGGAGCCTTACTCTGAGCCATAGGTTGCAGCTCTACCGCTCAGCAACATGTGCCGCAGGGACGACCATCTTTGGAGGATGAGGTGTCCGCTGATTTGCTTCTACGCCGTAGAGATTCACCCCCCTACAGAGTTGCACGGCAGTTTGGCCTCGTGCAGTTCTATCCCCCCGAGGCGGTGTCGACCTCTGTTGATTTGCACAAGCAAGTTACAATTTTTGCTTTATTTTAAATTTTGTTGGTTCGTACTCTAACACCTACTGTTGACATCTACTATATGTACAGGTTCGATAGGGTCCGCCAACGAAAGGTGACGGACTTCGCTCATCACCACCGAGGGTACGTCGAGTGGTGGAGGAGGATGGAGGAGAACTGCGAGCGGGACAATACCCCCACAACAACGCCAGCTTCCGGGAGTACTTGTCCTGGTATCACTCTGCCACCCGCTATAGGCTGAGGCAGCAGTGGACTGATGTCGACTACGCGGACCTCGCTTCGTCCGAGGACGAGGACACTGCGTACGACAGGCGTGCGAGGGAGGGCACAGTTGTCGAGACCGCCCCGATTCTCGATCGAGTGGTACGGAAAGCATGATATTTGCTCAATACTTTTGTTCAATACGTTTATCTCGCACTTATGTGGATCTTATTTCTTTAGGGGACTTCTCTGCGGACCTCGGTGCATGAGATCGATGAGGCTCTCTCCTACCCAGCTGGCGCCCCGGACAGCGAGAGCCACCTGAGGGACTTCTTGCAGGTTCGAAGATAATTCGTTAAGTTAGAGCCATTCAGCATGTATACTATAATAACATATCATTACTTGCAGAGACTTAGACGTCGCATCGGTCGGGCGGCAGCTTGTTGTGGTTGCCGCGCACGCACGGACGTCGCATCACCACCGGCGGCCTCCCAGCGTTCGGGTGCCGCTGCAGCCTCGTCGTCACACGTCGGCACGCGCCAGTCCACGAGGAGCTCGTCACGCACTCCGACTTTCAGTCAGGGCGATGATGACGACGACGACGAGGAGGCGGAGCAGGATGACGAGGAGGAGGAGCACGAGGACGAGGAGGCATCTACCCACGACGAGATTGGGATGTCGCAGATGCCTAACGCACCATCTACTCAGGCTTCCTAGCGGCCTCGTCGTTCGGCCCGTCCCCCGAGCACGTACACTCCAGGGTCTGATGCCCTGGCCAAGGGTAAGGGAAAGGCCAAGAGGCAGTGACTTACTGATGTTTTCAGACTTTTGACAGTTATGTGATATTTTGAGACTTTTGATACTTATGTGATGTTATGTAATATTTTGAGACTATTGATAATTATGCGATGTTGTCATTTGCATTTTCAGATGTTTTATGTGTGAATGTATATGTTTGCTGTTTTGTATATGTATGTACATATGTTTTGCAAAAAATAGCAAAACTTGGTGTTTTTGGCTGGTGTAGCCAGCACGGCGCCAAACATGTTGACGCCGCATATCGCAGTCACGGCGCCAAAGAGTCTGGCGCCGCATAAGCACACACGGCGCCAGACTGTTTGGCGCCGTGATATGCACCAAAACTATTTCGGTCTAAGTCCCAGAGCACGGCGCTACGGCCGTTAGCGTCGTTGGTGCACAGCGCGGCGTCATGTGCTTTGGCGCCGAGCTGTGCCACCGTGGATCCTACGTGGTCAAGCACGGCGCCAAAGCATATGGCGCCGTGCTGTGTACCGTGGGCTCCATATAATTTGGCGCCGTGGTAATGGTCCATTTTTGCAAACCTTTTCTCTAGGGGTCTATATGTAAAAAACTTTCAAAATTTAGGCTAAAAAGCAAAATTTTACGCACCTGACCCACCCAACTCGACGGCCCATCTCTCTCTTCCCGCCGATTCGAATCCACACCGCGAAGTTCGAACAACTTTTCGCCTGCCATAACCCGGTCGGATTTGTGGGGCCCACAACCAATGCCTTGGGCCCACACACTCCACTCCATGCGGCCCATCCAACCCGTCAGATCAACAGAAAAACGCATCCACAACCGTGCATTTCCACGTCTACCACGTGGATGTGGCTGCATTGCCGCGTTGGAGTGGCTCCCTCTCGTCAGTCCGTTCCGTAACGGGAGGAGAGGAGGCGGTCGCCCGCATAACTGACGAGCGGAAACGCGCACGACAAGCCGAGGCGAACGAATCGAGCGAGGCGTCGGAGGCGACGGGAGAGAGGGCACGCGCGACGCGCGAGAGGGGGAGAATGCCGACGGGGGCGATCGCCGCGGCGGCTCCGCATGACGCTGCTGCTGCGGCGGCGGGGACGGTGGAGGAGCAGCAGGCGGCGGGGGTGGGGATCCTGCTGCAGATATCCATGCTGGTGCTCTCCTTCGTGCTCGGCCACCTCCGCCGCCGCCGCAAGTTCTACTACCTCCCCGAGGCCAGCGCCTCCCTCCTCATTGGTATCTATCAATCCCCCCGCCCTCGATCGTCTGTTCGAATTTCGAAATGCCGATCATTATATTGGCAACTAGCTGGGGATTCTAGAGATGAGGCTCTAGGTGCCGTCGCGATCGTTGTCGATAGAATCGCCGCCGTGCTGTTTTGAGCTCCTACCTTTTGTGTTTGGTCGGGAGAGATGGGGTGGATTGGTTCGGTTTTGGGGTTGTTTAGTGGCGGGAAATTGCAAGATGAATCGTTCACACCATGTTCAGTGACGAGCGGTGATGGTATGATTTCGAGGAACAACTGCGAGTAAGTGCGAGTGTGGGGTTGTTTAGTGACGGGAAATTGCAAGACGAATCGTTCACACAATGTTTAGTGATGAGCGGTGATGATATGATTTCGTGGAACAACTCCGAGTAAGTGCGAGTGTGTGTTTTGTTTGGGCCTTGGAGTGCATGGATTAGGTGAATACAAATGCATGCGCCGACGTAATTATGTTTAGTTCTAACGAAGTTTATATAGATTGGTAGTACTAGTGCCTAAGCGGTTCATTTTTACTGCCGTGAGTGTGTTGGTTGTAATTGCTGTGCTCTCCGGAGGAGAAAATAAGGTTTTAGGTATGTGTCACTGAAAGATGCTCTTTTTCCTGATCTGCCATCTTCTTGCTGGTACAACCCAGTGGTTAAGCTTCTCTGATATGTCAGGATCTAAGATGAAACAGAACTTACTGGCTAAGATGGATTACTTCCAGTGTCAGATAATGTGCTAATTCTACATTGACTATAATTCATGTTTCAGTTAGTAAGTACATTTTGGTGTATACCGTGTGGAACAGTTGTTGATATGGTAAGGTGTAGTTGGGTACGGGCCTGAGAACCGAGGATAGGGCATTCACCCTTGATTGGCTGGCCATATCGCTGCCAAGACTTTGAGGTCTGTTGAAGAAGAGAGGAAGATTAGAGAACTTTGTTTATTTCTTTGTTTGATAATAACAATACAATGCCATTCCTTTCCTTTCCTTTTGTAGAGATGGCTAGACTTGACTCCGAAGAAATTTATCTCTTTATATTAAGAAAACTAATTCCAAATAATAGGAAACTTATCTCTAATATATGGAATAAATACAAAAGAAAAAAAGCTCAAATACTAAGAAAACTAATTATTATATTCCTAATCAGCGATATGCTACCCAACTATCCAAATTCAACCGCACTACAATACCTCGCGTGGTACTGTTCATGATTGCTACAGTACACCGCACGGGTACTGTTCATTCACCGCTACAGTACCCCCACGGTCCGTTCTCGAACCTGCTGCGTGCATCGCCTGGATCTTAGACCATAACAGTTGTGCAATGGTTTTCTTAGAGCTGATAATTTGTGAAATCTGTGGCAGTCAAGTGTGTGCATTATTGTTAGGTGTAAAGGGTTTGGTTCTTGGTTTTCATTTTTCTCCTCCTGCTCTAATGAAACAGAATGCAGTTTTTTTAAATATTTTTTAAAGAATGTGTATATCGTGTGGAACATGTTATTTCAGTTGCTAGTACTTAACATGTTTATTGGAAAACTAACAAATGCATTCAGGTAGTCGATAATTGATCTTCTCTCGTCTGAACCTTTTTTAGTATTCTGAAGTCTGAACTATAGCAAGACAAGCTTCAATTTTTAATTAGGCATGTATTCATATACTCAGGGTATCCTGACCAAAATGGTGAATTGTTATAGTACTTTCTAGAGGTACATTGAATATTTAGAATTACACCATTTGTTCTGAAATTATTTAATACATTTTTATGTTAGGGATGATTGTTGGAGGGCTTGCTAACATATCAAACACTCAGAAAAGTACTAGGTCCATATACTACACATCTTTCTTGTTCCTTCTGGGTGACAAATTTGCCCTGACAAAACATCACATTATTGTTGATTTTGAGCAATATTTGATGTTAGTTTACTTCCTTTGTTAATTCAGGAGATGGTTCAATTTTCGGGAGGACTTCTTCCTTCTCTTCTTACTGCCACCAATCATATTATATCCTTTACTGCATGCCGATTTTGTTTCTTAATTACTTCTAGGGAAGTTTATCATGTTTTACTTGACTGCACCTTACTCAGTCCGGATTCAGCTTAGCACCAGTAAGTGTTGAATTCTTGTAGCTCCTTAGTGCTCTATCAGTTGCAAGCTTGCAACTAATTAAACATATTGTTCTCGTAGAAACCATTCTTTTCCAATTTTGGTGCTATCATAACATTCGCAATCCTGGGAACCTTCATTGCTTCCATCGTTACAGGTCTTCTAGTGTAAGAACCCATCTTCTATTGTATGTATGCGTATTCCCTGCTATGTCCTCCATTAATAAACGCCTAATATTGCAGTTTACTTTTCTTGCAGCTACCTTGGTGGGTTAATATACATTGTCTATAAGCTGCCTCTGGTCGAATGTATGATGTTTGGTGCTCTGGTGTCAGCAACGGATCCTGTTACTGTGTTGTCTATATTTCAGGTTTCTGCCATCTCTTCATAAACTAACATCTTCATGTTTAATCACTGCTATCTTAAAAGAAACAATTACATATTGTTCATGGAATTACAGGAACTTGGCACCGATGTGAACCTCTATGCGCTTGTTTTCGGGGAATCAGTTCTAAATGATGCTGTATGCGTAATTCTTTTCTTACTTAAACCATGTTGTTTTAAATTTTTCTACCGATACTTACATATTGCTTGGTATCCACCTATGATCCGACAATTAAGGTGGCTATATCCTTGTACAGGTGAGGATGTAATTCCTGATATCCTTGCTTCATGTGCTTCCTTTCAGAATCCTGTTTTAAATACCTTATTCTGTCAGGACTATGGCATCTATGAGGACAAATTCTTCTGGCCAGAACTTTTTCCTAGTTATCTTGAGGTTTCTTGAGAATTTCGTTGGTTCAATGTCATCAGGTAATGCAACTCTAGTTCCTTAGAAATGCTATGTGTGGAACAGATTTCCGGCAGCCTATAGTTTTTGCAGTTTCAATCAGATTATTTGCTCTTGGTTTCCTTATTATTGTATATAAGCATTTATCTGTCATTTCACTTTTGATATTTCAAGCTTCAACTACCTTATGTTGTGCAGGCGTTGGGGTTGGGCTTATTTCTGCTCTCATATCCTTTACTTTGCCTTTTGTTCAATTAAATAGAAGCGTACTGTTTCTTTTACAAAGTTGCCATTGCTTTGTTAATGTGATTCATTCAAGTATCATAGTTGTCAGATAGTTGCCAACGGTATCCAGTGAACCTTTCTGGTATTGATATATGCCGTGAGGATCATTTTTCTTGGTTTAGAAGGAAAAGTTAAAAACTCATCTTCTTCAAATTATCTGTCAGTCAAGATTGTTATGGTCTTTTAGGAGTAGCTACAACCTGTTGTTCCATACAATGTAGACTGGCACACGAGCAGATTTCTCTTTCTTGTTCAAATTTGTTTTGTGTAGACTAGGCATACACTACATGTACTCCTTAATTCTGCCAAACCTCTTCAAGTATGCAGCACTTGGCATTGAGAAGTAAGTAAAATCTAATATATCTAATCTGTTCAAAACTAGAGTTTAGCATATAAGCAATTAAATTCCATATTTGTCATTTTCAGCCTTCATAACCTGGAGAGCTGCTTGTTTGTGCTTTTCCCTTACTTCTCGTAAGTCGTAAGCCTTAACTTCTTTGAACTTGTTTCATTTCCGGTTTCGTTTGGAGCTTGCTATTAGTGATTGCCAATTGTATTAGGTACATGCTAGCTGAAGGCCTTGGCCTGTCCGGCATTGTTTCTATCCTCTTTACCGGGATTGTAAGTTCTGCCTTGGATTTTGTTTTGTACTTTGGAAGTTAAACTTTAGTTGCTGAATTTCTACTGGGATTGTAACGTACAATATCCAAGCTCAGTAACCAAGTTTAACTTACTGGGATTATAACCCTCAGAAAAAGATGCTCACAAGAAGTGAAAGTTTATTTTCAGGTGATGAAGAGATACACATTCTATAACTTATCAGAAGATTCTCAGCGTTTTACTGCTCGTTTTTTCCATCTGCTTTCATCGCTAGCAGAAGCCTTCATGTAAGTAAGATTTTTAATTGCAACATGTATAACTAAATAAATCTAGATGATGAGTTGGCTATGCGTCTAAGCAGATTCATATACATGGGATTCGATATTGCAATGGAACGTCAAAGCTGGTCTCATATTGGATTCATATTTTTCTCAATTGTATCCTTCTCTTTGATTCAGCGCCAACCTGTAGTAACTCTACTTAAAAAATATGTTGCTATTTTTTGTTGTTTCCTTAATCTCTTCTTTTGTCAATGAGTGCAGATCTTCATATTAGTTGCAAGGTATCATTTGGTCAATTGATCTATATATTTTTCAACTTGGTTGCTGAACTTTTGGAGAATATGTCCCGTTTATCTAAACAAGTTTAGGCTGTTTGGCTATGTTACCATGTCAGTTTTCTTATCTCTTTCGTTTTGAAGGGCTGCAAATGTCTTCTCTTGTGCATACATATTAAATTTGGCACGACCACCCCATTCCCAAATACCTAGGCAATATCAGCTGGCACTCTGGTATAGTGGTATGTATTCCATCAAACATGCCCATCAAATAACTTCAAGTTTGTGATACTAAATACTGATGCTTCTGCTTGTTCAGGACTTAGAGGAGCTATGGCTTTTGCCCTTGCTCTTCAGTCTGTTCATGATCTACCTGAAGGACACGGCGAGACAATATTCACCGCTACCACATCTATTGTTGTTCTAACTGTAAGTTGCTGGATGTAATTCTTTCGATGTGACATCTAATTGAACCAAGAATATCTTTAGGGAAAGAATTTTGGAGCTACGCCTCAGGAGTATGCTATTCTCATGGTAATATTCCAGGTACTTCTGATTGGAGGCTCAACTGGAACAATGCTTGAAGCCCTACAAGTAGTCGGGGATTGCAATCGTTATCACCATCCGTATGAGGCAAGTACTTTTGCAGTGTGCAACAAGGACTATTATATACTTTACATACATAAAAAATTTACTCATCCTGTTTCACTGTGTATCGCTATTTAATTTTTAAAAGAAGAAATTTTGTTCTTTTGCTGTGACATTTTAACCTTAGTGCCAAATGATACTACAAAGAAAAATATATAACACCATTAGGCCAGTACATTCCCTGCAATTTCCCCATAAACTGCTTGTGTTCTAAAATGCAGCTCAGTCTATTTTGGCACGTATAACTGGATCATCTCTGTTGCAAAATGTGCTATGCACTTCGGCTATTTACTTGTATTCTTCGTTGTATATTTCACTGCTCATGGATTAACACCTGAGCATTACTGGTGGTTTATGAATTATGAACACTGTACTTGCTAAGCACAGGAGAATTTTGATGGTAACACTAGTACTGGTTATGTCGGACAAAATTGTGAGGAAGGAACATCCACTTCAAGCAAATTCCAACTGAAACTCAGAGAGCTCCGGAGAAGGTACACTAATTAACATCTGCTGTTGAAATATTGCCACTCTTCTTCAACTTGCTTTCTTCTTCAAGAAGAACCCTTTCACTGGGTACCAAGTTGTGCAAACTGCCAATCAGTTGGTACTTCCCGGCTGAATTGGCTTGCTAACGTTTGTCTAGCTACATAGTGATCATGTCTCTCCAATTTTTAGCTATTGCAATGGAGCAGGATCTTCTAATCAATAAAATGTATATTATTTCTCTTGCAGCACTTCCTCTTTTGCTTTATTGGACAAGAATTATTTGACTCCCATTTTTACCTCTCAAAATGGGGACGATAACGACGAGGATGATCCTAGTAAGAGAACACATCTATAACTTTTTCCTTGTTGTAAATATGCTTGAAATATTCTGCCTAGAATCAGTTATAGTCAAGTAATACCAAGATGCTTTCCCTCCTGAAGAGGCAAAACATCACAATTGGCTCACACTTTATCTCAATTCCTTGCTCAGTTGCTCCCTGCATATTTAGATTTGCACTTTATTAGCTTGACTACTCCTTGTGGATTAACTGTTGCTCTGGGTGAATAGCAGATGAAGCATTGAGGATATCTAGAGGGCCTCAAGATTTGGAGGGCCATGATTAATGACTGCAAACATGAGGATGAAGTGAACAGCTTCGATGAATTCACACAAGCAGCTCTTTAAGTTGGGGGAACTGCAATTACGCATGCAGACAAGAGCCAAAGTAGAGCAGTGTATAGGTCATACATTAGGATAGTTAAACATATACGCAAAAAGAGTATCATACGCGGAATTTACCAGGTAACTTCCTTTCCTGAGGAAGCTTGAAATTTTGTTCTGCTCTCTTCCTCCCAGTAGAAAATTTTGCAAGTACAGGTGCATCTGCCTTCTTGTGCAACTACACTAGTTGCAGATTCTTCCGAGTTGAATGCGTTGGATTTTAGTCACACAAGTTAAAATCTGCCACTGAACCATGCTGTTTGCGTTGAGAAGCTCGTTTTGTTTTCTTCCGGTGCAAGGAGTTTGACGCCTTGGCGTATTGCTTATCTGTGGTGGGGTACGATTGTACGAGAGAGCGGACGAACGTGAGCATCTGTAACGCTAGTTTTGAAGTTGATTCATATCTGAAAAAAAAACGTTCTTAATTTCTCATGAGTCTTTGTCCCAACTGTTCCATTGCGATCTGATAGGTTGGACTACTTCTCATGAAAGACTGTTTCATATGAAATTTCTGCATTCCAAACGGCCGAGGACTTTCAATTATATGGATCTTTTAGGGCGCCTGTAAGCTTTAAAAAGCATGAATACTCCATTAAAAAAGGACCCACGATCGAGTAGCAGAATTTGCTACTGCATTAAGAACAGATAGCTAAAACTACAAAGATATATCTACTAGGGATAGACTATTGCACAGGCGACTGAAATTTTTTTAACTTTCAGTCACCTAAAGTTGCACTTTGAATCATCTAAAGTTGCATATGTTTTTTTGGAGGGGGGCTGCAATTTTAGTTGATTGAGAGTGCAATTTCAGGTCACCTGAAGTTGCACTCTGAATCACCTAAAGTTGCAGCTGTTTTTTGGAGGGGGGCTACAATTTTAGTTCATTGAGAGTGCAATTTCAGGTGACTGAAACATAAAAAAATTTCAGTCGCCTGTGCAATAGCAAAACTATATCTACTAATATAGCACGGGAGTTTGTCTGTTCACATTCTCTCTCACTCTCCCGTGCGCGCGCTGCGCCTCCTCTCCACGTCCGCATGCGCCACCCCTCCACGTCCAGGAAAAACCGCTGTCTTCCCAAACCCAACTCATCTGCTCACCGTCCACCTCTCCTCGATGACAATGCCGCCCGCGCATGCCACCATTGGGCAGTGCTCTAGGCCACCCGCCGCGCTAGACTCCCTCGAGCTCGCCCACTTCCACGCCATGCTACTCTACGACGCCGCATTTGACGCCCATGGCTACGAGGACATCGCCTTCGAGTGCGAGCGCATGCTCAACATCGAGGCCCCCTGTGACCCACTCCCTAAGGCTGCCTGTCCCCGACATCGAGCAGGTCCAATCCATCTGCATGTGGGTCTGTTAGAGAAGGAAATCTGGGCATTCCTTGTATAGGTTTTCCATGTATAGATGTTGCCTTGTTTAGGCCTTCCTTGTATGGCTAATTGCCTTGTATACATGCATGTAATCCTCCCTACAAAATCAATGGAACGTCAGCACCCAAGGTGTGGTGAATTCCCAATTCTTCTCTTCCCTTTTGCATGGTATCAGAGCATCTTTCCTAGCTTATCCACTCAGCCTCAGCCATGAACAATACCAACATCCCAGTTCTCGCTGACGGCACGGCTGCCGCCCTTGCCGACGCCGTGGTGGCCGCTCTCTCTACGTCCATCGCACCACCCACCTCTGCTGTCCCTGGCACTTCTTTCTCTGCTCAGGCTATCAATGTGGCCAACGTAAAGACCCATGTTCCCATCACCCTTGATCTCAAGGCGTCGAACTACTCCATGTGGCGCACCTTCATGAACGTGCTGCTGGGCAAGTACCGACATCATGCCACCAGGAGATGTTGATGCAAATTGGATACGTGAGGACTACATCGTTCGGTCATGGATTTATGCATCCGTGTCTGAGGAGATCCTCTCCATCATCATGGAGCCCACGCAGTCTGCTTGAGTAGCCTGGACAAGCGTCGAAGATCTCTTCCTCGACAACAAACTCAGCCGCGCTGTCTTCATCGATGCCGAGTTCCGCTCGCTGGTTCAAGGCGACTCCTCCATCACCGAGTACTGTAACAAGATGAAGTCACTAACGGATGCTCTTCGGGACGTGGGGCAACCTATGTTTGACGAGACATTGGTCCTCAACACCCTGCGTGGCCTCAACGATCACTACGCCGACATGAAGACCTTGATCCCCATGCAGTCTCCCTTTCCCAGCTTCCTCCGGACTCGCTCGCTTCTGCATCTCAAGGAGATCGGCACCAAGACATCGGCGACGAGCGCCAGCGCCAACAACACAGCCCTCATCTCCTCCATCGGGAACAGGAGAACCAAGGGCGCAGTGACCGCTACGGCAGCGACCGTGGAAACGGCGACCACAAGAAGCAGAACAACAGCAACTGCAACAACCGGCGCAACAACAATCGTGGAGGAGATCGGCGCTCAAACGGCTCCAGCAACTCCAACGTCGGCCCGTGGATCTGCTACAACCCCTTCACCGGCCAACTCCAGACCGCCCAGGGCACATGGCGAGGTATGCCATGGAGCACACCTGGTAGAAACTCCGGGGCTGGCCTCCTTGGACCTTGCCCGTTGTCCGGACAAGCGCACGCCTACACCACCATGATGGCACCTGCTCTGCCCGCTCCTACGCCTGCTGGCTGGGATCAAGCCGCTCTCATCACGGCGCTCAACAACATGGCGATTCAGCCCCAGCCTGTCGGCGACTGGGTTATGGACTTCGGTGCTTCATCGCACATGTCCTCTGATGCTGGTATACTCTCCTTCCCTAAGCAATGTTCCTCTCCCTCACGAGTCACTGTTGGCAATGGCTCGTCTCTCCCGATTACCCATACCGGCCAAGTCAGTCTCCCTCCTTTCACTTTGCACAATGTTCTTGCTGTTCCCAACTTAGTTCGCAACCTCATCTCCGTTTGTAAATTTACTTCCGATAACACTTGTTCTGTGGAATTTGACCCGATTGGCTTTTCTGCCAAGGATCTTCACACCAAAACCGAGATTCTACGTTGCAATAGCAGAGGGGACCTCCACTCCTTCCCATCCAGCGCCACCACCTCTCATTAGCAGCACAGCCTCCTCGCGTCCACCTCGACAGAACTTTGGCATCGCCGTCTCGGTCACCCCAGCCGCGACTCCATGATGTCCCTATGCCACTCCAAGTTAATTCCTTGTAATAAAGCAGTCCAGTCCATTTGCCATACTTGTCAGCTTGGGAAACACACACGGCTACCGTTTACTCGCTCAAATTCAGCCACTACTTGTCCCTTTCAGCTAGTTCATTGTGATGTTTGGACTTCGCCAATTCTCAGTAATTCCGGGCTTAAATACTACCTTGTAATTCCCGATGATTTCTCCCATTTCTTATGGACTTTTCCTCTTCGCCACAAAAGCGATGTCACAAACACCTTCATCCACTTCCTAGCTTTCGTTCGCACACAATTCAAACGCAGCCTTCAAACTATCCAAGCCGACAATGGTTCTGAGTTTATCAACACCACCCTTTAGGACACCTTTCACCGAGTCGGCATTCTTCTCCACCTCTCCTGTCCATACAGCTCCCAGCAGAACGGGAAAGCTGAGCGAGCCCTTCGCACCATCAACAATGTCGTTCGCACTCTCTTGTTGCAAGCACACATGCCGCCACCCTATTGGGCCGAAGCCCTTGCCACCGCTACTTACCTGTTAAACCAACATTCCTCCCAGCCCCTCCGACTGGCCACCCCATACGAACAGCTCTACCGGCGCAAGCCCACTTATGATCACATTTGTGTCTTCGGTTGCCTATGCTTCCCAAACACCACAGCAACTGCCCCCCACAAACTGGCCCCCCGATCGACAGCATGTGTGTTTCTTGGCTACCTCGATTCCCACAAAGGCTTCCGCTGCCTCGACCTATCCTCCCACCATGTCATCACATCTCGGCATGTCATCTTCGATGAATCTACTTTCCCTTTTTCCTCTCACAACCCTAGCCCCTCCTTTGGCTCATTGGATTTCTTGGACATTGGTACAACTTCGCTGTCTCCGGATGTTACCCGCCCATCGCGTCCGCCGGCTGCAGCGACACATGTGCCCCCCGCACCGCCATTCCAAGACGCGACCTCGCTTCCATCCTCTTTGCCTGCAGCGACTTCATCGGAGTGCCCCCACGCAACATCCTCTGCCGCCATGCCGCCTGCGTCGCCTACTGTGGCAGCGTCCCTGTCAACCACGATGACCGCACCGCCTGCATCGCCAACTACGGCGGCCTCGCCACTTCCCACCCCAGGGGCATCTTCATTGGCACCCACACCGCCGAACGATGTCGGCTCAGCTTCACTGACACCGGCGCTCCCGTGTTCGGCGGCCGGACCGCATCCCATCAAGTCCATCAGAATGGACAACGCCGAAAAATTTACTTCGAACGAATTTGATGATTATTGCATGGCGATGGGAATTACAGTTGAGCACTCGGTACCGCATGTCCATACCCCGAATGGTCTGGCAGAGGTTTTAATCAAGAGAATTAAATTTATTGCCGACCCCTTTTGCATAATTGTAATTTGCCAGCTACATGTTAGGGACACACAGTCCTATATGCAGCGAATCTCATCAACTTTAGACCTTCGGCCTACAACATCCATTCACCTATGCAACTAGCGCAAGGGTCACCACCGAAAATCTCTTATCTCCGGAGGTTTGGATGCAAGGTTTATGTACCTATACCCCTCCACAGCGTACTGCAATGGGTACTCTCCGTAAAACTGGGATATACGTTGATATGAGACTGCATCCATAATCAGGTATTTGTAACCCATGTCGGGAGATTTGCATATCGCCCGCTTCACTGACTGTATTTTGATGAGGATAATTTTCTGTCATTAGGGGGAGGAAATCAACCCTTGATGAAAAATATCGGAAAATTACGTGGCAAACCACGGGAATTTATGCACATGACCCGCACACTAGTCCAAAAGACAATAGAAGTCCAGAAGACAAGAGAAGTCCAGAAGACAATTGATTTGCAAGCATTAGCAAATCAGCTTCCTCATCACTTCAGTGATTTGAAGAGCGTGACTAAGTCGCATGTGCCTGCACACACTGCACCGGAGAGGGTTGAAATACCAAAGAAAGCAGAAGGTATCCCTAATCTCGTCTAGAGGTCTCAGAAAAATAAAAAAGAGGACGAGAACTCCGGTTCCTTGAATCCTAAGTAACCGGGGGCGCCTGGTGAAGAAGGATAAGAAGGACTTACCACAGCCGATCATTGAAATCCCCCAGAATGAGAAGGGGAGCCAGTTGAGACCTGGCACAAGTATGACACCTTCAGAAAAGGGCATACCGGATCTGAATATCCCCATTGGCATGGATGTGTGCGCACACATCGGAGCCAAAAAACTAAAGGGACTTGCCACCGCAATTGAAAGAAGTGATACGCAAGGTGAAGCTCCAGAAGAAGCAACTCATGAAGAAATAGCTATAAATTATGTGCACACGGGAGAGTCCACGAATAGGACAACGGCCAATATCGATATCTACTTCGCAAAGAAAATTGCCACAATCATCGATCTTGATCCCGAGCCTGCATCGCTCGCTGAATGTAAGAAAAGATCAGATTGGAAAGTTTGGAAGAAGGCAATATCAATTGAATTGCTATCTCTGAACAAAAGAGATGTGTTTGGGCTCGTATGCCACACGCCCCCCATGTGCACCCCGTTGGGCACAAGTGGGTATTTGTTCGAAAGAGAAATGAAAGAAACGAAGTAGTGAGATACAAAGCAAGGCTAGTAGCACAAGGTTTCACTCAACGTCCTGGAGTTGACTATGAAGAAATCTACTCCCCAGTCATGAGTGGAATTACCTTTAGATACTTGATCTCAATGGCAGTGAACTTGAACTTAGAAATGAAATTGATGGATGTTGTGACTGCATACCTTTACGGTAACTTGGATTCGGAAATCTATATGAGAGTCCCTGAAGGAATCCTTCTCCCGAATCAAGACAGAGCAAATAGAAATCTGTACAGTGTGAAACTCAGGAAGTCACTGTATGGACTGAAGCAATCTGGAAAAATATGGTATAATCGCTTAAGCGACTTTCTCTGCGAGAAAGGCTACACGAACAATGAAGACTGTCCTTGTGTATTTATACGGCGATCCCAGAATGGATTCTGTATAATCTCTGTGTATGTAGATGATCTGAATATCATCGGGACAGCAGAAGATATAAAGAAGCAAGTTTCTACTTGGAGTCAGAATTTGAAATGAAAGATTTGGGCAAGACCAAGTTCTGCTTAGGCCTGTAGCTTGAGCATGTCCCTGAAGGAATCTTGGTACATCAGTCGACCTACACTCAGAAGGTGCTTGAAAGGTTTGGCTTTGAGAAGGCATTTCCATCGAAAGTACCGATGATTGGGAGGTCTTTACAGCAAGAAAAAGATCCTTTCCGACCTAGGGAAGAGGGGGAGGAAGTCCTGGGACTGGAATTCCCATACTTGAGTGCAGTGGGAGCACTCATGTACTTAGCAAACTGCACTAGACTGGACATTGCATTTGCCGTGAACCTTTTAGCAAGGTACAGTGCAGAACTTACCAAAAGGCATTGTAGGGCATAAAGGACATCTTCCGATACCTCCAAGGAAGTAAGGACCTTGGATTGTTCTACAGAAAGAATCAAGATCTGAACGTGATTGGCTATGCAGATGCTGGGTACCTGTCGGACCAGTATACCGCAAAGTCACAAACAGGCTATGTATTTTTGTGTGGTGGAACTGCAATTTCATGGAAATCATCTAAGCAAAGCCTTGTAGCTACTTCGACGAACCACTCAGAAATTATAGCACTGTATGAAGCCACACGAGAGTGCGTTTGGTTCCGCCGAATGGTTCACCACATCCAGTAGTCATGTGGGATGAACATTGTGCAAACCCCTACAATTATCTATGAAGATAATGCCGCTTGCGTTGCACAAGTACAAACGGGCTATGTGAAGAGTCACCTCACAAAGCACATCAACCCCAAGTTCTTCTATGTACATGAATTGTAAAAGATGGACGAGATTAAAGTACTGCATACTAAGTCATGTGAAAATCTAGCAGATTTGTTCACTAAGTCACTCCTCGCATCTAGCTTTGAAAGGTGCATGCGTGGAATTGGAATGATGAGACTTAGAGAAGTGCAGAATTCAGGGGGAGAATTCTCTCAAGCCTGCTAGTAAATCTTGATCACGAAGATTAAGTACCCAAAGGAATGAAGTCCTGAAGACCAAATGAAATTGGGTGAATTGTACTCTTTTTCCCTTTGACGAATTTTCCTGAAGTTTCTCGACCAATGTTATTAATGAGGCAATTCGTGCATCGCAGCATCACATGTATCATGTACTCTTTCTCTAAATTTTTCGCACTGGATTTTTATGGAGTTTTAACGAGGCATGAATGTGTTGGGTGAGTGCCCAAGGGGGAGTGTTGAGAAACTTGGGCCCAGGCCAGGAGTCCTAGCCCATTATGGGCACCTTACCGTAGGGTATAAATAGGGAGTCATACCCGCATATTCTGTACACCTGATGCAATTGAAAGCAATAAAGAAAGACCAGAAGTTTTCTCTACCTCTCTGTGTTCAATCTATTATTCTGTCTTCTGTGATTGATTCGTTCTTGTTCTAAGAAGAGGAATCGATCGGACTGGTCGCTAGCGACGGTTCCTCAACAGGACATTCTTTGGATATCGCCGTGAATGAGTCGGGAGTGTGGTGGCTGGCTTGGACAACACAGTCGGCTTAAAACCTTTGGAGAGCCTCCTTGCAACCACCGGCTGAAAGTGTTAAGAAACCTAGGATTTTTGCATAGCAGTGGAATCGATGGAATTGGTCACCAGCGACGGTTCTTCAACACGTTATCAGTACGAATCGCTCCGGTGATAATCATCGAAGCATTAGTAGATTGAATTGTCTATGTCTAAATCGTTCTAAATTTCGCAGATTTCGCTTTCAAGATTATTTTTCTACGGTGCAAATCCGCTCTAATCTACCGTTAACAGACTGAAAGTCATCGGCACAATATCGATCGGTAGATTACATGAAAGCGTAGATGTTGATTGCATCGGGAATTTAATTACTAGACCTTCTACTCTGAAAGTGAAGAATGAAGTCCCTGCACTCCTGGAACGCATCTAAGGAGATATTTGCGGTCTCATACAGCCACTTCCAGGGCCATTTAAATATCAGTTTTGCTATTGCACAAGCGACTGAAATTTTTTTATGTTTCAGTCACCTGAAATTGCACTCTCAATGAACTAAAATTGCAGCCCCTCTAAAAAACAGCTGCAACTTTAGGTGATTCAGAGTGCAACTTCAGGTGACCTGAAATTGCACTCTCAATCAACTAAATTGCAGCCCCCTCCAAAAAAAACATGTGCAACTTCAGGTGATTCAAAGTGCAACTTTAGGTGACTGAAAGGTAAAAAAATTTCAGTCGCATGTGCAATAGTCTATCTCTTTAAATATTTCATAGTACTCATTGATGCTTCCTCGAAATGATCGCACATATGTTTATTGTCTACGAGAAACCATGCTTTCGCAAAGCTGATCTCGCAGATAATTCGCATTGTAAATATTTTCCCTGATCATCACATAAAGTCCATCATAATGGACAACGCTGGAGAATTTACTTCAAAGACATTCGATGATTATTGCATGGTAATGAGAATTACAGTTGAGTATTATGTACCGCATGTCCACAGTCAGAATGGACTAGCAGAGGCATTAATCAAGAGAATCAAATTTATTGTCCGACCATTTTTGCAGAATTATAATTTACCGGCTACATGTTGGGGACACACAGTCTTGCATGCAGCAACTCTCATCAACCTTAGACCATTGGCCTACAACATCTATTCACCTATGCAACTAGCGCAAGGGTCAGCACCGAAATTTCTCATCTCACGAGGTTTGGATGCAAGGTTTATGTACCTATACCCCTCCACAACGTACTACAATGGGTACTTTCCGAAAGACTGAGATATACATTGGTTATAAGACAACATCCATAATCAGGTATTTAGAACCCATGACAAGAGATTTGCATACTGCCCGTTTCGTTGATTGCATATTTGATGAGGATAATTTCCCAATATTAGGGGGGAGGAAATCAACCTCTTGATAAAAAATATCGAAAAATTACATAGCAAGCCACGGGAATTCACGCATATGACCCGCACACTAGTGAAGCAAATAGAGAAGTCCAGAAAATCATTGATTTGCAAGCATTAGCCGATCACAGCCGATCACTGAAGTTCACCAGAACCAGAAGGAGAGTCAGTTGAGACCTGGCATCAGTATGACACCTTCAGAAAAATGCATACCGGATCTGAACATCCCCATGGAAGGAGAAATCGGCATGGATGTGTGCCAAAAAAACTAAAGGAACTTGCTACCGCAACTGGAAGAAGCGATGAGCAAGAAGAAACAATTCACGATGAAATAGCTATAAATTATTCATCATAACCATAAGGTAACCTTCACATGGTGTCACAACTAGCAGCAACATGCCTAATTTTGAGGGGGGAAGAGAGGCCAACAATGAGGCAAGTCGAGATGAGACTGGAAAGATTGTTAGGATAAAATAAAAACACTGAACAAGCGCGTTCAGCTGAGCTAAACTGTACAACAACTCAAACAGGCAATAACAACGACCACAATAGTATGGAACAGGAATTCTTACTATCAGCGAGCCTTTCTTGCTGCCGCCTGCCAGCTAGCTTGCCATTCAATAATTTAACGCTCTTGATTATGGGTTATGTCACTAGCACAATAGAGCTTTTTATCGGAAGCGTGAAGAATTACTGATTCTGTTCGCGATGACTATAGTAATTTACTATTGGTGATTTGGTTGAGTAGATGGCCTGTGAAATGTCTTTTTAGAAGACACGTGTAATGTTAAAATGATGTAAAATTTGTGTGTACGTTAAAATTACCATGTGTGCTTATCATCACCAGGACAAGTAATATGAATTCAATTATCTCTCTGTTTTCAGAGAGAGCATGGCATGCCTTAATTTGGACAAAAATAAGTAGCAAATGTTATGTTAACACTTAACAGGCTCTTCTTCAAGTAAGCTAAATGAGTTTGCAACGTGATGAATAGTTTAACTTACAAACTTCAACATTGAACATCTTTTTCACATTGATAACAAATGGTGTGTGTGTAATTGGCAGAGAGAAACATTATTAGCTCTGAGAAAAACATACATTGCACATCTTTTTCACGCTGCATACACTAAGCAAAATGTCTTTACTAACTGAAATATAGAAATATGTTGAATAAATGTGTAATTAGCACATTAGTTGACAATAACCCATCTTACTAGCAAGTCCAGTTTGAAAGTTAAGTAAAAAAATATCAACAAATGTGTTCCTCATACATGGTAGCTTGAGCCATTTCGAACAAATCAAAGTATGAGCGCGGGGGATGGAAATATACCCTAGAGGAGGGAGGAGCTGGCCTCGGGCAGTGGCGGATCCAGGAAAATTTTTTGGAGGGACTGAAGTACCTTCAGCTCGACCTCAGCCCCTTCTACATTATATATCCATGGCTAAAAATTTAGGGGGGCTCCAAGGGTCCGGTAGCGGTAGGGGGGGCTCGAGCCCCCCCCCCCGCCCCACCGCTGGCCTCGGGGACGCCGGATGCTCGGCCGAGCGAGAAGACAACGGCGACAGGGGCAGGGATGGTGGAGAGGCAGCAGGCGACGAGGATGGGGATCCGTAGATGGCGCCGCCGAACAAAGCTCTCGTGCGTGCTCGACCACGATCACCTGGCCCATGTGGACCAGGTGGCCATGGTCGATCTGCGGCAGGATCCCCATCCCCGCCACCTGCTGCTCCTCTACCGTCCTCAACCCCGTCGCCGTTGTCCTCTCGCTCGTCCGCACGTCCGGCGTCCCCCGTCGGAGTTTCCCGTGCCGCTGTTCCATGTGCACGTATGGATTTGTGTGTGCAGGAGCCACAAACGGACGGTCCTGGATGCATCTGTCTGTTGCTTTTCTTTTGCGATTGGTGTGTGCTGGGCCGAGTCGCTGGTTCTTCGGCCCAAAATTCGACCGAGGGAGACGAGCCGTTGTACACTTCGCGTCCCGCGCATGGGCCGCGGCTATGCTTGTCTGCGGCCGCCGATTGGTCTCCTGCTGTGGCGTCGGCGCTTGCGGAGTCTGCGAACAGGACGCGAGGATGCCATCCATCTCCATGAGCCCCATCAGTTGCGTCTACACCCTAGCATTAGGGCATCTCCAATGGTTATAGCTAGCAACTAACCATAAGACTTCCACATCATCTATATAGTACACACTAAAGTTAGCATTCTAAAGAACTATCTATAAGGATAGCTATTTGATGCTTACATGCACACACAGAATTTATGGAGGCTGCCTCGTTTGCCGCTATAGACTATCTCTAGAGCTGTAGAGAGCTGCGTTCTCTTTCTTCATTTAATATCTTCCACGTAGGACAATTGATGACATGGACTCTCTTGTAGATAGCTGCTATAGACCCATTGGAGATGCTCTAATGCATCGGTCTAAGCGCAGTCAAGCTACGTGCCAGGCACGCGTGACGCTGCACGCCACGTGCGGAAGAGGGGCGCGCGCTCTGCTCGCCACCTCGCGTTTGCGTAGGGCTTAGGTGTCCTGAACACCCGCGGTGTTCGACCAGTATAAATCGAGAGTGGCGGCGTCGCGTCGTGGTGGGTAATTACGAGAGAGTATAGTGGATATAGATCGAGCAACGTACGTGCAGTACAGGAAGCACAACCATGGAGGCGACGAAGGAGACGCAAGATCAACGGAAGGGCGCTGACGCCGGCGTCACTGTGCAGCTCAGCAGCTGCCGCTTGAGACCAGCCCGTACGTGCAGTACAGGAAGGACGACGACCTGGAGGACTACAAGATGCGCGCCTACGGCGCGCGCGGCCACCTCCCCGTCTCCGACGTCCCGCACGGCGGCACCGGCACCGAAGCGCCCACCATCCCGGGCACCGCCGCCCACGCGGCCACGCAGGGGCGCCAGCCGCAACGAGACCAAGGAGGAGACGTTGGCGGCCGCGTCGACACGGCCACCGACACCATCAATCGCTAAGGCGTGCCGTAGCCCATGGTGCATGGATAGCTAACCAGAGTTTCTCCACGTTGTATGCTGCTGCCACCTCTGTTGCAGACTTGCATTGTTCAGCGTGTGAGGAAAAATAAAGTTCGCAGTGTGTAATTCCCTAGCAGGCGTACTGTAATAGCTTCAACTATTTTGCATCCAAAAATCGTTTCAAGAGTTTTGAGCTTTGTACTTGCATTGTCACTATTAATGATGCTTAATTATTCGATCGCCATCCATGTCGCGCTACAACAGAATGGTGATCAATTCATCAGGAACATCGTCATCTCTTGTCGAATCACCGTCAGCATGTGTGTGCATAGTAGGATCGAAGATGATTACACAGAAGAGTAAATGGTACCTCAGAATTTAAAATTTTGTCTAAGTATTAGTTAATCATTTACTCCAATAGCTATAAAACTAAGAAGATTGTGATGAAAAACCAACACACAACCTAGTAAATCTTAACTCATGTTTCAAAAAAGAGATTAGTTTTTTTTGTATAAAAAGAGATCGTTTTTAATTTTAGTTTCTAGTTCAAGAACAAAGAGCTAATCTTAACTCATGCTTCAAAAAAGAACTAGCATATATCAATCTAAAGTTCAATTTAGACTCTAGATTCAAGAAAGGATTTTTTGACATGACATATATCATAAAAGGATCATTAGAGAGCAAACTAGTCAAAAGATCCAACCTTACAAATATAGAAGATACCAATTGCAATAATTAATACCACTTGTAAATTTTAATTCAAGTTTACAGATTAATCTAGCATGATAAAGATTTTAATTATACAAACAAGAGCATGACAAAAATAGTTAAGTAGGCATAACATAGTAATGAACAGTATCAAATTAGAGTTACATCACAATTAAGTAATAGTTAAGGCTCATATCTAATGAATATCTCAAATGTAATGCCATAGATACATGATGCAAAAAGAAACCAAGAGAAGAAAACTCCCTAAATACAAGAAGAAAACAAAATGCAGGATATCACTAGAAGAACCAAAAAGGATTAAGCTCCCTCTAAACAACATCATTTAATAAGCTAACACAAATCCTGTAAGAGAGTAAATCATCATCAAGTAATTTCTTAGTTTTTAAGCAAATGCTAGGAGGACTAGATTTAAACCTATCAATTTCAATTCTAGCATTATCTAATTGCTCAAGACAATTCGAAAAGCTCAAATTCAAAATTTTATTTCCAGTTTTAGCAAGTTCAAGTTGTTCCACACATATGAAATAAGTCAATTTTTACTTCTCAATTTTAGCAAGCATACTAGCGCATAATCATGTTCATTCCAAGTCAAGAATCTAAAATTGCTTAATTCTAACTTATTATAATCAATCTCATGATTTAAGGCAACACAAGAATCTCATAGCATCGAAGCTTTTAATTGTAACAATTTATTTTCAAATTTCAAACAAGAGAAGTTCTTAATTTTTCATTCTCAATAAGCAATTCACTCTTCTTCATCTCTAGAATATCCACAAGATTCTCAAAAGTTTGAATTCTTAAATTTAGAAAGACAATATCCTCAATGAGTTTCTCCTTGCTCACATTGCTTAGCTTGAGTCGACGATCATCCTCGGAAAGCACCTCATGATCATCCTCCATGATCGCTCCAAACAAGCCTTCCGGTTCCTTCTTCTCCTTGGGCTCCAAGAGCTCCTTATCCCTGTCACACACCAAGAGGAGTGGCCCAAAACACCGCATAATTTGTAAGTGTCACGATCTGCCCTTTTACATTTTCTCATAATTCGCTTAAAGAATTCAAGGTCATCAACCTCATCATGGCCATCGGCCAAAGAGTCATAAGAAGATGGAACAAAAGATTCACAAGACCTCACTAGTTGCCATGCTCATGATCGGTTAAGATCACTCAAAGAGCAAACCTTGCTCTGATACCACTTGTAGGATCGAAGATGACAACAGAGGAGGGTGAATGGTGTCTCAAAATTTGCCTCTAAGTATCCACTAATCCTTCACTCGAGTAGTTACAAAGCTAAAAAGATTAGGATGGAAAACCAATACACAATGTAGTAAATTAAGAAGCTGAAAATCCAAGGAATGAATAGTAATTTTGATAGTATCGCTACAGTACCACGATAGTGCATCTTTCTGTAGTGAAAATGGTATTACCACTATAGTGCCAGGCAATACCGCTTCTACAGTAAAATCAACATAGGAATAGTAAATTCAGCGCGATTTCAAAAGCTAAAATTGATGGAACTTTTGATTCGTTGGTCCGAATGACTTGGCCCCGCTCAGTTGGGCTGAAAAGCTATGGCTTATGGCTGAAATTGCACTGTAGCGGCTGAAATTTCACTGTAGCTGAAGGTGGCTTATTTGGCGTAATTAAATTTTTTTAAAAATAAAAATAGAAAAAATATGCTAGCTCCTCACGGACAAGGCAAACGAATATGGGAAAAATAACCGGCAAAAAAAGCTCAAAAAAGCCAAAAATTCAGAAAAAGACAAAATTTATGAATAGTGAAAAATAAGCCAGAAGCTGAAGCCGAAACGAGCGGGGTCTTAAAATTTGGCATACACCTTCTTTAGGATGATAGAAAACTATTCCAATCAACAATCGAGATAATCATTACTGAAATTCTGATATTTTTTTCATTTGAGTAAAAGAAGCACCAAAACCGGGCAAAATGGGGAAACCTTGATTTAATCTTGCTCGTAAGTTCTAGATGATTTTGGTGTCCTTGGATAGGTTCTTACATGTCATAACAAACTAAATCATAGTATGTATTCAAACCAAAACTCCCACAACACCAAAACCCCAAAATCGCTCCTTCTTGAACCAAAATAGGGCAAACACAAGAATTTACAAATACAACTGCCTAGATGGATGAGATCTGATCTCTAAAATATATCTTCATCCCTTACACATCCTTAGCATATAGCAGGATCAAGAGGAGAAGAGGAAACACTAAAAACCAAGCCAAAACAAGATTTCATCCAAAGAGCAAAAGAGGGAAATACTTGTACGAATTCAATCTCTATTGATACTTGAAGATGAATATTTATAGCCACTCTCTAGACAACACAAAGCTTAAGGGTGACAAAAAGATCAGCCATAAGAGTCTCCCACATCTTTCATAAGATTCTCTTAATGAACCCTAACTCTCCTCTCAAAGGCTTGGAGTAAACTCCCAAAAAGCTTAACTTAGCCACCTCTCTCCCTCTATATATATGGAGGTTCACAAGGGAAACCCTAACTAGTACCTCTAGTCAGATTTCATTCACTTACATGGGTTAACCCGTTAACCTAACATCATATTGGATTTTACACTTATACATGCATGCTTCTCAAAGCGCCTATGCCTATTAACCCATTAGTGAATCAACACTTTATCCACTTCATATTTTCAGCACATATAAGTTCTAAACCACTTGGGCTAACACCGTGGCTTAACACACCATCACGTTTTTTAGTATTAGGAAATTTACAAAAATGCGCCTCTACCGCTTTTCACAAAGCTTCCCGCTTTCTTTGACATAAAGCATCGCTTACGCTTTGACATCTTCTATGTGGCTCCAATAACTTGCCGCCAAGCCTTTCACACATCCGGATCCTATCGAACCGTTCTCGCTTGCAAATGACCGAAGTCACTTGCCGCATTACATGCTTCTCGATCCTCATGCATGACGTCACCCGATTTCTTGATCGTTCTGGATCTCAGCTCCTCTTTGAGCTTAGTTCTGACCCAACTTCTTGTTGCCCATCATATCCTCCACCGGTAGCTTTTGTTCCGGCTCCTTGTCGTCTTGGCCTACAACTACCTCACAAGCCTCGGTCATCTTCGATAGCTCCTTAATCGTCTAGACCTTGGCTTCTTCTAAGCGTAGTCTTGATCCCTTGACTGCTTCGGACCTAAACTCTCCTAGTTTAATCCCAGTCTTGTCAGCCTCATCATGACATAGTTTTGGAGTCCAGCAATCAACTCAAATAAAGCAAACCATACATAGCACCGCACAATACACAAAGTAATGAATTGATACAATTAATCTATATAATGCATCATGCAAAATGTATGCTACCAAATCACTGATCCTAAACCTAGGACCAAACATTAAATCCATGTGCATACAAGCAACGACACCAATGCCATGCCCACACTAATCAACTCAAACCAACAAGGCCGCTAGCAGCACCTCGGCCGGTATATCCACCAACCAAAAGCCGATCATACCGCCTAACGCCAGTAGTACCACTAGTACAACACCGGTCGTACCGCTCTGGTACTATCGTGGTACAAAGCCCAGTATAACTGTTTGAGCTCACCCCAAAACATGCTCATTGGGAAAAGCTACTGCAACTAGAATCTGGCCGTACCACACCCTGGTCTGACCATTAGTCAAGTCAGATGCTACCACACCCGGTCGGTCTACCACGGCTCCTGTGCTAGTCTGACCGCCAAAAACAAAAACAACTGAAAAATTTGCAAACTCTTAAAAACTAAACTTAAACTCCGTAAACTCGCTGAACAAAAAATTAATTACTTATCACAACTATAGAATAACATCTACATTATCACACATATATATATATCCTAAGACGAATCCAAGAGCGAATAAGAGTTATCAGCGGCAGCCTTTGGCTCCGAATCCGATCTTCTGGTTGGCCACGTCGTACACCACGGTGAACGTCTTCTGCTGCGCGTTCCCGAGGATGGCGATGGACGTCTCGTCGCCGTTGGACGCAAACGCCAGGCACGTCTGCGACACCTTCGACACGTACAGCACCCCGCGGAAGTCGAGGCTCACGGTGGCGCCGCCGGCGAACACCAGCGCCACCGACGGTACGTGCACCGTCGTGTGGCCGGTGAAGTCGTAGCACGTGTCCAGGATGGACAGCGCGGGCGCCTTCTTGTACTTGCCCATGAACCGCGCGAACGCCGACCTGAGCGCCGCGTAGGCTCGCGGGGGCAGGCGGGTGATCACGGTGCCCGAGTCGATCACCGTGCCGGCAGTGAAGAACACGACCGGGGATATCTTGATCGCCCGGCCGGCCACCTTGATGCCGACGAGGTTGAGGTAGTAGAACGACGGCGTGTCGTGGTGGGTCACCATCGCCGTGAACTGCGCGTTCGCCGGCGCGGCTTCGCCTAGGGACAGGTACCCCGCGGCGCTCGACGACGATGGCAGGCAGTAGGAGAAGCCTGCGCCGTACTTGGCCGCCGCTTGGGAGGACAGAGACACCTTCTCGCGGCCGAGGCCAATGAGCCCGTCGGCCTTGCCGAACAGCCCGGAGTCCTCGTCGCCGCACCCGAAGACGAAGCCCGGGAGCTTGGCGGACGGCGTCAGCGTCAGCATATCGCGCACGAGGTTGCCGTCTGTCTGCGACTGGTCGCCGTACACGACCTCGTACCGGCACTTCTTGTCCGACGAGCAGCTCTGCGAGTCGAGTTCCTGGCACTCCTGCGCGCCGCAGGGCACGGCGGAGTACGTCGACGACTGCGCCGGGTCGAAGAGTGGGTCCTGCTGCTCGTAGCAGTCCTTGCACGGCTTGCACTGCACCCACGACAGGTCGCTGCCGGTGTCGAACATCACCGAGAAGTCCTTGGCCGGGGTCCCGAGTCCCACCGACACGATGTAGTTGCCGGTGCCGAGAGATATGCCCCTCTGCGCCGGCAGGGACACGCCCTTCGAGGCACGGGCCGGGTCGATCACGGACGCGGTGGCGATCTTGCGGTGTATGGAGTCGACCCTGGCTTGGTCGTGGTCCAGGATCTCGGCATGAGACGGCGCGCTGCCGCGAGCATGCAGCGGCGAGCACGGACCGTGCCGGTGCACGACGTTGAGAGCCGACAAGTTTGACGCCGCTGCATGACCACAGGAACGAAAATGAGCAGGTGTTTTGGTAGCTTTTTTTTGTGCCCAGAAATCCACTATATGATGTAATACACGTATTCTCTCTGTTTTGTTTTAAAAAGTACTATCTGTTCTTTTTTCCTTCACGTTTATGATTTTTCATAGGGGTATTGACAAACATCATCCGGATATTTTCTTCTTAACTATCATCCAGATTTGTGACCGTTGAATTAGAGATCTAACGGCCATAAATCCCCCCTCTTAAAAAAAATCTCCCCTCTTAAAAAAAAAGGAGCTGTTGCATGGTTCCAAATTTGGATAATTGTTAGAAAGAAAATATCCAGGTGATACCTAGACACATCTTTTTCATAGTATCTAAGATGTGATTTTAACCATTACTTTTTATAGCTTTATATTAAGATATAAAATAAAATTATAAATATTAAGAAAGTATTTTTAACAATAAATCTAATAATATTATTTTTATATAGTAAATCTAGATAGTTTTAAATTTATTAGCGGTCAAACTAAAGTTTAATAGCATTGATTCTAGGATGTCAAGTAAAAAAACGGAGAGTATACAACTCGAAGCAAAGCAAGTAGTTCAGTAGAATTCCGACTTTGCTAATCACACTGCACTGCAGAAATATTGTAGTCATCGGCATGCCAAAGCTTACATAGGCAACAAGAAGTTACCAGGTAAAGTGTAACCCAAGAACATACAGTATCTATATATTTGTATTTTGGGTCATGACATGATCACATTAAGATCAATTTACATGATGCCATTATATCAGATATTCAGAGCTATGTTGAGGCTAGTCCAGAGTTCAGACTTCAGACGCATTACTTGTTTAGATAGAATGGCCATTCCGTTCACAAGGGGCCAAAGTGACCTAACGGCAAAACAACGACCCTTTGATTCAGTATGACTAAATGGCCTTTGATTCAGTTCTAGACGTTATTCGCCGAGCGTTTTTTCCCCTCTGACAACTTCAGTTTCAAATAGCTGTGAAATCAGACAGTGCAAAATTCCTGGCAGTGCTTGTTCTACAGTTGGATGTTGACATAAAGAAATTCTCTTGTGAAAACGTTGTCGTCTCATGGTGTATTCCTTTTTGACTAGTTTGTGCACCTAACAGTAACGGTTAGCGGCTCAAAACTCCCTTCCTGTCAAATTGCCTCGCTTTATTGACTTGATCTAAAGCCAAGTCATCCACTCCCAGCTACTAGCACACATAGCAAAACACCAGCAGTTTATATACTATTTGTGTTCACATCTTGCAAAGAAAGTTTATGCTCGATGTACACGTCTACTTGGAATAACAGCAAGAATCAACGAGCGAGACGAACAACGGAACAATGTAAAAAGTGCGGCAAGAAGGCAACCGATCCTACCTTTCGAGGCCGTGCAAACCGCGCTCGGCAGCAGCGAGCTGACGCTCACGACTTGCCAATTCGGGCCGCTCGTCTCGGCCGCCGAAGCGCCAAGACGGCGAGGAGAAGCGATCAGAGCCAGTGCAACAACTAAAACCAAGGCGCTGCCATGAAGCAGCAGAAAGCACTGCACCGTGGAAGCCATGAAGAGCTAGCTAGCTATCGCTCGCTTCCTCTATATATAACCACTCTGTTCTGTGCGCTCGAAACGATGCTACGAACGCTACTTATATAGCGGTGGTTAGCCGCGCCGCCGCCGCCACCACCACCACCACCACCCCACACGGTGTCAAAAGTCGTCAGCCATGTGAAAACGCATTGAGTTCTGGAAGCGGGCAGGCGTCGTCAAATCTGCGCCTTTTTCTCGCATGAGATAAGTTGATCATGATGTCACGATGCATCGTTCTTCTTTTTCGTCCCGATTTGGTTACGATCGAAATAAGTAGGAAAATGACACCTCTGTCATTGTCCGCGCGTGACATTGAATTTTATCGACGTTACCAAATTTTCGTGGGTCAAAATTTTATAGCAAACCAAACAATAACCAATTTTTGTTGGCATTACTAATATTTGGTTTGGTTTGTAAAGATAGCAAACCAAACAGCCCCATAATATTTGTGAGCTGAGAATCATGATAAAAAAAATATAATCATATAATGATCGGTACAATACTGAAATCTACAAAGAAATGGAAAATTTCGAGTGTTGCTAAGTTTGGAGTATTGCTGTTGGGAGAGTAGCCCCCACCCTAGCCTAGTTGCTCCATTGTAACAAAAGGTCCATTAATCATGTAACCATGTGGTTGGCCTGAAAGGGCTGTCACAGGGAAAGGACGTGTTTGCCCCTATAATTGTAGGCCTCGATATGAGTGCTTATGTAAGCAAGCTCTATGGTTATAAATATGTGCCTTAGAACGCCATAAGAAAGGGATTGATCTTTTTTTGAAGAAAGGGCTATGCAATAGACCACCCATTGATACACACACTTTCTACATCCTATCTCCAAGGTTCCTCAGGCTTCAGATAGCCACTCTGTGGCCTCCCCATAGTCCCATTGTTCACTGTATGGTCTGTAACAATAACAGTTGGTACCATCCGTGGGAATCAACATAGAAGTCACGAGCCAAAGAAAAGACGTTTAGACGCAATGGCACCACAAAAGGTGACAACATTGACCACCAAGCGAAAAAGAAGTACAGCCACCGATACAGCTACGCCGAGAGCAAGGGAGCCGGTCTACGAAAGCCCTCGACCCTTGTGGCAACGGCACACCAGCACAACCGCGTATAGGGCCATGATAGATAACAAAGGTGGTTCTTCGGCAGCTGCGCCAGTGGCGGACCAGGAAGTGTTGCAAATGAAGGACCTGACCGCAGTGCCTGACCAAACGTCTGGTTTCGTGCCACCTATGCAATGGAGCAATGGTTTGCTGGGAGGCGCCCTCGAGGCGATCTGCAGAATGCTGCAATGAGAGTTGGTGGACCTGTGGAGAGCCATGCGCGAGATGCAAGAGAGTCAGAGTTAGCTGATGCCCGTCGTTGCGGTAGCAGAGGTAGCCACAGAAGGGACGGAGAGTCACGGGTCCAACGTTGGAGTCCGCAGTGCCCCTTGGCGGGTGGACCTTGAGTCCCCCACTACGTAGGCATGTAGCATAGCGCCTAGCCAGAAGACTTTAAGATGCCCACAGTGGAGCCATACAAGGGTGACATGGATCCCTGCGAGTTTTTATGCATCTACGAAATGGCCATCGAAGCAGCAGGAGAGATGACTCGACGAAGGCAAAGGGATTACCGCTCGCTCTTCAAGGAGTCATGCTCTCTTAGTTTTTTACCATCGACCTTGGCTCAGTGTACACATGGGAGCAGATCCTGAATCTTATGTGCAACAACTTATAAGGTAAATACGTGGAGTAGATCGATGCCGACTAGCTATTCATGGTGAGACAAGTGCTAGTGGAGAAGTTGCAGCAGTATTTCAGATGCTTCGAGAAGGTGTAGTGTCAAGTAAAGGACGTCAATGACACGACAATTATCAATGCTACCATCCGCGGCCTGCAAAAGGGGCCGCTCGCATAATACAATGCACGGAAGTCCATAAGAATGGTGGCCAAGCTCTTCAACAAGATGGAGAAGTACGCAAGGGTAGAAGAAGATACAACGCGGCGTGAGGCAGAGGCTACGTCATATTCCCCTGAAGCTAAGCCTGCTCCCTTAGCCATGAAGGAGGGCCCCAACCATAAGTAGCAAAAGGGGCCTCGGCCTAGGTACGTCCTTGGCATCAAAGGGGGTGTTGAGGAGAATGCTACTTCAGAAGGTCATGGCTGCAGCCAAAGGGGTTGCGGACATGGAAAGGGGCGGGGTCAAGAAGATGGGTGCCAACAAGGACCCTGGTGTGAGGTGCACGTCCGGGGAACCACACCACCCATGCTTGCCCCCACCGGGGAACCACACCACCTATGATTGCACCACCATTGTGGCCCTCCGCGAGAGGCTAGAGAGCGCAACCAAGACATGAGGACACCAGTTGTGGTGCATATACAACAACCCCCAGAGGTACAGTTCGCCTAGCTTGCACCGAGCATGCTACAAATCCAGACCCCCAAGGCCAGCCCCCGTCGTGTGATCAACGTCATCACAGGCGGGTTGGCCCTCGAATTCCCTTTTGAGAGGTAGCAGAGGGCCTACTCATGCTAAATTCATCACGTTGCCACATATGCCATGCACAAGGTTCCAAAATAGGCCCGAGTAGATATTACCTTTAAGGCGGAGGATGCTTCCAGAGTGGACTCCCCCACCAAGACCCACTAGTAATCTCGACCAATATCACGAGGTGTGATGTGAGGCTAGTACTAGTGGACGGAGGCAGCTCTGCAAACCTTCTATTCATTGACGCCTTTGACCAAATGGGCATCCTTAGAAGCAGGCTAGAGCCACCAGGGATACCATTGCAAGGCTTCAGTGGGAGGCCGGTCAATGCGTTAGAGCAGATAGCACTCGAGGTGGCCTTCGGGTAAGGAGAACAAAGCTGGTGGGAAGTCATCAACTTCAATGTTGTGGACCTCCAATATCCCTACAATGCCATCTTGGGAAGGGCTACTCTCAACATCTTTGGTGCGGTCCCGCATCACCACTACTTATGCAGGAAGCTCCCAGGCCCCAGGGGGGATCATCATAGTCTTCAACAATAGGGACCTTGCACGATAGATCAAAGTAGGGCACTGTGCCCCTACCGTAAGGTGCACACCATAAGTGATCAACTCATGCCCCCTCGGCGATACCCTCTCCCTTCACCCCAAGGTGGACGTCAAAACCGAAGCCAGACAGTGAGGTAAAGAGGGTGCCACTCAGCCCGAAGAACCCATCAAAGCAAGTATCGGTGGGAGGCAGCCTTACCTCGGAGGCCGAGCGAAGCCTGCTAGAGGTCCTTCACAAGAATGTGGACATCTTTACATGGTCACCCGCTAATATGTCTGGGGTAGACCGCTCCACCATCGAACACAAGCTGGTGTTGCACCTTGAATGGCTCACCAAATTGGTGCTAGCAAAGAAGATGAACGGCACCTGGCGCATATGTGTCGACTTCACCAATCTCAACAAGACATATCCAAAGGATAACTACCCTCTGCCATGTATTGACCAGTTGGTGGACGCCACAGCGGGGTATGAGCTAATGAACTTTATTGACACATACTCTGAATATCACCAGATACACATGACCAAGGAGGACGAAGCCAAGACAAACTTCATAGTCCTTAACGGGACATACTACTTCATCAGGATACCTTTCAGACTAAAGAACGTTAGGGCCACTTTCACAAGGCTCGTTACTATAGGACCAAACAAGCAACAGGGGGGTGAATGGTGCCTTAAGATTTTTCCTCCAAATATTCACATATTCCTTTTTCTCCAATAACTACAAAGATATAAAGATTAGGATATGAGATCTACTGAAAAACAGAGGAACACAGACCACTGTACGACCAGATCAGAGCACTGTGTGGTCAAATTACGACCACTCGGCGGAAACGCAACATGGTCGAATATGACAACTCAGCAGAAATACAAGGTGGTCATAACAAACAACGTAGTCAGGACAGACAACGTGGTTGAAACCGACTATGTGGTCGAAACCGGCAATGTGGTCGAAACCGACTACGTGGTCAAAACCAACAACGTGGTCGAAACTAACTACATGGTCGAAACCAACTATGTGGTCGAAACAGACGACATGGTCGAAACCGACGTGGTCAAAACCAACGTGGTCGAAACCAATGTGGTCGAAGTCAACGTGGTCGAAACCAACATGGTCGAACCAGCATGGTCGAAACCAACATGATCGAAGCCAACGTGGTCAAAACTAACGTGGTTGAAACCAACGTGGTCGAGCCAACGTGGTCGTAACCAACGTGGTCGAAACGCCAGCGTTGTCGAAGACCGACGTGCTCTCAGACTACGTGGTCGAAGACCATTGTGTGGTCGACATCATTGTAGTCGTTGACTCATTGTAGTCGTTGACCCAAGTACAGATAGAAAATACGTGCAATTGCAAACCAGTACTTGGTTGAAACAGATCTGATCGAGCTGAGAGATCTACGACCATTCAACAGTCTAAACAATGTGCAATTTGCCAACAACAAGATGTTGCAGAGAAGTCGAGTGACCACACGACTTAGAATCATTGAGCGATAGAAGGTAAGTGTGGTCGAAAATGACTAGAAGTACTAGAGGCGGCGCACGACCATCAGAACTGAAAACAAGAACAATGCGCAGTTATTTGCTCATGGAAAGAGAGTAGCAAAAATGACTTTAAGCATTATCCCACATGTCACAGCAAGCAGTAGCATCGAGAAATCAAATCAAGATCAACAATGTGATCGAAGCTTACACCGTTGTCGTAAGCCTGACAACATGGTCGATGTCTTGCACAGTGGTCGTAAATTCGACTACTAGATAGAAGAACAACTCGGTTGGAAATCGACTATCAAATAGAAGTCACTATAGTCGACAACCACCAAAATCGAGACCAACGAGATCGAAAGATGAGTACGGTCAGAACCAACGTGATCATAAGCCAATGGCATGGTTGAACGATCATTGTGGTCGAAGACCGACTAGCACTTGTAAGCAACTGCAGTCGTAAGGCAACTCGTAAGACAGTGGGGCACACGACCACGAGATCTACGACCATCAAGCAATTGGAAACCAGTGCGAATGAGAACAAACGATCTGAGTCTTGACCGATCGAAAGAGATGCGGTCGAAGAATATAACGTGGACGTAAGCTTCTCGGCAAAACAAAGGAGGCCAGTGAAGTGCACGACTGCAAGAATTAGACTTCAAATAACTTTCGATTAAGAGTTCAACTGGCCATGAAACTTTGCAAATAACATGGTTATTGCCTCAGGAGGTTGATCTGATCTTTAATTGAAAACTTAGCAACCAAAATAAGAGTTTGACTAGATTTCACTAAGAACACCCAAAACCAAATCTAAGAAAGTAACAGAACCACTCGTGGGTCTAGGGTAGCCAAGATGGCTTGGAGTACAACCCACATGTCACTGCGATCCAGAAATAGCCAAGAACATAGAGAGAAAGTAGAATAGAGAAGAAATCAAATCAAGCCGAGCAAACTCAAATAGAAGAGATACACAAGCCACATAGTCTAAGATAGATGTATTTCTCAGATGAATGATTTCACAGACACTCCCTTCGGGAGGACCAGGCTCTAATTCCTAGAGCCAACACATACTCTCAAACAGCCACTCCCCTTGGGAGGACGAGTTCTAACCATAGAGC
This sequence comes from Dendrocalamus latiflorus, assembly GCA_017311315.1. Taxonomy (NCBI): domain Eukaryota; kingdom Viridiplantae; phylum Streptophyta; class Magnoliopsida; order Poales; family Poaceae; genus Dendrocalamus; species Dendrocalamus latiflorus. Next base: position 9,673,176 of record CM029626.1, read on the forward strand.
TACACCCACTCTCAGATAGACTCCAATGGGAGAGGCGGCAGCCGCAAAGGCTCACCCGACCAACTCTCACTTCAAACTCTTGCCTCCCCTCTCCCTTTTATAGGCTCACACACGAACCTAGACCTAATGGATCCACCCATTAGTCCACACTGGGATTATCCGTTAACCCCACCTAACACCAGGTTTTACACACGCGCACACTCGCGACAACCTGTTAACACCAACAAGACACAACTACTTTAATAGACCAGCTCCCCTTTTGCAGGCCTTGAGTCAATTCACCGAATTGCCCCTCAAGAACCTTCCTGGAAGCTTCCTATTCTCGCACGACCGCACCTGGCTTCCGACCGACTGGACCTCGACTCCTCCCTGAGCCTAGTCCCAGTCCACTCGTTGCACACGATCGCACCCGGCATCCTGACCGTCTGGACCTCGACTCCTCCCTGAGCCTAGTCCTAGTCCACCTCACCGTTGCCCATCATGTTCACCTCCGGCAGCTCCAGCTCCGGTTCGTCGTCATCCCGGCTTGCAACCACCTCACCAACCTCGATCATCTTCAGCGTCTACTGACCGTTCTGGACCTCAACACCTCCTGTGCCTAGTCCCGGTCCTCCTACGCCTTACCATGACCTAGCTCCAAAGTCCTGTAACCAACACAGACAAGCAAACCACCACGTAGCACCGCACAAGACAAATAGATCATCAATTGGCACACTCAACAAGTATTTCAATGCACAACCATAGCACAACAACTGGTCTTACACCACCTACGAGTACTGAGATGCACAAGAAATGAAGTACTCGTAGATCACAAGGTTCCTCCAGCTGCCTATGACCACACACAAGGCTGCTACGACCATCGAGACATAAGCTACGACCAGGTAACAGACCGCTATGACCATCGCTAGCATCTACGACTATATCGAAACTGGTCGCAACGACTTATGACCATTTTAGCCGGATCGCTATGATCACAAAGTCATACCAGCTCCTATGACTATCAAGTCGTAGAGCCGATCAACAAGTCATGAGGGCTTCAGCAGACCACAAGTCGAAAGGCACCTACGACTACCAAGTCGTAAGGGTTTTTACGACCACCAATCGATCGCCTACGACCACAAAGTCGTAGGGGCTTCTGCGACCATTAGTCGATCGCCTACGACCACAAAGTCGTAGGGGCTTCTGCGACCACCAGTTGATCGCCTATGACCACAAAGTCGTAGACCCCGAGAACGACAGACTCAAGTCGAAAGATCACCTACGACCACATGATCATAGGACACCTACGACCACATGGTCGTCAGGACACCTACGACTATCAAGTCGAAGACCACAAGATCAACTACCGACTATCACCTGAAGAGGCACTACCAACCACACATAGTAGTAAGTCAAAAGGACACCTACGACCACTAGTCGTAAAGACCTCTATCGACCACAAAGTCGTAGGATCGGCTACCGACCACATGGTTGTAAGACTGACTGTCAACCACACACAACAGTGATTGAACACAGTGGTCATAAATGCCATTGCCGAGCAAGTTGCAAGGGCTTAAGACCTTACAGAGAGAGCCATTCTCTTCACAAACCTCAAAAACTAAACTCAATCTCTCTAAACCAAGAGTCAATTACTCATCACAACCATGGGGTGACCTCCACATGGTCTCACAGTTACCCTCATCCTCGTATCCCAGCTGGGCCAGAATGTCGAAGTTGATGTTTATGATGTCATCGTCAAAAGTCGATAAGCGGCATCCCATGGCATGGAACTTCAGAAAACCTTCAATAACCTCTGATGAGCTGGAATAAAACTCAACCCAAAAAAAATGTGTTCAGAGTCTAGGCAGGCAAGCTGCTCAGCTTCCTGGTGTCCAAAAGAGGGATCAAAGCTAACCTTGACAAAATTGATGCTATACTATCCATGGAGACTCCCAAAATCATCAGGGGGTCTAGAGGCTTGTAGGCCACCTAGCCGCCCTGAGTCTCTTCTTGTCAAGGGTGGCAAAGAGAGCATTGCCCTTCTTCAAAACACTCCGCTTTTAAGGACCTGAAGGAGTACCTCGCCAAGCTCCACAGCCTCACGTGCCCAGCACTAGAGGCACCGCTTTTGTTGTACCTGGCAACAACACCACATGCGGTCAGCACGATGCTCTTGCTGGAAGAAGACTCCACCCAGAGGCCATTGTAGTATGTCTTTGAAGCCCTTCAGGGAGCCAAGACATGATACACCAAGCTGGAGAAGTTGGTTGATGCTCTACTCATGGGTTCACATAAGCTTAGACATTATTTTCTAGCACACAACATCATTGTGCCCTTGTCCTTCCCCTTGGGGGAAATGCTGCATAATAAAGAGTCCACGGCTCACTTTGGCAAGTGGGTGACTGAGTTAGCACCATTCTCCATCACTTACGTCACATGTACCATGATAAAGTCGTAGATATTGGCAGACTTCATTGATGAATAGACCTTCGCAAGCCAATAAGACTGTTAGTAGCCTCCAGAGCTAGTGTGGGCTCTGCACACAGACAGGGCATATGGTGTGGCAGGCCTAGGGGTGGGGCCATCGTAACAACACTAGAGGATTGAAGCCTTGTACATAGCATGGCTCAACTTTCCAGTGACCAATAACACAACAGGGTATGAGGTAATGCTATTTGGCCTCCACAAAGTGGTCATGCACACCAATTTTCGCTTGCTCACAGGGCACGCCGACAAATCGTATCAGACAAATGATCCTGATCTCAGTAAATACCTTGCTACAGTCAGGGCAAGGGAGCACCACTTTCTAGGGGTGACCGTAAATTTGACACCACGGGCCAACAGTGCAAAGACAAACGCATTGGTGATGGCCGCTAGCCAAGGGTGTGAGCCACCCTCTGGTGTCTTCTACGAAGACTGGCCTCCGCTATCAAGCCGTAGAAGCAGTTCGAGCCTTCCCACGTGGTGCACATCGACTAGGAGGAAGATTGAGGCAACCGATCATGCCTTCCTCCAGGGGAGTGAGGAGCCGGATGACCCGCTCAAACTTTGCCAACTAGTGCACTGGGCAGGAACCTTCGAGTTGATGGAAGGCATCCTCTAGAAGCGTTGCGTGTGTGCTCTACTTTTGCGATGCCTTTCACGCTGAAAGGGCCATGAACTCCTCATGGAAATTCGTGGTTGTTTATACGGTTCACACATCGCCCCAAGGACCCTTGTAGGGAAGGCCTTTCAACAAAGCTTCTACTAGCCTACAGCAGCTTCAGACGCCAAGGAGTTGGTCAAGTGCTGCCAAGGATGCTAATGGATGGGCAAATTCGCCCTTGCACTGCCCTACCTTCTCCAGCCAATACCACCGGTGTGGTCGTTGGTGCGTTGGGGATCTACATCATTGGTCCATTACCATGTGCCCCTAGGGATCTTCGCTTCGTTATCATCGCCTATGATTACTTCTCCAAGTAGGTCAAGGTGGTCCATCTCACTAAGATCACCTTTGCAGCGGCACAAAAATTCCTCTAGCAAAACATCATATGATGGTTCGGAGTCCCTAGAGAAATTACGGTTGATAGTGGGTTGCAGTTTGACATAGCAACATCCCAGGTATTCTGTGAGCACATGGGCATCAAGGTGTGCTACGCCTCTATAGGACACCCACAGTCCAACGGGACGGTCGAATATGCAAATGACATCATTTCTGATGGCATCAAAAAGCACTTGATTAGCCTTCCTAAGGGAAATTTGCTAGAGGAGTTACCAAAGGTGCTCTGGTCCATACGCACCATGATCACTCACCCCACCAGCTTCACACCATTCAAGCTGCTCTTCAAGGATAAGGTCATGACGCCTGAAGAGCTCAAGGTGAAGTCCCATTGAGTGATGGCCCTGCTTCAGCAGATGAGCATAGCATCTCGCTTGACCTCATTAATGGCGACAGGGTACAGGCAACCCATAACATCGCCAAGTACCTTCAGCTGACCACAGCCTACTACAACAAGAAGGTCAAGCCACATTGCCTCGCGATAGGGGATCTTGTCCTCAAGAAGGACCTCCATGTTGCCATAGTAGGGAAGCTGGGGTCCAAGTGGGAGGGACTCTACATAATTACTGCTTTGTTTAGGGTAGGCTCATACCACCTCTCCACCCTGGACAGCACGGACCTCAAACACATGTGGAACGACGATCACCTTTGTTGCTACTATGCATAGCCACTGCGAAGCATCCAACACCGTGTGTGGCACGTGTAAACATATTATGTAAAAGCATACACGCATAAACGGGGTTGAATAAAGCATGTTTTTACCCCTATACACCAAATACGCTTGTGTAAAAAAAAGAGTATGGACCCCTGGGCTCCACGCCACTCTACGGAGTCAAAAACAAGTGTCGGGACCATCATGTGTCCTTGCCCACTCTATGGATTCTAAAACAAGCATCAAGATTCTTGTGAGTCCTCGCCCATTCTACAGAGTCTAAAACAAGAGTCGGGACCCTCTTGTGTTTTGGTCCACTCTATGGAGTCTAAAACAAGCATTGGGATCCTTGTATGTCCCGGACCACTCTACGAAGTCTAAAACAAGCACCGAGACCCTCGCGAGTCTCAGCCCACTCTATGAAGTCTAAAACAAGAGCCGGGATCCTCGCGCATCTCGGCCTACTCTACGGAGTCTAAAACAAGCATTGGGATACTCGCACGTCCTAGCCCAATCTACGGAGTCTAAAATAAGCGTTGGGACCCTCACGTGTCCTAAACCACTCTACAGAGTCTAAAACAAGCGTTGGGACTCTCGTGTCTTGGCTTACTCTACATAGTCTAAAATAAACGCTGGGACCCTCGTGTGTCTGAACCTACTCTACGGAGTCTAACACAAGTGTCGGGACCCTTGTGTCCTGACCCACTCTACGGAGTCTAAAGCAAGCGTCAGGACCCTCGCGCATTCTGGCCTACTCTATGGAGTCAAAATAGAGTGCGGGGTCCTCGTGCTCTGTGCCACTCTATGGACTCAAACAAGCGTCAGGACCCTCATGTGTCCCAAGCCACTACGAAATCTAAATTCAAGCGTGGAGCCCTCGACCTCCGTGCCACTCAACATAGTATAAATAGGTAGTCTTCAATCACTTAGCTGGTAGTTGCGCCAACAATTTCGTCCTACCGCTGACTTTGTCGATGCTAATCCGAAGGGTAGAGAATGGAGCATGCGTGAGTCTACTTCGTCCTACCATTGACCTCTTCAACGCTTGTCCAAAGGGTGGGGGATGGAGCGTGTGTGAATCTACTTCATCCTACCATCAACTACGTCGATGCTAGTCTAAAGGATGGGGACGAAGTGCGTGTGACCCTAATTCATCCTATCACCAACTTCGTCGACTCTCATCCAAAGGATAGGGGACGGAGCACGCATGAGTATACTTCATCCTATCGCCAAAGGGTGGGGGGACAGAGCATGCACGAGTCTACTTTTTCCTACAACTGACTTCATTGACTCTCGTTCGAAGGATGGGGACAAAGCACACATAACCCTATTTCATCCTACCACCAACTTCATCGACTCTCGTTCGAAGGATTGGGGACAGAGCACATGAGTCTACTTCATCCTACCACCAACTTTGTCGATGGTTGTTCAAAGGGTGGAGAACAGAATGTGCGTGACCCTAACGCATCCTATCATCGACTTCATCGACGCACGTCCGAAGGGTGAGGGATGAAGTGCACACGAGCCTACTTCGTCCTACCATCAACTTTGTCGATGCTTGTCCGAATGGTGGAGGACGGAGCACGTGTGAGCCTACCTTGTTCGAAGGGTACGGGACATAGTGTGCGCGAGTCTACTTTGTCCTACAATAGACTTTATCAACGTTGCTCCAAAGGATGGGGAATGGAGCACGCGTGTGTCTACTTCGTCCTACCACTGACTTCGTCGACGCTCGCCTGAAGGGTGGGGTACAGAGTGTGCACGGGTCTACTTCATCCCACCGCTGACTTTGTCGACTCTCGTTTGAAGGGTGGGGGATGGAGCACGCGTGAATATACTTTGTCCTACCACTGACTTTGTCGATGCTTGTCAGAAGGGTGGGGGACAGTGTGTGCGCGACCTAACTCATCCTTCCATTTACTTTATCGACTCTCATCCAAAGGTTGGGAGATGGAGCGTGCCAGTCTACTTCATCCTACCACTAACTTCATCAATTCTTGTTCGAAGGGTGAGGAACGGAGCACGCGTGAGTTTACTTTGTCCTAACATTGACTTCGTCGATACTCATCCAAAGGGTGGGGGACAGACCACACATGATCCTAACTCATCCTACCACCGACTTCGTCGCCGCTCATCCAAAGGGTGGGGGGTGGAGCGTGCAAGACCCTACTTGTTCTACTCTACTCAACAAATGGAGAAGAGCACCAACAAGATGGGTGAAGTAACACTCGGAACTCGAGGACTCCATAGGCACACTCAGACATAAAAATTATGTTAATACAAATGAAGCCAGATAACAGGGGGCAACAAAGCCATAAGGGAGGCTAGAGAAGTGTCCATAGCAGTGCCTCTGGACATGCTCGATGCACATGCCCTCGGACCATCCACTGGTCGGTCCTCATCCGCATCAACGCCACACCTTGCGTCGCTGACCGTCTCACCTCTCTCCTTTGTGTCTAAATCATGGACATCGATAATGCATGGATTGCCATCGTCGTCATCATCATCCACATTGCCCCTATCCTCTTCCTTTGCTTCGGAGTCACCGAGCCTGCTAAGTTCATCTAGGCTAGTGTCGAGCTCCGTAGGGGTGAGCAGATCTAATGATAGTGGCACAGCCACGATGGTTGATAGTGAGCCAATGCCTACGTTGGGTCATCACGACCTGTGTTGCCTTTGTTGTCATGTCCATTCGTGCCACGGAAGTGATCGCTACTCGCGGTAGGGACGAGACGCTTAGGCACAGTGAGGGCCAAGGCTTCACACACACGGTTGATGCACAGACCGCCTGACGTGGTGTAGCTAGGGCCCTACAAACACAGTCACCACGTGCTCTACCTCCACCAAGGAAATTAGTACAAGTGCTCATAGTCAGTTGGTGATGGGCCGCTTTGCAAGGGGGACAATAGCGGAGTGCAAAAACTTCCCCGAACCTATGGGCTTCTCTAGCGTCGTCAGCGAAGGATAAACATCGTTGATTTGAGTAGGGCTTGTCTTCACATCGCATTGACAAGCTAGGGGACAGGCGGAGCATACATAACTCCTCGGTGCAATCACATACGTTCAGTTGAAGTGCAACCACGATAAACCTCCGGACGTACGTCTTGTCATCCTAGTCAAGCTTAACACGAGGTATCTAGATGAAGTCCATGATGTGCCCGGTGAAGCGAAGGCTGCTATCATGCTCGATCTTATGGTAGAACCACCACTACAGCCAGTGAGACTCTCACTTAATCCGAGTGGAATTCGAAGGGAAGCCTTTCAAACTGGCACCACGGAGCTACAAACTGATGTTACACAAATTTCAGTACTGACCATCGCCTAGGTGCTTCGGCTAGCATCGCGCATCATGCAGCAACGCGAAAACCAATGTGCTAGTGAGGGCACCCTTTGAGCGAGCCACCTAGGAGTAGATGGTGAGGCACGCGATGGCATTTGGTATCAGTTGCTAAAGCTGTAGTTTGTATAAGTGGAGGATATCGCCCACGAAGCATGCGGTGAGGATCCGAAGTTCAGCGTCGAAGTACGCCGCAAAGACCAGCGTCTCACCCTCCCGTGCCCGCGGCACATCCTCATTAGTGGCGGGGAGGCAAACGAGCTCAAGAGAAGAAATCTTACTGTCACGCACGAGGGACTGCACCAGCTCGTTCGTCACGATTGATGGACCGATGGTGTTCACGAACACGCTACCAGCCTTCTTTGACGCCTTCCATCGCTTGCCAGCGGCAACCACGGAGCACTTATCTTGACCAGCGTGGCTGCTCGATGGAATCAACGCACCACTACGACCGCTTCGATCACTTCCACAACCCATCTTAAGCGGCAAATGCGCGACAGGAGGAAGGCAAACAGAGAAACCTCAATGGAGAACAGGCGACGGTGACCAAAGAAACTGTAGGCAGCGATCAATAGGCACAAGATTGAAGCAGAAAATAGACTGAAAACTCATCGCCGTCGTGCTTAAGTACAAGCCAACGCCATCGGTGACAAAAATACGGGAAATTGAAGAGGAAACAATCCAGTGGGTCAAAGGGACGGAGGGGCTAAGGAACAACTGGCATAATCTCGGACCACTGGAATCAAGGCCTTTTACTATGAAAGGCTACTATTAGGGGAGTGACCCTCACCCTGGCCTAGTTGGCCCACTGTACCAAGAGACCTATTAAACATGTAACCATATGACTGGCCCGAAAGGGCTATTACAGGGGAAGGACATGGTTGCCCCTATAATTGTAGACCCAGATAGAGGTGTTTATGTAAGCAACCTCTGTATGGCTATAAATATGTACATCGGGGTGCCATGAGAAAGGGGAATGATCTTTTTGCAGAAAGGGCTATGCAATAGACCACTGATTGGTACACACACCTTCTACATCCTATCTCCATAATTCCTTAGGCTTTGGGCAACCTCTCTGTGGTCTCTCCATAGCCCCATTATACAATGTTTGGTTTGTAACCATAACAATTGCCTTAGCTGATAGTGAGATAAACACTCTGACTCCTACAAAGTTAGAAACTGTACAACACATATTTAGAACAAGACAGAGGATCAGACATGAGTACATTAGTGCTGATTAGTTACATGATAAGGACTAGATGGTATTCTTCATAGATAACACCACATTCAATCCACTTGTTTAATTAGGTGCTCGAACAAAATCTACTTGTTTAGATGCATGAACTACGCCTATATACTACATTTCCCCAGAGTATATATTTCTTTATTCAAGTGTGTCTGCTGGCATGCAAAGGCAATAACCAGTAATGTAACCAAATCTAGCACACTTGCGTGCTTGCCGTTTGTTCAGACGCGCGCGCGCGCACGACTACACAAGAAAGGAGCATTTGCTCGTAGTTGCCATGGCAAAGCTGGACCAATCAAGCTGCAGTTTCCCAAAAGGACAAAACAGATCGAGAAAACAATTCCACCTAATGACCTAACCTTGGGCCTACTAGTTTTGGACTAGTAACTAGAAATTTCTTACCATTATGCTACTCCATGGAAGATTCTTAACCCGACGTGAATGAAGGTACCTACCAAACGCTTAGTAACTTACTTGTACATTTGGTCAGTCAGCCATGAAGCATATTTACATATTTAATTCTAGCTATATTAAATATATATATTCAACATATTTCCAGCATAACATGAATGGCATAAATTGCATGTAATCATATAACTCCATCTTGCCATTCATATCCATGTAAATATTCAATGAATATAAACACAAATCTGCTGAAAATAATATGTCATACAGTTCTTTGAGCAGAAAAACAATTAAATCTAGCATATGACAAAGTAATTGTTTTAAGTTTGCTCTCAGAACAGAGTTGTGCAAGATTGGAAATCTTGTCCTTCTCATGCTAATATCGAAACTCTTCATTAATGATCTAATAACTAGAAACTAGGATTTGAGCTCACAAATATATATGTTTTCTACTATCACAAACTGTACAAATACAGAGAACAGTCAAGCTGACAACTTTTTGTTTATAAGTTCACAAGCAACGAAATAACATGCAGTATCCAGTCAACAATCAGAGTAACTGAAAACAGTTAAAGATGAACAGAATGAAGAAGGATCTGCTCTGGACAAAACTGGACAGATTAACTACTGCAACACATATGATTTCAATTGCATGTAAACAAATCTCCTCAGCTGAAATACAACTAGCTACAATATAGATAGTAGAAGATAGTTCAAATGAGCTCAAATATAATTCAGTTAAATAGATCAATTTCAGTAATTGATATTCTCATCACAGAGCACACAATCTGAGCCCACAAACATGCATAGCAACTCCCAGATACTTGAACAGAAAATAAAGAACAAGTACAGCTGCTGATCTTACAAAGAATCAACAATACTCACAGTACAGATGGCACTCAAAGCCACCTAGAAGCAAACCAAGTTGGTGAAAACACGAAGAACAGGGCAAGGCGCACTCAAGAGTACTGTCCCAGAAAACCTATCACCCCTCTGTGCTGATGTAGAAGAGGAGTGTGGTTGTTGGAGATACAAAGCCCTCTCCGACCTCAGATGCCCGACGCCGGAGTCAAAGGTCAGGGAGACGCCGCACAAGACCTCAAGAGTACACCGGCCGAGTGCACTCAAATGCAACAAGGAGCCGTCACCGCCTCCGTCCTCCCTCGGGTAGACCTTCAACCTTCGGGTTTCCCCTCACACCCAAACTAGGGTTCACACAGGAAACTGAAGGCAAAGGCCTCAATCGGAGATGGCGCTGAAGCCTCAAACCTCCACACAACCCGAATAGCTAAGAGGAAGACCAAAGAGAGCAAGTCAAATCGGAAGAGATGTCTACCGCACGGAGGAGCTTGGCCTTTATAAAGAGGCAGTGGGAGGTTGTGGAGAGGTGACGTGAGCAGTCGGCTTCGAGGAACCTGGGCCAGCCTCCGTCGCCGTCCCCATTCGCCGCTCCCCCGCCACGCCGCCGAAATCGCCAGATCTGGGCGAAGAAGACAAAATGGCCACATGGGCATGTGCCCACCAAAAATTGAGTAATTGTGTAGGAAACAGACCACCAAAAATGTCATTTGCGTCGCGTCTATCTCCCCGTGCGCAGTTCACTCCCGCCATTATTGGTGCATCATTTGTGTGCGCTTTGCAATCACCCTTGCTGTAAATTTTGAGATGCGCGCACTCACATTCTTGTAGTCTCTTCGCTGACACTCCTCGCCTTGCAGTCTCTTCGCTCACACTCCTCGCTTGCGCTCTTCGTCCGCTTTCTTCACAGCCGATTTAATATTGTTTAGTATCGTTATTAACAGTCATATTAACAGGTAACTTTTTTGTCGTATGAATTATCTTTCTTAAATTTGTTCGTAATTAGTCACAGTTGTTTAAATGTAATTAATTTAGTCCAAATTATTTAGGCATAATTAATTAATTTTTAAAATCAATTAATTTTCTATTAGCAAGTAAATGTTGTTTAATTATATATTTTTATATGCTTTTATGTTGACTACATTAGACATTAAAATTGTAACTACTAAGTGTAGAAATTAATTAAACTACGATGCTAGAGGAAAGATTATATTAGAAATATAAAAAATATTTTACTGTCTTTTTTTGACCATATTATGAGCATGTGTTTATATGCACCATTTATTTGGACCAGTACGCATTTGCAGTGTTCATTTTAGCCCTAAGTGTACATAATTTTGCAATGTTCATTTTAGTCCTAATTGTTTATATGCACACATTTAGCAGGAGTTCACTTTGTGTTTTGTGATTTTATTAGTATTGATCTATATTTTGCTTTTCCACATATTAGAGATCTTTATTTTGAAACATATCCATTGAGTATATATAGTTTGTGTAGTTCAAATATACTCATAATAGAGTTGTTATCTAGCTCCTCCATTATGTGTTAATGGTTGGATGATTAACGATAATTGGATGAGTAAGCTTTGCATTGAAATCTTATCCTAGAGTATACAAGTGTTGTGTACATATTGTATACTTGCAAATAAATCTTTTATTTCATTATTTGTTGAGATTATCATGAATTACCAAAAAGGGAAAATTGTTGAATCTAGTTTCTCCATTATGAGTTAATAGTGAAATTTTGGTAATTAATAGCAATTTAGTTGTGGACTAACATTTTCCATAAGTTGGATGAATAGATTAGGTTTCACAAATGATGATGACTTGGAATGACTTAATGTGTTAAAGATCATCAAGTCAAGATGCGGGATAAAAGATGGCTTCATGTGCTGAAGACCATCAAGAAGAGGATGCATCATGAGTTGATGCATGTCCAAGAGAAAATGATCATGAGTTGATCATCAAGTCAAGAGAAGATTCATCATGTATTGATAGAGTCCAAGTAAAGGATGCATCATGGATTGATACATATCAAGATTATGATCCAGACTTGAAGTAAAGATGTGTGTCATCAAGCTTTAAGAGGTTTCTCAAGGCAAATGTATGAGGAAGAGGGGAAGGGGAAAGGCGAGGGCATGCGGAGGCCGGCCAGCGGTGAGCTTGGGGCCAGCATGCTTGAGCTCAGCTGTGCGCCGTCGCATCGCCTAGGAGGAGCCAGTCCTTTCGGCCGATAAAATGACGAGAGGGAGAGAGTAATGGGAGGAAGAAAGAGAGAAGAGCTAAGGCCGTCCGGGTGAGAGGAAAAAAGAAAAAGAAAAGAAAATGAAGGGGAAAAAAGAAAGAAAAGGAAAAAGGAGAAAAGGAAAAAAATAGAGGTTTGGTACGTACGCGGCGGGTCCTTAACCCTAGGGGGTTTTTTAGCCAGAGTCGGGTTTTGCGCGTAGGGTCATCGCCACTCGCTTAAGCACTAGTTTCGATATGATGTGTTGAGTCGAGTTGATATTTGTACAGGTGGAGGTCCCGGGTCAAAGCCGTCCAGACATCGTCCCTGAGATTAACCAGGCAAGTGCATGGTAGAATAGTGAATTGTGGTGAATGATTGGTATTTTGTGTCTTCATGCCATGTTCTACATCACTTATGATTACGTGCTAATCATACTTTAATGAGTGTTGTTTATGATTAAATGCCAATATTGAAAGCATGTTGCATCATGCATTGCACTCATACACAGACAACAGGACCTACTTCGGTAGGTACTCCACGAGAGTGGAGTTTGAATCCCCGTATAAAAGACAACCGGGATTGAGTGGTTCATCGACGGGTGAACACTCCGCTATACAGATATAAGCTACAGTTACAAACGCATTGCATGAAAATAGAACATAACAGTGTTACAGTTACAGATGCATTGCATTGCATAAAAGTGGCAACAGTGAAACAGTTACAGAGATAGTAATGTCCAGTTCATAGAAATGGGAATAATTAAAGTAGTGTTTTAACGCCACTGTTTTATCATGTGCTTGCTAAGTCTTTGAACTCACCCTTACTTTGTTGTTTTTAGGTGACTGTTGAGAACATCATGCATGTGCGGGAGTAGCACATGAATAACTTCACATACTAGCAGCACTTCACATATTAGTTTATCGTAGAATGTTTAAACTTCTCTAGTATGCTAGAATAGTTGCTTTAAAAGATATATTGTATGTGGTCGTAACTTTATGAACTTAAAATGGTTAGTAGTTAAAAGAAAAGAAGTAATATTATGTGATGATAATAGCACTCAAAGTTTAGAGAATATACAAGGTGTTACACGCCATCACCGCGTCGCTCGACCTCACCGAGGACAACGTCCGGCAGGCCTTCGTCGAAACCAAATCTGAGGCAAGCCAGCTTCCTTACTTCACCTCATCCCCTATCGAAAACCAGGCACGACTCGCAATGCTAGCCTCTGACCGACGCCATTGTTGGTCTCTTCTGAACTGCGCTTCTGCTGGGCTAGCTTTTCGACACGTCGGTGGGCATAAGCATATAACAGGTGGGAAAAGCCAGACCGATTCCATCCACTGCAGCACCAGTTGGAGCACGTGAAAGAGCATGTGATAAGTTCAGAATTACTTTGTGATGGAACCTTGTCAATTGGAAAGATTAAAAACTTAAATTGCAAATTTGTTAGATTTTTGGAAGTCTTCATGTTGGTTGCAGTCTTGTCGGTCAAACTGGTAAAGGGGCGGTCTGACCGCACTCTAACAGTAGTCTAATCACCAATCATTTTCGGCTTAAATTGGCCCTTGTCAACGGTTTGACTGGTATGGGGTTCGGTCAGATCGGCTAACAAGGGAGCTCTTGGTTAGGTGTTGGTTTTTGGGAATTTTGAGCCGTGGATGATTTTTGTCAACCTATGTCAGTACTTATAAGTTGTATAAGTCATGTTATAGTTAACGTGGGTCAAATTATAAAGAACTTGTACCTGAAAATGATTTTCTTTGCTTTTGAATGTGTAGAGTCGTTTGAAGTCAACCATAGTCAACAGCGAGGATCGGGATTACGCTCATAGAGGAGCGAAGGGCTAGAACGATCGATGATGCTGTGTGAAATGGCTGAGCTCAAGTATGGCATGAAAAATAAAGAAAATATTGAAGAAAAGTTCAAGCTATGGGTTGCACTATATGGCTTGGTTGGTCCAAGTGAGACGTGGTTCGGTAGAATTGGAACAAAAGAAACTTGCTGACGCTTGGCAAGTCAGTGGTGTACCTACATGTGGTAAATATAGCGATTGTTTGCAATGTAAGATGAAGACCGGGTCAAGAAATGGTATTTTGGTAGTTTGATCAAAATACCAAAAACTATTTTGGAAGAAAACAACGACACTTGAGCAGCACATGGGAGAGCGATTTAGGTCAAGAAGAAACTGAAAAGATCAAGTTGGATTAAGGCTAAGAACTTAGCGAATTCGGGCTTATGCGTTTTGAAAAGCGTGTATAAGTGTAATATATGAGTTAAAACCAATGCATGTAGAGTTATCGAGTTTTTCCCATTTGTGCTACGTGGATAGTATCTACTAAGAATTAGATACGGCTAGCTAGCCTATCTATTTAATGGGTTAAAATGAAATTTTGGTAGTGAACCATCTAACCATCCCTCTCATTGTGATCAAGTGTTTTAGGGTTATGTTTTGAGAGAAACTGAGTATTGTGGTATACTCTCTTGGCCTCCAGATGAAGTGGCTGTAAAACGTTCATATTCAAATAGCAATATATAAATCTTTATTTGTTTCCATGGATCTTTTTTGAATTGATTGATCTGTTCTTGACTTGATTATTTTTTACTCTTCCCTTCTTTATTTTACTGTGACAATGACGTATAAGAGATAAAGATGACCTCTGAATATGAATATCCACCCATCTAGATACTTGGTTGGTAAGTTCATGAAGAAACCTGTTTTTGCTTGGATTTGTTCGTCACGAGTGATTTGTTGATCCGAGAGTTTTTGATTTGATTTCTTTGGTGTTCTTACTTGTTGTAACATGTGAAAATATATGTAGAGTCAATTTGGCCATGTTCTATCCACGAGCAAGTCATATTTATCGTTTTCGTATTTTGTCTGGTTTTAGTGTAATCATATTTAAATATGAAAAAGATCTGGCTTTGATATAGATTTTTTACGATCCTTCGTTGGAATAGGTTCTTAAGACCTTAACCAAGTTATGTGCAAAATTTCATAGTATTTAGACTTAAAATTTAGGAGTTGTATCAAAAGTGAATCGAGTCAGGCTATTCGGCACTCCACCTGTTTGACCGGCTTGGAGCCAGCGGTCAGACCGGCTCCAGTAAGTCAATTAAACCGCCAAGAGTGTGGCTTGTCTCCAGTTTTCGATTTCTTGAGCATTTGATTATGGTTTATGGCTATTGATCCTAATCTCTGTAACTCTGTGGTCATCATATTGCATTTGGAACACTACTGCATCAGTATGCTCCGGTGTTCATTATGTCTTCTGATGTGGACAGCCCTGTGGTAGAACTAGAAGCCGGCTGCAACTGTAATCGCTCACAGAATTGCGTGTCCTCCATCATAGCAGCGCCATGGTAATTCAATTTTCACTTCTAAATACAGCTGGATGCGACATTATGCTATTCTGATATCTTGTTTTCCCACTTCTTACGCACTCGCACAGTACTTTTTTATGTTTCAAGAACTACCTGAAAATAATTTGGTGTTCTAAGCTGATCTCTACAATCGTGTGCGTCCCTTCCGAGGAAGCGTGGAACTGAGCACACACCTGCGAATACAATTGCATTGGCTGTCCCTTTAGTCCGAGCCACAATATCTTGCATTGGGAATTTCGATTGCTGCTCTTCTGTGGCCTATTTCAGCAGCCTTGTCAATTGTCAAATGTTTAGGCAGCAGCGAACTATCTGACGAGCAAGCCATTCAACAATTCTTGCCTGTGGACCAAACCATTCCATTTCAACAATTTTCTAGTGAGGTCACTTTTTCCCCTTGTTTTCTTTTTGAGAGAATGTTTGTACTTGTACATTTGGCTCCTGGTTTGCATAAACATCATGGAAACTAGCATCTTTGAATTGAATCTAGATGAATTGACTCCCATCGGAGAAGCTGGAAGCTGTTGTTATCAGATACAGGGAGGAGAAGACGTTTGTCGCCAGACTAATGAACCTTACTGAGTAGCACTAGCGTTGGTTCAGAAAAGCAACTGCGCCTTTCAGCATCAAAGTGAGATATCTGACAAGGCTTAGTGCCTAGTCCTCGTAAGAAACAGAGTAGCCAAAGAAATTTGCATGGAAGCTACATCTAAACGTCCCTTCATCCATCAGCATCTTGGACTGAAATTATTCGGCAACCAACTTATTCCGATCTATTTCTTGATGTGTGCCGATTTTTTTACATGGAAACGATAACGATTCCCATGTGTTCCTGGTCCAAAAATTGAAAAAAAAGGAATCAAGAAAATGATGGAGGAGATGATATGCACACCAAAATAGCAGATTTCAGCAAGATAAAATAGTCATAGCTGAGAAACTGACAGAACAACTGTGCCAAAAAAAATCTCAGATCAACTGTGCCAAAAAAAAAATCTCAGATCAAGTCCTCTGAACATCTGAGATACCTTAAAACTTGCATCAGAAAGATACTGAACTACAGTGGGCAATGAACTGTGACTCTGCGAGTGAAATGGGTACCAAACGCCAAACTCAGAACCTCCAACTGTTCAGTGTCAGGATAACATGTGCCAAACTTGGGGACGACTGGTTCCAACTTCATTTCACCACTACCATGTCTCCGCAGAACGTCCTGTAAATCTGACAAGACAGATGCTGAACAAGTGCTCGGTTCAGAGCTTTGCAGATTCCATTGCAAAGTCCAAACCGCCATGATCACTCTTGGGATCAGATCATCCATTGTACATTGCACTGGACCTTTGTTGTCAGCAGTACAGTACATACACATCGCTTTTGTCCCGTAGAATGTTACTGTATGGTCCTATCAGCCCACTAGTCGCTCTATCCCAAGCTAGTACAGTACTAATACATGATGTGTTGGGCTAATCACCAATGGCTAATCATTTGGGTAGTGGTGTGTTCAAAGAAAGAATCTTTGATTTATTTGCTAAGCTCCAATTTGTTCTTTGTTCTTTTTTTTTTTTGCAGACCAAACCACATCATTGAGCTGAATGAATTCTTCGTTTCTTTTCATGGAAAGGAGGAGTGCAGAGTGCTCTGGTTGGCCGCCGCCGCCTCCTCCGGTTGCTTCTTAATAATATAATCTTGTCCATTGCTTAGTCTAATCCCTATTTGTCGGCCAGATTAGCGAGTATCTGGTTCCATGTCAGGCCAAAAGGAGAGGAATAATCAAGCAGGGGCCGGAGAAAGACGCGGCTTTGGTCTTTCTTAGAGTTACGCAAGTAATATGAGGAGATCCAGAAATGCAAAAGGGATTAGTTTTTTGGTGATGCTAAGTCTTGCTCTTACATGTGATCCCACGTGAGGTGATCTTATTTCCAATGCTTCCAGAGTGAGACCAGAAACAAGAGCAACTGCACCTATGTGCATGAATATCGATATCCATTTTACGTGCTTGACCGTGTTCAGCTTCTTTTGCTCTGATTTTTCTTTTACCTCGAACCAAACTCAGCCTAAGTATACAATTATCGTCCCTGGATAACGTTTGCAGATATATTGGTATCATTTTCGCACTAGAAGAAAACAAAATTATGTGTCGTTTTCGGCAGGTATTGAGTTAACAGGGAAAAGAAACCTGGGTTTGGTGATCTAATTTTTTCATCCTAAGCTTACTCCAGTTCCTTGCACCATGTGTATGCCATCTAATTGGACCGACCAAAGGTAAACTAACCATCTCAGTACTAAATAGACGTCGAGCCATCACAATCAGGTAGCCGCGGTGATCATGTGACCTGTAGAAGACAATTGCTTATCATTTCACTAAACTGTGATGTAGACCACTAATTAACCAAGTAACCATGTGCCAACTATATATATGGATTATTATGGAGTGTTCCAACTATATATATGGATTATTGTGGACTGTCTCACTGAACAAACTCAAGTAGAACCGTAGAAGTTTCTTTTCTTTTCCTGCGTAATTAACGTGTTTTCTCTTCCTAGAATCCATATTTTTTTGAAGTAAATCCATATCCTTTTCTTCCTAGGATCCATCAATCAGCAGCTCCGAGGAAGATTAGACGTAGATTACAAGGCCAATAATTTAGTCTAATTCTGTTCGTGCCCCTGGATTCTGGATCGTGATTTGGGCGATCTTTGTTGCGTTGTGCAAAGAAACGCGTCAAGCGAAGAGTTTGGTTCCAACTGCCCTCCGGCTCCTCCATGGCTGGCGCCAAAATACACTGTCGGTCTGTCAGTACGTGTTGTACTGCTCCAGTTTATGTCTCCAAAGAAGCTTTGATTTTCATCGTGTAAGGCAGAATCCACATGCCAATTGCCACCCGTGATTTGTCCCTTTGCACCATTGTTTGGCACAAAAAAATTCTTGTAATTCTGTTGCCGACCATTGTTTAGTCCAACAGACGTAGCACTCGGGTTTCTGGCAGAGAGCAAGAGTTCGATTCACATCAACTGTTCGTCTGAATATGCTATTCGATTAAAAATCAATGGTCGAAACTTCTTGCGAGTAAAAGTGGGTGAGCCTACTAGGGTCTCGTATCATCTGGCCTAAATACTTAGGTCTTGTTTCTTTTTTTTTTTGGCCGTGGTTGATCGTTTTTTCGGTGCTTTTTGAGACGGTAGAGGACAACGAAAATAATTTTGAACTCGAGAAGCTATTTAAACAATCCGCTTCAAAAAAATCACTCCATTTACTTCGATTTTCAAAGAAACTAAATGACAAGAACCCAAAAAAACAGGCCTCAACAAGTTTCTCATCTACCTTTATCCCGGGTAACACTTACCGGTTGCTACCCACTTGTCAGTACCGTTTGTACATTTACGCCATCTGAATGATAAACGGGAGTCCAGATTCAGTTTCAGTCGAGTCGTGAGCAGCCAGCAACGGTGCGTGAAAAGCGTGGCGGCCAAATCACATGCACTGCATTTCAGCCGGAGACAAACGAGCGGAAGCCAGTAGAGTTCGGGGGCTTTGGACCTGGCTGAGACATCAGTAGGATAGGTTCCGCGACCACTTACAACGAGAGAGACGCAGAAGAGAACACGAACCTTTCCTCTTCTTGCACTTCGCAGCACCAGGTTGCCTAAAAGCATGGTGGTACTCGCCACGTGGGTGATGGCTGATGAGTCCACATAGGCCCTGTCGTAAAGTGACGGGCTTTCGTTTTTAGTTTTTTCTTAAATATTTAATTAAAAAATAGAAAAACATAATTATATTTTTACAGATGATGTAAAAAAAGAAAAAACCGTATTAAAAAACCAACGTGTTCTATACTAGGTGGTGATCATTTGGGCTTATTTTTGGTGGCTTATGGCTGAAAAGCACTGTAGCTGGCTGAAAAAACAATGTAGCTAACAGAGGCTTATTTAGCATAATTAAATTTTAAAAAATTAAAAATATAAAAATGTTAGCCCATTACATATAATACAAACAAATACAGGAAAAAAAGAACTGGTAAAAAAGCTCAACAAAAAGCCAAAAGTTTAGAAAAAGACGAAATTTATGAATAGTGAAAAATAAGCCGGAAGCTAAAAGCTGAAGCCAAAACGATCACAGCTTAAACAATGGCTGTTTGAAACGGGTCATAGACCTGCTAGCAGCCACGGAGAACAGGATATGTTCTCTGTCTCTTTCTAAGTTGGGCATATGCATCAGCTTCACCTGAATGCCTGTGGAGACTAATAGATTGAGACACTGTTTGAAATGCGGGATTTACCAAATTTGTGAAATATCTACAAATTTTTTTCTTCGTATTCTTGCGTCCAAACCGGCATTGTTTGGTGTTGCAATATGGTTGGAATGCTTGGGAAGGAATGCCACGTTTTTTATAAAAAGAAAAAAAAGAAATTTCTCATAGGAGCTTTAGGCCTGTTTGGAATATAGAAATTTGCATGAACTTTCAGGAAATAGTGCAATTCGTATGGAATTCTGAAAAATCCCTGTTCCAAATTCCTCGAGAACCCTTACCACTTGTTTTTGTTTTTCTTGACACAATTTTTGTTCTGATTAGCATTTCCTACCAGCAAAAGATGAGAATAAAAAAAATCAAACTTGAACTCAAGGTTATAAAGAAATCATGTAATATTCTTGCTACAAAATCATGACTTCCTACTTTAACTTTCTTTTCTTCCCCAAAACATGACATTAAAACTCTCCTGCTGGAAAAAAGTTGGCCATTCACCAACTATGCACTCATGCCAAGAGAAAGGCATGGACCCAAAGAGGGTCCTTTCCGACCTAATTTGTTGAAACTTGTCGCAGAATCAGAGCATATCTGAAAATGACCTCCACACTCAGCAAACAGCGCCATAACTTCGTATTGCAATATCCAAATAATTGCATTAACGCTGGACGCAATAGATATGTTTGCACCAATATAAATTGTAGTATCGTATGATGCTATCAGAGTGGGTAAATGATTGTCTCTGTTTCTTAAAATTTCTACGTACTCGATGAAGAATCCGGCCATTCGAATAAGCACTTGGTGCTCAGCTTTGCTAATAGTCGTACGCCTCGCTCAAACAGCAATCACCAAAAATCACGAACCAGATTGATTCAAGATATTCTTTATTACTGAATTTTCGAGGAATTACAAAGTACCCTCACAAGCACCTCTAAAAACCCTAGCAAAAAAAGCATCGCAAAGCCACGGCCAAAACACTTGGTCTTTCCCTGCTTTTATATGTTAGAGCCCTAAACTGTGTTCGACTCAAACTTGAACATGAAATACTATCTCTTCTTTAAATCAAGAGACCCGAAATCCTTCCTAACACGGGTTTTACCAAATCTCTAATTCCTCCCGTTACGGACTCCTTTCATAACGTTTCCAATCTTACCATGTGATCAAGCCTCTAAGAACATATCTCCTGTAGCTCCATCTCACATCATCAACCTCCGTGTAGAAGCCTCTAAGACCGCACTGTCCGTAGTTTCTCCACACATTACCACCTTTGATCTCCATATACTCCAGCGTTAGTCTGACCATCTCACCTGACATCCTCAACCGTCCGAATCTTAGATCTCCCCATCCCAGTCCGGTCCTCCTCGTCACTGACTATGATCGTCTCCACACCATCCTACATATGCAAAGACTAAAGAAACGTTTCTCGGCACACCACCTTTGTCCATTCATAGATAAGAACAAAACTATCCACGGCCATTAACTTGGTTGTCTATGACCACACATTCCATCGTTTACCGTAAATCAGCTCTAAACAACTTCTTACGACCGCTAGCTCAACGAGTACTCGAAAACCGCAAGTACTCAGGAAACACTATCGCTCCGCTCCAAACACTCAAGCATACCACTCATCGCTACCGACCAAAACCACCGAGCAACAATTCTACAACCACCAATCATCAACTAATCACCGCACCATCGATCACTGAGCACCAAGTATCACCGACAACCGCTCCGACCAGATTAGTCAACCACTGACCCAACACGAGTCCTCGAGGTACTCGAAGATCATAGGAATTAAAGCACTCGTATCGACCATGAAGTTTACGAGTACCGACCGTGAAGCCTAAAGCAACTGATCGCAAAGCCTTCGACTATCAAAGACAACAACAGCAGACTGCAAAGTCTATGACTATAAAAACAAGACTGCGAAGTCTACGACCATAACAGCAATCCACAAAGTCGATGACCGTCGACTGCAAAGCCTTCGACTATGTACCAGTAAAATCTATGACTATCGAATATCGACCAGGTATTGTAACTACGACCATGAAAATGTATTGTAGCTACAACTATGAAAGGTACTATAGTTACGATTACCTTCAATGGTCGTTCTATTGTGATCGAAGTCGAACGTGGTCAAACTGCCATAGTCGATATTCCGCAGTCAACATCGGACGTGGTCGAAGTATAACGTGATCGTAGTCAAACGTGATCATAGTCAAATGTGACCATAAACAACTCTGAGTCGTAACCAACGTGGTCGAAGTCGAACATGATCGAAAGCCGCCGTGGTCGAAGTCTGCCATGGTCGTTCAGTCGTGCGATCCTCTGATGCCACTCGAGTGCAGTCCGATGTTCTGATGCATCTCGAAAGCCATCCGACGATCCAAAGCTACTCGAATACAGTTCGATACTACTCAGACCCGATCGGACTAGTAAGAAACTATTCAGAGCAACCAAAAACACTCGGAGAAGACAAAAAAGCACTTGGAGCAGACTGAAACCACTTGAACTTGAAACCTTCGACTGCGATTGACCAATACTTTCAAAATGCAAAATACAAAGCAATCCAAATGTTAATTATTCATCATCAATTTATTTACAACCATCCACATGGTCTAATATAAATGTTGTGGTTACAGACTAAACAACAAATAATAGAGGCTATGGAGAGACCATTGAGGAGTTGCCCAAAACTTGAGGAACTATAGAGCTTGGATGTAAAAGGTATATGCACAAATGTGTAGTCTATTGCATAATCTATGAGAAAAATCAATCCTCCCCCACATGACATCTTGAGGCCCATATTTTATAGCTATGAAGATGTTGCTTACATAAACATCCCTATCTGAGTCTACAATTATGAGGGCAAACATGTTATTTCCTCATTCTATAGCTCTTTTGGGCCACCCACGTGATTACACACCTAACGGACCTTCTAGTGCAGTGGGCCGACTAAGCCATGGTAAGAGCCACTCCCCCAACAATAAACAAACACTTTTCCGTACAGATCATGAAAATTCACTGTAGCAATTTTGATAGGATAAATTTTTCTACAATCAATTTTTGCTACCTTCATCTTAAGCAATGCGCTCTCTCCATATAGGCCTGTTCATATTGGTTTTGCTGATGGTTTTTGGCTGTGACTAATGAATAGTAATGGTTGATAAATAGTAGTGTATTATGTAAGAAAAGACAATATAACAAAAGGCACTACAATATTTGAACCGCTATACAACTTACGAAATTGTGATATAATAAAATACAAAGTATATTACAATATGTGAAAATAAAAAGTAATGACTGATAAATAGTAATAATTGATAAAAAATAGTTTATAGAATTTGAGACATTTGTATTAATTTATAGAAGCCAATATAAATATGTCCATATCGATATGCTCATAAACAAAAACATTGCGCATGAATTATTTGGCAGGCTTTTACCGGTGATGTTGAGCACACCGCTCATTTATTTTTCTGTTCCTAGGCCATCAAGAGTGATGCTTCCAAAGTAGTAGTACTACCACTACTTGTTATGGCTGATTCGTTAGTGCTTACGGCTAACGATTTATATATAGATAAAAAATAACACGTCGTTAAACAGTATATTTTTAAGATAGAGTCTATAGGTAAATTATAGTACAAACTGTACCGAGTTCAGCTGTACTGACTAAAATCGTATGTAGTTATTTTTCTCTGTGTACTGCATCTCACAAACAAACTAGAATTTAAAAACTACACTCATAAGTTATAAGTCTCAGTCTAAAAGAACCCACCGTATTGTGCTTTATAGTTTCTTCAACCCCGTGCTAGGCTATTATAATAAGGGTATTGATAGACATCATCCGGATGTTTTCTTTCTAACTATCATCCAGATTTGTGACCGTTGGATTAGAGATCCAAGGGCCACAAATTCTCCTCACCCCCTCCAAAAAAAATTCACCCCCCCTCCAAAAAAAATTATCCCCCCTCCAAAAAAAGAGACCGTTGGATCTTTAATCCAACGGTCCGAAATTTGGATGATTATTAGGAAGAAAACATCCGGGTGATACCTATACACACCCTTATAATAATTAGACAAATGCAGGATTCATTCCTAAGCTTTCACAAAATATCACATTTGATCCCTGAATTTTTTTTCCTATGTTGATTTTGGCTACGAACCTTTTTTTTTTTGTTAATTTTGGTCCTTGAAATACTTTTCTTTTAAAAAAATCAAGGTGTTTTCACCATTTCGTGGCTAGGATCGAACCTAAAACATCTTGTTCGTGTACCACCTACATTTCGTTACCCGAAACCCCTCTAGTCACGAATCCTGATTTCTTTTTCTTTTATATATATATATATATATATATATATATATATATATATATATATATATATATATGTGTGTGTGTGTGTGTGTGTGTGTGTGTGTGTGTGTGTGTGTGTGTGTGTGTGTGTGTGTGTATGTGTGTATATATATATATGTATATATATATGACAAGTGTTTCATGCATATATATCTATATATATATGTATATGTATATATATATGACGAGTGTTTCATGCATACATATATATATATATACATATATATATATATATGTATATATATATGACGAGTGTTTCATGCACCCTGGTGCCTAGGCACCCATATCAATACCCGTTGATTTGCTTTGAGATTCGCAACGTTTGATGTGGGTATCTTCATATACCCATAAAAAAGTATATTTGAGGTGTCAAACTCCGAAATATATATATATATATATATATATATATATATATATATATATATATATATATATATATATATAGACACACACGTTGAGTATATTTTCTTAGTACATGTCTAAACGATGAAGATAAAAGATAAATCTATAAACTTCATAAAATTTCTACCGAAACATAATAATGTATGTGTAAAGTTGAATACCAGAATTTAAATCCTAGTAGTAGTAGAGTATATACCTACCAACTCTACCAACACAGCAAGAACTAGTTGATTCAGACTTTTCCAGCTTCTCCGGTAGAAACTCGCATTGCAAAATTAACTTTTACTCTACGTGGTTTCTCCTCACCGTTACTACTAAATTCATGTAGAAACCAATAATTATTTACGAGTCATCGATGTTATCCTTCATTTTTCATGTCTTGTCTCTTCTTCCCGTTTCTTGCATCCATCTAGATCGCAATTCTACTTCTAATATGTTGGACAAGTTTAACCCTTATCCATACAAGTAGCACAAATACTTCACATCCACCTAAAAACATGGTTCATACTCTACAGAACACGAGAAATGGTAGAAAGAAATGACATTTACTCTATTGCTACGTAACAAAAGCAAGAAACCGTTTTCCGTTAATTGTAGAGGAAAATACGTCGCGAACACCAGAAGCATGAGAGCTTTTATCCAGATACTTAGTTGGCTTATTCACCGCTCATTTTGGCTTCAGCTTCTGGTTTCTAACTTATTTTTCACTATTTATAAATTTCGTCTTTTTTTTTGAACTTTTGGCTTGTTTAGCTTTTTTGCCGATTCTTTTTTCTGTATTCATTTGTGTTGTCTGTGATGAGATAATATATTTTTTCTATTTTTAATTTTTTAAATTTAATTACGCCAAATAATTCATTCTCAGCTATAGTATAATTTCAGCCAATTACAATATAATTTTAGCTACAAACCACTATTTTTAGCTCAATCCAGTGGTATACGACTAGTGTGTGCTAAAGAGAAAGATGCGTGATACGGATTAACTCTGAAGAAAAAAAGGGTGAATGAACAATCCTACTGCAAACCTTGTGTACGTGTGTATCTCAGTTTGCCAAAAAAAAAAGGCATGTAATCTAGGGGTGCAAACGGAGCGGATACGGACGGATATTGTTTATCCCATATCTTTTTCTATATTTTTGTCGGAGTCGGATACGGATAGTACCGGATACGAATGCGGATATTCTCGGTCACGAATATGGAGCGAATACATGTCGCTCCGAATATGGTTAGTTTCGGTCATAAATATTTAATCGAATAATGCGCAAAAGAAAATTTCACATGGTGACAGGAACAAGTTAAGCAACTAGTAAATTCTATCTAGCAAAGTAGCAAGTAAATGATAGATGCTAGTTAAACAAGTAGTAGCTAATTAGCTACATGTCACATGGTTCAAAAGTACAAATTTTCTATAGCTAAGTAGTCAAGTACATCATTAGTTCATTTAACTTCATTACATTTAGCAAATGATTCCATAAGGCCTTCGTATCCGGTATCCGACTCCGTTTCCGTATCCGGTAACTATCCGAAAAAATATCTGGATAGTTCCGTATCATTCGAATAATGCTTTTTTCAAATCTGATTTTGTATCCGATAAAAAATATTCAACTCTATTTTTATATCCTATAAAATCTTCGAATATCCGAAAATTAAAATGGACGGACAAACGGCGGAAAAATATCCGCTCTGCACCCTAATGTAACCGCTCCATCGTCCATGGGAAGAGAACAGTAGATGACAGCTTTTGCCATTTAGAGCCCATCACGGGCAACAAAATGCTCCCCAATTTTCCTCCCCTCCCCTTGTCCTCGGTCAAACCGCCTCTTGTCTGTCCTTCCCTTGAAAAAAGTAGCACCCGGGAACCGAGAGGCTGGAAAACGGGGGGCTTAATCTCTCTCTCTCTCTCTCCCTCTCTCTCTCTCGCTCTCGCTCCCCTTTTGATTTTACAGCAGAGTTCTTTTGGTATTTCTGGGTTTTTGGGGTCCTTGATTAGTGGAGTAGGAACCTAACATCATTTGTTCCGGCAAGATCTTTGCTGCCCTCGTTTATCGGCTCTTGGTTAAAGAACCAGAAAAAAGACTAAGAAGGCCAAAGTTTTGTCCAAAATTCAGTAGTTTTTGCAGGGAGATTTTCGGTTAATACTTCGGACTGTTTCTTCTCCTTTATCGATAGGAGCAAGCAGACATGATCTGTATCTGATTCTGACCACCTTGCCGCCGCTCTCTGCTCCAATCCATCCATCCTTCGCTTTTGGGAAGAGAAGAGGGAGCAATCATTTGGTACCTTCGGCCTCGCCTACTTGAGGTGCCAGTTGGAATTTCTTTTTGCTGCTTTTATTTCGTTGGGTTGTACTTATCGCTTGCATCTGAGGCTCTGTGCTCGGGTCTTATGATAAAGGCGACTGCTTTGGCACCAAGTTTGCTTGTTTGGGAGTTGTGAAGTTTTGATTAGATGGTTTCGGCTGCAAAGTTTGCATCTTGGTTCGGGATTTTCCTCATTTCTATAGTGAATTCTGTCCGTTTCGTATCAAAATTTAATCTCTGGATTTGTGTGCGGGGATTTATTGCTTTGGTGGAGGAAAGTTTGCAACTTGGTCTGTAATTTGCGCACTTGAGCAGTGGATTGGATTCTCTATTTCATATCAAATTGTGTTATTTGGGTTCTTAAGCATGGATTCAGAGGCTATGCGTGTAAAATTTACAGCTTAGGCTGCAATGGGTTCTCTTGCATGAATTTAGTGGTTTAATGTGTGAATGTTGCAGTTTCGTTCGATTTGTTTGTCCATCAATGTCTTTGTTTTTTTTTTCATTTCTAGTGGACTTAGAGTTGGTCTGTGTAGTGTGTTTTGGTCATGTATGATTGATTGATTGGCTTTTATGTCCTTGCGTCTCCGTTTATGAAATTTCATTGGCTATATGATTCTGATCGGCTATTCTTCTGCGTTTTGTGTAAATAAATCTGCTTTTGTCTCAAATTTACTATCAAATAGCCCGATGCTTCAATAGGACTAATGTGGTATACCGTGTGACTTATTTCAGTTGAGGTAGATTTCTCACTCGCATGGCCGGCACCAGCGACCGTGGATCCCTCATGGAGAACTGGATGCCCCCCACGCCCAGCCCGAGAACACTCATGTCAAGCTTCTTGAATGAAGAATTCAGCTCTGGTCCATTCTCCAGTATTTTCAGTGAACATGGCAGCAACAAGCCCCAGGATCAATCCGAAAAGAGCAGGCAACTTGTGGATTTGAGCGAGGAAGTGCCTGCTCAATCTGCAAAAATCACATTCCAGAGGGATATTTCCCTGCTGCCAAATTTGTTCAATTCTAATCAGAAATCAAACTCACATGGCGGTCTGGCAGAGCGCATGGCTGCTAGAGTTGGTTTCAGTATCCCGAAGATTGATACATCTCGTGTTGGTTCATCCACAGTTATTCAATCACCTGTAGCAATTCCACCTGGCCTTAGTCCAACTACTCAAGTAGAGTCACCGGTTTTTCTTTACAATGCTATGGTATGTCATGTTTCCTTAACTGGTTTGCTAATGTGATATGCTCCTAAGATTCATCTATTAATCGAGGTTGTGACAAACCATACTTTGAGTTAGCATTAAACACATGAAAGTTGCAATTACCAGACGTTTAAGTCTTGTGCAGATAGAAGAACATTGATTTATGTCTACTGTTTTTTCGAAAAGCATTTTATGTCTACTGTGTAGAGCATGGTTTTGTGCAGTATAGGAGCATGTAAGTACAACATCTATTGATGCCTATTATGTAGAATATTGTTGTCCAAGAAATAATTCTCTTGACTGGAAGCTTAGAAGTTTGGTTTCTACTTTGATTGTATAGCTGCTAATTTTAATTCAACAAAAAATAGTCAAAAATATATCTGTGCTTACCATATGATATTTGCAATGCGAATGTAGCTGTAATTGATTATGATCTGTTGCAGGCACAGCCTTCTCCAACAACTGGAAAATTGCCATTTTTGATGGATACAAACGCTAAGTCAACAATACCACCAGCTGCCAAGATGACTGAGAATTGCACATTTGGTAATGACGTTTTTTCCTTCCAACCCCACTTAGGGTCAAACGCACCAAGTTTCTCAACTGTGGAAAAGGTAATTTCCTTGACTGCTAGTGTCTGTCATTATTTCCCTTCCAGTGTTATGAAGTACTGTGTGCTTTATTTTATTGCAGACCTCACCACCAAAATAACTTTCCTCACTTTTTTATGCTTTTATGTGCCTGAAAAAAACTTATGTGGTACAGGGTTATGATGCTTGTCACGAAAACCAGTCCTTGTCAAATATTTATCAGCAGGAATCCAGTCTTCAGTCAAGCTTTACTGCAGTCAAGGATACCACTGATGAAACAATTGCTAAACCGAAGATGTCTGACTCCATGTTTGGTGATAATTATTCTTCTGCTGATGAGGAGGAAGACGATGAGACAAACCAAAATGGAGAATATTCTTCTGCCGCAATTGGCACCCCAGCTGAGGACGGATGTAACTGGAGAAAATATGGACAGAAACAAGTTAAGAACAGTGAGCATCTGAGGAACTACTACAAATGCACACATCCGAAATGCCCTGTCAAGAAAAAGGTGGAGCGGTCCCAAGATGGTCAGATAACTGAGACAATCTACAAGGGTACTCACAATCACCCTTTGCCACCTCCAAACCGCTGGTCAGGTGTCCCTTTCTCACACATCAATGATCAACAAATCAATGTCATAGAGAAGCCTGGTCCGCAGGCAGGACTCAACTCTGCATCTTTGTGGGAAAATGCTAAAAATGGATGCCTCCATGATGTGCAAAGTGATGGTGTTGAGGCAAGACCAGCTGCTTGTCCTCCTGTATCAGCATACGGTGATACATCTATCATGGAGTCCCAAGATGCCATTGATGTCTCGTCAACACTGTCTAATGAGGAGGATGAAAAGGCAACACCTGGCACCATTTCTATAGATTGTGATGCCAATGAAGATGAGACCGAATCTAAAAGAAGGTTAATGTCGTCCTCCACTGAATTAATTACACACAGGCATGATGTTGTGTTCATTTATGGATCCGGTTCTTTTTCAGGAAGCTGGATGCATTGGCTACTGCTACTATTACTACTGCTGCCACAACCAGTACCATTGACATGGGAGCTGCAGCATCGAGAGCTGTCCGGGAGCCTC
Organism: Dendrocalamus latiflorus; assembly: GCA_017311315.1. Lineage (NCBI taxonomy): Eukaryota > Viridiplantae > Streptophyta > Magnoliopsida > Poales > Poaceae > Dendrocalamus > Dendrocalamus latiflorus. Next base: position 9,702,980 of record CM029626.1, read on the forward strand.
GCGTTGTTGTTCAGACAACAAGTGAGGTTGACATCCTTGACGATGGGTATAGGTGGCGCAAGTATGGGCAGAAGGTTGTCAAAGGCAATCCAAATCCGAGGTCAGTTTTGATGCCGTTACCATTTCTTGCATGATCTGATCATGCAGTAGCCATTCTTGGGACTTATGTAACATCTTCTCATTTATCTGCAGGAGCTACTACAAATGTACGCATCCAGGCTGTTCAGTGCGCAAGCACGTGGAAAGAGCGTCACATGATCTGAAATCCGTCATCACTACATATGAGGGAAAGCACAACCATGAAGTTCCAGCCGCCAGAAATAGCGGGCATGGGAGCTCTGGTTCTGGCAGCGCTCCACCATCTGCACCACATGCTAATAGCTCTCAGCGTAGGCAAGAACCACACGCCAGCTTTGCTCAGTTTGGTGGTACCGCTGCTTTTGGTTCCTTCATTCTCCCACCGAGAGGCCAGTTAGGACCAGCGGCAGGCAATTTCCACTTCGGGATGGTCCCACCAGGCATGCATGTTCCAATGGTTGGTAATCCATCAACGATGCAGGGATACCCGGGGCTCATGATGCCGGAAGGAGAGCTGAAGGTGGAGCCAGGTCCGCAATCCGGCTTCCCAGCGGTAAATGCAGCCTCATCAGCTTACCAACAGATGATGAACAGGCCTCCTTTTGGTCATCAGATGTAAAAAAAGTAAAGAGATAGATGTGCTTCAGCTTGTATACATGGTAGCAATCCTACAGCATAGCTTTGTTCTAGTTTTGTCGGTTACTCTTTTTCTTCTGGGCATTTTTGAGGCAAAGAATGCAGAGGGTGATTGTCATATCTTTCGGTTGTAATCAGAAAAAAAAGATAGCTTTCAAGACAATGGAATATGAAAATCAGTCGATCAAAACCTTTGGTTGTGAATACTATGATCATTTGTGTTGTGAGAGTAGCTTATATCATGGGTAAGTGCTACAGTTTCTGCTATGTGAAGCAGGGGGCATAAGGGCATTAGGTTCACTACTGGTTCTTCAGGTCTCAAAACTGACGAAGTTCGCAGGGTAAATCTTGTGAACAGGCTTCAGGTAATCAGGTTGTAGTGGCATGCCTGTGTACGATGCATTTTGTGCCGGTCCATACATTGGAAATAGCATAGAAATTATATCAGGTGCTGTAACGATTTGAATGCAATTTTCTAGGTATCTGAAGGAAGTCTGGGCGCAATTCTGAATTTCTGATGCCGGGAAAGACGTATTGTTCATACTCATAGAACTACTGAATCCTGAAGGGCAAGGACGGACCTATTATAGTTCACGTGTGTTCAGCTGAATATCTAAATTTTTTAGCGAAATACCTTGTATTTAGTAGATATATTTAACATATATATTGATAATGGTACAAATGCTTCATATTTATACCTTCTAATAGATTTTAACCCACTCCTACTCCCACACCTCCCCTCTCCAATTCGCTCAAAAAAACTACAATCTAGCTAAAGGTTTAAGAGCAACTTCAGCAGTAGCCCTCAAAACAGGGCCCTTACTTTTTATTTGAGAGCTCTCCCTACTTTTGAGAGCTCTGTTTTTTGGGCTACACTCCAGCAGGAGCCCTCAAAACAGGACCCTCAAATTCATTCTTAGAGGGGATGACACATAGGACCCACCATCATCCTCATCCTACTTTTGAGGGCCGAGGGGCAAAAAACTCACTCCAGCAGGGTCCCTACTTGAGCCCTCAAAAGTAGGGGCTCCCTCCAGACCCCCCAGGAATGAGGGCTCGAGGGGGAGATTTGAGGGCCCCCTACTTTTGAGGGCTCAAGTAGGGGCCCTGCTGGAGTGAGTTTTTTGCCCCTCGGCCCTCAAAAGTAGGATGAGGGCTCAAGTAGGGGCTCTGCTGAAGTTGCTCTAACTAGAGGGGCGGGTGAATGGACTGTTTAAAATTCTTTCGACAAAAACCGAATTTTATGTAGAATTTAAATTCAAGGTAGTAAATGGACAGTGGCGAGCGCCAAGCGTGGCTTAGCCAGATCGCCAACAGCTAAGGTCCCAAGATCTGGTTGGACGAGGAAGTTGGTATAAATACTCCGTTGTGGCTGGTTGGACAAGGATGTTGGTGCCCTAGTCTTCATTTTTTAGTTAAGAATAAGCCCTCTCACCTCCTCTATGTATGTGTTACGAGCTTGGAGAGAAAAATCTTTATGCATATGTTGCGTTTGGTGGTGAATTTCATATCCATTGAGTTTTGGCACTTGATTCATTCAAGTGAGTATCTCTGTAGGATTGAGTATGGCGAGTCAGAGGGGTGAATGACTCTTTCAAAATTTTCCCCCAAGTATCGGCATAATGCAGTGAAAACACAAACCCTCATACACTCAAGGCCAAGAGCCAAAATCACCAAGACACTGAGACTCAAACTGGTATGACCACTAGCTTTGCTCTGGTCTGACTGCCGGTCTGACCGGTGCTACCAGAACAACACGATTCAAAATGCAAATTCGCAAAATCAAACTCAAACAACAAAGGCAAAGCACAAACAATATCAAATAAACAACAAAGGCAAAGCACAAGCAATATTAAATACTCATCACTCTCATGGGGTTGCTGTCACATGGTCTTGTAGTCTCTGCCTTACTTTTAGAGGTTGCCAACTCCTAAACGGTTTAGAGGAATTGTGTCGGTGATCTCCTCAAGAAGCTTGTGAAAATGTCCAGTGTATTGTGAGTGATGTGATGTTCATCATCTCTGGAGTAGAGAAAGAGCAACCCTAGTGAAATTAAGATGTTTGGCTTAATTTGTATAGCCAGTCCAATTCATTTGGGCCCACCTCAATACGGATTAGGGAAAACCAGTAAGTTTTTGAACACCACGGTAAAACATCATGCATCAATTGTGGTTTACTTTCTTGTGCTCATTTACATTTTGAAAATTAATATTTCTAGAATTAAACTGATTGATTATCACTATAGGAGTGCAAATCTTGATCTAGTTATAGTTTGTTGGTGCACTTAGTTAAAACTAAATGATTTAGGCTTTAATTGAGCAAAACTGATTTGATTTACACTTCCACAACTAAAACTCGGCTTTAGCGAAAGAGAATTTTAAAAGCGTCTATTCACTCCCTCTAGTTGGCCTCCTCGACCTTACAACCACAGGGGTAGCAAGGTAGGCCACACACTTCGACAATAACACAAGAGCATCCCTATTCCTAGGTTCCAAATCCCATATTTCCAATTCAACAATTTTCTTATTTTCTTATATTTTTTCTAAATTATTTGATATATTGTCTGATGAGGATATGACCAATCCTCAAATTATTATTTATCTGTAAATGGTATGGTTACGTCATTATGCTCCTCAAGTATACCTCTTATTTATAAGGAAGAGATTTCGCAGGGAAGTTGTAAGCTCTTCTACGACTACCCGCTGGCCGTAAGCTCTTCTATGACTACCTCTTAGTTATAAGTTCTTCTACAACAACCCGCTAGTCGTAAGCTCTCCTATGACTACTGCTAGTCATAAGCTCTTTTATGACTACCTGCTAGTCGTAAGCTCTTCTACGACTACCCGATAGTCGTAAGTTCTTCTATGATAACCTCATACACATAAGCTCTTCTACGACCTTGGCATAGTCATAAATTATCCTGCAACCACCTTGTGATCGTAGATCCGCCTACAACTGAGCCAAGCTTTGACAGACTTGTCTACGACAACCCAGTGCTTCGTAGGGCTGTCTAGCAAGGCAGTTAGTGAAAGTATTTATTCTCTGGAATAAGTGCGCTTAACTTCACCTTGGTAAAAACCGTTGCACGATGAGCGAGATATCAAGTCTGTAGTAACTCCCATCAGGCAATTATCATTAGAAACGTTAAAGCGTTTATTGGCGAGAAGAAACTACTATCGCCGTGCAAGCTATATAAGGTGGATGTCAGAGAGAAGTGGGGGAGGATCCAGGCCAAACCCAAGGGAGAGTAGCAGTAGAGCAGGTTTTTTGCATTACTTTCTCCATTGTAATTTTGTATTATTTTCTTCTATTGTACTCACTTCTTTGATCAATAGTCAACAGGAAGTAGGGCTATTATTCTTGCTGTAGAAGGCCCAAACCTATATAAAAATCCCTATGTCTTGCCTCTACATGTTGGTAGCTAGGTCCTCAAAAGTTTCCTTGAACCCAAACAAATCATTACGTAAGATCGATGTTAAAATATCGATAGTTGGCGTCGTCCATAGGGAGAACTTCTTCACCACTTCTCTGGTAATTCCTTATCAGCAAGTTATTTTTCTTTTTTATATCCTCATTGCAAGAGAATGGAATGAGGAGAACTGGTTTGACCTGGTGGAATACGCAAATGTTGACATGGATGCCTGCTACGACTTTGAGCAGATGATGTTTTCATCCAACAGTGTGGATATCTCTGGAGATCCATCACGAGATCTCGGAGATCGCACCGAGGGTATGGCTGAGAAGGGATTCTTATCCCCCACAGCATTACGCTCAAAGGAGGAACCCGTTTCCCCAAAGAGCAAGGATCAATCCAACCATGAACAGGACTCGCAACATGACAAGGGGCCTCCCCCTAAGTGTCTGAGTCCTGCCACAGCCGTTAGATTAGACTCAGTGAGTCCTAGAATCTAGCATTTTGGGACTCCACCGGCATTTGGTGGTCGTAACTCTCCGCTTGTCCTTGCAAAGAACGTGGGTAGGCTCCCTGCGAGTTCGCCCATACTCGTAGAGTTCAGCTCCAATGGGAGATAGTTATAACCCAGAATTCCTCTTCTAGGAGGGATTTATTCCATATCGTGATGCACTCTCATTGGATCACTCTTCAAGCGAGGAGGCCTCTGACGGAAGTGGAGATTATCGACAGAAGGTCTTTGCTCTCCCATCAGATACTAATCACTCTCTTGGAGGAAGGCCTGACAGCGCTTTTCGCCGATCACACACTGCGACCCCTCGTGGTGATGGTGAGGAGGCCTCCAGTGATGAACTGGGCAAGTACTTTGATGAGTGTGGGAGAAATTATTGAAATAATCGCTCTCCATTGAGGCAGGCTCAACTAGCCTCAAACGTTGAGGATCCTGAGACTATTCAAAGGAGATTGACCGCCTAGAGGTTTTTGCCTAAGCGTGTCCAGTATCGGTCCGAGGAGGCTTAGAATCTTCAATGCATAAATGATTTGCTCGAAAATCCAACTAAAGAGCTTGCTCGAGCACCAGGCTATGACCACTTTGCTGAAGGAATTGTGCATAGACTCCGAAGCATGATGGCTAAGTTCGAGCAACCTCGTCGACACAACTCCGTGAGCCGAGCAGGTACCACTGCTTCTAGTCATTCTCATAACCACAACTCTAGTCGAAGAAGGGTTCCTTGAATGACTCTGGATCAGGAGCTTTTGGAGGAGATGATCATTCACCAGTTTGAGCAAGAAGTCTGCAGCAGTAAATAGAATACGAGGAGTATTACCCTAGAATGGATGAGACCAGGCATCGTCGAGGACGGTCTCCCAGAGACGGCAGTCATCCTTTCCCGCCAAGGAGGTATCATGATCTTGTTACCGGATGTCGGTCATTCATTCCTGAACTCTGAGCAATACGCTGGCCATCGCGATTTTGACCTGTAAACATGGAGAAGTTTGTGGGATTCAAAATCCCATTGAGTTCCTTCAAATTTACATGACCGCGGTCCGAGCACCAGGAGGAGGAGAGCATGTCATGACGAATTACCTTTTGACTGTGCTCGAGGGATCTGCTCGATCGTACCTACTGAATCAACCACTAAAGTTGAACTATTCGTGGCAACATCTTTGTGATCTTCTTCTGGCCAACTTCCAAGGCACGTACAATCACCCTGGGAAGGAAGACGACTTGCACCGAATGAGACAGAGCAACAATGAGACTCTACCACAATTCATCAGGCATTTTAGTCAAGTTCATAATTGCATTCCAAAAGTTTCTGATGCTTTTGTTATTAGCGCGTTTAAGCAGGGAGTCTGCAATGGAAGGTTCATAGAAGATATCGCTTTGAACCCTCTAACTACTGTCACCGAGCTCTCGAGATGGTTGATCGCTATGCGACTACCACTGAAGCAGTCAAGTGGAGCAAGACCATCAACCATGCCGATCGAGGTACCAAAGAGATAGGCAAAGGTAACAAAGGAAAGGGGAAGGTCAATAAATCTAAGAACAAGGCAAAAGATAATAAGCCTCAAGCTAGAGGTTCTAAGGAGGTCTTGGCCATGAGCAATAAAGAGCCATGAAATCCAAAGTAGCACTCTGATCGGGGCAAGGGCAAAATCCCTACTTGGAAGGACAATAACAATCCTAGGTTGTGTCCCTTTCATAAAAGGGAAGGACATGATCTTCACAATTGCCGAGTTTTCCAACGAAAACTCTATGACTACTACTCCGGCAAAGAACCACTCCCTACACTCCAAGAGTTAGGACAAACGAGTGGTTGGAATCAATCAGATGATGATGAGGAGATGCTGTTTCAAGATCCACAGCATGATCGAGTACATCTATGGAGGATCTTCGATGTATGAGTCAAAACGATAGTATAAAGCTGTTGAGCATAAGGTAAACTCCATTGACCCTTCCCTTATTAATTATCTTTCGAAGTGGTCAGAAGTCACTATCTCTTTTGAGAAGAGTGACTGCCTGATCCCTTCGACTTGACCAAGTCAGTTTCTAATCATGGTCGAGCCCATCATCAACAACTGTCAAGTGAATCGAGTGTTGATCGATGGTGGTAGTTCTTTGAATATCTTGTTTGTAGGTGCTTTGCACAAGATGCAAGTTGCTCATACCAGAATAAAGCTTGTACAATACTCATTTTGTAGGATCGTACCAGGGTATTCGGCCAAGCCAATTGGCCAAGTTTCTCTGCCTGTCACATTTGGTTCTCCAAGCAATTTCAGAATAAAGAAAATCTCCTTTGACGTGGACAATTTCGACATGGCGTATAATGCCATACTCGAACGATCAACTCTTGCACGTTTTTTGATAGTTGTTCACTATGCATATCAATATGTTAAGATGCCAGGTCCCAAGGGAATGATCACAGCTCCCTATGATAAAAAGATGGTGCCTACATGTGACCGCAAATACCTCGAGATGGTAAGCCAATTACCAACTCAAGAAGCAAACAAGGCACAACCTTCGACCAAGCACTCGAAGCCTAAAGCTGCACCGAAACCAAATGAGCAGGTCAAGGAAGTTCTATTGGATCTAGGGGAGCCTTCGAAGATCATTCGTATTAGGGTTTCTTTCGACCCTACATAGGAAGATACCCTCATCACCTTCCTCCGAGCAAACACAGATGTATTTGCATGGCAAGCATCCGACATGCCCGGGGTACCCAGGGAGGTGATCAAGTACAGGCTAGCTTTACGACCTGATAAGAAATCCATAAAACAAAAATTACAGAGGTTTGCACCTAATCGACGGGAAGCTATTAGATATGAATTGGACAAGCTAATAAAAGCAAGTTTTATAAGAGAGATTAATCACTCAGAGTGGTTGGCTAACCCTGTAATAGTTAAGAAGCCTAACGGTAAGTGGCATATGTGTATAGACTATACTGATCTTAATAAAGCTTGTCCAAAAGATGATTTTCCTCTTCCTTGTATCGATCAATTGGTTGACTCTACTGCTGGTTGTGAAACATTAAGTTTCTAGATGCATACTTTGGTTATCATCAAATTACTATGACTATAAAAGATAAAGAGAAGACCGTATTTATTTTGCCATTTGGGATATTTTGCTATGTCAAAATGCCATTTAGTTTAAAAATATTGGTCTGACTTTTCAGCGGTTGATGCAATAGATTTTTTTCCTTTAACTAGGCCAAAATTTGGAAGCCTATGTTGATGATCTAGTCATAAAAAGTATCAAATGACTTAATCACATTTTAGACCTACAGGAAACGTTTGACAACTTCAGAAAACACCGCTTGAAACTCAATCCTGAAAAGTGTGTGTTCAGAGTTTCTTTCAGAAAGTTGCTCAGATTTCTTGTTTCGATAAGAGGTATCGAAGCAAATCCTAAAAAGATAAAGGTCATTGAGCAAATGCGCCCTCTGACCACTAAGAAAGAAGTTCAGAAGCTCACAAGGTGTATGACAGTTTTAAGTCATTTCATCACACGATTGGGAGAAAAATGACTTCTTTTTTTAAGTTTCTAAGAAAATGAGGGTTTCGAGTGGTTGAAAGAGGCTAACACTACCTTTGAGGATGTCAAGAGATATCTTATGAGTACTCCTGTTCTGGTTTCTCCAAAGCCAGAAGAGACGCTCTTAATATATCTAGCTACCACGCCATAGGCAGTAAAAGCAGTACTGGTTGCAGAACACGAGAGCATCCAATGACCAGTCTACTCTGTAAGCGAAGTCTTACACGGGCCTAAGGAGCATTACCCTCAGGTTCAAAAACTCTTATATACCCTCCTCATGTCTTCAAGGAGTCTAAGGCATTATTTTTAGGTGCATAAAATTATTGTGTCACCTGAGTTCCCTTAGGAGAGGTCCTCCAGTACAGGGAAATAGCCGGACACATGGCCCAAATGGTTGGTAGAACTTGGGGCGTTCGACCTCTATTTCATGTCCCGAACGGACATTAAATGCCATATCTTGGTAGATTTTGTCACCAAATGGATAAATCCTGAACCTGTTCAGGATCCTTAGTACGCTTTCCACAACCAATGGACAATATACTTTAATGGGTCACTATGCTTAGTGGCTCAGGGGCTGGGTGGTCCTGGAATATTCCACGGGAGAGACCTTAAAGTATGTCATTCAATTAAACTTTCCAGCCACGAATAACATGACTGAATACAAATGTTTGTTAGCTATCATACGAGCCGCGAAAGCACTTAGGATTCGTCAACTACTCATGAGAGAAGACTCTCAACTAGTCATAAATCAGGTCAAAAAAGAGTACCAATGCTCTAGTATGACCATGTCTGTAACATCCCAAATTTTGGAATGTTCGAAAATTGTGAAGAATTTAAAATTTTATTTGCATCTTATTAGCATTTGACATTTTTGACGAAACCTTATTTGGATTTTCCCAAGTTTTGTGTTGAGCAAATAATAACTGGAGTTAATTCTCGAGCACACAATAAGTAATCATGACAATAAAGGATACCAAATAATTTAAATGTGAGTTTAATCTCTAAAAACTTAAATTTGATTTAATTAATTAGAGCAAAGCTTTATTTAAAGATCAGAGAAAAGAAAATAATTAAAATCAAGCATTTATTCAAGTTTAGCTCAACCATCATACCAAAAAGGAGAGTATGACCTAAGAATTTAAATAAAGAACTGGTGAGTTCAGCCATAAGGACTTAATTTGAATTTAAGTTATTAAATGGACAAAAATGCAGCTTGAGAAATATATATATATATATATATATATATATATATATATATATATATATATATATATATATATATATATATATATATATATATATATATATATCCAAAAGTATAGCAAGGGATATCAGAAACTCGTACTTAAGTAATTGAACTAGGATTCACATTTTAAATATGATGCAAAACTTGATAAACCTGAAAGTCAAATTAAAAATCAAGATTTTAAAATGTGCCTAGCCCTTCCTTTCCTTTTCTCACTTTTTCTCCCCTCCCCTCTCTCTTCCACGTGGGCTCCGCGCTCCTACCCTCTCTCCCCTCTCCCTTACCCTGCCGCTGGGCCCCCCGACCTCTCTCTTCTCTTCCTTCTCCCCTCCCCTCCTTTTTCTTTCTTTTGTTCCTGCGCTGCTTGCCGTGCACCTACCCCATCTTCTGCGCTCGTCATCCCAACAGCCGGCCCCGCCCCCTGGCACCAACCAGCCCGCATCACTACTTTTGCGTCACCGCACCTGCCCCGTTGCATCGCCACGCCAAGCGCCATGCTTTGCACACATCACCCTGCTATGGCCATCGCCGTCACTCTGCGCACGCACGTCGCCCGGCCATGCCGGCGCCCACACCATGCACTGAGCTCTGGTCTTCGGCCACAGTGTGTCTCCGCAATCCCTTCCCGCGCTATAAAGCAGCCCCGGTTCCCCCCTTTTTTGCCTTCCCCCTCCTTGCTCCCTCCACTGCGAAACCGTGCCCGTGCACGGGCGTCGCCGCCTCATGCCGCCTCGGCCGCTTCGGCGATGCCATCCCCATTTTGACCGCATCACGGCGAGGCTCCACCTTCCATCTGCCTTCTCTCCAGGTTAATCAAACTCTCGTTCACCTGAGCTCACGCACCGCCCATCTTCCCCGTCGTCGGCCAAAATCGCCGCCGCCGCCTCTATTTCCTGCCCGTCGCACCTCGGCTCGATTTCCTTCGCCAGGAGCATCACCAAGTCGTCGCCGAGCTTCCCCGAGCACCGCCTCGCTCCCCCCGCTGTAGCCCACCGGCGACGCGAGCTCCTCTGCGCCGCCACTCTCGCACGACGCCGGCCCACCTCGGCCTCCCTCCGGCCACGCCAGCTACCTAGGTAAGTTCCGCAGGCCTCCCTCACGCTTACGCGCCTGCCAAATCCTCCTCCCCTCCACGCCAGTGCCACCACCCTGAGCCCACCTCGCCGCCAGCCGCTTCGAATAGCCGCCCGCCCACCTCGCCGCCGCTCCGGCCAATTCATCGCCACCACTAGCTTCCCTATTTCCTGTACACCCCATTTTGGCGGTCACCCCAAAATTTGATTAATATAATGTTTAGACGATGCAAGGGGAGTTGTTTGATCGGTGGATTAAATAAATGATGTCACTCGCTGTTTGGAGTCTTAGACAGCAATCAATAAGGAAGGTGTATTTTCGGTGGATTAAATCAATTATGGCAATCGCTGCGTGGAGTTTAGGCAGTAACAATAACACTATGATGAAATAATAATAATGCTACTAAAAGCAATTTATGGAAAATAAAATAACCCGAGCCTCTCCTTTGATAAGCCATGCATACTATTTATTTGCATCCTGTGTATTGGCTCGCGGAGCACGGTGGTTTGTGCTCACACGCTCTCACAACAAATCCAGAATCAGGAATCAGATCACTGCGCTTCAGCAACACTATTGATCATGGTGGCAAAGAAGATGAAGGTGTCAAGGGCTAGGTCGCGAACCCCCAGTCGGCTGCCTGTGGACACGTCTTGCGGGTCCCACCTATGTGTTTCGTTTTCGCTGCTGCAAGTTGATGTTTTGGCTGATCAACCCGTCAGTAAGTCTACTATTATATTTACGCTTACACATGATATGTACTTTGATATTCAGAACTGTAATCTGTGAGCACTATCTACTGATCCAGGGAATAGTGCGGTGGAATCACAGAGGATTCTGGATTGTAAAATCTGGGGCCTACAATGTCTCAATACTTGTCGGGAGTCAAAGCTTGAGAGACATTTTTTGGTTTCGAGATACAATATATCCATCGAAAGGATAATCTTCTTGTGGACCAGTTGGCTCGAATAGCTTCTTCCCGATCTCAAGTACCAACAGGAGTCTTCTTGGAGCAACTCCAGAAGCCACCTCTGGTCAAAACACCGGAAACAACTCCTTATGAGACAACCTCTTTTGAGTATGAGGATACTTGGATTAGACCCATCTACAGTATCTTCTGAAGGGATCTGTAACCGACGATGATCTCAAAGCAGATTGTTTATCTCGCAAGGCCGAAATGTATACTTTGATCGATGGGGTACTCTATAAAAGGAGTACTCAAGGGGTTCCCATGCGATACATTCCATAGAGAGAAGGATTACAGCTCCTTCGAGACATCCATGGGGCATCTGTGGAGCTCATGCTTCTCACAGAACACTGGTCAGAAAAGCCTTTCAACAAGATTTTTACTGGCCAATAGCCCTCAATGACACCAAAGAGCTGGTTAAGAAATATGTACAATGCCAGTTTATAATAGGCAGATACACCAACCAACTCAGGCTCTACAAACTATTTCTTTATCTTGGCCTTTTGCGACCTGAGATTTAGACATCCTAGGACTGTTTCCAAAAGCATCAGGGGCTTCCAATTCTTTTTTGAAGCTATTGATACGTTTACAAAATGGATTGAGGCCAAACCTGTGAGTGGGATGACAACGGAATCCACTAAAAGGTTCAAAATAAAGAGTGTGATTACTCAATTTGGAGTACCAAGTTGAATAATAATAGATAATACTAAGCAATTTTTTAGTGCAAAATTCTAAGAATTTTGCGATGAATTGGGTACTAAGTTATGTTTTGCCTCTATCATCCATCCTTAAAGCAATGGGGCAGTCAAAAGAGCGAATGGCCAAATAATGCAGGCAATTAAGACTTGAGTCTTCGACTAGCTTGTAAAGTGTTAGAGAGCTTGGGTGCAAGAATTACCCTCAGTATTATGGGCAATTCGCATGACTTCTAATCATGCAATAGGAGAAACTCCTTTTTTCCTAGTGTTTGGGAGCCGAAGCCATGCTTCCCTGGAACTAAAGATTAGGTAGACACAAGATGAGAGCTTCGACAGCTCCAATCAAGAGCAACTTCAAGCGGGCAACATTAACCTACTCAAAGAGAATAGGAATCAAGCCTTAATCCAATTGGTAGTCTATCAACAAACCATGCGTAGATACTACAAGCATAAGGTCCAACCTCGTAGCCTTGTTGTAGATGACTTGGTATTAAAAAGAATTCAGCCACAGTCTAATCGGAATAAGCTTTCCCCTAGGTGAGAAGGTTCTTACACTGTGGTCAAAGTTACATGACCAGGCTCAATATAGCTCACCATGGAAGACGGCCAGATCCTCACAAATTCTTGGAATATCAACCAATTGTGTAAGTTTTACATGTAATACAGGCTCAGTATAGCTCACCATGGAAGACGGCTAGATCCTCTCAAATTCTTGGAATATCGACCAATAGCGTAAGTTTTACATGTAATACTTCTACTATTTTCAATAAAATTTCAGTCTTTTCAATATTTATTGTCATATATGGAGAAGAGTTTTTTTAAGTTTGTTCGCACACCTCTGGTACATTCAATATGTTTAAGCCTGATCGGAGGAAGAAACAACACCTAGCCAAAGTCTCTCCTCTCTGCACGTGGTCCTCCCCACTAGAAGGAGCTTCCTAGCGTCGCATCGTTTCTAACTCTTGCTATCAACAAACAACAATTGAGTTAACCACATAAAGACGAATGAACAAGATCCTTAAGCGTTTGTCTTGTTTCCATTTATGACTTCAATTTAATTAAACTTGGTCGAAGAAAGATAACATCACCTAATCAAAGTCTCTCCTCTCTGCATGTGATCCTGCCCACTAGAAGGAACCTCCTAGCGTTGACTCATTCTTGACTTTTGCTACCAGTACATGACAATTGAAGTCAACAACGGTAGTTGGATGAACCGCTCTGATCTCTACATACCTTATTCTGAGTGTTTATCTTATTCTTGCTACGCCTTCGATTTGATTAACCTGGTCAAACAAAGGTACATCATCTATTTGAAGTCTCTCCTCTTGCACGTGGTCCTACCTACTAGAAGGAGCTTTCTAGCGTCGACTCATTACTGACTTTTGCTACCCAAAAAATGACAATTGAAGTCGACAACAATAATCGAATATACTGCTTTGATTTATACTTACCCTATTCTCTACTATTTGCCTAGTTTATTCATATAAACTAAGTAAATAGTCAAGAGCTAGGATAGAGTTATTCATATAACTTCAATTCTTAGTTGTACTTTCATTTTCTTTTATTTCTTTTTTGTCTTACGAGTACTAACTACTCAACAAGATGAATTGCAAGAAAAAGAAGATGAATTTCATTAAGGTTTGTTTTCACAAGATTCCCTGTTGCAAACTATTTTGACGAAGGAGATCCAACTCATATCTCCTCCATGACCTTCCTAACGACTGGTTCCATCTCTTCGATCAGACGAGTTGCTTCTGCTTCAGAGCAGTCAAAGTCGTAGTTGATTGGTCGAAGATTGAGGCTTGGGTTGCATGCCTTGAGTTTTGCCAAGGCATAGCTTACAGCACCTTTAACCGCTTCTCATAGTGAATCAGCCTGGTTGGTCTTTAGAGTGCTTATGAGCTTCTCTAAGGCTCTGACTTGTTGCCCGATCGTACTTGCATGAGTGGTCGTGGTGTTCTCAAAAGGAGTAATCTTCTCAGTACTAAGCCCTCTGTGTAGATCGTTTAGGAGAGAAATGTTATCCTAAAGAGCTATCTTCAATGATTGTGTCTCCTCCTGGCTATGAGTTGAAGCCTCTACAAGTCACTTTGTTTTGACTATAGCTTCTGCAAAATAGAGTGAGACTTAGTCAGGAAAAGCACCATATAAAAGACAGGTTAGTAAAAACTAGTCGAGGGTAAAGATTTCCTTACATACTAGTTGAGACTCAAGCTTCTCAACTTCATCCTTATGCTAGTCTTGCAACAACTTGATCCTCTGGTTTCTCTCTTTCTCGATACGAGTAAGCTCACTGATCACTTTGGTCTTTTCATTGACCTCAGTGCGCAACTTATCTATTTTGACCTCTTTATCTATAGAAAAGAAAAAGAGTTAGAGAAAAACAAGAATGACATCCGAATAAATGGTCGTAAGTTTAGAACTTACTGTTTATTTCGGCCTGTAAATTGTCAGTTGTAGATAGGGTCTTTTCATCACTCTTAAGCATGTAAAGGTCAAAGAAAGACATGTAGAGCTGGACTAGTAGTCAACAGAAAAAGATTGCGCATGCCACTAGCTTACCATCTCTTCGCCTATTCTCGAAGTTCAGCATTTTCCTCCCTCAAGAGCATGAGTTGTCTATGGTATTCTGTCATAGTTGCCATGTCTTTCAAAGCTCTCTGGATAAGGGAAGACAATGAGAAGCGATAAAAGCCAATTACAAAGCACCAAATGCTTATGTTCATGCTTGTAAGAGCAAATTTGGCAAGTACTCAGTAGGAATCATCTAATCGATCAAGCTCTTCGATCTTGTTCCACCACACCTTCTCAAGGTGATCGTCATCAAAGACATTCCCCTTATCAGGAATATTTTTGGGATGAGGAACTCAGTCGACATGAACAAGATCCTACTACAAAAGCAGGATTAAAAAGCAAAGAGAAGAAATTAGGCTCTTCTTCTTCTTCAGCCATACCTCCCTCGAGGAGAAGAATCGCCTTTGTTTCCGTTCCGACCACGTTGGTGGTCATAGCTGCTCCTGCCTCAATAGCGGTCTCTGCCATTGCCACAATGGTTATTTCTTCGACCATTTTCTCTGCAGTCTTTTCAACTATGGGGAGAATGGCAAGGGCCTTCTCGATAGAAGCATCACTAGATGATGGGAGAGCCAGGCTAGTGACACAAAAATAGAAGTGAATTGGCATTTCAAAAGGCTAAAAAGGGTAAAATGCTAATCTAATGCTCTTATTTGCATACCTTGTTTTCTTAGCACTGATGTTGAATTTCGAAAGAAGCTTCCCTAGGGAAGGTATCTTCAATTTCTTCTTTACGACCACGTCCGGTCGTTGAATGGCGGGGTCCCCTATGACCACGTCTAGGCATAGACCCTGAGCATCTATTGTTACTTTTTCTTCCTCTAGCCCTTCTCGATGGTCAGGACCAGTTTCAACTGCCTGAAAAATAGTCTCCTTTTCGATCACAAGTTCTGTTGCTACAGTAGTCTCCTTCATAAAAGATAAAAAACTATTCCAGTTTTCCTTTTCGAGTCACTTAATAAAGCCTTGCGAAGCGCCAACTGAGACAGTTTTGTCATCATAATAGAAGAGTACCTTGATCTTAGGAGCCGGTTGCTTTAGTACAGCCGCCCCAATTCCCTGCAGCAGCTATGTTTGTATAAAACTCTCAATGGGGGCAGACGGAGGAAGAAAGGAAGGAGCGGTGCTCGAACTCTCACCTTGCTTATCGACAGCCTTGGTTAGTTGACGCTTCTTGGTTAGGGGAGCTTTAACCTCCTCCATCTCTTGTCCAATTACCATCAAATCGACCTCTTGTCATTTTGGTTTTCCATGCCAACATTCTACAGTAGGAAAGAATGTTGAGTACTCATAGTTTACAACTACGAAAGCCTAAAGAGGAAGTCGAATTTCGATTACCTTTAGATGTTCATTTCTTTCCTCGGAAGATACATCCGCCAAGATGCAAGGAGCCTTCTCACAAATTGCTTTGACTCAAGAATCAATCTCTCCCAAAGCAAGATCCGCATAGATAGGTAAAAGTGGTTAGTAACCAGAACTCAAAATCTAGAGAACGAGTTGTATTGTCATTTACCATTCTCATAGTCCCTAGTCATGTCCTTGGCCCCCCGAGTATATCCACATTTAGGTTGATTATTTCCTCTTCGGGAACCATTCCAAGTAGATAGATTGGTGGGAATCGATTCGTATTCCTCTGCTTGAAGCTGGTGTGCTTTTTTCTACTCAAGCGAAATTACCCTTTTGACCAAGTTTGTTTCTGGTCAAATCAAATCAAAGAGTCACTGCTTTGGATCTCCATTCATCTTGAAGTTGGAGGGCTAGATGACGAGGATATGACCAATCCTCAAATTTTTATTTACCTGTAAATTGTATGGTTACGTCATTATGCTCCTCAAGTATACCCCTTATTTATAAGCAAGAGATTTCGTAGGGAAGTCGTAAGCTCTTCTATGACTACCCACTGGTCGTAAACTCTTCTAAGACTACCCGCTGGCTGTAAGCTCCTCTATGACTACCTGCTGGTCATAAGTTCTTCTACGACAACTTGCTAGTCGTCAACTCTACAACTACCCATTAGTCGTAAGCTCTTCTATGACTACCCGCTAGTCATAAGTTCTTCTATAATAACCTCGTACTCGTAACCTCTTCTATGACCTTGGCATAGTTGTAAGTTATCCTATGACTGAGCCAAACTTTGACTGACTTATCTACGACAACCCATTGCTTCGTAGGGCCTGTCTGGCAAGGTGATTAACGAAAGTATTTATTCTCTGGAATAAGTGTGCTTAACTTCACCCTGGCAGAAACCGCCACACAATGAGCGAGATATTAAGTCTGTAGTAACTCTCATCGGGTGGTTATCATTTGATACGTTAAAGCGTTCATTGGCGAGGAGAAACTACTGCCGTCGTGCAAGCTATATAAGGTGGACGTCAGCGAGAAGAGGGGAGGATCCGGGCCAGACCCAAGGGAGAGAAGCAGTAGAGCAGACTTTTCGCATTACTTTTTCCATTGTAATTCCACGTTATTTTCTTCCATTGTATTCATTTCTTTGAGCAATAGTCAATAGGAAGTAGAATTATTATTCTCGCTGTAGAAGGTCTGAACCCGTATAAAAAACCATGTGTCTTGCCTCTGCGTGTTGATAGCCAGTTCCTCAAAAGTTTCCGTGAACCCAAACAAGTCATTACGTAAAATCGATATTAAAACATCAACATTGTCTTTAATATGAATAATTTATACTTTAATTTTTATTACTATAGGTCTCTAATTTTTTATTAAATAATATTTTACATTAATTTTGAATATCTATTTTGAAAATCCTAGGTCCGCTGCAGCTGAAGGACTGCGTTGTCTGTTCTGCATGGAGCAGAGAACAAACTAACGAGGACGTCTCAGAAGCCAGAACTAAACCTGGACTCGTACGGATGCACGCGTCGCTCGTCGGCGACGGCGCGAACGTGTGCATGTGCCGCCATGTCGTGCCCGGACTCTGCTACGGATCGGGGTTTGCATAGCATACGTGAAGTGCCACGTCGGGTTCAGTAGGTGGGGCGCCTTGTCACCGACCCATCGAACACTACGACCTCGTCGCCGGCCGCCACGCCGTGCCACTCGAACGACTGCGCCTCGTCCATCACGCTCTGGTGGTGTATGAAGAAGTAGGCGCCGTCGAACGGCAGCGGGAACCCGGCCGCCTCGCCGTCTTTGCGGCTCTGGAGCTTCCGCTTGATGTCCTGGACGGTTTCGAAGAAGCCCACCTCCATCTTGAAGGTCTCCTCCCCCGAGCACACGAAGGTCACATCCATGGCCGGCTAGCTAGCTCAATGTGATACCAATGTAGCAGTAGCAGGCTAGCAGCAAGCGTGGACGTGGCATGGTATATATATATCATGGTGATTGGTGAACTGAGAATGCGCTACGTGTGAATCTTGGATTTGGCTGCCTGCTCCTTTCTGTTGCTACCTGCATGAATTTTCAGTCAACATCCATTGGCTTTCTTCAGATTGTGTTCATGATCAAGATGCCTGAACTTGTTGCTATCATGCAAGATGAGGCTATGGTCCTTTCCTCCCTTCACAAATGGGCATGCCAAAAATATGCAATTAAACTGACATGCTGTCCTTGCAGGTGGGAGTTTCTGGCTGGGTTGGTTCAGTTCCAACGGTTTGGATGCTGGTGGAGCTGGTGGGCTGGTTTGGGTTGGCCAACGGTTTAGACGGGTTGGGCTGGCTTTGTATGGGCCTTAGGGCAGTCTCAGTAGGGGTTTTATGGAGTTTCATAGGTATTAAATACGCTGATATGGCACTGTATTGATGAAGAGAGAGATGATAAAAGTTTCATGGGAGTAGAGAGAGTTTCATGGGGATGAAACTCTTCTGCACTGTTTCCAAAATATGGGTGTGTTGGAAACTGGGACATGAAACCTCCACTGAGACTGGCCTTAGTGGGATTCCAATGTTTGGTCTGCTTTTCATGAGCTTGCCGCCGAGAACTGAAGGGAAAGAAGCACCCAGTCAAGACTCTGAACAACATATTTCTATCCCACTCATCTCAAATACCACAAACTAATAGAACATGATTAGAAATCAACGAAACATATACACACACAAGGTATTTATACTAATATTAATATTACTATCAAGTTGGAAGTGCCATTTCACACTTAATTAAATATACAAATTGAAACAACTGACATGTTCTGGTCCATAGAGCCACAATCCAAACTAACTGTCCATTGCTATACAAAAGCTCTTATATGCAGCTATTCGTTGGTTAGAACAATTAATATATGAAATTGCATCCATAAAAGAATCAATACAAGCATTTAATCTTTTTAAACCAGATTTAACAATAAAATTAATAATATGACAAACACAATATTGATGCAGTAAGAAAGACTATATATAAGTATTAAACAAAGGAGTGAGAATTTCTATAGCCTTAGTGTTTGCAACTGCATTATCTAAAGTTATCGAAAAAACTTATACGTGACGCCAAAATCTTCTACAACTTTAATAATGTATTCTACAATATTTTCAGCAGTATCTGAAACATTAATTAATTTAAATCCTACAATTCTTTTTTCCATTACCCAGTCGTCATTAACATAATGAGCAACAACACTAATATAATCCTCCCTAGGCCTACCACTCCATATGTCTGATGTCAAAGCAATAGAGAGTGCATACGTATGAAACATTTCTTTCAATTTTTCACGACAATTGTTATAATATTTAATTAAATCTCTAGTTATGGTTTGCTTAGATACAATACTAAATCGAGGGTTATGAGTAGTCCTAATATATTTTTAAAGAATAACGGCTATTTTCACTAGGCCCGGCCGTGCCATACCGGCATGGCTCGTTTACACCTGTTGGAGCCCGGCAGGGCCAGGTTGTGCTGTGCCATGTCGGCCCGCTGTGCCGCTCCCCCGGCCCAGGCACGACATGGTCCACCAAGCCATGCCAACACGGCCCACGAGCTAGATAGGCCATGCCATGCCTGGGGCAAACCTACAGTGACGAGCCGCGGGCCGGCACGCTAAGGCCCGGCCTATTGGACACCACTACTCATGAGCAAATTGTGATAGTAGAACATGCAAAAGTCCTTTCCTTTACCAGTAAGTGTCATCACTGTCTACTTAGGCTCTATCGAGAGTTGTTTCGCCTTTTGGAAGTAGTTTCTTCGAAAATCAACTACTTCTTAGAAGTGTCTTTCTGTCCTGTTACTGAAGCTATTCTGGTAACTTGTGAAGAATCTTGATAGTTTGTCATATATATTGAGTTGCATACATTAGCCAATTTATCAAAAAAAAACATAAACTAATGAGAAAAGACGGACAATTCACTTATACTTCAACACCCCCTTACGTGTAGGTGTGCCTAAGATGTGGAATAGAAGTGGGCTGCAATTATTTTTTTAATTGCGCCAACTGGTTCTTGAACTCAAGACCTCTTGGCTCTGATACCATATTGAGTTGCATGCACCAGCCAGTTTACCCAAAAACTTAAGCTGATAAGGAAAAATGAGTAATTCACTTTAACACCCTCTCAAGCTCCCTTCGGTCTAAGACGTAAAATAGAAGTGGGTTGCAATTATTATTTTTAATTGCGCCAGCCGAGTCTTGAATTTAAGACCTCTTAGCTCTAATATCATATTGAGTTACCATATTGAGTTGAATGTACCAAATAGTTCACCTAAAATCTTAAAATACTAAGGAAAAACAAGCAATTCACTTATACTTCAACACTCCCCTCACGTGTAGGCTCCCTCGGGTCTAAGACGTGGAATAGAAGTGGGTTGTAATTATTTTTTTAATTGCGCCAGCCGGGTCTTGAACTCAGGACCTTTTGGTTCTGATACCATATTGAGTTGCCTACATCGGCTAGTTTATTCAAACGCTTTAGCTAATGAGGAAAGACGGGCAATTTACTTATACTTTAACACTTTCCTTCACATGTAAGTTCTCACATGTCTAAGACGTGGAATAGAAGTGAGCTATAATTTTTTTAATTACGCCAACTGTGTCTTGAACTCAAGACATTTTAACTCTGATACCATATTGAGTTGTATGTATTAAATAGTTTATCTAAAAACTTAAGCTGGTGAGGAAGTACGAACAATTCACTTTAACACTGTATAAGTTAGTCAGTGCAAAAATGGGATATTTACGAAGTCTCTGTGACTGTGTCGTGTGCTTTCAGCAAGTTTTATTTACTTTAAGCAGAGAAGCAAGACAATGGGCATGTTTTTTTTGGCTGAAACTTATGGTTTTTAGTTGCGGGTTGTGGCTTTTGGGCTGTTCGTACGAGAGGTTACAGAGTAACAGAAACCTCACGTGCGGTTTTTACCGATATAAATGAAGTTAGTACAGTATATACTACAATTAACTAGTAGACCCTATTTTGAAAATGTATTCTGTTTAAAAGTTAGTTATTATAGAAAAACCAAAAAACAGATTTTAGAAGCTGAAAAGAACATGCCTATTAATGTGTCCTCCTGTCCGGTATCTGCACCTGGTCACCTAGCACTTCATTTGTCGAGATCCAAACTTGGCCTGATTAAAAAAAACGTCCAGAACGGCCATGTTTGTTTCGTGTTTTCTTTCAGCCAAAGCATCGTTACTTTGTGTAAAGAACTTACTGGTGAAATGTCACACTGACAGAGATCTTAAAATTGCTCGTAAGTCATTGACATTTTTTTCCTTGGAAATTGTCTCCAAGACTCAGCAGCAACATCGCGGAGTGAAAGTTGCATCAAACAGTTACACAAGGGATTTGCATCAAGCAGTTACACAAGGGATAAAAAAAAGGTACATATATCTTAATATTCCTCGCTGCAGTCGTCTGCTAAAATGTTCAGCAGAAACACACAATTCCACCAGCAGAATCACAGAAGTAGTGATTTGCACGTAACATCTCTAAATCACAGGAGTCATCGTATATAGAACTTATCCCGAGCGAACTCTCGTGACAATTTCATCTGGAAATTTCAGGAGTGAAATGTAAGAAACAGAACTGTACATGGCTAGTTAGCAACTCAAGTAGTCAAGTTACATATGACCTCACATAAAACTAGCTATTTTTTCTGTTCACTAACAAAAATGTGTCGCAGTCAGGAATGCTGAGTATTGACACAGAAAAGAACCAAATATAAATTATATTATTCAGCTCACAGGGTTCTGCATCATCTCAGATTTTACTCCTGTATCTAACTAGCTTTGCCAATGTCTCCTGAGCAGCCAGTGTCTGGGCATGGTCATGGCCAAGCATGACCGTCCGGATGCTGATGCAGGTTCTGCAGAGCTCCTCACCACTGTCAAATAACCCGCCTCGCAGCAGCAGCTTCGCCCTTGTCTCAAGCAACGTTGCCTTGAGTAGTGTCACCTCATGCCAGACGAATTCCTCCACATGTTTGTGTGTTTGCAGTTTCTTCTTCCAGCAGAGTGATCCATGATTCAAGTCCTGTACCCGTGATGCGAGTGACTTCTCTGCATCCTCGAGGATGTTGGTGCACACCTTGAGCAATTCCAATGCCGAACTGCACTGGGAGAATGTCATGAACGCTTGGATTGCCAGGGGCAGCGCCATTTTCTTGATGAAGTGCACCATGTCGGCTGCCTTAAGTTGAACAACAGGTGGCTCAGACTTGAAGCCAAACACGAGAAATGCGCTAGCCCACATATGGTCCAAGTACACAGACATATTGCCAGTCCTTATCACACCCGATACCGCTGCAGTTGCTGGTGCCAAACTACCTCTGATCTTGCCGAACAGCTGCATGATTGGGTGAAATTGTATCCAACAACCTGGATGCTGAGTTGTTTTTCGCGCCAAGCCAAACTTTACTAGTAAGAGTGCTGACTCCACCTCAGCCTTCCTTGTCTGTGGAGGTAGAAAGCAGTGCGTGCCGCACAAAAATGCTGTCTTAAGGGATTCACTCCACAACTGAATGCTATTGGCTTTTGTTGGCAACTTGCTGGCCATGACAGCTAGTAGTGTTGATGACATGGGAGCTGGAGCTAACCAAGAACCAACTGTGATCATCCTGATGGCAAGGCTACCTCCTTTCACCCGGTCCATCAATGCAAAGCAGAAGAGTAATACCTTAGTTAGGAAATAATTGCTATGCCATAAGCTGTCATCATTGGCACTGAGTACAAGCATGTTATCATTCAACGATATCCTCTCAGCAGCCTCAAACAGCATAGAAGGAGTGATCGTCAACTCGGACAGCAGAGAACCAACAACCCACAAGCCAAAGCTCAGTCGGCCCAACTGCTCATCAAATTTTCTAAGAACATCTATTTCCTCGGGAGGATAGTCCTTCTTCCTTGTCCCCCTTATCACGATCATAGCATCGAGGAATGAGAGCTGCGGCAGCTGCATTGGTTCAAGGTTCATCACACGTGGTAGTTGAGTTGTCACAATGACATGGCTCGCTCCAGTGTTCCAAGGTATGAAGTCTTGCAGGTCCTTCCCTTCCCACCAATCCCTCTCGCTCTCGAGGTTGTCAATGATAAGCAAGTAGGGCACATCCCTGAAAAGCTCTCGCTTCACCCTTCGGAATGCATCAAACTCTTGCTCCTCAAAGCTCCTAATCCTGCCCCTCTCCTTCTCAGCCTCAGCACTGATATCCAATCCCAAACACATTGACAAATTCAGTATATTCTTCCTCAAGTACCTGGCCTCACCTCCAATCCACAGCACCATCTTGTACCTCTGTGAGTACCGGTATGCAAACTCCAATGCTAGCTCGGTTTTGCCAATGCCTGAAATGCCATTGATGCAGATCACACTGGCATTGCCATGATCCTTGCTGTTGCACCTGAATCTTGACTTCCTGTGCTTTGATCTCTGCATCTGAAGGCTTCTTCCTTTCCCTAATGGCAGCTCGATCATTGGATCAACCAATGCCTCCGGTGTTTGCTGCTTGCACTTGCGTAACTCCAAGCTGATGAATCGGCCATTAGATGTCCTCACTGTGTCACTCTCCTCATCAGCAAATCCATCTGACACACCACTGGACTCACAGCTAGGCATGGCACCCCGTGGGAACACATCTTCGACATCCCCCGCACACCCAAAGAACATGCCTTCAATCTCAAGGAGCTCCTTCTCCCTTCCAACAAAATGCTTGTTGCGCGGAAATGGCAAACCCTCAGTCCCCTCACACTCCTTTTCACCAATAGTCCCTCGACCAAGCTTCGATTGCAGCACATTGACTGTCCTTGACACACAGCTCCTCCAATTGCTCTCATCTGACTCAAGCTTGAACTCATGCCACCGCATTAGCCCCTCAAATGCTTCCATCCCCTCCTTACCTTCCAATTTGTCATCAAACAGCCCGGCAATGTCCGACACTCCGGTGTCAAACAAGATAGGCACCAAGTTCCTCTTCTGAGCAAAGAACCGGATCTCCTCAAGGCTGAAAGGATTGAGGAAGCTAGGCATGGTGACAACCACGACGCCGAAGGTCACTGAACAAATAATCCGGTCTGCAATCTCGTGGCTCTGCCCGTCAGAGTACCTAGCCCGGTCGGCCATGAAAGAAGCGATGCCTTGTAGCTCGAGCTCCGACTTGAGCCACTTGCAGAACCTACTGAGGGCAATGCCTTGGCCATGGAAACCAATGTACACATCGCAGCTCCGGAGCTTGGTGTTGGACATCGGCGACGCCACGACGCCCCGGGTGAACGAGACGCGCGGCACGGGGAAGGAGAACGACACGCGCGCCGGCGCGCTGCCGCCGGAAGCCATGGGTGGGTCGATGCCGCGAGAATCGTAGAGCTCCGACGGCGGCGTGCGGGAGGAGCTCGGCGCGCCGGTGTCCTCCGAGTGGAACCCATCCGTGCAGGACGCCGGCGAAGGCACAGCAGCGGTGGCGGCGGCGGCGTTGGAAGCCTTGGTTTCTTGATGCCGCTGCCGCTGCCGCTGCGGCGGCGGCGGCGGCTCGGCGACTCGAGGGGAGATGTAGGGAGACTGCAGCGCCGAGACGAACGCGGAAGACGGCGGCGACGGCGAGTTGAGGTAGGGCGAGATGGAGATGACCGGCGAGATGGGGTTCGACCAGTCAGAGCTGCCGCTGCATCCGGCACTAGTCGTCTTGATGGTGAGGGACTTTGTGGCAATGGGGATGTCTTCGGGCACATCAAGAAAACTTGGAGCCTTTTCTTCTCCTTCCATGGTCAATAAGTAGGAAGTTTTCGTGACAAGAACTTCATAATTGGCCCTCCTTTTCCTGTCACAAATGCATCAAAACAATTTTTTTAAAAACTGGAATCAGGATAAGAATGAAATTGCATCGAATTCAGAAGTCAGAATGCCCAGTCTAAAAGGTTGCAAGAACTTGCAACCAAACCAGAAGATAGAGATGCAGCAGTTGAAACAGTACTAACCTGATTCATAAAAATTGCCAAAAGAAAAGGTAACTTGAAAGAACCAATTGCTCATTCAACAAATTGCCTAGAAACAGACTGCAGGGACTAACCAGTAGTAGCCCTACAAGCCTTCAAGAATCCAATGCCATTAGCAATGTGAATGCTGACCAGCAGAAGCTTCAGGAATCAACACCGACAGGAAAGCTCGGATTTGGACTAAAAATGGTCAACTTTTTGGCTATTCAAACCATAGAATGGTACTCCTCTTATGATGATGTTCCACGGAGGAAAGGAAAGGGGGTGGAGTCCCTATATGCCAAGCAAGTAGGTTACACCTTGAACTATCCTGAGTCTTGAGAATGGGAGTACTGGAGTCTGGAGATGATAATAAAGGAACAAACTGGGTGCGCACCTGACATCAAAAGGCGCAAAAGAAAGCCCAGAACCGCAAAAGGACCATTAGACCGGCCATTTCCAATCAGAAGGAAAAGGCAGTGTGACCGGATGCAGCAACACCAATGCTTGGAAAGATCGGATGAACTCGAGGCATGGGTGTCAAATCAAATGCGGCTTCGTGGTCATGGAAAGCAGCAAGCAGGGAGCACGGCGAAGTCCAGGTAGAGGCAGCCCGTCTTTGTGGTACTCTGTGCAAGCAGGGATGATTGAATGCCTTATCTTTGTGGGACTCAAATCAAATGAATGGTACCTAGGATGTTTCATTGATTATCACTTTGAGCGTCCTGCAAGGAGACTGACCGTATCATGGTCAAATGGACCATAGATTAATGACTCCTGCCTCAACCAGGCTTTGTTAACTTACTACTACTAGTTACCAATCGATCGAAGGCTCACGAAGTAAATATAAAATAGATAAATAAATATCAAGTACTATCTGTGTTCGATTCTGACTCCGAGGATAAAATATAAAATAGGATACATGATAAGTGATATTTGTCCGTATATATTCATATATCAAGTAATATGAGAAAGTTTGTTGTGTCTTTATTTAGAAACAAGATAACATATAGGTGGATTGTCATATCTAAATAGGCAAGAAATACTGAGTGCTCTTCTTTCGACATCTTGACGATTAGTCTCTTCGTGTTTGCTCTGATTACACCCTACTGTCAAACATCCTGTGTAGGGGTGCAAAAGAAGCGGATAATTTTCGTCTGACCGACCGTTCGAAGGTTTATAGAACGAATATGGAATGGGGAATGGGTATCCAGTATTATCCGTGTCCGACTCTGACTCTGAGAAAAAAACACGGAATAGGATATAGGATAAGCGGTATCTGTCCGTATCTGCTCCGATTGCACCCCTAATTAGTTGTCTACATTAATGGGTGGGTTTGACCAAGTTTAGTTTATCACTTCCTGCTATAGTAACTAGTTTTTAAACGGTGCATGTTTTCAAAGTGGGTCTACAAGTATATTGTAGTAAACATTGTACTGAGTTCAGCTATATTGATTAAAATCTCATGTGGTTGTTTTCCTCTACATATTGTCTCTCGCGAACAGTCAGAATTCAAAAACTATAAGCCAAAAGCTAAATCCACAGCCCAAAAGAAGCCACCTAATAACTCCTACCTGAACTGGGCTTTGTTAACTACTACTATTGCATAGCAGGGGCGAACCATTCCATTTGGCGAGGTCGGGCAGCCCCTCGAGCTCCCCCACTGGTCGGACCCCCTCCACCGCCACTAGCGAGGTTGCGAGGACAAGGATGAGGATGTAGAAGACGACCACCTATTGAGTTGGGTGGAAGGCTTTGTTGGCCTTTCTGCATGTGTAACCTACCCCAATAACTTAAGTGAATTGAGCGAGTCAACGACAAGGCGTGCGTCAACTGAGACCTTCGCTCGGTGTCTTTGGCAAGTGAGTCGGTTTAGTCGCTCTTCCTCCTATGTCCTGTCATTCACCTAGGCAAAACCCTAGAACATCGAGTGGTGGCGACAAGTGATAATCGGAGCGACAAGGCAAGGCACTAACGCTGCCAAGGCTGAGGATGTGGCCGACCAGGGCGCAACGCGCGGTGGGCGAGCACGTGACATCCAAGGGCTTGAGTGCTCATCCCACTTGCACGCCCAGCCAGGGGCATGTCAACTGGGGACACAGGGCAACCGACTGCGTCAACCAGGGGCACAGTGCAGGGAGTAGACACATTGCAAGTAGAGGCCAGCTAGGAACGTGGGGGGCTAAAGGAAATTAGGAAAATAAGCTAGCCAAGCTGCAATAGTAAGTGTGTAAGTAGAGGCCTGCTGGGAATGTGGGGGCCTGAAGGAAATTAGGAAAATAAGCTAGCCAAGCTGCAATAGTAAGTGTGTAAGTAGAGGCTAGCTGGGAACGTGGAGGCCTGAAGGAAATTAGGAAAATAAGCTAGCCAAGCTGCAATAGTAAGTGTGTAAGTGATAATTTTTGTGTAGTGTAAAATTTGGAATGTATTGTTATTGGTTACTTGTTTGATTTGGTAAAAATGGATTTGAGAGGTATTTTAGCATTGTTTCGAGCACAAACGTTGTCGGTGCTTCTTTTATGTCTCGTCTTTTGTTCAAACTATTATGTTCAATAACTTGATGATGAATTGTTGTGTTTGCCTCATCTTTTATATCTTACTTTATTATTGTGTTTTGTGATCTGTTTTGTGTATGGATTTTTTTTGTTTTTATGTAATACTCAACTTGGTGGTGAATTGTTATGTTAGCTTTATTAGTGACATATTCTTCTATGTCTTATCTTATTAGTGTGTTTTGCAATATGTTTTGTGCAGATATTATTTTGCTTTTAGCGTAATACTCTTAATCCACGCACCTACCCTTGGTCATACTTCAATTTTTAGCTTGGGTCCACCACTGCCCCGAAGCATGGCAATTGACCCCTTTGATTAACATCAAATCTTTGGTAAACCACCAAAAGGGCGTTGCTTTGAGAGATGATAGGGATCTTGCCGGTGAATTAGACCAGAAGAGAACACGCAGTAAAGATATTCATGGAGGGCGGTACTGGCCTCCCCCATGTTTGGTCAGGAAAGTTTTGGGCCCTGCCGGATAGAACGACCAGGCGAAACTGCAGTTACGGCACTGCTGCCCTCGCATCAAATTCGGCTGCAGCTGCCCCTGCCGCATTCAAGACTTGAGCAAGGACAGAAACAAAAACCCGGCTTTGCCTCCTCTCAGACACGACACATGTAGCGTTGCAGAGATGGACATAACTACACTGCGGTCAGGTCATGGATTCTCTGATCGATTCGATCCCCTCTCCGGGGGCAGATGACGACTCGCAAGCTGATCTATTGAGCAGGATGAGCCGTTCATTCCGATTTGAGTTTCTAATTTTTAATTTATTTTTTATTATTTATAATTTTAATTTTTTTGAGTTTTTTATCAGTTTTTTTATTTGTTTGCGTTATTCGTGATGAGTAACATATTTTTTATTTATAAAATTTTTAAATTTAATTATATCAAATAAACCACCTTCAGCTAGCTACAATGCAATTTTAGTCATAAGTTATTAGTTTTTAGCCTAACTGAATGGGGCCTTGGGACTTGCAAATTGTTCTTTCATCGAAGTTAGCATCTAGCATCCAGGTTCCAATCCTTCCGTCTTCCTTCTGTTCAGTGCATGTTATCATCCTCCGTGCAAAGCAAAATCTTATCCACTTTCTACTATTTGCCAAGCATAGTTTATCAGTGGAGCTAACTATTTGCCTTGAGAAGATCAGCTGCATTGCATGGGACCCGTCCTGTTTTAGCAGTTGTCCTTTGCATCCCAGAAAGCGTCCACTCAAACCGTCCAATGCACGAGGCAAGCTCGACTGCAACAAACCTGAACTCCTAAAGCGAAGGCAAACCGGTTGGAGTTGGAACGCAAGGCCGCATTTCAGTCAGCACCAAATCAATCAGTGGGGAAGGATCCTCAGGCCGCCAATCATTCTGGCTCCTACCCCATGTACAATGTGCCACGTCATTGCTTTCCTTTTAAATTTTGTGTACATTAAACTAGTCCTATCACACCTATCAAAACAGCAGCAAGAAGAGGAAAAAGGTTGTCGACATGAACTGAGGGTATGTTGAGAAGGCAGAAATTTCATAGGAGCCAATTTAATTTCTATAGTAATCTAAAAAAAACCAGGCATTCCAAACGGGACTGAATGGCAAGACCTGTACCAATCGCATGTGACGCAGTACTCGGCTAGTTTATGAACTGCTTGTCTTCACATTTATCGGCATTCTGAGCCTATTCCAGTAAAAGCCCAATAGTCGCCTCACGAGGCCCAGCTGCCGCAGACTAGTTGTGCAAACGGGAGGGCCCTTTTGGCCCATATGGGATGTGGTGCCATATCTAAGCAAGAATCCGAGCCGAGAGAAACAACATCTAGAAGGAATTTAATCACAAAAATCGATAGGTTGCACCTGTCGTGCTGATAAGATCGTCGTGCATAAATGTGCAATGACTCGGTACAATCGATCTCATCTAGCACTGGACAGATGTCATGCGCATGGAACTGATGGCATGCCTAATGGTCAGCAATGCGGACGGAAGCTAGTTCACCATGCAAACAACCGACGCTTACTACAGAAAATCTAATATTAGACGTTATATTATAGACGATTTTGTAAAACTATCGATATTAAATACAAGTACAGACGATTTTAGTTTAGAGACCGTCTGTGTCACTGCTAGCGAAAAAACCATCTATGAAGAGGTAATATCATAGATGGTTCATAGTGACAACCATTTGTGAAGTATCACAGACAGTTATTAATAAGATCCATCCGTGATATTACCAAATATTACAGACGATTTTTTGTTTGAACCATTTGTAATAATTAAGTCAACACAGACAGTTTTTATTAAAAATTGTATGTGATAATTCCACTATATTAATTACGCACATACCCGTCGACCCTATGTCTTAAATTTCATATCTATGTTGCTACTTTGAGCTGGAGGTGGGGCTTTAACGCGGCTATTACTATTTGGCAAGAGTGATTGTAGATCCATTCATTTCTTGACTACATATGGTTAGTAATTTATTTCTAATTGCATTATAATTTATATTTATAGCTTTTGGTGAAAGAAGAATCGAAGATGGTTTAGATCGAGTTAGCTTAATGTAGAGAGAAGATCATTTACATCTAGTATGGTTTAAGATTTAGTTAATTCATAGTCTATTTCTACTTAATTCAATTTAATTAATTATTTTTGCCACATATAGCTATTTTCTTACAAAACATGCGCAAAATCATTCATATATAATGACTTTGGAATCATAGGAGCAAAATCAGAATTAGACATCCAAATACAAGGAAAATCATGCAACTTACAAATAGCAAAACCGAAGGGGAAATTACATGTATATTTGTTTTCTTTATCAAATCTCGTTGTCAGTATTCCTAAATATTTGATGCATTGACAGTATTCAATATTTATACTAAATTGTTATATGCATAAAGTTACTATTAATCTATACTTACTATTTATTCCATTAACCGAAAGGGAAATTACTAAATTGACACATTAATTGTAATAATATTAATTAATCTATACTTACTATTTATTCCATTAATCTATACTAATTATTCACACCAATATTTTATACTAATTAATTACCAGCCTAATTAATCACCCACATTAATTAATTACCTCACTAATTAACTTGAGAGCCAATTAATATTTGACACTTGGAGGGAACAGGATAGGGAACACACAAAGGGGACAGGCAAGCTCCATTCAGCTCCATTCGTCTGTGCAAGTCACGACTCACGAAGTAGTATAATATAAGAGTAAATTTCCTAAAACTGGATGTTTTGTGGTGAAGAATGAAGATAACGTAAAACGCTAAATTTTATAATTTTGTAAGGAACCCTAGTTTTTTAGACAAAAGTTTCATAATAAAACTCCAGGAACATCACCTAGTTGTCCATTTTGCTCTAAGATTTTGTGCAGAATACCGGTATATAGTAAAAATGCATGGTATTTTTAAATATATATAGTATAGGTGAGCCCCGTAGTACACCCTTATACGCCTCATGGGGCCAATCCCACCATCGACAGGCCTCACGTCGCTGCCTCCCCGGTAGGAGAGAGAAGAGGGAGGATGAGAATGAGAGAGGGTTACTGTGGGGCCTAGTATGTGTATATACTCGAAAATACTAAGTACATATTGGATGTTCTAGGTGGTGTATATGGTGTTTTTTGAAATATTTTGTTCTAAAATATAGGTTTTCTTGAAAAAATTATAAAACCTGAGGTTTAGTGTTGCCTTTGTACCTAAACCTGGTTTCCTGAGATTTGCTCAACTGGCTTATGCCACACATACTGAAAATAACTGAAGACACGGGCATAGAGCAAGATCAAACTGACAAATTCATGTAGCCAATATACACGCGCTTGCACTAACATACATCATCACTTAGAACCAAGCATGACAGATTACAAGCTCCGGCTAGCACGGGATCAGAAGAAGTTGGGGTCGTATCCGTTGCTGCTGGTGGCGAGGATGTAGTAGGCGACGATGTGGCCGAGGGAACCCCAGGCGAGGACGTCGACGAGGTTGAAGCCGACGGGGTCGTTGGACTTGAGCAGGCCGGCGAACTCCTTGGCGCGCTCGTCGCCGGCCTCGAAGTGCGTCTTGCCGTTCTGCTCGGGCACCTGCTTGGCCACGTTCTCCCGCTGGAAGTTGAAGAAGACGAAGCGACCCAGGAAGAGCGACAGCCCCGTGCTGAGGCTGATCACCACCGACGTGTTCAGCTCGGCCCTCGCCGCGACGGACCTCCTCGCCGGCGTGGCCTGGAACGAGACCGAGGAGCGCGCCGCACGCGGGGACGGCGCCAGGCGGAGCCCGGCCACGAACGGCGGGGACAGCACGGCGGCGGTCGAGGTGGCCATGGCTCGCTCACTGCGTTTATTCGAGCTAAGTGCTGGGACACGCTGCCACGCTGGTGTTCTTGACCTAGGCAGCTGCGCGCGTGTTGTTTGTTAATGGAGTTGGGTATGTAGGGGAGTGGTGACGTGGAAGATATGGTGGGGGCGCGGGAATGCGAGGTTAGTGGTGGAGGGGAGGAGGATCTCGTGGTGTCCCCATGGAGTCTGGCGATTGGAGGATGCTGGATAAGGTAGAGGTGTATGTCACTGTTTTGTGCCTTTGAGTAGTTACTTGGTTGGTCAGGAAGTCAGGGTGAATGCGGTGGCTGTGAAACTTAGCAGCATTGCATCCAGGGGTTTTAACTTGAAACTGGTTGTTTTTTACAAGATGAATTCAACTTGGCCTCGTTCAGATTGATTAATGAGACAATTCAGTGCGCCACACGTTTTAGTTTGAGATGTTCAGGCTGGTTATCTTCGAATGCATAGTTGTGCTGAGAGAAAACCCACTAAAAAGACGTTAGCCCATTTGGGACACTAGAATTTTTACAATTCATACGGAAATTGAACTGTTCATGTGAAATTATCGCATTCCAAGCGGTGCCTTAATATGTTTGACAAAAGCTAAATGGCGCCTTAATCTATTTGACAAAAGCAAATGAATTGTATGCGTGCATTAGGAGTCTATTGAAGGACCATGTAAAAAAGTCTATGGATAATTAGTGATGAACAATTAGCACAATTATGGAGTTGGATTTTAATTTTGCAAAAGTGGGCAAAATCCAGTGATGTTGTCCGTATAATTGGTCTGATCGGTGTGCGGGACCAATCAGACTGTTGGCTATATGCGGTCAGACCAGACATTGGTTGGCAATCTAATCGGAGTTAAGTTGGGCGGTGCGACCATTATTGCAGATATGGTTACACCGGTGTCCTATTACGGGGAAGGTTTAAGTCGATTTGGGCTGGTCAGACCGGTCAACAGCTGGCGGTCTAACTGCCATGGGGAGTGCGATCAGCTCGGTTGCTGCGGCCAAAGAACAGTAATATGTGTTCATGAGTGGTTGAGTGTATGCACAGCATGGAAGCTGTTGGTTGGTTGTATTGTATTGCATGATGCATTATTTTAACTAACATGAGTCAAGTGTATAAAGCTTATGCTCGAGATGGTTGATTGGTCTTTGTATGTGCATGTGTCTTGGAGAACGTTAGTGGACGACGGTAAGTGACCAAGACTAGATAGGAGAGCTAAGATCCATGTGGTCGGGTAAGTTCGGTTGAGGGTACGTGGCTCAAGCGGAAAGCACATGAAAGACAAAGGTCGTGAAGAGGTGAATTGGTGCACGTGGTGTTAAGTGACTTGGGCCGGTGCAAGTAGAGATGATCAAAGGAGATCGGATGTATGAAGAATTGATGGCAAGTCATTGGGCACCATAGGCTATGTGTCCAAGCATGTGGAAATGCTTTTATGTAAAAATGAAGAGAGTCAAAGGAAGGTGCTCAGAAGCTTCGTGGGATATTTTGTGAGTTTACCAAAATACTGGGTTGAGCTTTGAAAAAAACCACAGTGCGAAGAGGTGCAAAGGAGAAACAGTTTAGATTAAAGTGAGTTGGGATAGCTAAGTGGATCAATCGCTAATGATTTAACAGGTTAAGTCTTCTATATACTTTGAAAAGCATGCATGAGTGTGTAAAACCTATGTTGGTGGAGTTGATAGGTTCCTCTTGTGCTTAGCTGGTCGAGACCCACTAAGAGGTTCAGGTTATATGGGGGAGAAGAGGGGAGAGCTAGGGTTAAGGAGATTTTGGCTAAGTCTTAAGCAGTTTCTTGTCTCCCTCTCTAAGCCATGTGAGAAAAATTCAGTGAGTGAGGGTTTTGCTTTGGGAGCACCTTGTAACCATCTATTTACTTGTGAATCACCTATTCTAATGGCAATAGATAAACTCTGATATTTTCTTGGTGTTTCACTTATTCTTCTATTGGTTTTTACGTTTTTGAGGAAGAAATCTGAAATCATTATCTAGATGTTTTTAACCCAAATCCTTAATCAGATTATCTTACTAGGACATTTGGGAGTTGTTTTGGAAGACCTCATATCTTAGATCCCCACGAGCAAGAAATAATTTGGATTTTAGGGTTTTTGGGTATTCTTGAGGCCTAGGATTGATTTTACTTCAAATTGATAGAACCGAGTACAAGAACCTTGTGTTTCTTGCCTTTATCTGATTTCAAACATTCTAGATAAGGCATGTTTAAAAATTGAAGTCATTAGGAGTTATGGATTAAATGTTCCATCGATTTTTGGATTTGAAATTGTGCTAATTTTCAGTTCTGTACTGAGGGAGAAGTTAGATCACCCTGACAAGAGGTTAGACTGCACGAAGGTCAGATCGTCAACTAAGTAGCGGTCAGACCATCTGGACACATAAAACCTTGTTTGGCTTGATTTTCCTTAGAGATTTCTAGGCTTTGATACTTATATTTTGACATGCTTTTTAATAAGTTCTTAGAACTTGCTATTCATAGCTTTCCTTACCTATTGGAATCCAAATAGATTGAGTAATATAATCTTCTTAGCTTTTATAGCCTTTGAAGTGAAAAATTAACAAAACCTAGGAGAAAGTTAGAAACAATCATCTACTCCTTTCTGATTGTTTGCATCGTTCCTACGTCTATTACGCCTACTTTTTCAGAAACCATTGGAGTCCAAAATATCAAGCCCTTGTGACAACAGCATGGATTCATGCACATTTTAAGAAAAGTTTTCATCCACAACAGCTAAAAGAACAGATTAATTGGTTGATTACGTCCCCAATTTTCAAATTTTTGAAAATTGTTGAATTCTCAAGGTTTCTTGCAAATCCTTAAACTAGAGCCTAATTCTCACTAATCTACATCCAAATTGTGCACGAATCTTGAAGCAATCTCCTCCATCCATCCAATTTCGCGCGGTTACTGTGCATGACTGAAAAATCTTCCCCGCCGCCTACACCCTCTCGCCACCGCACCTTCTTCCAGCTTCTTCCCGCGCCAGCACACACCGCCAGCTCGAGTGTGCGCTGTGCCTCACCTCTCCCGCCCCTGCCAAACCATTGGTGGCTGCCCGGCTAGCTGTGCCTGCCCTCTCCCCATGCCTCTGCCCTGCCGCTGCCTCGCCCCGGTGCCAACCGACTTTCGCCCCCTAATTAAAGCTCTTCACCCCTTTGTGAGCTCCCACCAGTTACCAACAACCTCTCCCCCAGCCCTAATTGTACCAATTGCCGCCGGAGCGCCGCCGGTGCCGGAATTCCCCACGGTGCCCTAATTCTTGATTCTTGTACTCCGGCCAATTAATTTCCAATTCCTCCCGTCAGTAGCATCTCTGGAACCCTAGGAACCTTCCCAACCCGCCGCCTTAGCCTCCCGAGCGCCGTCTTCTCCGGCGTCGTGAGCCACTTTACCGCCGCCCACCCCCGCCGTGGCTAGCTCGGCACGAGCTTCCCCAGCCTCGGCCGACCCTTCCCCGAGCTCCCCCACCGCCCAAGGATGCTCTAGCACCCACCCAATTGCCTAGACCACCTCCCATTAGCGCACAAGCTCAAAAATGGCCGCGGGAAGAAAGGTCTCGCCACCGGCGAATGCCACCTCCACCGGCCCTCCAACCACCGAAAATGGAATCCTTGGAGTGTTCCGAGTCCGTCCATGCCTTTGGATTTCGTCGCGGTTCGTCGTAGCTCCGCCGGCCGCCACCGCCTCCGTCCCCTGTCCCTGCGCGCGCGTGCGGGCCGAAGGAGGAAGAGGAACAGTGTGCGAGCACTGTTCCCCCGACCGCACCGTGCCGACTTGGCTGGACCCAGCCAGCTCGCCCGCGCCCGACCAAGCCGGACCGAGTGGGTCACGCCGAACCGCATAGCCCGCACCCGAGGAACAGTACCCGACCGAGCTAGATGAATAGTGACCGACCCAAAGTCCAAAAATTGATGTTTATACTCCCCATATCCGTTTCGAGCCCGCCAACCCAAATATCAAGTCCAATTCCCCATATAGCCCTCCTATAAACCTAAAAACCCAATTTAGTGAAGTTTCCAGAATGTCTTTATTCTTTTAAATTTTATTATTTTATTATTCCTAGCTCATTTTTCGTCGAGCGTGGAATTAAATTGGTTTTCTTTACTTTGCGCTAGCACGTGACGTCGAAGAGCAGCTGATTCAAGAATACGAAGCTTCAGATCAAGATCAAGGCCCAGAAATTGAAGAATACGAAATTGTCGAAATCATAAGTCCGCAAGGCAAGTCACATGTTTTTGATCATATTGAATCCCATTAAATTACATTATTTATTTAATGTATTTTCATTATTGATAGTTGCGAACTGATAATTGCTTAAAACAAAGATTTAGAATGGCATGCTATCTAGAAAATCCTACCACTGATAAATAGCCCTGTTTACCTTGATGGCCATATTCACCTTGACAACCTTAGTAAGAATTAACATATGATATAAATGTATACAAGATCATTTCATTCAGTATGATACACTACTAAGTGACTCTGGCCGTTGGCCGGTAGAGTTGAAAAACCCGGAGAGGGTAGGGTGGTATGGGACACCGTACCCTAGGCCGGTGATGCTGGTATGTACTTCTAAGGTGTTGGCTGTGGGCCGGTAGGATTTGAAAACTGGTACTAAGGTAGAGGGTGTGCTGTGGGAAATCACGTGGTGATCTACGCCCACGACTTTACCTTAGGGGAAATGTAGGGTAAGGGTGTTGTGGGGGACCGTGCGGCGGTTTTTGCCCACTGTGGGGGACCGTGCGGCGGTTTTCGCCCACCGCCTTATCCTAGAGTGGAGGTTGCAGACCTCAGAAAAATATTAGGACAAGAACCTTGTGCCAAGTAAAAGACACAGTAATCGCTCAACCACAAGTGTTGACTTGTCAAACCTGGTTTAGTAACTGCTCAAATCGATTGAATCTCTAACGGAGTACAACCAGTTGATATGGAAACGGTAAAACCATATTGAACAACGTTAGATCCTTCCAGGACGGGTAGTCTGGCCTGTGTGGCAAATATCCGGGTTTGAGTTGAGATCTAACGGGTACGAGAAAGTCGGTATGAAAACGGTAAAAGCATACTGGACAACGGTAGATTCCTCTCAGGATGGGCACCATATCTGGCCTGGTTGGCAGATAAAATGTCTGGCTGTGATAGCAGACTCCCGGGTCTGTTTGGAGGTCTATCGGGTAGAGTCTTCATGAAGAAATGAGCAGTGAACAACCTTGTTTTCTTAACTCTGTCGCGGGAGTTAAGGGATCTTGTGGGTAAAGATGAGCAACTCTGCAGAGTGAGATAAATGGTATTCGAATACGCCGTGCTTCCGGTTAATGAAGCTGTGTTAATTGGGTGATTCCAACAATAAGCATAAGTAGGATTTGAGATGATTTAATGTGATAAGTGATGAACTGAATTTGTTAATGAAAACCCCCTGATCTTAAGGAGCAAATGTATTAAGTTTTACTTGATTGCAAACAAAACTGCATTCACCCAATATAATAAACCCAATATACTCCCATCCTTGAATAACCTTGCAAATAGTAAATCAGGATTTACCCATGTGACTTGTTGATTACGGGGTTGGGGTACTCAGGCTTGCTAAAATTTTAAACAGAGAAAGCTTGTCAAGAGGAGGAAGAAGTCTCCGAAGACGACGTCGAGCTCTACGATGTAGACGACGTCGAGCTCTACGATGTAGACGACGCCGAGTGTTAGGGCTTACTCTACACTCAGGCCTGCCTGTGGAAGTTCTTTTGGTAATGTATCTTTGGGTTGTGCGCCCCTTTATGTAAACGTTGGCTGTTAAGCCTTACTTTTGTAATAAAGTCTGATTTTTATGCTTAAGCATGCTTTGGCAATAGTGCACATTCTGCTACAGTACTCGCAGCTGAACAATCCTGGTCAGCTGCGAGAGTAACCGTACGCCCCCAGAAATGGGGGCGTTACAGTGAGGTCGTTGATGTAGGTGGTGCACGGGCACGCGAAGTCTTTGAGCGCCGCGCAGCACAGCGACGGCGGGAACAGTGGCCCCTTGCACCGGCTCGTGATCACCGTGTAGTTCGCGCCCTCGAAGCTCACCGGGCAAATCTGCCGCGAAAATGAACCGAAAACCCGTATCAGGCATTGGCTAAGCATGCGGACTGATGCATTGCTCAAATCAGATGGTACGGATCAAGAGTATTTGAATGCAGACAGATGAGATGCAGTGTACGCATGAATCTTATATCTTTCCTGGCCTGCAGCAAACTTCGGCCGGTGGTGTCGTGCGCGAGCAGCGCATCATCTGCATCCACAAGGCAAAAGAACGGCCGTCTAATCAACCAAAACCAGATCACGTTTCAAGATAATAAAAGCACGGACGCGTCGTAATGGGTGACCGTGACCGACTTGAGATGAATCAGGCGCCCGCGAGGACGGCCGTGCGCAGCGCCACGCCTTTGTCCAGACCCATTCTTGGACGCGCCACTCTCTGCCTCCTCCCTGACGAGCCTTCCTCCTGGGCCGTCTCTTCCGGTCTCCAGGTATTGGAAGAGGGAGGGAGAAAAGGAGAGAGTGGCAATGGGCGTAAGATGAAATAAAATCGAATTTCAAATTAAATTTGAATTTACTTTTGAGTTTGATTTCATTTGATTCTTCCCCCTTTTCATCACCGTTCAAACCTCTCCCTCCCGCCTCTGTTTCTGCCCTTCTTCCTCTACGCACAGTGCGACGAGTAGACACTGTTTATCAACTGAAAATATCACCGCCGCCTAGATCTTTTCGTCGCCGCTCCTTCTCGTTTCTTCCCACCGCTGCCACGCCTCTGCCAGAGGTTAGAGGTCGTACTTCCTCGCTTATTCCGCCTCTGACCCCCTCTTAATTGCCCCTGTTGCACATCAAAGCAACCGACAGAGCTCACCGCCGCCTCTGCCTTTCCGCTCTCTCTATTCTCTCTCGGCCGACTGCCTCACGCCGCAAACGTCCTTGCCGCCCTACCAGCTTCTGCCAAGCCAGTGTACGACATCCCTGACACCTGACACTCTCCTTAATGCTGCGATCCTCACCTGGCCAAGTGTCGTACCCATCTCACCCTGCCGTTGCCGCTGTCCATTTCGCTCTCTCTGCTCTCATCTTCTCACATGCAACCTGACAACTCCCCTGACACCTCTTGACCACTGCAATGCCAAGCCCGAGGAAGCACAAATATCCCCTCAGCTAGCCGCGTAGCGCCCTCCCGTGCCTTCTCGACCTTGCCACGCGCCATTGCCGACAGAGTGCTTTCTCTGATGTTGATTGGGCAGAATGTCCTGATGATCGAAGATCGACAGGAGGCTATGTGGTTTTCTTCGGTTCCTAGCTCACCAAAATATTGCATTTACCTCTCAAAAAATGCATCTATTTATGTAAACAAAAGCCAAGAGCTTATTACCGCATAATTAATAGATGGATAGGTAGTACGTACTTGCACTTTAATCAAAGATTGAACCACAATCTCTGTCTTTCACGTTGTTTACGCTCCCATGCACATCGTAGCTTTCCTTCAAGCACGCTCTTCATTGTTCTAGTTGGATTCTCCTGCTCTTCATGTACGTTTATATCTGGAGAGGTGCTCGGCTAGGAGAGCTGGATGGGCTGCCCAGGTTAGCCTCAACGTGGCTTGGGTGGCTCGCCGAGAACGCCTTTTTTTCTCCTTGGTTATCGACGTTTTTCTTTCTGGGTTTGGTAACGATTCATGTTTCCAAATAACCCACGTAGAATCCTAATCAGTTTTTCTTTATATGTTCTAATCCCATTGTCCTTTGATTAATCTGCACCGTTATAATATGTACTTACCACAGTCAACAGCGTAGATTTTTCTCTTTTTTCACCGATTAATATGGCAATTTTTATCCACTTAAGAGCAAATGTGCTGCCTTTTTTTTGCCCTCGCATTTGCGTGGCTAACTTTGTTGTGTATCGTTCACATATCCAATATTAGTATTTGTCGATATTGGTTGTTTGATTCCCTCCTAATTATAACTAGATTTTCTGATTATTGGATTAGCCTCAAGACGTTTTTGTGCGATTACATAGACATTTGAAGTTATAAAAGCTTGTAGCCAGAATACATCTCATGGAAACTTAAGTAAAATTTTGGTGGATTTTTTTCCATCCACTGCGATTCGAAATGTACTGTTTAAATACATCTTTAGTTAAAAGCTTTTTTAATGCACGACTCCTATCATTTTAACCTTATGCGTTCACGTGTCTTGTTCCTCTTTGCCTATGTCCCTTTTACATCCTTCAGTCTCGATAGACAATTAGACGCCAAGGCCTGTGGCATCAAGGTTCATAGCATCTGGCATGCAAAACCATAGGCTTAGTGGCAGAGGGAGGGGAGATTGATGGGCAATATTTCCCTAGACGCTAGTCAGGCGATAGACCAGTGTCTAGCGTCTAATCGAGCTAAGCAGGCGCCTAGGCAAGCAAAATCAGCTAGACGGCCAAGGCGGGAGGCTGGTGGTTAGCGCCTAAGCGGGCTAGGTGGCCGCCTAAGGAAACACTGTTGATGGGGGCCATGGTTCGCCCCATCTTGCCATAAGTATTCTTACATCCGATGATCTTCTAGCTAAAATAACTTCTAGCATGTATTCGCCCCTTCCAAAAGGCCTTCCTGTGAGATGCATCGGCGTCCAAAGGAAGCCACCCACCCCAATCGCTCCGACGACCAAAGCTCCGTCAGCGATTACTGAAAAATTCGACGTAAGCTCAAATTTCTATTCATTCTATTCAGTCCATCCTTTTTCAATAGCTTTGATCTACAGCTTTCTCATGTCCGTAGAAACATTGCTGAAACTTTGCCCTAACCTCCCGAGCCCCCTGCTGTGCCGGCACCTTTGTCCGCCACTCGGGCAAAGGAGGTCACCGTGGATAGCTCGGCTCAGCCATCCCTAACCCAAACCACCACACCCCTAAGCTCCCCTACTCCTAGAGATGCTCTATCACAAACGCTATTGTCTTCTTAACCCACCGTTAACCCCCCGTGCCATTCAAAAGTCCCGAGAAGAGAAGATCTCACCGCCGATGCTCACCTGACTTCCAGCCGCTCCCGAGCCCAAAAATGGAATCCTTGTGGCCCTAGGAACCCACTCGTGGTCGCTAATTATTGTTTCAACCATGAAATCTCCAATCGCTCTACCGCTTGAATTCTCCGACCGCTCCATCGCTTGAATTCTCCAACCACTCCAGTGCTTAAAATCTCTGACCACCTTGTAATCGAGAGAAACTTTGGCCACACCGCTTCGAGTCCTGAGCAACACCACTCAGATGCCGTTTGATGCTCCTAAGCTATTTGTACGCTGTCCGATTCTCCTAAGCCACTTGTACGCTGTTTGATTCTCCTATGCCACTCGTACGCTGTTCGATGCTCCATTAAGCCACTCGTACACCGTCCAATGATCTCTTGAGCTACTCGCACGCTGTCCGATGCTCTTAACCCACCCAGACGCCGTCCAATACCTGCAACTACTCGGTCGTCGTCTGATCTCAGTAGCAACTCATACACTGTCCGATCTCCATCGACTTCGCATTCGAAATCGAACCTCGACCGTACACTCAATTTCATAGTTGTGCTCGAAACTGCTCAGTATGACTACTCAGGAGTCGTTGCGACCACATTGTCTTTACGACCACGCTGTGATTTACAACTGCACTGAATACTCAGTCTCAGTAGTCGTAACTCAATTACGACCACGTCTTCCAGTTCCACAAACACCTCCACTCGTAAGTAAGATTTATGTCAATAGAAACCACCTGAGTACTCGAAATTTTATTCTCCGAGTACGCAACGATAACTTGATAAGGACTAAACCCTCTGTGAACAGTAAAACCACGATGAATAGTACCAAGCCTGTTACTATTCATGAAACACCAAAATGCAACTGTTTTATACTACTAAACAACAGAGCAATTTTGCCGATAATCCTGCAAAAGTGAATCTAGAAAAAAGATTGACATGGGAAACCACGATATGGTTGTGGGTAGTACTGCCGCTGAGCATCGGGTTATGGTTTGGAGATAAAAAAAATATTTTGGAGTAGAGTAAAGACAAAGCTCGGAGAATGTAAGGACAACCTTATACTAAGCAAAGAACATAGTGGTCCCTCAACCACAAGTTTTGACTCGTTAAATCTAGTCTAGTAGCTGCTCAAATCAATTAAATCTCTCCAGGAGTAAAGGAGGGAGAGTTTGGTATAGGAGGGGGTATAAGCATACTGAACAACAGTAGACTTCTCTCAGGACGAGGGTTACCTAGGTCTGTTTTGGTAGTCTATTAGGTAGAGCCTATATAAAAGACATAAGCAGTGAAACAACCTTATTTTCTTAATTCAGTCATAAAGGTTAAGGAATCTTATGAGTAAAGCTAAGCAACTCACCGAAAATGGCCAAAACTTCTTAAAGCTTGTTTGAAACCTATTGAAACTTATTGAAACTTTTGGATAAAACTTGTTGAAACTTTGGTTGAAACTTGCTGAAATTTCCTAAAACTTGTTGAAACTCATCGATTGAAACTTAATGAAAATTGAGTTTCATCGATTTGATACTTCTTAAAACTTTTAGTTGGAACTTGCTGAAACTTTTGATTGAAACTTATTGAAACTTATCAATTAAAACTTGATAAAACTTAAGTTTAAAATTTTGAAACTCGTTGAAACTTTGGTTTGAAATCTTTTAGAAGCTTCTAAAAATATACGAAACTCATTGAAACATAAAACTTTTCAAATATTTTTTGAAACTTAAAACTATATAAAAGTTATTGCTATACCGTTGCAACAATATATTCTTTACTATTATAAAAGTATGAGTTGGTGGTTGGTTCATTCTCCCTCCTCTCTTCTCAACCATCCGATTTGATCTAGACCATTCGTCTCTCTCCTCCTCTCTCTCTCAGGATACAACCGCCCACCCCCTCCACTTTCCCCATCTCCTCGCGCATTCTGATCACCCTTCTATCTCTGTCGTTTGCTCTTCAATGTTTGATGTGTGAAGTTGGCCAGACA
This sequence comes from Dendrocalamus latiflorus, assembly GCA_017311315.1. Lineage (NCBI taxonomy): Eukaryota > Viridiplantae > Streptophyta > Magnoliopsida > Poales > Poaceae > Dendrocalamus > Dendrocalamus latiflorus. Next base: position 9,745,931 of record CM029626.1, read on the forward strand.
AATGGCTCTCTTAAAAATAGGTGGTGGTTTGGACAGTTAGAAACTGCAAGGGCTGGATCACAACTATGCCACGGCCCAAGGCCGGCACATGCCTACTTCTCTGTTTATCTGGGCTACTACGGCGCACAAACCTTCCCTCAAAAAGTAGTAGTAGTACATCTAAAAACAAGTAGCAGTGGTATACAGCACAGGAACCATCAGCAGCAATCCTAAATGGAGCCTTCTCATACATTTTATCGCATCAAAAGCAGCATTTACATGGAGATTTGGAGCAGAAAAGCAAGGGACCGTGCCCTTTCAGCCATGGAGCATGCACGGAGATCACAGAAGTCACAAGGTAACCGCAGATTCTCCTTTCAGCCTCCAATGCGAGACCGCGAGGTTGCTGACAAAAGCAGCACTGACCTTTAGGCGCGGTGCATGCTATATTGCTATGCGATGTTCACCGAGGCGCAAAAGGAGATTCGGGCTAACAGCTACAACAAGGGATCGGCATGCTACAACGCAGCAAAAGCCAGCAACAGAGCACTGCGATCTTTGCCTGCACGGGACTGAAGAAGTCGAGTCAAAAATGGCACTGGCAGCTTCAATCTTCGCGGTCAATGAATCCAGGGAGCATACGGTGTAACAATAATCTCCATCTTATGAGCAGAACAATCTCTTCTGAAGAGGCAATCAAAGCGATATATAGTTCAGCACTTCAGTTTCAGCAGAAATAACATCAGGTAAGTTCCGTTCATAATTTCACATGCCTAAAACAGAAACATAAGTTATTGACTTACCCTGACACTAGAGGACTGGTACTGCAGAGCTTCCAAAGTCCCCACCATTTCCATCTGCTTCACCACGGCAGCGTGCAACACCTATTGGGAAATGCAGCAGGGAGTTAGAACTGTAAGAGAAATGTTAGGCATGGTTTCATGATGTCTGATCGATGAACAAGTCTAAATAGAAACACGTACAAAAAGATCTACAAGGTTACGTATCCATGGTGAAACACAAGTGGAAAAAGACAGGAGGGGATCCGGGAAGCATGCTGAAAAATTATACTACCACAGGAAGCTAGAAAATAACAACACATCATTCATCAATTCAGGTGCCTATCAGGTATAGGAGGTATTTTGGTCTACCAAACAGTGGGGGAAACCGAAAATGTTTGTTCTCTAAACCATTTGCCATTTTAAAATGTCCGCGCGGCCTCAGAATCATACCATGCAGATAACTAGACATAGCATTGTTGAGAAAGAAGGCAAGCACAAATAAAATAGGAACGAAGACAAAACAAAAGAATAGGGAATTGGAATATGACATTTTGCCTACGAAATGTGCTTTTGAGTGATCTAACATTTATAACATAAAATAATACAAAACATACAAATCTGCAAAATAAATTACTGTGCAAAACAACTTACTTTTTTCGTCCTCTCTAAATCAGCCTCAAGGGATTTTATCCTATCGAAAGACTGCAACAATAGATGCTCTTTCTCCTTTGGCATATCTGGAGGTTTGCTCTCAAGATGATTGCATAATGACTCGAGCTTTTCAATGCGTTTTAAACAAGCGCTCATGTCATTTTCTCGTACAGTTAGAGGCAGTGGTTGCTCTGCTGCTATAGAAGGATGGGCATTCTCTAGCATTCTTTCTCGTCCACAAACAAAAAGGAGAAAGAAGGGTGATATCCTGATCAAGGCTGTGGCTACTCCTCTAACAAGATTCTCCAAAGCCCTTCCAGCCGGTGTACCATGCAAACTAAGGGCAATGTTCCCTGCCAGTAATTATAGAGGAACAAAAATTTGCAAACAAACTAAATAATCATCAGCTGTAGTTAGTGACCATAAATAACTGTGGTAAAAGAACACGGAGGCAGAAAAAACAAATTCTGATAAGAATTATTTACTGTGAAAAGTTATTTGAACAAAATGGACAATTTTTCCTCAAAAAGGACAATTTTTACTGTTATAAAGTTGAAACTACAGTGACAAGCAAATATATTTTTGATGCCATAGAACTTATTACAAAAAAGAAGAGGTACCTAAATTATGTAGCCATCCGATGGCAGAAGAATGTTTCTGATGGGGTAGTTGATGGGGCACCCTTTCTGAAGATTGTTGTACACCCTGAGAAGATTGGGGAGTTATATCTGGGAGACCCTTCCTATCACAAGACTCACAACTACAGAAAGTTGAAGAATCTGACCCCTTAACCTAAGACAAGCATTTGGTAACAAAATCAGCTCAAGAAGGTACCAAGGATAATTCAAGAGAATGATTTAATAGAATAAATAAGCACAGTTACCTCTTCACAAACTGGAGTAAGGAAACTGTAGTCAGTACTTTTCTGAACAACCGATAAACCAAGATCATCAACATCTGACTCTGATTCAGCATTTGATGCGTCACTAATCATGCCCTGCTACCAAAATAAGTAATAGCATACATTTTGGCAAACACCGAGCAGCAATCACCTCTTTGGAGTTTTGAATGGTTTAAGGAAAATGAAAATTTCAGAAACTTGCCTTCAATTTTTCTGCCCTTAGAGAAGAGCCACTTCTTTCTTCCCCATCAGAAACTTGCTTGATTTCCCTCATACTACCACTTCCCACACTGTGTATCAGCTACAAATGAAACTTCCGTATGAGTAGTTTGCCTGTTAAAGGGACATTCATGTGTAGAATGCTAGAAATATCATGTTCAAACTGAACAAATTTCATGTCACACGAAAACGCTTGGTAGATAGCAATTCTGTAGTTTTGTTGGGCAGACTCAAAGATGTGTTGCAAAAAGCATTAGCATAAAAAAGAGATATGTTTGCAGAATCACTACATTGAGAGGTACCTTCAAAATAACAGGATCATTCCATGGCCCTTTGTTAGAACCAAGACAACCACCCTTGTCGCTGCATTTACATGAACCACCAAGAAACTCTGGCAATTCACTGTGAAAAACATTTCCCAAACATGGTAAGCCAAAAAACAGCAGAACCTAAAAATATGTAGACACAAAGAATTTGAATGAAAATGCTGATAGACACATTAAGTTGACACCAACCTTGAGTCAATAACTTCAAGAAGTCTGCTCTGGTAGTTCGAACCAAGAACCTAAACAGCAAAACAGTTCTTTTTGCAATTATAGCGCACATTGTTAAGGAACATGAACATTCTTAGATGATCAGTCGTGGAGCTTACATGAATCTTGGAAGAAGTTTTTGGATCAAGAAACCCCTTCACACTGTTCCAGACCAACTTGAACCCGCTGCCCGCATTCACAACATACATTTGATGTAGCGTCTGCAAATTCATTTACACTTAGAAAGGCTACTCAACCAAAATAACACTTGGCACAGCACATCCATTGAAATGTGAAATTACCTCAGGATAATAGTCACTGTCTATTTTCTGCATACGATGAACAAGCTCCCTTGCCGTTTTTGAGAAATTCTTTAACCCCTGAAACAGCAGCAACAGATTGAAAAAAAGGCAAATCAAACAGTACAGACAAGACACACATATGCAAACAAACATCAATGTTGGAACCCAGCCATTGGCATACCACACCATGGACATCCAAGATGGTAGTTGTGGAATCAATGTGCCTCTTGGCTGCCAATGTGCAGGCAGGGAACCGCTCCCTGAAAGCCCTCTCAAACTCCTGCACATGGTACTTGATGTACCGGTCCACCGAGGTGATCTGCATGAGCTTGTTTGGATCAACTTTGCCGAGCCTCTCGATGTACACCGGCCGGCCTTCCTGATCAACGCCGTGGTAGCCCTGAGGGTAGTACCGGAGCACATCGTCGAGCTCATCGAACTCAAACTCCTAACCACATGAATCCAGAAGAAAATCAAGAACAAACCAATCAAACAGATATTACAGCTTATCCAGTGTAATGCACTCTGAATTCATATCACCTCCAAGATTGTGTCAGCTCCAAACTCTTTCCTCCATCTCAGCATCTCTGCCCACATTTGCATTGCCTTCTCGGAGTCGAACTTCCTAGCCTTCAGAAACCTGCATTTTAGCACGAGAGCAAACAAGACGGAGTTATTAGCAAACGCCAAAGAAGCAACTGTTATAAAAGAGGCGTTTTTTTTACCCTTTTTCTATCGAACCTTAGCATCATGTGGTAGTCGTCGTGCTTGTCGGGGAGGAGACCGCGCGCGGCCAGGCGGTCGCGGAACGCGGCGACGGCGCGCTCCTCCTCGGCGTCTCGGACGTCCTCGATGGAGATGGTCGCTGGGAAGCGGAAGTCGACGCGCCGCCTGCCGCGCTTCCGGAGCGCGTGGATGGCCTTCCGCCGCAGCGACCCCATCTTCCGCCGGCGCCGGTCGTCCTCGGAGTTGGGGTCGCACAGCGATATCTCGTGGTCCTCGGCATGGCTCACTGCAGGGCGGCGCAATCCGTTTCAGCCGGAAAAAAACGCAAGGAATATGCGAACTTTAGCGCCAAGAATTGCTTTCATACCTGACATGGTCGCGTTTTTGTACCAAATTTAGGTTCTTGGTCAGCCTCAGAGCTCGAGTCCAAATGTCCAATCCTGAAGCTTATCTAGGGAAGAAATGCAGAAGGTTTAGATGGTTGCAACTTGCAAGAACTGCAGAAAACGCAGATCCTGACTGAAATAAACCGAGAAGGAAAATCAAATAATTGAAATTATGCGGTTTCTCTCTAGAACAAGAGTGTTTTCTAGTACCAGAGAGGAATTTGAGTGGTTGCTAGAAAAAAGGTCTCCTCATCCAAAGGAACTGCAAATGCCACCACATTTATTGATCCTAGGAACTCGCAAAGAAAAGAAACAAGAACTGACAGAAACAGCTCAACTCACACCCAAAAAGAAACACGAAAACCATTTGACAAAGCTTTCACTAGTACTATCTCAGTCCTTTGCTAGGACCAGGACAGATCCATGAAAACAAAATGGTAATCCAAAGGCCGAAAGACTGGATCAGATTGGCGAAAATTTACACTTTTTGATCCACTCCGCACGATCTTGGTAGTACAGGTACTGAGTGCTATGCTCTCTTCCGTTTGCTGCTGCGGCTTGGTGACTGCGAAGTCTGGTAGGGGCAGCGGCCGCTGATCATAACAGTTCTTTATAGGTGTTGTCGGATCTGTATTTTGTCATTTCTTAATCATCTTTGATTTCACCTTACTATTACTTGAATAATTATATAGTGCTCCCATATACATTACCATATATCAAAATACATATTATGCAGAAACATAAATATAATGATGAACTTATTCATGAGCCGATTAGACCGAAATAATTAAAATCAGCGGTGAAAATGGAAACTTCACATAGATGGGACTCTCAGAACACACCACACGCAGTCAACTGGGGTTCGTAACCTAGTTCTTAGCCTCATCGTCTTCCAGCTCCGTCGACTTCTTTAGATAATTGCAGGGCTTGACTTTATCCTTCTTACTAAAGTTAATGGTAATTAAGCAACAATTAGTACGAAGATATTCAACAAGCCACCATACAGAATACAATAATAATAAATGCAAGACTGTCAATGGAGGCTTGATGTTCTTTCATTTGCGAAAACGCCAATATTTTGAGATACAATTATAGAAAATTCCTAAGACCTAGCATTTTTTTTACTAAACCATGTTCTTAAAGATAATAAGAGCATGTAATAAGAGTAGTAGTATAGGTTTCATCCACCTGTTACTGAGTATGGTTCCACCCACCAAATGATAGTTTTGTTACTGGGGTTATATGTACCTATTAATATCAATGTGTTACATCCAACCAGGGCAATTTAAATCCAGGGTTATATCCACCCAATGAATTTTCATTCCATCCACAAAGTTTTAGAAGTATACACTAACTCGACTAAGTTTACATGCCCGTCCATGACCGTAGGCACGACTGTTTGAACAGTTTTCACTCTATAGAGGTTGTACATTTTACCCACAAGAGATAATCAACTTAATATATTTCCCACATTTTTTTGGATATGTGAATCAAGAAGATCGTCATAAGACCTTTACAATGCATCACTTAGTGTAGGTTACACCCGTTGAGGTTAAATTTGAGTGAGGTTACATTCACCATGCCCAGACCCCCTCTTGTGCCACACGGCAACTTAGACCAACGACACGTTCCGTATCCACGATGGCTTATAACCAGCGACACGACTCATGGGTCACTCCAATGGTGCAACCCGCACTGGTGGATATAAATTAGTTAGCTAGGTTGTACCCTTTATAAACTTATGGTTGCACTAATTTACATTGAAAGGTTGTCATAAGATTCAGTTCTTAGTGTTATCTGGACGGTGCTACTACAAATCATAATTTCTTGTGCTGCATCTGTATCAATATCTCTTACTATCCGTCCATATATGTAAAGCAAGTTTTAGGGTTTTGACAAGTATAAAATACTTTAGACCAATGTATCCGTCATTTCCCTCCCATGACTGCCTTAAACCAGTTTTATGTTTGAAATCGATGACAGAGCAATTTAATACCTAGGTATCTAAGGAAGACTAAGTATAGCGCTTATATACAACTTACAACTAGTATGTTAACCATTAATTCTAGGGCGATAAGAGTTTATGTTCAAAGTCAAGGAGTGGGGTATAATTAAGCAATTATCCATATGAATTTAACTATAAATAAGTGTAAATATAATTTGTGTAACAAGATAAAGCATGCAATTTGATAATTTTAAATAAAATAATTTGCACTCAAAAGGTAGGTGCAATGTGATCAAAGTAATAACTTGCCTTGCTCAATTGACCGCAGCCTTGATCTTACTTATAGCCTTCTCAATCAGTGGTCTTGAATTCTTGGTCTTCGCCTTTATTCGAGTCTTGATCCCGCTCGAATTGGTGCTTCTTTGGGACTCCTACTTCTAATTACACGATAAACAATCGAAAACCAAATAAATCCAAATAACCTCAAAAGTTCAAATAAATTCAATTGAACTCATTTAAGTTTTGCTATGATTGAGGATATGAGAGAAGATTTAGTGAATTATGGGATGCTTCACAACATCAAATGAAATTTGGGTGAAAGGAGGAAATGGCGAAGAAACTCTGCCGGGAAAAAATATAGAAGAAGGATGGATGTCGAAGAAGCATTCACAGGAATATTCCACTTTAAATTGGAGCATGGCTAGATATCACTGATTGGTGGATGCCAAGACTTGATCTTTAATTTAAGGACTTCTTTTATCAATTTGTATTTATTAAGTAAGTTACATGAGTTATGATAGATATGAGAGTCCAAAAGAACACCAGACATTATTTGATGAGTGTTAACAACTAGAGATTAGGGTGTGAGTTCAACATGCGAAGAGTATAACTTTCATTCGTTGAGTTAATCTTGGAATCCATATTTTAAGGTTATGCCTTGAATTGTTGATACATTAATTATTCTTAATTACCACACGTGATTATAAATCCAGAGATAATGATGTAATGATTGTTATTGAGGTAAGATTGCATTTTTATCATGACTTCTAATTTAAATTTGTATTTCAATTTAGATGGCAAAGGCATATTGGTTAATTACCTTTCTTTAACTTAATTTCCCTTTACACAAAGTGATATATATATAGGAAAATTACATAAGGCACCTGGGTGCCTAGGCACCCACATCAAGAACCGTCCGATACACGTGTATGATTGATAATTTTTTTGAGTTTGGGTATGAAAATGTTTTATACCCTTGATATATTTATGGTAAGTAAGTTTTGAACTCAGTTCAAACTAGTTTGAACTACTTTTGAGTTCAATGCGACTACAATGAGTATATACCATAAAAATAGTTCAAACTAATTAAACTGAAGTTAAATTTAATTTTTTCGGAGTTTGACATCTCAAATATACTTTTTTGTGGGTATATGAAGATACCCACATCAAACGTTGCGAATCTCAAAGCAAATCAACGGGTATTGATATGGGTGCCTAGGCACCTGGGTGCATGAAACACTCGTCATATATATATATATATATATATATATATATATATATATATATATATATATATATATATATATATATATATATATATATATATATATATATATATATCAATGATGTCTTTGATTAGCAATTAGATTTGAGATAAATATTAATAACTCCCTTAATTATGATTGAGAAATTATTAATCTAGCACAAGGTAATTTTTAATTTAAAACTCAGCATTTTATAGAGAAATATTATAGACTTAAAATTTAAGTGATCTACTTTAATTATTTAAGCATTAATTAAAAAAGGGCCACAAGACTTTTGAGACATTAGCAATCAATATCTATTGTTTTTACATGGCTTAATTTTACGCTATTTATTCTTATATGATAATTGATTTGCTAATTTTTTTATGGCATGCAAATTATTCAAGATTTTAGCTCTACCATTTTTATCTTGCATGGATCTTTTTCTAATTTCATAGTTTAGCTTCATTATTATTTTTATCTACTAAAATATTATTATTCAATTTATTCATTTAATTAAAATGAGAGGTCCTTATAATATTTGGGAGGTATCCATCTTTCTTCTGCAAAATCCATTATTAATTTTAAATGCTAAATTAATTGATTTACATGACTTAATTAATTCCTAATTGAAAGGGGCTCACTTGTCATTTGATGAGAGAGAGATAGAGAAGTGTTCTGTTCAAACAGAAATAGGGGAGGAGTACGGCCAGATAAGGAAGCGGGCGGCGCTAGGATTTGGCGGGGGCGGGTGGGGAGGAGGGCTGGCCAGAGGGGCAGCGGTGACCATTAAAATGGAACACTAGGAGGGCTCCAAGGGGAGGCAACGTCGATGCTCGGAGCGGCGTGGAGGTGGCTCGACAGGGCACATGACAGGCGACGCTGGAGGCCGAACACGGTGGGGCCGCCGAAGTGGAAGAGGGGCAAGTCAGAGGGTAACATGAGCATGATGGGGTAGAAGGGACTTACCGGTATAGTCGGAGTGGCTGGAGAGGGGCCAAGGTCATCGTGGAGGTGTTGGGCGGGCAGCGGTGAGCTCTAGCCAATGGTTAGGGAAGGACTAGGACATCAAGGTGATGCTCTAGCTAGGAGGAATCGAGCCAAGGGGCGCCGAGGAGGAGATAACGACAGCGGATGTGCAATTTGGTCGGAACTGAGGAAGAACTGCGTTCCAGCGAACTCTAGTGAGTGAAGCCTGAAATTGATTGAGGGGAATCACAATGGGAGTGTAGAACACGTCGTGACATGAACAGATTTTGGAGGAGCTCGCCGAGGTGGCCGGAACAACGAGTGATGGCATGGTGGCCGGTGGATGGCTGGAGCCAAACTTCAGCTTTAGAGGGGGATAAGAGCAATGCGGGAGTGGGGAAGGAGAAGAGGATGGAAGGGAATGGGGAGGCGAGTATGAGGCGGCTTTATTGTTGAAGGAGCGGCATGGAACTGTTGAGGAACAGTAACGTGCGGCGACACTATTCTTGCATAGCAGAAGGTGGAGTGGCCGGGGCGGTGTTGCGTGAGCTGCGCGCAAACATGACATGCGTGCGTTGTGGGCATGTGCAGCGCATGGTGCGGTGCAAGGCCGGGTGGTGCGCATGCGGCATAGGCACAGGCTCGGTTGCATGTAGCACAGGGAAAAATGAGGAAAGAAAACAGGAAAGAGGAGAAGAGAAGGGGGCACACAGCAAAAGGAAAAGAGAAAAAGGAAGAAAGAAAGGGGATGCTAGCAAATTGAATTCAAATTTTATCAGCATTTCTAAGGTGGTGATCGGTTCGGCTGAAAAGCTCATGGCTTATGGCTGAAAACACTGTAGCTGGCTGAAAAAAGCACTGTAGCTGACAGAGGCTTATTTAGCATGATTAAATTTAAAAAATTAAAAAATATAAAAAATATGTTAGCCCATTACGTATAATACAAACAAATACGGGGAAAAAAGAACCGGCAAAAAAGCTCAACAAAAAACCAAAAGTTCAGAAAAAACGAAACTTATGAATAGTGAAAACTTTGAGATTTGAACTTGTATTTAAATTCAATCTTGAAGTCTTAGCTCGCTTATCTGGATAGTTTTAAAATTTCTTGACATTTTTAATTTGAATTCAAATTCCATTTTTCAATACGATCTCTAATTATTTGGCTTTGTTCTCCGATTATTATTATTTGAATTATTTGGCAAATCTCAGGTCCAAAATCCTAGAGAAATTCAAACAACGACGAAAGAAACAAAAAGAATTTAAAACTCTCACAAATTTAGATATTCCCATTTTTGGATGTTACATGTGTTCTGTATTCTTCCGTGGGGTGGTATACCATACGGTACAATGATTCGTATATACTCGTATATGTACGTGTCGGTGGGGCCACTTCTGCATCACGTCGGAGTTTGTACCAAAAAATGTTTCTTTTGCTCAAAACGATGGCACATTGCTTTCAGACACATGAGGTGAAAGTATGAAATCTAAGCTGCTCACGGCACGCCATTCCATCCCGACGTCAGAATTCTTTAGAACTCAAGCTCAAGTGAATCGAACCCCTTTCTGTTCGAACATCAGATGTGTAGTTTAGTCGATGAATTCGACGTATCTGCCTTAATTCATTTTCATTGCAGTCGGTAGTGAAGTCAGAGTGGACACTCAATTTTACCTTGTCATTATTTCCCAGAGAATAAGCCAACACATCAGAATTTCTCACCTTTCAACTAGTCATTCAAAAAGTAGACGTCGCTCTTCGAATTTGTTCCGACTTAGGCAGAATAATAGGACCTTGCCTTTCTGTTTTTGGTTTTTACTTCTTTTAAAAGTTAAAATAAACAATATGACTTTTTAAAACAGATTCTTTAAGTTTTTTGAGCTTAAAACCGTATATGCTATTTACGTCAGCGTCTCCGCCATCAGTTGTTGTCTAAAAAACACAAACAAAAGTCATCAACTACAGCCTAAAACTATTAGTCGTAGCCTAAAGAAACAGGGCCAATGTTTGATGAACTCACATAAGTCCCCAAATTAGACTACCAAATTCCATATAGTATCTTTGAGGAGTTTTTTTTTGCCACTACAGCTCTTATTTTCATACAGAGTTCATTTTCTCAATATGAAAACAGAAAATGTACTTTTTAAGACTAGAAAATGCATTGTTAGATACAAGATATGCCTCTCATCTCTCCTAACTAAACTTGGTAGGTGGTGGATATTTTTAGTTAAATATTAGATTTTCAATACTAAAACTTGGAATCTATTATATTATTAAAGCAAAAGTAAAACGAGTCATAACGTTCGCTCTTGATGGATAGAAATTCCCACATTACTTGTACGAAAAAAGAAAATAAGATTAACACCGTTGACCATGGTGGGTCCATATTATAATGGTCTAGATTTAAAAACAGAGTCCACGTCAAGTAAAATCCAAAAAATAACCGAAATTCAAAATAAAATAAAATAAAAATAGCAATTTGAGTTCCATACAAATGCTAAGTAAAATCCCAAAATAAAAAACTCAAAATAAAAATTAATAAAAAAAACTAGCGTAGTGTAAACGGTGGTACTGCCGCTTTCCAGAAGTTTTGTCAAAACGAGCGGTACGTTTTTTTTCCAGAGAACACCTTGGAATCACTTTGTCTCTCTGAAAAATGGAAGTACCAGAGTTTCAATGGCGGAACTACCGCAGAGCGGTAGTACCACAACCCTTGAACGGTACTGCAGACCACGAAAGCTCCGAAAATCCGGGCGATACGTTTTTTCCAGAGAGCGCCAACTTTTGGCCTCAAAGTAAACGGAAGTACCACGCTAAAATTTTAGAACTTCTGAATATTGGGACTACCACAATTACAACGGTGGTAGTACTACACCGACTTTCAACGATTAGTTCAGAAGTTTTGAAATAGCCGTTACTGTTGTGTCAGAACAGGTACAGTAGTACCGGCCGATGAACGGCGGTACTTCCGCTCGCCTTGATTTTTTGAGGGATTGCCCTGTAATAGCTAGTTTTGGTTAGTGGATGTATAAATACTCCCCCACCTGCTCAAGGATAGAAGTAAGAGACTCTATTAAGCATTCTTTGAGTATTGAGCATTCCTTCCACACCTCAACTGCGGGGAGATGTTAGAATACAATATATGGTAGGATAGAGTCTATTGGGATTACAATCCTTTGTACCATCTTGCCCCCCAAGTCTTGTACCTCTATGTATACCGTCCAAGAGGCTCAATGCAATATATTTAATTCCACCCAACTCTGTCTTCCTTCAGTTAAGTCTTACGAGAAGATGCGTGTACTTTGTGTCATACATATGCATTCCTATATCAAACAGTATATGCAACTTAAGATATATCGATTTTTGCTATCGGAGTTTTGAGCCAACGACGTACTAGAGCTAACAAGCTAGACTATTAAAAGTAAGCTCGATTAGAATGGAAATAAAGCACCCGATACGGCCAAGCAGAACTGCCCATGTCATGTGATCATGTCATATGGTAACTCCCACTCTCATGGCTCGTCGCCGGTTAGAGCAAGGCTAATGGATACGCCCGCTCGCCGGTTGCAAGAAGCGTCATGTCACCCGAGCTGCCCAGCCGTAGTGGCGGATGTTACACGCGACGGCGAAGGAACAACGAAGTAAACAAGATCAATCGCAGAGAGACACGAGATTTAACGTGGAAAACCCTCCCAATGCGAGAGGGAAAAAACCACGGGCGTCAGCCAGCAACAATCTTCACTATATCGGGGTGAGGTTACAACGCCGGGGATTACAACTCTAATCTCATATCCCAAACGGCGGCTTACAGGAAATATATATAACAGGGCGACGGGCCTCCGCTACGCTCCGTCCAGAAGCTGGCCTTATTGATGTGTAAAATTTGGATCACAAATCAACAGCGGACCCCACCAATATTTAATCCTTAGCTGCTACATGGAAGAATGGGATTGAGGGAAGAGTAGCCACAGTACATTTCGCCCGCTTTTTGCCGGCGTCTCAGACGTCGCCCGCTTTCTTCTCTCTCCTACTTTCTCGCTCTCCCACGTCAGATTTCGCCGGCTCTTCGCCGCTTATAATACTTGCTCTTAGGTAACAGGAACCGGACCTAGCTCTCCACCCGTCGCCGGTCGGTCCACCGCTCACGTGGCGCGCTGTCACTGGGCCATCGTTCGAAAGGGCCAGTATCTTGGTTGTTGGTGAGCTTCAGTCAGATCTTTTCAGGTCGGTAGACAGAAGGGCAGGAAGCCTTTTCTCGTTGCTCTTTTCTGCCTCTACCCATATGCTCCTTTCCTTGCTTGTCCTCTTGCCTATGGATCCATATGCCGGAGTCTCACCACCCATTCATGGCGGCACAACAGGGGGTCAGAGTTTCAGCATTTGCAGACCTACTCGATCTCCAAGATTGACACATAGTACTACTAGAGAGTCCTCTTCATAACGAGTTAGTTAGGAATACTACAATTTGCATTTGTTGCCACATTACTTGGGTTAAAAACTTTTAGGAAAAAAAATGGTCTATGTCACTGACATCATTGCTTTTTGTCTTACTGGTTTTATGCCATCAGAATTATATATATTTCTGAAAATGCCACTAAATAGTCCACTTTTCTCAAAATGTCAGAACTGCCATTACCATTTTATTCTCCCCCTTCCCTCTGGTGTTCTCTCATGACCTATCTCTATATTTTTCTTTCATTTCTAGGTGTTTTGAAATGCTGGTACGTGAAACGAGTAAAATGGCAATTGGATATAAATGTTGTGAGTTGGAAAGGGCACAGGAGTCATTTTAGCTTCGTCAAAGGGTTTCGACGTTGCTAGAGTGGCATTTCCCAAAGAAGTTTACAAGTTCCATGGCACAACCAATAAGTCAAAAAGCAAAAACAAAACCAAAAAAATTACAAAACATCTGTGACATGGACATGATTTTCTCAAACTTTTAAGACCGATCAAGTTTTGTTCGAAGCAAACAACACTATAGGCTTCTATGAATTTGTAATAGTGAACTTCCTTTGTAGTCCCATACCGATCAAGTATCACTTTTATGATTACTGGAGTATTTTGTGCAAAAATACTCCCATATATACACGCTTGAGCTCCATTATTTTACTTTTCTGAGGGGAACTTGAGCTCCATTGCTACTTTATTAGTCATCAACATGATTATACTATGCAAAAGTAATCGAGTAGATACACAGGAAGTCTGATGCTTGCTTGTGCCTAGTTCAGAAAGTAACAGAGCGGAAGTAGATCGATATCACCTGCATGTGACCTGTGAGAGATCGGGACGCATCGTTACAAAGGCAGTAAGGTGGTGTTTGGTTCGGCGAGTTTGCTCTGTATTCCGATTACAATGGTATTAGAATCCATTACATGGTGTTTCGTTCGGGTGGGCGGCAATCTGATACCGTGGTATCCGAAACTGGCCAATACAAAGTCCATTCCGCACCAAATCGGGTGTATCGGGATACCTTACCCCGAATGCCGAATTCCCGATCCGTCCTCCCCATGTCGCCTGCTTCCTGCAGGCTGCAGGAGCCTGTACAATCACATCTTCCTCCTTCCCGTTGACGAAGCCCTCGCAATTGCCTCTCTCTCTCTCTCTCTTTCTCTCTCTCTCTCTCTCTCTCTCTCTCTCTCTCTCTCTCTCTGACCATCCACCTCCAAATTTTGACAAATCGTTTAACCGATTCGGAGTTTGATGCTTCCAGTGGAATGTTGCTGCCGGCCTAGCTACGGACGTTCACCAGGATGCAGCTGATCGGTGCATTTCCCCCCGACTTGATCGGTGTATTGTTCTTTTCATTTGCATGTTGGATTCACACTGAAGTAACCGGAATTTTGTGCCCTTTCTTTGTCTTGTGTATGTAAAAATTTGTGATTTGACCAGTCCTTCACAGAGATTGGATTATTCTTTTCATCTGCATGTTGGATTAGCAAAAACAAACTGAAATTTTGTGCAATTTTTTTTGTCTTGCACACACACTTCCAGGCCGACCGAAGCAAACTGCACACGTAGGCGTGCACCACGCCACTGCTCCGCTGTCAGCACGCTACGGCCAACCGCGCTACTCCGCCCGTGGTTTCGCGCTCCGCCCCTGGTTTCCCCGTCACCTCTGCGCTGCCCCATACCGCCGGACGCACGCAGCCATGCCGGCAGTACTCGCAGCCCATGCCCTGCACGCGTCACCCTGCTACGGCCGTCGCTTCACCATGTCGTGCACTGCTCCCGGGTCTCCGGCAACAGCACCGCTACAGGGACCCCTTTCCATGGTTATAAGAACCCTGCCGCCCCATTGCTTCCCCTGGCTCCTTCCTTTCTCCTCTGTTTACTCCCGCGCCAGCCCAAAGCCCCGGCCGCCGTCGCTTCACGCCGTCCCAGCTGCTCCGCGATGCCATCACACAAGTGATCGCGTCACATTGTGTTTATACCTTCCAGCTGCCTCCTCTCCGAGTTAATCGGACTCTCTATCACAAGAGCTCGCCGTCGCTGCCTCTTCCCCAAAACCGGCCGTCGCCGCCCTTACCGCTGCCAACACCTCCCCGGTGGACCTCCCTCCAATTCCTCGCTGTGGAAGCATCTTCTCGACGCCCCGAAGCCTTCCCCGCCGCCAGCCGGAGCTACGGCCCGCCCCAGCTCACTGGCGCCGTGCGCTCGCCTACGCCGCCGTAGGTCTCCATCGCCGGCCTGCCTCGGCCTCCCTCCGGTCGAACCAACCGCTCCGGTAAGTTCCTTGTGCCCTACTCGTGCTCGTGCTCACCTTAATCCGCTCCTCTCTCCCTCCGGCCACCGGCGCCCCAACCGGCTCCCCGTCCCGGCCGCCTTCCATCGCCGCCGGCTTGCCTTGGCGCCTCCCCTGCCGAAGCCACCGCCTCCTGGAGCCTCCTCATCGTCTCGGAAGCCCGTTTTTTCGATCACCGCCGCCTCCCCGGCCGCTTCTCGCCGGCGTCATCGCCGCCCAGCCCCGGCGCCCCCCTCCTCTGTTTCAGCCCCCTGCTCTGCTCTCTCTACCGACCGGCTCCTTATTCCCTCTATCTCACTCTGTATGACCTGTGGGCCCAGCAAGAGAGCGGCCTAGCTCATGTATATCACTGGCATCCCAATCTTTGAACATGAGATGTGACTAACAATGGGAACTAGAATCTACTGGTAGGATTAAACTAAAAGGGTTATGAAAGTAAATTAACAATTTAACTCTAGTTAATTACATGCAAATAGGGGGTAATGAACTAATCCTCATATAGGATTGATAAAGCAAGATCATGTCATGAATATCCCCCATATGACAAGTAATCGACATGGATTCAATGGGTATTGGTGTTAAAAATCAAATATGTGAGAATAATTAAAAGATCATCTTTTATAACTCAAAGATACAAAAAGGTAATCCTAAATAATTAAAAATGCATGTATGAAGCCTTAGAAATATAATTTAAATCTTTTCAAACTTTACTCTAGAAACTCGAATAATAACCTTGAGCCTATATCGGGTGGTTTAGATACTATCTTTTTTCAGGCGATCTAAACCTATTTACACGAACTAAGCAAATAGATTTGACAAGGTTTTGCCACATAAAATATTGACCAGGGGATGCTCATCTCTAAAATCATGTCATCCCTCTTATTAGTGCATAAAGTAGTCCTTGCCTCACACCCAAATCCCCAATCATTATCTCGGAATTTAACTTTAATGATTGAAATTAAATAATAATAATAAAAGGAATAGCTTTATTAAGAAGATCCCTATAAAGTAATAGCATCTCTTTTAGTAAAACATAATCGTTGGCCATATCACTACAAGAAATGTGTCATTTATTGACATTTTATTTTTGTCATAATATATGGAATTTATGTCACAATTCAAGATTTGTGACATTCGGTTGACGAAAATCCTAATGTCAAAAAACACGCGTCACAAATTTATTATGTGACGTCTGTATAGTTCATGTCACAAATCTATGACATTGGCTTTTAGTGTCACAGAGGTTTATGACATTCATTTGTTGTCACAAAATCCTAGGCCTTGCCACATGGGCAAATGCCACATAAGATCAAAAACTGATGTGGCGCTGACATGGCAGAATATAAAAATGTCATAAAATGAATTTTGGCCTGTTAAAGCCCACGTAGCAGGCAGCCTCTTCATGGGTCACAACCATTATTTGGGTTGTTTCTTCCTGGCCCATTATTTGGTTTTAGATTTTTTTTGGCCCATACAATTTTTTTATGATTGCAGCCCATACAGTTTTTTTCAGCCTGCACAATTCAACCCATATATTTTTTTCAGCACACACAATTCAGCCCATATAATTTCTTTCATCCCATACAAAAATCAGATTCAAATCAACCAACAGCATATGGAAATATGATTGCATATCATAACCAGTCCACAAGTGTTAAATTAACTATCAAATATCATTACATCCATCACCCAATTCAGCACACATCTAGACCAAGTCTCAAAGTCTCAAATTTCAGGTTGCTGTTGGAGCTTGCCAAATTCACCACACATGGCATCTACAACTTCAATCACAGATGACCATATCAAAAAAGCATCTACATCCACACTAGGTTTCTGTTGGAAGTTAAAGTCGATCACCAAAATAGCATCCACAGCCTCACAGTCACAGATGTCACCAAAATATCATCTAGAGCCTAATTGAGTTTGAGAGCTTACTGCTGAGCATCAGGTGATGCATACTTGCTGCCAAACAACGAACGAAGGAAGCCTTGGATCTCACTTCCTTGCTGCTTCAGCTTCTCAGTTTCTTCTTCATGCTTCTTTGCTGCATCTTTCTGATCCTCTACTTGCTTCTACAGATTCTCCAACTGTGATCGAAGTTCTGATGCTCCTAACTTCTCAGCATGCAATTCACTCTCAAGCTCATGTACACGATCATTCATTGCAGCAGCTTTGGCATTTCTCTTCATTGCTGCGGACTGCATGCCAACATTGCGAAGAAAAGTTGATTTTGGCAGAACATGAGCTACAGCTTGAATAGGAGTCTTCGGATCATGCCCTTCTTGTGTTGGTTGAGCAACATATGCCTCCATTTGAGCCTAGCAGCAATAGCACAAAAAAATTCAGGTTTCTATCCCTACTGTTGTTCATCATAGTACCAGGGAAGATAGGGAAAGGTACTCACAATGGCATCCTTCGCATTCTCACTATAACCTGACTTGCTGCTGCAGTGGGTGTCCTTGAAAAGATCAATCGCAGTTGGTGGCGCATCCTTATATTTGGTTTGCTTCTGAAATTACATACAAACAGAAAATTAAATAAATAAAAGCATGTGAAGAGTTATTTGCAATTGAATAACATTTTTGTACAGCAAAGTGGCAGCAAACAAATGCAAGACACCATATTCAGATTTTAGTACAGCAAAGTAGCAGCTAAAAAATACAACTATTGAACAAGAAATGTGGCAGAGGATCAATGCAAAGACATACTTTGTTCTGCATTATTTCGTTTGGTATTACTTGCATCTTATTCACCTTGTAAAATCTCACATCCATAACTTTTGCAGATTTTCGGAAGAAATCTATTCTGGTATACTATTGTTTTTGGAACAAAAGCAGCATTAAGTCAAAAAGTAGTGGCTGATGAACTTCAAGTAATTGACCTAGAAGGGGCCATGTGCCTCGTTGTCCAGCAAACACATTACATGCCTAAGAAGTGGCGTGGTAAAGATAGCAGTGAACTGGTGAGAAGTGAATCTGAAACACTATTTCAGGTAATTTAGTTTAGCTTTAGTGTCATTTTGTTTTAGAAAATAGATTTGAATGAGAGAATTGTATATGCTATATTTAACCAAGTAGCCGAGGTATTCAGATGTTCTGTATGCTGTACCATTTGGCTTTAGATTGTCACCATCATTCATTTTGTCGGCATCTATCACCTTTTGTTTTTGTGATTCCCCAAGTCACTGCATTATTGAAAAAACAAATTCTCGTTATGGCATTTAAACTTTTTTGATCATGAGACAGGTAAATTAAGAGGATAATCCAAATGTAGAGAAATAATATTATATCATTTGCCTATATAATGCTTATGACAATGCTGATATTTTCTAGCTGTTTTCATCTCTTTCAGTAGTGCTGTAAAAAAAATGAAAAGTTAGTTTTGGGCGTGTAGATTAACAGGACTGCTAAGTGCTCTGCTGTCTAGAACTCTAGATATGTAACTTGCATTTAGATCTCGGTTGTTTTACTTATATGGCTTATGTTTAAGACCCAGGACATAATCGTATTGGCTATGTGGTTTGCTTTTTCAATTTTTGCTCTGAGAATTGATTTGATAAATTGTGCATGCAGTATACCATAGTAATGCTATTAGAAGAGATGGCCTCCATTTTCATCACTCCTTACTTGCTCATTTTTGAGGTACCACGGGTAATGTTTTGAACTAACTCAACAAAAAGATTAAGGCACACCTTTAGTACTAGCAATAAACTCCAGTATCAACTAAAAATCACAAAAGTATCTAAAGATGCAGCGATTTTTCTTACCGTGACATAGCATTGAGAAACATAGCACCGAGATCCTGTCATCTGGTGGTACTGAACTAGCTCACGACTATCTTTGTTTTTCAGACATTTTTCCTATAGAAAGGCAAACATTAGTGGACAGATGATCCATTTTCTGTAAGGCGACATTTGTGATAGATATTAAGGAAGGATACCTTGTGCTTTGGGGTAGACCACATGTCCACGAGTTGTTTCCACTGCATGTCAGTCATAGTGCTCAATGGTGAAGTTGTTCCCACTTGGTTTGCTGGTATGCCATTGAAGTATTGCTTCTTCAGCTTGTATCTCATCTGTCGCTGTCCTTTTTTGAGCAAATCAGAAAATGCATCTTTCATTGGCTCAGCATTTATGTCAATTCTGAATTGACTCTGGACAAAAGCATGAACATATTGTTAAACGGCATTCAAATGATGTTCTGGGAGTGTGCGGCAGCAGCGAGCAACAAGCAGTATAAACAACTGTCAACTCTAGATTATGCACACTATATTAAGAAAGAATTTGAATATACAGATAGACCAAGTGTATGAGTGAAGATAGGTAACAGCAAGAACAAAGGTCACTATTAGTAATCCATAAACCTAATGAAGACAAAGGTTACTTACACCAAATTTTTCTTTGTAGTTCTGAACAACACCTAGGGCATCTTTCTCCTTATAATGCTTCCAGTGAGTGAAGATTGGGACATGGTTCCGTAGAATAATACCAGCCTCTGATGCTAGTTTTGCAGCTTGCAAAGGCTCCTCTGGCCGCAGGTTTCCTTTAGCGATGTGCACTTGGATCTTGTCACTTAACCCTCTTGAAATCCTATCCAAATGTCTACCTACGTGTCTTTTGCTGATACATTGACCTATCATGGAATTCGGAAATCAATTAGAGAAAATCATAGACCCATTAATGCAAATATATAAATCGTTAATAGTGGAGAGGGGGTACAATCACTTGCCTTCAGTAGACAGTTCATTCTGGTTGTTGGATTGGGTATTAGCATTGGCAGCCATCAACGTATCTTCTGTGGAACCGTCTTGTGGGTCTGTTGTTGGAACTTCATGAGCTGAGGATAGTTCCCTTGTCCTCTGCCTAGTAATTCTTGCTGGTTGGTCTTGCTCCTGAAGTGCCACTGCCATCACTCTCTTTGATGTTCTGGATCCTCCGACAGGGATGGAGATGTTCTGTGGCGAACTCTTGCTAACTTCAGGTTCCAAGTCCTGCATGGCCTCCTACATGATACAAGAAATTACAACAAAATGAATAATTCTGCATATTTAACACAAATGTGTGAGCTTTGCTCTTGTGTTGTTCATAATTGAAGCTGCCAGGTTGATACACAAATGAATGTTGATACAAAATGAATGTTGATATAATGTGCTGTTCAAAATGAATGTTGGGTTTTCATGAAGGTACCTTATCAAATACTCCTTGTTCAACATCTTCATCATCTCCAGGTTGATACAATGAGCCAGAGTCTTCACGAGTAGCAACAATGGCCTTTGGTCTTGTGCTGTTCAGAATTGAAGCTGCTTGTTCTATTCCAAGACTGCGGAACACCCGACTGTTCCGCATCAAGTTTTCCATCTTCATCCTCTCATATTCAGTCATTGGAGCCTCGTACTCGCACGAGAAAATGAAGAAAAA
This sequence comes from Dendrocalamus latiflorus, assembly GCA_017311315.1. NCBI lineage: Eukaryota > Viridiplantae > Streptophyta > Magnoliopsida > Poales > Poaceae > Dendrocalamus > Dendrocalamus latiflorus. The sequence continues at coordinate 9,767,000 of CM029626.1, forward strand.
TAATGAGAAAATTATATGATCAATGCACTTAGAGGAACACAACAGTACTGGATAAACAAATATCAGCTATGCAATACTGTACTGAGGAAACATTAACTGAAACATGGTTCATGATTAAAGACAAAGTTGAATTTTTACTAGGGCTTAAACACAGACCATGTAGGCAGTTTTCCTCAATCTCTAATTAGTAATTCATACAGACCAGCAACTTCCAAAAGTTTAGATATTGGCTTGTGTCAAATTCACAGCGTGAGATACAGAAAGAGATTCTATCGAGATCCAGATATAGCTACTAATATTCGGTGCTAATATTAAATTAGCAAGGAGGGCAGCTCAGGTCCTCGACTATAAAAATGAAAGAAATGACTAGAAAATTCATCACACAATTGCACATATCATGTAATCATGCCATATCTGGATCCATTTTCTACTACGCATCAACATGCATGTTGCAGACCAGCTGTAGTCCTGCAGTCCAGGCGTAGATGAGGTCCAGACCAACTGTAATCACTAACCCTAAGCGAAATAGAGATTGCATACCAAATCAAGAGATCCTGTTCCCCACCATATGGATTGCAAAGTAAGAGGGGGCAGTCGACAAGTTACCTTCTGGTTGACGCCTGGTTGAGGGCCGGTTCGCCCCTTTCCGATCAGGAGCCATCTTCACGAGTTCAGGAAGCCGGGGGTGGAGCGCGGAGGGTGTTGTCGGGGGCGGAGTGCGGAGGGCGTCGTCGGGGGTGTAGTGCGGAGGGCGTCGCCGGGGGCGGAGTGCGGAGGGCGTCGTTGGGGGCGGAGCGCGGAGGGCGTCGTCGGGGGCGGAGTGGAGGGCGGAGGGCGTCGTCAGGGGCGGAGCGGAGGGCGGATGGCGTCGTTGGGGGCGGAGCGCGGAGGGTGTCGTCGGGGGCGGAGTGCGGAGGGCGTCGTTGGGGGCGGAGCGCGGAGGGCGTCGCCGGGGGTGGAGCGGAGGGCGGAGGGCGTCGTCGGGGGCGGAGCGGAGGGCGGATGGCGTCGTTGGGGGCGGAGCGCGGAGGGCGTCGTCGGGGGCGGAGGGTGGCGGACCCTCTTCCCAGGTTGCAGCCGATGGGGGCAACCAAGTGGCGGCTGCTGAGAGGAGTGAATTGGATTGTTTAGGGTTTGGGGGAGCAGTGACCTGAATAGGTCACGGTATGGGGCAATTTTACTGTACCACCCTTGTCCAAATGATACCTGTTGTAGTATATGTCTGGATAGAAATGACATTTTGGCTCTGAAATTTTTGGTGTGGCGGGGAGACATCGCGCCACTGCGCCAGGCATCCAATCTTTGGCGCACACCCTGCTTAATATTGTTGCTTCACGCAATTTTGTATTTGAATAAAATTAGACATAGTTGTGTTTGGTAGATGGGCAGGATATATATAGAACTAGCTATTTGTAAAGTCCAGGGAAAAAAAATAAGAGTACTACTCAAAAAAGAACCGCGACGTGTCCGATCGCAGAGTAGTACTACCTAGAAAAGAACCATTTCGTTCTGCTGCCGGTGGACTATTTTGTTCTGCTGGTGGACGATTCCTCTGTAGTCTTTTTAGGTGTAGAGATTAGCTTATAAATCTTTATCAATTTTGAAGCATTTTGCTTGTGTCTTGGTAGATTTCACTTAAACCCCTTTAGATAGATTACTATAGAGAGGATTGACAATTATTCCGTCGGTCGTCCCCCTTACTCGGCTGAGATATTATGCGAAAAAATAAAAGAAAAAAAATGGTATATGGGCCCACCCGACCACGTGGCAATAGGGCATGCCAACATGGATAAGAATATTTAAAATAATTCAATAAAATAATTTGTGACACACAACCTCTGTCATAGATTTATGACATTCATAAATTAGTCCTTATGACATAGCAAATACCGTCACTGGATGGAATTGGACTAGTTGTATGACATTTTTTGTGACATACAATTTTTTATTGTCACTAAGTCGAAATGCCTAAAACATAATGTCATAAACCGGATGATATAATGACATTATGACCTGTTGTCATGCTAAATACGTCAAAAAATGACACATTTCTTGTAGTGTATCTAATAATAATTGTTAATAAGCCGGCTGATTAACTTTGCTCCTAATAACGACTAGACTGAAATGGCTAACCCCATCATTTGATTCAGCCATTAACATAATGATTTGTTAAGCTGGCTACTGCAATCTCAGATAATTATCGCCTCATGAAATATCAAATTTCATCAAATAATTAAAATTTCTCATCTCCTATAAAGCTCCCGCATCCTAAAAATACAAAGTTCAATTCCTCTTTACTATCTTCGCTAACCCCTTTTATTTGTCCGTAAGTCCTGCCTGACTCACGGGACTTCCTTGATAAATATAAAATTAATAATGAGAAGGTTATCAAATAAATGGTCGAACCTCGCATTGCCCCGATCAGCTATGTTTTGACCTCTACCTTTTCAAAAGGGGGTATATTCCTATATATACTTCTTCATTTTGGTCCCTCCTTATTCTAAATATTCCCTCACGGTAAAGCTATTCTGCCACCTCATTCCTTCGCCCAATTCATCTACTGTTGTGCTTATGGCACACTAACCCGAATCATCCTTCTATTCTCAAATCGTAATAAATGTATAATTTAAATTAACTTGGGCATTTAAAGTGTTTGAATTTATTTGGTCTTTCTTTTCTGTGCCGCGTATTAGAATCTGAAGACTCAACAGGACGACGGATTCGAACAAGACCAAGACTCGGGTGAAAGCGAGGACTAGTAAAATTAAGATCAATGACCGAGAAGGCTTTGAATTAGAGCAATCAAGGCCGTGGTAAAATAAGCAAGGCAAGTCATCACTTTGATCATATTGATCCTACATTTTATGAAAAACTATGTTCTTTTAAACACTATCAACTTGCATGCCTAATTTATTATGCAAATATATGTCAAAGCTTAAGGTAGCTACATGCCCACTTGATGTTGTATTAAATTATTATGTCATTCCTTGATACTTGAATCACCTGATCCTTGTCACCATAGATATTAATGATAATCTTACTAGCTATAAGTCAAATTAAAGCGCCATGCTAGTCTTGTTAAGTCCAGGGCGCTAGTTGCCCTAATCATCAATCTTTGTAAACATAAGAGCTTGTTTTGGGACAGTCACGGGATGTACGTGGCTGAATACTTTGTGATTACTTATTTTATGCTTCTCAAAACTCTCAAAACCTGCTTTACCTGTCTGGGCGGGTGATAAGAGTGGTTGGTGCGGAAGTAGCACGAGAACATGTGGTTTGTGGACTGAACCGCCTGGACAAATTAAGGACTGAATCTTGTGATGACCTCCTGGTGTAAAACAGTACAACCACAAGTCTATATGGGTACGACCTAGCTAATTAACTTGCAAGGGTTTAGTTCAGATATCACCAGTGGAAAGTGGGTGCCAGGGTATACTGGTTTACTCATAGTGAGGCACAGGGATTTACTGTACTCGCACGGCGCAAGAGGGGGCTTCTGACTGTGGTGGATTTAACCCTTCAGCGGTGAAACCTCAGCGGGTGGTGTCTAGCTAGATCGGAGTAAGGTAAAGACTTTGTGATAAATTATCTGGGTCTCATGCCTAAGGAAGCATGTTGGCTATGAAGATAATTCATCTCTTGTGGTGAAAGTGTACAACCTCTGCAGAGTGTAAAACTGTTCGAGCAGTCGTGCCCACGGTCAAGGGCGGACATGGGAACTTACTCGAGTTAGTTCTATTTCAAAAACCTTTGTGGGTGGGACAAAAACCTATCAGAGGGAGGTACTCTGATTTTGAATTTTCCTGGAGGGACGTACTCCAGCGTGGTAAATAAGATGAAAGTGGCATAATGATCAAAAGCTAGCATAGGTGGATGGAACCATGTAATCGGTAGATGGAACCGACACCGCTATATTTATTGCACAATTTCAATCTCTTTAAAGCATGTTTATAAACTGCCAAGTCATAGGAATTTTAATTATGATTATTGCAAATGTCGCATTAAGCAAATAAAAGAACCTCAATGCCTCCTTGGACAGCCTTGCACCTATTATTATTGCATCATGTGTGGTGGCTTGCTGAGTACCGTCGTACTCACTGTTGCTTAATTACCATCATTCAGTCAGAAAGGAAATAAAGTCAAGCCCTGCGATGCCTCAAAGGGGTCGACAGAGCTGGAAGACGAAGAGGCCATGGACTAGGTCGCGAACCCCAGTTGGTTGCCTGTGGGCAAGTCCTGCGGGTCCCACCTGTGTGAAGTTTCCGCTGCTGCATTTTATTATTTTCGGCCTAATCGGCCCATGAGTAAGTATTACTGTATTATTTACACTTCCGTATGATATGTTTTTGATATACAGTAATGTAGCTGTGAGCACTATCTATTGATCCAGGGAATAGTGCAGTGGAATCACAGAGGATCTAGGTTTGCTAACCCGAGGTCCGACACGTTTACAATTACAGTGTCAAAGCAAACACTATCTAAATTCTTTTATTCCGAGGATGATTAGATCAACTGCACGCCCCATTTATGTTACTAGGACTTTTTTCTTTGCTTCGGCTTATGATTTTTTATTGTGGTTTATAGTACGAAATAATAGAAACTCGCATGCGGTTTTAGCCGATATAAATGAACTCGTTATAGTGTGTACTATAATTAACTTATAGATTCTATTTTAAAAAGACATTTTACTACCTCCGTTTTCGTTTACTAGGCATTTTTGGCCAAGTTTTGCTTGGCACCTTGATATTTCAAATGCAAATTTTTGCTCATGTGCTTGCATTGATAGCAAAAAAATACATACTTTCTACTTTTTGTGGTTACTGTTCATCGAAGTAGTTAGTTGTTGAGGTATTTTTGTTAAATGTGAATAAAAATGGTTATCTAAATATGTGTATCTCTACTCCTTAAAAGAAAGAGTTTAAGTGATGGTGCATTCTACACTTCAAAAAAGTAGTCTGACGTGTGGGCCCACCTACCCCTCCAACCGCCCGTGAGCCTGCCTCCCCCCGAACCCGTGCGCATCTCCCCATTTCTCCGCCGCCTCCTCCCCCGCCCTCCGTTCCGTCGCCGCCTCATCCTCCCCCCACCCGTCCGCTCCACCGCCGCCTCCTTCTCCCCATCCCGCGCCGCCGCCGCCTCCTCCTCCCCCCACCCCGCGCCGCCGCCGCATTGTCGGGACCCGGAGCAACAACTCCAGAACCCTCTGTGTTAATCGCACTATCCCAGGAAAAGCTAGTGCACACAGTATCACAAAGACAATTATCATGCGTAATGACAAACTTTATTTAACTAATATGAGCCTGATGGCCAGGGTTTACAATAATAGCAAAAGAAGACAGCGGAAGAAATACAATGTAGCAGCCCATCCAGCCTTCCCACAAGGCGAATGACTGTAAGACGTGGCCTAGTCGCAATCCTCACCGAAGTCGTCGAAGGCTTCCTCTGAAAAGAGTTAGATATAGCAACATGAGTACAAAAAGTACTCCACAAGTCACCCGGGAAAATGCAACATAATGATAAAGGCTTCAACGGAAGGTTTATAGGGTTAGTTTGCATAAAACAACATTTAAGAAATATAATAATAGATTGAAATTGCTGAATTTAATACAGTAGATAAAACAATACTTGTAGTAGAAAGTAATACCGTTAGTGTCGGCTCCGACCAAACACCAACCTATCCACGGGCATCCCACCCGGACCATCTTTTCAAAAGCTCACGTATGGATTCCATCCATCCACACGCTTTCACTGCGCAACTCTGATGAATTCCATCCATTCACCAGATTTCCATCTCTCACGGATTCCATCCATCCGCAAGGTTTTCGAAAACGTTTTGAAAAACAAAGTCTAATCCATGAAAAACTTTACTCAGCTTGCCCATGACCGTGGGCACGGCTATCCAGGATAGGTTATACACTCTGCAGAGGTTGTACAGCTTTACCCACAAGACACGATCATCCCATATTGCCACGCGATTACACACTTCCTTAGGTGTGCGGCGAGGAGTCGTGACAAGGCCTTTACAATGATCCGTTGTCAACAAAATCACGCCGCCACTAAGGTTTCACCACAACATGAATCCACATGTTGGAGCCCCCTCTTGTGCCGTGTGAGACTTCTCACGGCCTACGCCGCGCTCACATTCAGCCTATAGCGAGATCATGTTGGAACTTCACAAATTAGTTGGCCAGGTCTGTCCCATACCAGACTTGTGGTAGTACGATAGGGCTTTGCAATAGTAGCTCACAGACCGGTCCTTAATCTGACTTAGGCTCAACCACAAACCCCCGTGCACGACAATCAACCACTGCGGCTCCAACCAACAGGGCATGCCTGCACCCACCACTCTAACCAATTGCCTAAGTCTAAACCAGTTTCATATTTGTTTTCAAAATAATTCATAACACTCCTTGACTCACCAAAGTCAAGAGTACATATCATTTTATGTAAAAAGGGTCATCATTTTATGTGAAAAGGTATCCCAAAGCAAAATTATATGACTATGCAGGGCTAAGCGTTTGAATAAACTCTCTAGCCAACACTAATGTATTAACTAGAGTTTGATTCTAGGGTGACAAGGTATAAGGGATTCAATAACAATGGAGGAATTAACAAGTAGGCAATAACTAGATTTAAAACTGAATTGAAATACGCTGAATAAAAATATGCATGCAATATAATTTAAATCAACATAATTTTATTTTGAAAACTGGGATCAACATGATCAAGGAGGGTGACTTGCCTTGCTCGAAGACCTGGTGCGATTCGTCGGCGTCGTTCTCTCCGAATTCGTCGAAATCTACGCGCGAAGAACCAACCAAATAAAATCAAATAAAATCGAAATAAAATCCAAAAATTATAAAATATATACTGCAACTTAGATTATGATTTTAGACAAATTTAGAGATTTGAATCACTGGATTCGGAGATCGGACGAGGGAGAACGAGCGATTGGAAGTTTGAATGGATTGGAAATTCCAGAAAATGCAAAACCGAAAGAATATTCTCTGGAATCTTATTTTTGGCTGATTTTTGGGGTATACTGGAGTGTATGACACGTGGGGCCCAGTTGTCATTGGGTGAAGAATTTTATTTTATTATTTTATGACAAGTGGGTCCCGCTTGTCATTGGCTAGAGGTGAACCAAAAAAAATGGGCTTTTCCAACCGAAAATGCATGCCCAGGATTTGAACTCACAACCTCACACTTGCATGCACTAGCTTAACTCCTCTAGCCAGGTGGGCAGTTGCTCTTTCCTGACAAAGACTTATCATCAAAGCAGGGTAAACAAGTAGGAACAATACTTGGAGAAAGAATGAAAGAAGAGCGCACGGGTGGTACATGGCCGGCGACCTCGCCGGCAACCGGCGGCCGGAGGCGGGGCGGCGAGCGGCGGCGGGGGTAGTAGGGGCGGCGGCGCACCTACCGGTGGCGGCGGCGGGGCCCGGGGTGGCCGGCGGCGGCGCAAGGAGGAGGCGGCGGCGGTTGGAATGGGGGCGGCGACGGGAGGCGACCGGGCGGCGGCCGGGGAGAGGAGAGGCGGAGGCGCACGGCGGTGGGAGAGGAGGGAGGTGAGAGCCGGTCGAAAGGAGAGGGGGGAATGGAGAGAATGGTGGTGGGGAGGCCCTTTTATAGAAAGAGAGGGGAGGTGAGAGGATTTCGGTTTTGAGAGGATTAATGGACGGGGAACGGCCGGGAGATTGATGAGGGTGATTAGGGCGTCCGTTTCCATGCCTTAATCGAGAGTTATGAGGGAGAAACGGTGGTTTTTATGAGCTCCAATTTGTCATCCATGGTGGAGGAGAGAGAGGGTGGGAGGAGGAAGAAGGGAAGGTTGAAGAAACATATGACATGTGGGGTCCATGTGTAATAGAGAGAGGGAGGAAGTGAAGGGGTACGGGCCGTCGGATTGTTGACACGTGGCAAGTGGATGTTTTATGGCTCTTGGATTTTATGAAGGGGTAAGTGATCATGTGTGGCTAGGATTAAAACGTGGAGAGAGAGTGATTCAATCTGAGAGCGACAAGTGGCGGGCTAGGAATAATTTGAATTTTATTTTCGGATTAAATTTCAGAAATTACTAGAAACTTCACAAACACTTGGAAAAATAGTATTTAATGTCTAAAAATTCCAGAAAAATCATAGAATATTCCTGGAGACATTTTAGACTTAGGAAAAATATTTTTAATTCCAGATTTTTATTTAATAATTTTATAAAATAGTTTTTAACCTTTCAAAATTGATTTTTAACTCCAGAAAAACACAGAAAATCCGAATAAAAGCCAAATGCTTTTAAATACTTAATTTGAAATTATATTTTTACATAAACTCAAAATATTCTTTTATTTAATCATAATTTTATGTTTTTAGTTAAATTACTTTTGCAAAAGCCTTTTTCCAAAGCTGAAAAACAGACAAATAAAATCTCCAAAATTTAGGCAACCAAAGAACACTTTATTTTATTTTAAATTAAATTATTATTTTTTTTTTGAAATAAATAGCTGGGCTGTTACAAACTACCCCCCTTAAAAAGAATCTCGTCCCCGAGATTCACACGGGTTAGCAAAGAAATAGGTTTGGATCTTACTCTGTTTGGCTTGAACTGATAACTGGTTCAAACATCCCTTTGCAAGCTTCTGTGACCTTCTGTTCGTGGTCTGGAGGTTGTTGGCAATTGGCGCTTCAGCTTGATGCTTCCAAAGATTAGGAGAGAGGAGATTCACGGAAAAGGGGGAACAACGGACGATTTGCGCAACCCAAAACAAAACAACTAGCAAAACTTTTATTAAGCAAACAATAGTTATGGCTGCCGACAAAAGGGAAAAATGACAGCGCATAACCTCGTCTACTGTCTAGCTTAACAACTTAACCTAAAAGGATAATGGTTGTCTTGGAGTGATCCTTCGCAGCTCTTGACGTACGAAGCATGATCCTTCAAAGCAGTGGCGGAGGCGATGAATCCGGACTCCTGACCATCTATAGTTGTTTTGAGCAAGGGAAGATTTAGAAATGAATTTTTAAGTAATGACATAAAGATAGGGGAGAATTGGAAGATGAGAGCAAGCAAAGATTAAGAGGTAAGGGTAGCATAGATTGAGAGGTAAGAATAAGAATTGTTTTTTTTTAAATACTTGTTATTTAAAATAAATCCTTAAGGTCCAACCACTCTATTCTACCTACGGTCACGTCTTAGAGTCATTATTGCTCTGATACCATCTCTGTCGGGACCCGGAGCAACAACTCCAGAACCCTCTGTGTTAATCGCACTATCCCAGGAAAAGCTAGTGCACACAGTATCACAAAGACAATTATCATGCGTAATGACAAACTTTATTTAACTAATATGAGCCTGATGGCCAGGGTTTACAATAATAGCAAAAGAAGACAGCGGAAGAAATACAATGTAGCAGCCCATCCAGCCTTCCCACAAGGCGAATGACTGTAAGACGTGGCCTAGTCGCAATCCTCACCGAAGTCGTCGAAGGCTTCCTCTGAAAAGAGTTAGATATAGCAACATGAGTACAAAAAGTACTCCACAAGTCACCCGGGAAAATGCAACATAATGATAAAGGCTTCAACGGAAGGTTTATAGGGTTAGTTTGCATAAAACAACATTTAAGAAATATAATAATAGATTGAAATTGCTGAATTTAATACAGTAGATAAAACAATACTTGTAGTAGAAAGTAATACCGTTAGTGTCGGCTCCGACCAAACACCAACCTATCCACGGGCATCCCACCCGGACCATCTTTTCAAAAGCTCACGTATGGATTCCATCCATCCACACGCTTTCACTGCGCAACTCTGATGAATTCCATCCATTCACCAGATTTCCATCTCTCACGGATTCCATCCATCCGCAAGGTTTTCGAAAACGTTTTGAAAAACAAAGTCTAATCCATGAAAAACTTTACTCAGCTTGCCCATGACCGTGGGCACGGCTATCCAGGATAGGTTATACACTCTGCAGAGGTTGTACAGCTTTACCCACAAGACACGATCATCCCATATTGCCACGCGATTACACACTTCCTTAGGTGTGCGGCGAGGAGTCGTGACAAGGCCTTTACAATGATCCGTTGTCAACAAAATCACGCCGCCACTAAGGTTTCACCACAACATGAATCCACATGTTGGAGCCCCCTCTTGTGCCGTGTGAGACTTCTCACGGCCTACGCCGCGCTCACATTCAGCCTATAGCGAGATCATGTTGGAACTTCACAAATTAGTTGGCCAGGTCTGTCCCATACCAGACTTGTGGTAGTACGATAGGGCTTTGCAATAGTAGCTCACAGACCGGTCCTTAATCTGACTTAGGCTCAACCACAAACCCCCGTGCACGACAATCAACCACTGCGGCTCCAACCAACAGGGCATGCCTGCACCCACCACTCTAACCAATTGCCTAAGTCTAAACCAGTTTCATATTTGTTTTCAAAATAATTCATAACACTCCTTGACTCACCAAAGTCAAGAGTACATATCATTTTATGTAAAAAGGGTCATCATTTTATGTGAAAAGGTATCCCAAAGCAAAATTATATGACTATGCAGGGCTAAGCGTTTGAATAAACTCTCTAGCCAACACTAATGTATTAACTAGAGTTTGATTCTAGGGTGACAAGGTATAAGGGATTCAATAACAATGGAGGAATTAACAAGTAGGCAATAACTAGATTTAAAACTGAATTGAAATACGCTGAATAAAAATATGCATGCAATATAATTTAAATCAACATAATTTTATTTTGAAAACTGGGATCAACATGATCAAGGAGGGTGACTTGCCTTGCTCGAAGACCTGGTGCGATTCGTCGGCGTCGTTCTCTCCGAATTCGTCGAAATCTACGCGCGAAGAACCAACCAAATAAAATCAAATAAAATCGAAATAAAATCCAAAAATTATAAAATATATACTGCAACTTAGATTATGATTTTAGACAAATTTAGAGATTTGAATCACTGGATTCGGAGATCGGACGAGGGAGAACGAGCGATTGGAAGTTTGAATGGATTGGAAATTCCAGAAAATGCAAAACCGAAAGAATATTCTCTGGAATCTTATTTTTGGCTGATTTTTGGGGTATACTGGAGTGTATGACACGTGGGGCCCAGTTGTCATTGGGTGAAGAATTTTATTTTATTATTTTATGACAAGTGGGTCCCGCTTGTCATTGGCTAGAGGTGAACCAAAAAAAAATGGGCTTTTCCAACCGAAAATGCATGCCCAGGATTTGAACTCACAACCTCACACTTGCATGCACTAGCTTAACTCCTCTAGCCAGGTGGGCAGTTGCTCTTTCCTGACAAAGACTTATCATCAAAGCAGGGTAAACAAGTAGGAACAATACTTGGAGAAAGAATGAAAGAAGAGCGCACGGGTGGTACATGGCCGGCGACCTCGCCGGCAACCGGCGGCCGGAGGCGGGGCGGCGAGCGGCGGCGGGGGTAGTAGGGGCGGCGGCGCACCTACCGGTGGCGGCGGCGGGGCCCGGGGTGGCCGGCGGCGGCGCAAGGAGGAGGCGGCGGCGGTTGGAATGGGGGCGGCGACGGGAGGCGACCGGGCGGCGGCCGGGGAGAGGAGAGGCGGAGGCGCACGGCGGTGGGAGAGGAGGGAGGTGAGAGCCGGTCGAAAGGAGAGGGGGGAATGGAGAGAATGGTGGTGGGGAGGCCCTTTTATAGAAAGAGAGGGGAGGTGAGAGGATTTCGGTTTTGAGAGGATTAATGGACGGGGAACGGCCGGGAGATTGATGAGGGTGATTAGGGCGTCCGTTTCCATGCCTTAATCGAGAGTTATGAGGGAGAAACGGTGGTTTTTATGAGCTCCAATTTGTCATCCATGGTGGAGGAGAGAGAGGGTGGGAGGAGGAAGAAGGGAAGGTTGAAGAAACATATGACATGTGGGGTCCATGTGTAATAGAGAGAGGGAGGAAGTGAAGGGGTACGGGCCGTCGGATTGTTGACACGTGGCAAGTGGATGTTTTATGGCTCTTGGATTTTATGAAGGGGTAAGTGATCATGTGTGGCTAGGATTAAAACGTGGAGAGAGAGTGATTCAATCTGAGAGCGACAAGTGGCGGGCTAGGAATAATTTGAATTTTATTTTCGGATTAAATTTCAGAAATTACTAGAAACTTCACAAACACTTGGAAAAATAGTATTTAATGTCTAAAAATTCCAGAAAAATCATAGAATATTCCTGGAGACATTTTAGACTTAGGAAAAATATTTTTAATTCCAGATTTTTATTTAATAATTTTATAAAATAGTTTTTAACCTTTCAAAATTGATTTTTAACTCCAGAAAAACACAGAAAATCCGAATAAAAGCCAAATGCTTTTAAATACTTAATTTGAAATTATATTTTTACATAAACTCAAAATATTCTTTTATTTAATCATAATTTTATGTTTTTAGTTAAATTACTTTTGCAAAAGCCTTTTTCCAAAGCTGAAAAACAGACAAATAAAATCTCCAAAATTTAGGCAACCAAAGAACACTTTATTTTATTTTAAATTAAATTATTATTTTTTTTTTGAAATAAATAGCTGGGCTGTTACACGCATCCTCCTCCTCCCCAGCCCCGCGCCGCCGCATCCTCCCCCCCACCCCACGCCGCCGCCTCCTCCCCTCCCCCCACCCCACGCGACATCGCCTCCTCCTCCCCCACTCCTCTGCTCCGCCGCCTCCTGCACCGCTCCTCCACTCCGCCGCCGCCTTCTCCTCCCGCCACCCGTCCGCTCCACCGCCGCCTCCTCCTCCTCCCCATCCCGCGCCGCCGCCGCCTCCTCCTCCCCCACCCCTTCGCTCCTCCTCCGCCGCCTCCTCCTCCCCACCCCGCGCCGCCACCTCCTCCCCTCCCTCCCACCCCGCGCCACCATCGCCTCCTCCTCCCCCCACTCCTCTGCTCCGCCGCCTCCTGCCCCGCTCCTCCACTCCGCTGCCGCCGACGCCTCGCCGCTGCCGCATCCTCCTCCTCCCCACCCCCGCGCCGCCGCATCCTCCTCCCCCCACCCCTCCACTCCGCCGCCGCCGCCTCCTCCCCACCCCGCACCGCCTCCTCCTCCCCTCCCTCCCACCCCGCGCCACCGCCTCCTCTGGCTCTGGTTTTCAAAACTGTGGGTACAGCATCCAGAATTTAACTTCTGTATTTTGGCTGGTAATTTGTTTGTTTGATGACGATGTGTGGAACCCTTCTGCATGTCTGCTTAATGCTCTTAATTCTCATGTAGAGAAAAGGTTGAAATGTGCAAAGCACCACTATTAGTTTTGATTGATGGGCAATTTTTTCCCCATTGCACAAGCATTCTCAGATTTCCCATCGCACAAGTATTCTCAGATTTCCCATCGCACAAGTATTCTCAGATGTACCTTGCAAGTTTATCCTGGTTCCCAAATAACAACGTTTGTTTGGGCCTCATCATCTAATCTATTGTAAATGTCTGTAACATATACTTGTTATGGGGCCATGGTTACTTTCATTAGTTGTACACTGGTTTTTCACAAAGACAGTATTTGGTTGCTCGCAGATTGATTTTCCAGTCCTATGAATATGGCTGCTCAACCGTTCATCTTCCAGTTTGTGTTTTAATATGATTGGAACCTAACTGAGGTTGGGATGACCTTAATATTTGGGTCTTTATGCATTGTAGTGACAGTATGGATGATCGTGTCAATGCAAGAATGCTGTTTACTGTGGTTGCCTAGGAAATAATATATACTATGCACTAATATTATATATGTCATGTAGACCGGAGCTCAAGTTGTATATTCAAAGTACGCTGGGACTGAGGTTGAATTCAACGACTCCAAACATCTTATTCTAAAAGAGGATGATATCATTGGTATTCTTGAGACCGATGATGTCAAAGACATGAAGCCTCTCAATGATCGGGTTCTTATCAAGGTATTTTTATATTATAATTATTTGCTATTGAAACAGTTTTCGTCTTGGATGCTATAATTTATAAGTACCAATCTATAGCTGTTCACCTAAATTGTTAGGGCCGCTGCCTTTGCTCTGTGACTGATAGGAGCTGCCACTGGCCAGTGATGTTCAGCATTGTGGTGGATTAGCTAATACCCCATACAGAATTTCTAGAAATTTCTGTATTTTTAAGCATTTATGCATGTAATGTTTATGTGATTCTTACAGAATGATGGCATGAAGTCTAAGCAGTAAGATCAATGTACACTTTGTGGTGGTTCCATATATCCTCAGGAACTGAGGTTTGGTTTCAATCTGTGGATCAAAATGAAAGGAAGTCTTCAGTAGAAATGCCATCTGTTATACTCTAGCTTAATATTTCTCCTGGGACCATGAGGGTATTCATTTTGTAATTTTTGGGAGGGTTTCCAATTGGTACTGAACTGTGGTGTCTTGTAAACCAGAATTGCAATATTGATGAAAATATGTGGAGTTGCTATCTAATTGAGCTGTGAACAACATCGAAGCTTTACTACTAAACTCAGTTCTATACTGACGTTTTGACACTTTACGAGCATTTTTAGTTGAAGATATACTGTCTTGATTTGCATAAGTTGAAGACGTATGATATCTCTGTTGCTGTCTGAATTGGGCTTTAATTCTTTAGTTCCCCGGTTATTATGCTGAAAGAAGTGCAGTTTTGGTTCCTTGACTATAGAATCACCACACTAGATTCTTGCAATATTTTTACCCATTTCTACTTGTGTAGATGGATAAGATTGCTGAAAGTAAGTTCTCATCAAACATAATTATTGCAACGTATGATCAGGCGTCATGTAATCTTCATTTTTCTATTGAATTTCAGGACATCTTCAATTGCTAAAACACAATATTCCATTTCATTTTTCTGAAAATCTTACACCTATTTCCATTTTATTACTCACAAGCCACAAGTGCCTTCTTTTCTTATATCTTGTAGATTGGTTCAGCAAATTATCGATGTTGTTTTGGTTCTAAACATTGATGATCCTCCCTGCGCTATTGCTGCAGCAGCTCTTTTATTTGTTTTGGCAGTTGATGTGAGTACCTCTTAATCCCAATTGATATGCTTCTGTGCATCCTGCATTGTTTTATGCATATTAAATATATCTATCTCACAAGCCACAAAGATAACCACGTTGTGATAAAGTTATTCATATCTATTATATTGAAAGTTGACAGTTGAATTAGAATTTAAGTGTGAATTTCAGGTAGTGTTGATATTCAGCTTTTCATTAGCTTATATATATCTCGCTTGTTGAATGCCATTTAATTGGCGAACAGTTGCTATTCTTTTAATACCTTCGATGTTATATTCCTGCAGTTTCAATTTTGCTTATTTTCAATCTCCCCTTTTCTTGTTGTTATGCAGGTCCAAGACAATCATTTTTTGGATTCGGAATCTTGTATCCATTTTCTTCTTAAATTATTAAACCCTCCAATGAATACTGTTGATGCCAAAGCGCCATCTATAGGTTCCAAACTTCTTGGAATTAGTAAAGTTCAAATGCTTAATGACTCACATAAGGATTCCGATTTCAGTTCAAATGATAGCATTTCAAAAGTTGAAGAAATCCTGTTAAGCTGTAAAGAGATCAAGCCACTCAAGAGGGATGACAAGGTTATGTAGTTGCCTTTAAACTTTGATGCACCGTATGACTACGAGGTGTGATCGACGGCTTCCAACTTACTTGACGGATTTAAAAACTTTAAAATTTAAAAATCCGTAGCAACTTACAAACATTCAGCTAGTTTGGTTAAAAATGTCAGTTATCCTAGTATGCGTGCCACATTTTCAGTTTTTACCGCTTAAACTAGCTTGTCTTTTCACGTACTGTCCCGTGTCGGTCGATCTCCCTGTGCATCGTCGCATGCATCACCCGCTGCTCACCTCAGCCTCAGCTGCACTGCAATGCAACGCACGTACGACGTCGACACATACATGTGCATCTACTGCCGCGCCTAATCGATTGGTGTGCTCGATGACCTCCTCACTCTGTCGCAGCAGTAGCCTGTATAGTAGATAGTACTTCGAACTCATGCAGCTGCAGGCCTAGCTGGCGGCAGTGCTGCAGTGTCACGTAGCTGTCACATGCGCGCGTACGTACGCTATACATGCATGCGTACGTACGTACACCAGGCGAGCACAAAGCCACAACCAACGGCTTTTTTTTTACTGTCCCGGAGACTCGGATGCTTATGATCAGTGTACTCAGCCACGAAAGAACGGTGTTTCGGACATTAATATGTTTCTAAAATATAATTTTGATCAATTTCTGTTACGATTGATTTAAATCTAATAAAGCTATGTTTTTATGAAAGTTTTTTCAAAACAAATCTAAATATATCATTTTCATACGTTCAATTTAAATATTATAAAAGATATCGATATCCAAAGTTTAGAATGTTTGACATTGTGTATCCAAAATATAGGATTTATTCTTTTTAGTTTCGGCTTGTAGCTTTTGGCTGTGATTTATAGTTTTGACATACGGCTTATATCTTTTGGGTTGTTCGTGAGAGAGTACGGAGTAACAGAAACTCGTGTGCGGTTTTTGCCGATATAAATAAAGTGGCTATAGTGTGTATTATAATTAACGTATAAAATCTGTCTTAGAAAGACTTTTTATTTAAAAGCTAGTTATCGTAGAAAAACCAAAAAACAGTCTTTAAAAATTAAAATAAAACCCATATTTTTTTGTGGAGTAATGTAATACTACGTGTACCTGACGGCTCGTGATGCCTTTTGGCCGTATATCACATGATGCTCGGCTGGTATGTTTCCCTGCACAGGGGTCCTCCATATCAGTAAGTACTGGGCAGTGATATTAACCTGTTTCAATCAGTTTCTAGCTTTTATCTTTTAGAAGCTGGTTTTCGAATAGGGTGGCTTCTAAGATAATTTGTATAAACCGTTTGTAGAAATCACTGTAGGAGCCGCTTCAAACAGAGTTACTTTTCAACACGAGTATCCTTTACTCTCTAAATCTCTCGCAATTAGCCCAAAGTCTGGTTTATTCTTTTGGACTATGACTTATTAATCTAATAAATAGTAATTGTAATTATTAAGAAAAACCAAAGAATGGAAGCAAAAGTCAAAAAGAACCTGACCACTTTTGAACAAGGCCATAACTGTGTGGTGTACAGTGTGTACTTGGTGCTATACTAATTGGCCCGAATTTTTTGTATTTTAGCCCTTTTTTTGAAAAATATTCACATTTAGACCCCTGGTAGTTTTAATTCCGTTTTTGGACCCAGAGCTCGGCGCCGTGGGTCACGGCGCCGAGGTAACACGTCTCGGCGCCGTGGACCACGGCGCCGAGTTGCGAGCCCCGCGCCAGCGTAGCGGCCGGCGTGGCGCCGACGTGGCAGGGAGCTCGGCGCCGTGACTCGTGGCGCCGAGCTCGGCGCCGTGGATCTTGGCGCCGAGCATGCGGCTTCTGAAACGGCACCGAGCACGCGGGCTTCGTTCATTCGCAACTCGCCCGCCGCCGCCTCCCGTCCCCTCCCCGCACTCGCGTCCTCCCCGCCGCGGCCGCCGGCCTCCCCTCGTCGACCGCCGCTGCCGCCCGTCGTCCCCGCCGCGGCCGCCCGCGCGCCTCCCCTCCCCGCACGGGCGTCCTCCCCGCCGCGGACGCCCGCCACCCCTCCTCGACCGCCTCGGCCGCCCGTCCGACGTCCTCCACGCCGCGGCCGCCCGCCTCCCCGCCGCCGCCCCGTGGTGCCGCCTCCCCGTGTCTCCGCCCGCCCGCGTCTGCGCCCGGCCTCCCGCCTCCCCGCGTCTGCGCCCGACCGCTGCCCCGGAGCCGCCCGGCCTCCGGCCGCCTCCCCGCGTCTCCGGCCGCCGCCCCCTGGTGCCGCCCGGCCTCCTGCCTCCCCGCGTCTCCGCCTCGGCCTCCCCTCCCCGCACGCGCGTCCTCGGCCGGCCGCCCATCCGACGTGCTTCCCGCCCGGCCGTCCTCCCCGCCGCTGCTGTCGAGAGGCCCCAGCGACCGCTACAAGTGCCTCAAGGTGAGGACTTCTCCTCCAAAATGTTCGTTCTTGGCGCTCAGATGTGATGTCGAGGATATTTTTTAGCTAGTTTGTGAGGGTGTGATGTTGAGTGGGCTGATGTGTGGTGCTATGAATGTCGAGTAGGCTGTTTATCCCTTATTTATCACTGTCGCTTGGGCAATGGTGCCGTAGAATGGAAGGATTGTGTGGCGTATTGGAGTCGGGATATGGCTCGTTATAAGTCAAGTTGATTATTTTGCGGCCAGAGGACTAGTGCTATAGAAATGTGTTGTGTTGCTGTGATGTAATTGACTATGCAATTGACTATGCAATTTAGTTAGTGCTATAGAAATGTTTGCCACAACGAGTCAAGCAAATCACGAACAAAAGAATTGTTTATCTTTGGATATGCAATTGACTATGCAATTTAGTTAGTTAATTAGCATCAATTTCGAATAAAGGTAGCATTTAGTTAGTGACTAGGTACTTATTAGTTACTATGTAGTATCCGATTTCAATTAAAGGTTCTTATTAGTTTGGTTTTCTGTATGAACTAGATGGACAACCTAGTGACCCTATATCATGGAGGCAGTGTGACAAGTGATGATTATAGAAATGTTCAATTTGTTGAAATGCAAAGGGTGCCTCTGATATTCGGTGATCGGCCGTCGTTTAGTGAGTTGGTTGCTAGGGCTCGGGAGAAGCTACATTGTCATGCAAACGAGGAGAGCATCACAGTTGAGGGGTTACTTCACTTCGGTTCGAAAGACCTAGTTCTCAGGCGGTTGATCTTAATTGGTTCAGAGGATGAGTGGGACAAATATGTCAAATTGGTTATGAGGAATGAGTTAAAATGTTTGGACGTTGTTGTGCGGAAGGTGTCCATTGATCCCACCCCTCACGGTTATTCACCAGAACTAGGTGATCAGGCACCCTTTGACCCTCCGTTACCGGATCTTGCGGTGGATGTGGAAGAAGTGCCTGAGGTGCCCGATGCTCTATCTTCCCCGAACGAGGTTCAGATTTCTCAACCAGTTCGAGTTGAATGTCGGACTGATGATGTCGTGGCGGCCCCTCAGGAGATGGGATTGACCCAGAATCAGCCCAGTAAGTGTCGAGCAACACTTTAGCCTTTTCCCGTCATTCCTTTGTTTTGTCTCAATCCCATCGTTGTCGTGATTATGATGCAGGAAACATTCCTGGTAATGTGGTAGTTCCTCCCGTTGCTCCATCTGGCAACGTTGAAGAAGTCTGCAGGGACTCC
Organism: Dendrocalamus latiflorus; assembly: GCA_017311315.1. Taxonomy (NCBI): domain Eukaryota; kingdom Viridiplantae; phylum Streptophyta; class Magnoliopsida; order Poales; family Poaceae; genus Dendrocalamus; species Dendrocalamus latiflorus. The sequence goes on from CM029626.1 coordinate 9,786,226, forward strand.
AACAGTGTGGATGTTCAAATTGTGGATGATCTGGAGCCTTACGAGATCGCAAGGGCCGTTGATTCTGATGATGACCGCCCTTTTGGAGAGCTGACCGAAAGTGATATTGAGCTGATCAGGCGTTATTGCCCTGGCCGGGATCCATCAGTTCATGAATTCAGCGATCTTAGGCATTCTCATGGGGCTTATGCAGAAGGAAGGGATGACGAGTTGCTAGATGCTCCTGAGGCCGGGTCAAGCATGACAATTGAGAAGGGCATGGTGTTTGAGGACTTGTCTGCATTGAAAAGGTGGCTGCAGGAGTATTCAGTGATCCGTAAAAGGCCATTCAAGGTGAGACATTCTTATGTGGAGTGGAGGTACACAGTTGTGTGCGAGAAGGAGACATGTGAATGGAGGGTTTGTGCTAGCAAACAGAAGGTCACTGGAAAGTTCAAGATCACAAAAATCGTTGGCCCACACACTTGTGCCGAAGCAGAGCTCAAACAGAAGCATCGGCAGTTGACCTCTACCATTATTGCCAAGTCACTGTGTCACATAGTAAAGGGAGAACCCAATATGAAGGTGAAGACACTTGCTGGGATTGTTAAGGAGAAATTTGGATACGAGATAAGGTATGGAAAAGCATGGAGGGCAAAGCAACGCATCTGGAAGATGATATATGGGGACTGGGAAGATGGGTACTTGCAGTTGCCAGCACTCTTCAATGCAATCAAAGCGGTTAATCCAGGCATGCATTATGAGTACGTCCCGAAACCAAACGAATGGACTCAAGATGGGATGCAGATATTCTTCCGTGCTTTCTGGTGCTTTGCTCAGTCCATCGAGGCCTTTCGGCATTGTCGTCCCGTCTTCGCTATTGACGGTACGTTTCTTCTTGGCAAGTACCAGGGCACACTTCTGATAGCCATTTCCTGTGACGCAGACAACGCGTTGGTTCCTTTGGCGTTTGCTTTGGTTGAGAGGGAGAACAAAGACAGCTGGGGATGGTTCTTGCGGCTCGTTCGGAGGCACGTGGTCGGCCCTGCTAGGGAGGTTGGTGTCATTTCTGATAGGCACCAGGGCATACTTTCTGCCGTACAGGAGCAGATACCGGGGTATGCAGCTTTGCACCACCGTTGGTGCACTCGGCATCTTGCCGAGAATCTACTCCGTAAGGATGGTGCGAAGGATAACTTTCCTCTGTTCGAGGAGGTCGCTCGAATGCTTGAGGTGAAGTTATTCCAGGAGAAGTTGGAGCAGCTTAATACTGCAACAAACGCAGAAGGTAGACAGTGGTTGACGGGATTGATGAGAGATGTCGACAAATGGACAAGGGCTCATGACGACGGTGGCTGGAGGTACGAGTTTCAGACAAGCAACATGGCCGAATCCTTCAATAGTTTGCTTAGGGGTATACGTGGTATGCCCGTCAATGCTATCGTATCCTTCACCTTTTACAAGCTTGTTGCCTGGTTCAACGAAAGACACGCACATGCAATGGCGCTACAAAGTAAACAAGTGAGATGGGCGCCAAAACCGAAGCGCCACCTTGAAAAGGCAAAGGCTAGGGCTGAGGCACATGAGGTACATTGTTTTGACAACGCCACGGGCAGTTATGAGGTTGTAGAAAGGGGTGGTACAACGACCGATGGAGAGCTCCGGCCGACGAGGAAGCATAAAGTTGTCCTTATTGATTTCTCATGCACATGTGGTAAACCGAGGCAGTACCACTTTCCATGTTCTCATTATGTGGCAGCAGCGAGGCATCGCAACTTTGACTACGAGAGCAAGATACCTCGGGAGTTCAGTGTTGACAACCTTGTGCTTACGTGGTCTCCCCGTTTCGAGCCTTACCGGGATGAGGGAGAGTGGCCACCGTACACCGGGCCCAAATACATTGCGGATCCGGGTAGCCGTTGGAACAAACGTGGAACCAGGAAAAGGACGAGACACAAGATGGTTATGGATCAGCTTCCAGGAAGAACGAGGCGAGGGAGATCAACCCCCTTTCTTACTAACCCCGAGCAGAACCAATGTAGCAGATGTGGTAGACTTGGCCACAATTCACGCACATGCCATTGGCCACTTAGTCAGGTGCGAGTGCTTGTTATTCGTTATGTTTCATAGTTCGTGTAGTTGTTTTTTCATATGTAATTTGCTATGTTTCTTGTTTAATTTCTTATTCATTCCATATTGTATGCATGTTCAATATTTTGTTTACTTGTATGTTGGACTGACAAATTCAAAGTTTTTTTTAGGATGGCGCAATTCCACCTGCTAGACCCGTACTACGAGGAGAGCCACAGAGGACGGCTCACCGCGGAGGGGAGGGTATTGCCTTCATCACTTCCTGTACAATTTGAGTTTATATTGATGCATTAACTAAAAAATTGGTGTATTCTATACAGGAGCTGCCCATCCTTCGTCCTCGAACCCATGACGGGTTCCTGGACATGCAGTACGACGAGCGGTACACTCCCTTCCTGGAGAGGGCTGGCCTAGACGCCATCTCTTACCAGGTTCGCCGTGGGTTGCCCACCTTCAACCCCCCCGCCATCACTGCACTGGTTGACAGGTTAAGTGATGAACCATTGCAACTTGCATGTTCATTGTTTATCGGCTATTTGCGCCTCAAATTCTCTGACATGTAGTCCTCTTTTTTGTATCATGTAGGTGGAGACCGGAGACTCACAGCTTCCACCTCCCTTTCGGGGAGATGACTATTACGCTCCAGGACACTCAGAAGATACTTGGTGTCGCCATTCACGGCCGTCCGGTTATCGGGCCGTGCGTGCCGCGAGCCTAGCCGTTACACTCCAGGCACCGACGCCCTTGGTAAGGGTAAGGGTAAGGCTAGGAGGCAGTGATACGGCCGTGTATGCTTGTGGTTGGGCTTAAAAGTCGTTGTATATATTTTGTAATGAGCTAGGAGGCACTTGGTAAGTGGTTGGACTGAGATGTGTTTGTAATGAGCTAGTTGTTGTATACATGTGTTTATGTTATATTCATTGTGCTTTTGTAATTTTTGTGAGGTTTTTCAAGTGCTTGATGGTTTGATGTTCACAGATGGTTTGCAGTATAAAAGGGTTGCTCTAAGTTTTTTTATTACGACAGCATACAACCAACCAACCAACACACCAACGAACAAAACAACATAGCATAAAACATTTACAACATAGCTTGACGACAACATAGCATAAAACATTACCTAAATAGCTTGACGACACGATAGCATAAAATATTACCAACACACACGAGCAGAACCTGCAGCACTACAACTTGAGGATAACAATAATCACAAGTAGTACACCTAATAATTTAATTCAACACAACAGTCGTACTGCCACATCATCAACACATCAACATGGAGAATTGCTGAATGCCATAACCCTCGTTACCTAAATGCCAAACGAGCCTCGTGGCACCCACATGGAGAATTGCTGAGGGGGCCGCCTCGGACGTGGCTGGCCGTCGTGGTAGTGGCATGCACATATGCAGCTCGGGTTCGCGCAGCAACATGTGGGATCATAAGAGCTTCCTATATTCACGACCTCCTCGTTGCCCCTCTCGCGTTGCAGCTGTTCGCGGAGGTCGTTGTTCTCCTCAGTGAGATTCTCCATTCGGTACACCAAGTCCCAAATTCGAGCCCATAATGTATCCACATAACGATCAACATACCGTTCATGAGGAGGGTCGATCCAGCGGGAGAAGTCGCATTTGGCCATCTGCACAAAAAAGTACGGTAAACTTCGAGGGTCCATAAGCAATAAAAAATGAAACATTACTAATTTGTACCCCGGAGCGCGAGCATCGGAAGAAACGTCGCCCGCCATCGTTCGGGGAATCCAAGATCTGGACAACCGCGTACTCATTGTGTCTGCATTTCGGCCACGGTGGTTGAGCACGCCGGCTTGGTATCAATCGGTACTGCGGACCGAACATATCCCTCGTTTCTAAGGGAATGTCATCCTTCGGTGACCCAAATCCCACTGGCCCCTCGGCTTCAGACATGGTATGTTTCACCACGAAAGAGAGGGTACTACTTTGTTCGATTCACAATGTCATAGGACCCCAACCGTGCTACTTATAGCAAAACGGGGCAGTTTAATGCAGTGACCACCAAAAAAAGAGGCTTTTGCTCAGGAACATGACAACACGCCCCAGCTTTGCTCAGGGACATGACACAAGAGGTCAGCTTTTGCTCAGTGAGATGACAACAGAGGGCAGTTTTGCTCAGTGACATGACAAAAGAGTTCAGATTTTGCTCAGTGACATGACAAAACGGGGCAGCATATGTCAGCTTTGCGCAGTGACGGAATAGGCCTTTAGCCTGTACACATATAGGGGCGTAGGTCTTTAGCCTTTACAGGAGTAGGCCTGTAGGCCTGTACACATATAGGGGCGCAGGTCTTTAGCCTTTACAGGAGTAGGCCTGTAGGCCTGTACACATATAGGGGTGTAGGTCTTTGAAAAGGCTACGAACTATGAATTTATTACGAGACTATAGTCTCTGAAAAGCCTACATAGGACCATTTATTGCTACACTTGAATCCAGTAAGAGCGAAAAGATCCTCTCCATGGACTATGCCCACTGCACCGATAACCTGCCTATATGAAGGCCTCATATGTCTTCCATACCACATCTCCTCCTCAAGACATCACAATACTACCACACAACAATGTCTTCCTGGAAGTCCAACCCATTTGGAGTGCCGGAGTGGCATGAGCGCCCGAAGTGCCATTGCGGCTTTAGGACGATGTTGGGAGTCTGGACTGATCGAGTACAACGAGCCAAATACGGCCGTAGGTTCTTCAAGTGTCCTGACCTGGATGACGACTTCGTGGTAACGACCATAACTAAACCATTTCTTTTCCGTTATCGTTTTTCAACTTGATCCATGACATCTACCATGCCACACATAGGCTTGCGGGTTCATGGAATGGGTGGATCGAGTGCCGCCAGCATGGCCAAATAACCGGGCAGTGGAGGTGGAAAACAAAGGACAATACTGTGTCAAGATGACTCAGGCTCGCGAGGTGGAACGACAGATGCGGCTTGAGCAAGAGCGCCGCGTGAGGGTGGACCAAATCCGTCTGCAGGGCAAGGAGGATGAGCTGCAAAGGAGGAAGGAGAAGTTAAGTCTGCGTGAAGCAGCCATCAAGCGTCAGGAGGAAGAGCTTCAAGCTCGTGAGGCGGCTCTCAAGACCAAGAGTGACAGGAAGAAGGATGCAGCGGAGCCATCTTCAGGGCGCGACAGAAAGGGGAAACAACCACGCTACACCCAGTAGACAAGATGTAATAGACTCGGTCCACACGAGAGGTCGTACGAGCAGTTGGGTAGATTAGTCGGATATCATGCTAGCATGTAATAAAATTGTACGCGCCATGTTCGTCCCAACTTCATAAGCTTATTATCTGGGCTTTTCGCATGCAATGATTCCCACGTGTCTTATTATCACTTCCCCTCCTTTCGTCCAATTGTTCCTATCACAGTTGTCATACAAAATAATTCAAAAAAATCCTTCCAATACAACAACATAACATGATCAAAAAATGTTATTGCCAGTTCAACATATTTTTCACGGTCAGCATTGTACAAAAATCACAAATACACTAATCGTTACTTCACACATAACTCGTTCATCAATCCACAAACAGAGGGGATGGGATTGACCCAGAATCATCCCAGTAATTATTTCCCCAAGTGTGTAGTAACAACTGAAGAGGAGAGTTGCTTGTATGCCACATGTCGCCTCCCCTCTGTCTTGCCCGCAGCATCTCACGGCCCGCAGAACTTCACACAAAACTCGTTCGTCACGGCCTGCATAATTTTATTTTTCAAAAACCATTACCAACGTACCATAATGTTTTTAAAAAAATCTACACGAATTTTCCTACATGTATCATCTGCAATACATAACGAATTTTCAAAACATACGTCGTATTTTTTGCTCTCTATAAATAAATAACTAACTATATTACATAATATTACTATCATTAAATAATCCAAATGCAAAATACAACTAATAATTCATTTTGCGAAAAAAAAGGCTGATCGGTGCAAACTCTAAACAGCGGCGGGGACAGAGGGAGGAGGATGCGAATGAACGAAACCCGCGTGCTCGGTGCTGTTTCAGAAGCCACATGCTCGGCGCCACGACTCACGGCGCCGAGGTCGGCGCCACGAGTCACGGCGCCGAGCTCGGCGCCACAAGTCACGGCGCCGAGCTCTTGCCACCTCGGCGCCACGCCGGCCGCTACGCTGGCGCGGGGCTCGCAGCTCGGCGCCGTGGTCCACGGCGCCGAGACGTGTTACCTCGGCGCCGTGACCCACGGCGCCGAGCTCCGGGTCCAAAAACGGAATTAAAACTACCAGGGGTCTAAATGTGAATATTTTTCAAAAAAAAGGCTAAAATAGAAAAATTTCGGCTAATTGGCTTTGGTCGTGTGGGGGTGAGGACCGGGAAAACGGCTTCCCTATCCCTGCGCGTGGTGTTCCCCTCTGTGTTTTCTCGATCTGGACCGCTCGCTATTGATTCAACGGCTCACACTAGAAGTTTTTATATTTTCACCATTTGCCCATTTTCACCTGAAATTTTATGTATTTTTTATTATTTATGATAGATTAACCTATTTTTATTTTTAAATTTCAGGTGAAAATGGGCAAATGATGAAAATATAAAAACTTCTAATGTGGGTTGTTGGATCAATAGCGAGCGGTCTAGATCGAGGAAACACGGAGGGGAACACCGCGCGCGGGGACAGGGAAGCTCCGTTCGAGGACTGGGGAGACCGGGAGAGTGAGGACGGAACAGCAAGAGCTAAACACGATGCGCAGAGATAAGTAACCGGTTTATATATGTTTTTGGTTTTGATTTATAAATAGTAATAGTTTATAGAAAAATATATTTATGTGTGATTTTGATCGATATAAATAAAGTTGTTGTAGTATCTCTATCTCTACCCCTAAAATCCACCAGTTCAGTTCTTTCCTACGACCACCCCAAATTGTGCCCTCAGCAGTCATGAGTTTTCCTGCGTCCACACCAATTCGTGTCCCCAGGAAAATCAACCAGTGAAATCAACGATCAAGGATCATTTTCCACCTTTCTCTCTCCTTACCCACTCATATCCAACGATCCAAATCCAAATTCAAAGCCGACGCTGCCTCCCCACGTCTCTCCCCCGCACGCCAAACCCTCGCGCGCCCGCCGCCTCTCCCCATCCCCTCGCCCGCCTCCTCCGCTCCGTTCTCCGTCTCCCCCGCGCCTCCTCCGCTCCCTCCGCCTCCCCCGCGCCTCCCCCTCCTCCCCCGCGCCTCCCCCTCCCCTCCCTCCGCCTCCCCCATCCTCCCTCGCACGGTTGGTCCATCCCTCCTCCCCTTCCTCCTCCGCCGCCGCGCCACCCTCGCCTCCTCCCCTCCCTCCTCCGCCGCCGCGCCGCCCTTGCCTCCTCCTCCCCATCCCGCGCCGCGGCTGCCTCCTCCTCCGCCACTCCCTTCGCCTCGGCGGGTCTGCCTTCTCCTCGTGGTCCTCGCCGCCGTCCTACGGGTACACCGCGCCGGCACCGAGGGGCGGGTACTCGGCCGCGCCATTCTACTCGCCCTCGCCGTTCGTGTCCGTCGGACCGCCGCGCCGACTTCCTCCGTTCCCACGCCGCTTCCATCCGCGCCGTCGTCGGCAACTCAAACTACGGCGCCGATGCCGCGCTCATCGACGCCCTCCCGTCCCTGGAGATCGTCGCGTCCTTCTCCGTCGGCATCGACCGCGTCGACCTCGCCAAGTGCCGCGAGCGGGGGATCCGCGTCACCAACACCCCCGACGTTCTCACCGACGACGTCGCCGACCTCGCCGTCGGCCTCGCCATCGCCGCGCTCTGCCGGATCCCGCAGGCCGACCGCTATGTCCGCGCCGGCATGTGGAAGGCCAAGGGCGACTACAACCTCGCCACCCGGGTCGGTTCCTTTCCCGATGCCTCGCTTCCGTTTATTCTTCACTTCGATTATCTAAGGATGGTTTGCTTCTGCGTTAGCTCTTGCTTAGCGACTCTTGGATTTTTTCCCCCCAAACGTTCTCAGTGATGCTCGATTAATTAGTAAAGTAATTTTCGTTTCATAATTTGTGCACACTTTGGTATCCGATTCCTAGGTTAACTATAATTTGTGTACACTTTGGTTTAGTGGTCGAAGTGAATATAGCATAAACTTGATTGTAAGGTTAGTTAGACAACAGAAGACTGGGGGTTTTCAGCGAATACGACTGGATGAAAGGAAATGAGGTAAACAAGGTGGATAAATTGGAGAGCGAACTGTAAGAGAAGTGGGAAGGAGAAAATTGTTGGACTTGATCAGATATGGCTTAAATTTTGTTACACATCTTTGGATATCTTCGTCAAATTTGGTTGGTTCATTTGAATCTTTCTTTTATACCATGTGAATGATATAGTTGAGGGAGCACTGGTTGGAAAGCATCTTCACTTCTTCAGCGGCCCAGGTTGTGACAGTTTCAGAAATTTCCTGGCCCTGGTGGATTTGTTTTGTCAGTGAAATGCAGCCTATTTGACTGAAGTTTGTGAGGAAGATGTTGACCTTCTGTCTGGCCAGAAAGATTGCTGATTGGAGTTGTATGCTTGGAGAAGTAATTAACGCAAGAAAATCTATCACCTTGTGGCGAGCGGCATAGGAGCGCAAAGAAGCTTGTGGCGATAAAGATGGCCAGTGTTTGTGTCAAGGGCTGGTCGGAAGCCATTGGGGTGGGCAGCGTAAGACGACAGGTATTGGGGTTTGGCTTTTGTGTGACCAACTGCAGGAAAGCGAGTGCCTTTATATAATGATGAGCACAGCAGAGTACCAGGCTAGAGGGAGTTGTTGCTGCACGGATCGGTTCCGCGTCTGCCTGATGCAGCTGATGCTAAGTTCTCGTGTGGAACGCTCTCTTTCGCCTCCAAACTTCGTGGTCATGATGTATCTGATAGAAGTATTCAAATTGACGAGCAGTCAATGTAAAAATGTATTTTATGATTCGGCACACCACTTTATAAAAAAATGTGAGTCTTAAAACCAAATTAGTTATCGACGGTAAGGGGCAAATATGTAATACAGTAATAGCGATTAATTTAGGGTTTTGACAAACATCACCTAAATATTTTGTTTGCTAAAATCATCCAAATCATCACCCGGATATTTTGTTTGCTAACATCACCCGGATATTTTGTTTCGATACATGTTTTTTTTGCTACTAAATATCGCTACATGTTTTGTTAGCTTAGAGAAACATAGTTTTGTATAGTTCACTAAGCCCTTACACTCTTAGATCTAACTTGTCATGTTAAATATCGCTACATGTTTTGTTTTATCTTAGATATCGCTACATGTTTTGTTAGCTTAGAGAAACATAGTTTAGAAATGCATTTCAGAATTTGGTCTACTTGTAGCTATAGTTTTGTTTGGTTTCCTAATCCAAACCAGTTTTGTACATGTCGCAGCTCTCGCTCATTGACACCCAGCCGAGGCTCTTACCGCTGTTCTGGCAGTGCGGTCGCTCGATGGGGACGTGCCATGCGGGCTCATGATCTTGTTTTGTTAGGTTCTCTTACCGAATTTTGCAACTATTGTTTTACACCATTAGAAAATTCTCAAGTGACTTGCAAAGTACAATTTTTTAAATGACTTTTTTTAATATTTTTTCTTATCACATTCTTTGTAATCTTTTAAGCTTCTTCACAAACTGTTGCATGAATTCTACCATTTTTCATGTGCAGCATGCCAAGGTAAAAGCTTTGTCCCCAAAAATAGATTGGTGACCTTGGTTGTCTACTGTCAGCCAAATCATGTGTGTGACTTGCATAGGATTCAATTTTATCAAATATGTCTAAGCTCTATAGAAATTGTCCTTCTAAAACTCATAGCCCTTTTCGTGGATTGCGGTACGCAACACAAGAGCGGTACGGTGTTGTTTGGCGGTGATCAACTGAGATCATAAATAGGGGAGCCGCCTTTAGTAGTACGGTGGAGTTGTTGGCATATAATTCTAACTACCGGGATTTAAATCATGGTGTTCATTGTTATGCATACATGAGCGTGTTTTTAACATAAAATTTATTAGGTCATATATTTATTACTGGTCTTCATCTTTTCAGATATGTGCTAAATGAAGCCAAAAGATCGCTGGGAACACCAGGGCTCCAGCGTGCAATGTGGTCAATGCCTGCCGGTGGACGCTCGTACGATACCGTCATTTTTCTTTCAGTTTTGACGACGCAGCAGTTTTAGCTGCAACGATTTTGCTAGGGTCTAGATTGGATTGTTGTATTAGCACCAGGGATAAAAAAATGGGCGATAACTAGCCAGTTACTACAGGTAATCGGTCATACCGGCTAGGACCGGTAGATACCATACCGGCTGGTAAGAGGTAGATTGCACAATAATTTTGATGAAATCTTCATGCTAATGATTATAGAAGACCAAACAGACACAATACTTTGGGGAAAAATATGTTAAAACAAATTAAATAGAAAGGTCGAACCAGAATAGACCGGAAAATACTGTTACTGGCTACCGGCCTAGCTATGGTAAAATTTCAAAATCCAGCTTTCCTTGATTAGCACATTTGATAATGGTCGATGGTAATTTGGGGTGGCTCATATGATGGTGCCATGGCTCTTAATTATTTTCTCTTCTTTAACATCCACCTCATTCTAGGTGACCCCCCTTAATTGAAACTTCCAGGCACTGGCCCTAATTACATTTGACAATAAGGTTAGGGTTTTTTTTGGTTCACTTTGCTGCAGCTTAGCTCCATATTGCATTGTCTCTCAGAATTATGCTAATATTGAGGCTGATGGATGATCAGAAAAAAGTAGAAATTACTATGTGTTCCTCCTGACGATTATCCCATATACAAATGGGATTCTGATAGTAATGCGCTTCTACATCTTCTCCCTTTTTGCATGGCTAAGTGAATAATTTGTTGCAGCCTACCAACCATATGTTAGGCTGTTAGTCTAGCTACCAGAATTATGCACAAGTTTTTGATGCAATATGCTACTTTCATTGAGCCCTTCCCCTACTCCCTTAAGAAACTGAAGGACCTTTTACATACGATTGAGATCGCATTACAGTACGCAGTAGGTTCAGGTGCACCTGTCTCAAGGACAAACTTTATATTACTTAGCAAGACTGATTAGCTACTCATTACACTGATGATGTGTCAGCTTAAATTATGTCCTTTAAAAACATGATATAGTTAAGGATGCTGACTTGGTATTTCCATGGCAGATATACATATAAATTAAACAAGGTTTGTTAGAATAAAAAGAATTGACTCTTCTTATTTTTCTGCAGTTCAGTGGTAAAAGAGTTGCTATTCTTGGCCTTGGCAGGATAGGTTTAGCTGTAGCAAAAAGAGCTGAGGCATTTGGCTGCTCAATCAGCTATCATTCAAGATCAGAGAAGCCATTTCCAAAGTACGAATTCTGTACGAATGTTGTTGACCTGGCAGCCAACTGTGACGTGCTTATTGTAGCATGTTCACTTAATGCGGAGACCCATCACATTGTTAGTCGTAAGGTCATTGATGCTCTAGGGCCAGAGGGTGTTCTCATAAACATTGGCCGTGGAACACATGTGGATGAACCTGAGCTTGTGTCTGCACTTATTGAGAGACGCTTGGGAGCAGCAGGCCTTGATGTGTTTGAGCATGAGCCCTTTGCCCCAGAGCAACTTTTTAATTTAGATAATGTTGTTTTGGTCCCTCATATAGGGAGTGATACGGAAGAAACATGCAGGGCAATGGCTGATCTGGTTCTAGGAAATTTAGAGGCACATGCGTTGAATAAGCCCTTACTCACCCCAGTCATCTGATTGTTACTGGAAGTCCGGGATGAGTAAACTATTCGTACATTATGTAGTCCCAACTCTGAATTTGCTGTCTCTAGGTTATCAAACTCTGCACTTCAACCATTCTCCTGCACCATTTACTACGATGGTGTGTCAGAATCACCCACTGTAGGATGGTCGTGTCAGAATCCAGAAGTGGTCGTGGTCGGAACCAGTCGTAATTGATTGGAACCGATCGTAAAAAAGTCCTGGGAGGTCGTAAGGCCTTTACAACACGCTCGTCGTCGTCAAATATTATATATTGCAGATCAACAAATTTTATCTTGTTTTGTATTTACCGTAGCGTTAGCACGGGCACACTACTAGTGTACTGTAATTGACTAACAGATCTCACATTAAAAAAATACACTAGTTAAAAACTATATTATATAGAAAAATTATTTACTATTTTAGAAGCCAACGTAAGTAAATAGAGCTTAAAATGGCCAGGCAAGGCAAGCCGCGGCCACGTTTGCCTCCATGATTAGCTCGTGATTGGACGTTGCCTTGCATGTTGTCACAGCCGCGGCGCCGTGTCGGCATGCATGATGATATCGGTGGCTAGCTCGATCGGTCAATCGACCGGTCAGGTCGGAGCAACAGCATATATGCATACTGCCACGTAGCATAAGTGGCTAGCTCCAAATTAGCTCGCCTCTCTCATCTCATGGGACGGCATATATGCATGGTTGGTTCTTGCGTCGCAAGGGATCGAGCAGGGGTGTGCAGGGCTGTTTATTATTACTACGTCTACATCTATAGTATATCATATATATCTATGGGTCGTACTCGATCGTACGTACCTGCATTTATTGTTATGTAATTTAAGTCCGGAGGAGAGGAAAGGCACGCCGGCCGGCCGGCAACGCAGCATGGCAGACATGCATGTGAGCAGTGAGCACGTACGGCTAGCCCTGGAATGGGCCGTGGCCCAGCCCGAACCCTACCATAGCTCACTGTGTTCCGTTGCTATCGTGCTCACCCGCATCGACGCCTGCGCCCACCTAAGCCGGCGCCTCTGCGCCGAAGGTGATAGAGGCCCCCGCCAAGCCCGAATCTAGCCCAAAGATGGCCAGATCCGGTCGCCTCCGGCTCTCCCCGCCTCAGATCCAGCCGCCACACCATTTTTTGGCCAAATTAGACAAGGTGGTGGATGGATCCGACCCATGCCGCTAGTTCACCGCGTGGCCCGTCAAGCGGTTGTGGGAGGCCCCATCACTGCCGTGAGCAGAAAACACGGTGGCGAGGGGTGTTTTTTTGGGGCGGCGGAGTTGCCTAGGAGTGGCTCAGGAGACATGTTTTTTCTCTCATTCTCTAGTGCTTCTCATCTCATCATCAACTGCTTGCCCCATACAGAAACAGTTCTGTTGTACAAAGAGAAATATTCGATTATTCATGAGCCTTTTATGCAGTTGCAATTCATCCATGAACGATGAATCAATCAGAAATATGCAAATTTGAGCCTCTTACTCCAATATTATCACCTAGCATTTAGTTTCAGACTTTCAGTTCAGGCCTGGTGTATATTGGGGAAATACAATCAATTAGTTTACCCGCTGAATTCTACAACTTCATGGAAAAATCATATTGTTGTGTATAGTTGGTTATTTTTTAATCAGGTTGTTAGACCATGTGGACGTCGTGAAAAACAGTGATGATGAATAATTAACTTTTAGGTTGCATTGAAATTTGCATTTATGAAAGTTTCGGTCAACCACGATTGGCGACCAGGAGGCTTTGACCACAATCGATAGTTGGTAGTCCGATTGGCTTTGTGATGGATGGTCCGATCGGTGGGCATCAAGCATAGCAGATCAACCACGACATGTCGACCACAGCAGAACGACCATGACAGAGAGGGTTATTTGGTTCAATTTTGCTTTTGAGAAGTAAAGAAAGAAAAGAAAGATAGGTTAAGAGAGGTTTCTCGTTTTGGAGTGGAGTTTGTGCAAACTTCTTATCGTCGCTTTGGTCCCTCTAATCAACGTTTTGTAGGTGTTGGACATTCTATGACAAGACCGGTTAGACCTGCATTTTTACGCAGTCAGGCCGTTCTCGGGTGGTCAAACCACCATTGATGGTGTGGTTTGATCTACCGGTAGCCAGACCGGCTTTCCAACGGTGTTCTGACTGGAATCTGACAAAGGCTAATTCTTCACTTAAACCTTTATCATTACCTGCTGTTGCTCCTGTTCGTTGTGTGTCACAGCACTAGATTACTAGATCTTATTTCACTAACTCTAGTACTATAAGATCGATGATTTTTGTGATATAAGACTAGCTAACGTGGGAGGGAGAACATGCATTTGATTGTGTTCTAGTCTTTTACATCATTGCTTGATTGGAACACTTAATAGGTCTTCACTCTCTTTGATGGTTTCTAGGAGATTTCACCTTCTGTGAGACCATGTGGAAAAGGTAAAGTTATCCTACTCCTAGTTGAGTTCCATTTTTAGTTTGCTCATATTCTCTCTAATGCGCTTGATTTTTCTCATTTTGCTCATTTGTGAAGTGAGTTGGGTGTGTTACATCTTTTGGGATTATTCTGAGGGGGACCTTGTTGTTCAAAGATATTTCAAGAGCTTTGTTTATTATACTTGTCTAATAATTCATCAAGTCCAAGCCATTGAAATTAAATGAGTTGTAGTCTATTTATCATATTTAATCATATGTTGTGCAGCCTTGATCATGATTGGTTATAATTAATTTACTACATTTGAACTAAAGTATGACATGGAGGAATATTTTGACTAAATTAATTATGAATAGTACTTTGCGATGTTCATATAAAAGGATTAGCTTTATTGTTAGTCTTATTTTAAATCTTGACTATGAGACTCGTCTGTTTCTTATTGCAATATTTTTAGGTACTCTCAGTTTGGCTTGTTATTAAAAAAAAGAGAAAGTTCAAAAGATGTATGCGCCAAACATGCCGTGTGTAAACAAAAAGAAAAAGCACAAAAAGTGTACAAATGAAAAGAAGTATGCTTCAAGTATACTATAATCTAAAAGAAGTATGCTACAAGCATGTCATTATGAAAAGAACTATGTTATAAGCATGCCACATGCTTAATAATTAAGTGTGGAGCAATAGGTTGTTATATGAGACTGCCAGCTCATCCAGATTTAAGATTTACTTCACTTTTAGGCTTTGACTTTTCGGTGTGATATCACATTGTGCTCCTTATAATTGGATTGATCATTATTAAGATACATGTCATTAATCTAAATTGCTTAATCATGCTAAAGAATTGTTTTGACATTGCTATATGATATATAATTTTATATGATCAAGATAGCTCCACTAAAAAAGATGGCTTGGTTAATTTACTGATTTAATGCAAAGTGACTTAGATAATCTTTTGGATGTTTACTCTGATTGCTCCATAGAATTAGTCTTTTTGGGTGAAGTTCTTGATGATTTCATTGCCACAAGCAGGCTTCGACCACGGTCGGTAGTCGGTAGTTCGATCGGCGTAATGATGGATGGTTCGATTAGTAGGCTTGACCACAGCAGATCGACCATGACAGAATGACCACAGCAGAATGACCACAGTAGGTCGAGCACGGCAGAATGAACATGGCAGTCGTAGACTTTGCATTACGGTGATCGGTAGCTGTAGACTTTGTGATCGGTAGTCGTAAACTTCGTGATCTATTGTCGTAGTCATAGGATTCATGATCTGTTATCATAGACTTTATGATTAGTAGTTGTAGACTTTGCAATTGGTTGTTGTAGGCTTCACGATCGGTACTCATAGGCTTCCAGTGCTTTCATTCTTGCATTCTTCGAGTACCTCGAGTACTCGCATGTGTTGGGCTAGCGGTCCGATCGGCTTGGGCATGGCAGTCTGATCAGTTTGACTAGGTGGTCTGAGGTTGATTCTAGGAAAGCATAGAAATTGAGGTCGTGGATAATTTAGTTCATAATTATTGATGGTTAAAGGTGTGTTTTGCATGTGTGGACTGATGTTGACCAAGTTGGGAAGAACTTGTGTTAAGAAAAATGTTCTTTGATCTTTGCATATGCAAGTTGGGCATGGAGACGGTCATGGTCGGTGATGAGGAGGACCAGGACTATGAGGGGAAAATCTGAAGTCCGGATAGTCGAGGATGCCATGAGGTGGTCGGGCTCACGCTGGAGCACGTGGAGATCAAAGGTGGATGATGCGTGGAGAAACTATGGGAGGTGTGGTCCTGAAGACTTCGATACGTGATGAGCTGAATGACGTTATGGAAGGTGTCCATAACTTGAAAGGTTTAGAGATTTTGAAAAAAAAATCATGTTTGGAAGAGGTTCGGGTTCCTTGATTTTCGGAATTGGTTAGGGTTACGTATCTGTGTTGATGAGGACACTAGTTGGGGCTCTAGTATATAAAAGGAGGGAGATGTTAAAAGTGAACCAAGGACTTGAGACGGCTTTGGAGAGAAAGGTTTTGTGCTAGAGTTTGAGGGGTGTCATGATGACACTTTGTAGCCACAGAATATGTTTTAGAAATAAAAGATAAGACCTACTCCCGAAAAGTTAGTCGGCGTTGGTGACGTTGTTTTCTGGGCATTGTCTTCGACTTATTCTTGTTACGAGTATGTAGTGCTTGGCGCATAGCGTTTCTCCGTTGACTTCATCTTCCTCGATCGCGCGCAAAGTTGATCACTTGATTGTCGCCAACAGCGTCAGTGTCGAAGCATTCGAGTGGAAGAAGATTACGACTACGTACAAGGGGGTTGAGCGAGCGGTCGAACGCTGAGCAGTCGAAACCTTCATCGAGCGTTGAGAGATTCAAAAAGCGGAGACAATCATTCATCCCCTCTAATTACGGTATTTGATCCTACACAGGTTCACCTTGTGTTCCATAGAATTAGTAAATTTAGCCCTATGTTAACTATAGTAACCGCTGGTGGCTTTTTTTATTCTGCTACCACCATTCTGAACTGCATTCCTCAAGAAAAAAGCATTAGAGCCACAGTCATGTGCACTGATATATTAGTTATGTGTAAATTCAGAAGTTCTACACTTTACTAAATAATAATATGTTTTAGGATTTGCAATATATATCGATACTTGAATTCGAACATAATGTTTGTATATATACAATAGTAGTTAGTTAGGTCTTAGGACATAGTTAGGTCTTATGACGTGAACAAATCCCTGATCATGCATGCACTTTGAATTCAGCAAATACTGCATATAAAAGGAGCAAGCTTAGGATAATGTGTTCTGTTTGGCAAATGAAATCCATTTACACCACGATTTGGGTTTTGCACTCACAATTGGATGATATATAGTGTGTCAAATGCAGGCCGTGCAAAAGGGAAAGATTGGAATCACCCACTGGTGTTGTTCCCTTGTACTGATATGATTCCTAACTTCAGTTGCTTCCTGAACTCAGCCAATCAATTCCTAATAATAATGCAAAGAAACTTAGATTTTAATCACACAGCGGGACGGGGATCAACTAACATAGTACAACGCGCAGCCCAGAAACGCAAAGAGGCCGTTTCCCATTTTCTGGGCAAACCCAAGCAGAAAACCATCCAACGCTTGAGATTCGTGTGTTTGCATGAGGGCCGTATATGGGCCTGTTCTTTAAGTCAAAAGTTGATGGTTTTTAGTTTTTGCTACAATACCTAACTTTCAAACGGAGTATTTTCTCAAAACGGGGTCTACAAGTTAAACGATCTACACATTAAAAGTCCAACATCTGTACCAACCAAAATCGCAAGTGAGTATTTGTCTTTTCGTAATCTGTACCGTAAACAGCTAAAATTTAAAAATTTCAGCCAAAAGCATAAATGCAACCGAAAAGAACAGGTCCTAGGTGGTGATCGGTTGGGCTTAAAAGCTCATGGCTTATGGATGAAAACACTGTAGCTGGCTGAAGAAAACACTGTAGCTGACAGAGGCTTATTTAGCATAATTAAATTTAAAAAAATTTAAAAATATAAAAAATATGTTAACCCATTACGTATAATGCATCGATCGTCGTGTCCCCCACCGGCAGCTCGGTTGCTCTTAATTTATTAATTGCCGGCAACAAGCAGCAGCAGGACGGAAGGAGCTAGTAACAGGCCTGTTTGACAATAGTTGTGACTTATAGTTTTTGGCTGAAATTTTTAAATTTTGGCTGTTTACAGTATAGATTACGGAGAGACAGATACTCACTTGCGATTTTGGCTGATACAGATGTTGAGCTTTTAACGTGTAGATCGTTTAACTTGTAGACCCCGTCTTAAGAAAATACTCTATTTAAAAATTAGGTACTGTAGCAAAAGCCAAAAGCCGTCAGCTTCGGAGAAAAAGAACATGCCTAACAATTTGATGTGTCGTTAAGTGATCAGCTTGCATTGACTACTAGCTGGGCCAAACTCTGTGTACATCACTACTCCTCACGCAGCGTATATGTAGGTGTTGCCTCATTGTTGCAGCCTAGCTGGCCTTCATCAGGATTCAAAACACGTACGTACGCAATCTTGTTATCGCGCGCCTAATTGCAGATGCCACTGCAAGTAGTGGAATTAGCGCAATGCATGCAACAGGATCAATCTGCTTCGGCAAGCTGATGAAGGGGAGGTGTTTGTCCATGAATGTATAATTTTAAACTTTATACAAATCACTGTGAGAAAAATATAGAACCATTTCCCTTACTTTCAAGTTTTGAAATTGTACGCAAATCTCCAGCTCGAAAATGCACCAATCGAGTGACTTGAGCTTGGATCAGACCGTCTCCAAATTGTGTCTTGGAGGCAACTATTGGCCGGGTTCAAAAGCACTTTGGGCTTTTGGCTTATGTACAGATGAATAGTAACCGGTTTAAAATCGGTGTGTTTTTGTAAAACGGAGTCTACATGTAAATTGTAGTGCAAACTGTACCGACTTCAACTATACTGGCAAAAATCGCATACGACTATTTTCCTCCACGTACTGTCTCTCACAAATAAATCAAAATTCAAAAACCACAGGTATAAGCCATAAACCTTAGCCTAAAAGAATCCACTCATTATGTTAGCATGATGGCACCACATTGATATTTGGCAATAGGAAGGGAAAATGGTGCCACTGCCCTTGCTTGGCTACACTACACTTTACACTGCATCACTGCATGGGCCGGTGGGTTTTTTGGACTATGGTTTATGACTTACAGCTTAAATTTTTGAATTCTGACTGTTCACAAGAGGCAGTACGTAAAGAAAATAGTCGCATACAATTTTGACCAGTACAGCTGAATTTAATACACTTTTTACTATAATTTTTCTGTTGACCGCTTTAAAAAATATATTATTTGAAAACTAGTTACTGTAAGAGCAAGTATAATAAGAGGCTGTTAGTAGGCTGTATGCTGAGGTGGAAGAGAGAGGAGGAGAGAGAAGAGAGGTGGGCTGTAAGTTTACAGCCAGCTGAAGCACAAGAACCAAGAAACTTTGTGAGAGAAAGGGGTGAGTCATACAGCCTTCAGCTGGCTGTAAACTACTATATAAATGGTCTGATAAGTGGGCTGTAAGTGTCCATACAGCCAGCTGAAGGCTGTATTATTAGCCTTGCTCTTAAATCATAAGCTATAAGTGATAAGTGAAAAAGAAGAGAGCTACGCCTACGCTGAATAAAGCTGTTGTTTAGTTATGTGGGCTTTCTTTTCTCCGGACGTTGAGCCGGATCAGGCCCTTGAGGGGACAAGCGATCTGACTCACCTAAGGCCTAGACCCAAGGGTAACAGGTTTCAGTAATTCCTATGTTCTAAACGAGTCTTGGAAGGGTAGGATTTTCAGATCAACTTCTTCGAA
The DNA here is from genome assembly GCA_017311315.1 of Dendrocalamus latiflorus. NCBI lineage: Eukaryota > Viridiplantae > Streptophyta > Magnoliopsida > Poales > Poaceae > Dendrocalamus > Dendrocalamus latiflorus. The sequence goes on from CM029626.1 coordinate 9,805,863, forward strand.
ATTCCTACGGAATTGTTATCTTACGAACAGTGCCGAGTAGAGTGAATACTGTTATTATTTAAACATTCTACGAAGAGAGTCATTTTTTGAAACGAAACTGATTTTTGAAAAGAATTTGAATTTGCATTTTGGTTTTGATCTCTTGTTTCCCCAGCTAATTCCGCATGAATCTTAACCTAACTCTGCCCTTAATCCCTGCTGGCATCGCCTCAACGGCCAAGCCTCGGGCCTGCACTGTTCCCAACTCGAAAATATCGCCACTGCTCTGATTTTTGCCGTTGCCGACTCACCTCGCACTCTCCCGCGCCTTCCAGCTCCTGCCGCCGTCATCGTCCAGTCAAGCCACTGTACAGCCTCGTCTCTCCCGCCCTGACAGCACTGACTCACCGTAGATGCGTGTCAGACAAGTACGGCGTCAGTACTGTGGATCTGGAACGCGTAGGATAGAAAGATGAACCATTCGTACTCGTGAGGCAAGTTGATCAAGTTTTTTATGTAATTGACCCGGCAAATAAGAAGTGCCACGTAATTCTTAATAGAAAAAGAAGGATTGTCGGAGTTGAGAATGTTGCGTATAAGAAGGAATACAATCAATTTGATGAGTTGTCTCTATTCGAAGACAGCATCAAACTCGAGGAAGAACCAAGCAATAAAGCAATCTATATGCGTGTAGACCATCGTGAAGAGCTTTATTTAAAAGGAAATAGCCAAGTGTAATGATCCCACACATCAAACACCTATTTCAAAAGTATTCCAATGTAATTATAAGAAACTCGACATGTAATTAAGAGATTATTTCATTGTAATTGATTTAGTAATTAAAAAATAATTACATCTGTGATTGTATATGCTGTTGAATCTTGACTATGCTAATTGCGTTGAGGTGTGGTCAAAACTACAGTCAAAGGCGTGGTGTGGTCAAAGCTGCAGTCAAAGACGTGGTCGAAACTACAGTCGTGACCGTGGTCATAGGAGTTAATTTGTAAGTGGTCGAAACTTGCTTTTTTTTCATAGGGCATGGGTATCACTTCCTGACGAAAATTAGACTATTATAGATGGTTCCATAATATAATCGCCTGTGATACTACAATATAACCGTCTGTGATGTGGTTTATATCACAAATGGGTTTATACGAGAACCATTTGTGATACTAATATCATATATGCTTCTTTTAAAGAACTGTTTGTGATAATTCCTCCTATAAGTAGTGCCCCGCTAGGGTTTGTACCCTCATTCACTTACTTGGCCACATCCTTTTGCCTCCTTACCTCTCCTCCCTGTTGCCTTAGCTCGTCGTCGCCCCCCAGCCGGATCTATCGTCGCCCCCGCCAGATCCGTCGTTGCCCCCACCTGGTTCGACCACCTCTACTCCCTATCGCCTTAGCTCCAGCCGAAGGTATGGATTTGGTTCATCGTTTTGCTTCATCGTCTTTTTTGTCGCACTAGCAATCCTTGTAGAAATAATTTGAGATAGTGTTTTTTTGTTAACTAGAACATTTTTTGTCAGGTCTATCTATACATTGTTTTTCTATTAAGCAGAACATATTTTTGTTAGAAATACATGCCAAGAGATGAAATAGCTAGGGAATGAATTTAGAGATAAATTGTTGGAGCTATTATTTCTATTGTCTTATAGCAATAATATACATCGTCGAATATTCTTACATGTCCCCAAGTCCGAATCGAAATAGTAGTTGTAGCTGGGGAATAGCTAGGGATAAAATAGCTTGGGAATGAATTTAGAGATAAATTGTTTAAGCTATTGTTTCTAAGTGAGTTGGAGGGTCATGTTATTGCTACAAGATCTATTTAGAATGGCATGTTAATGTGTTCGAAAGAGACATTGTAGCAATAATATATGCCAAAGAGACCTTCGAAGGACATGAAGTAAATCACACACTCTAGTGTCCTCTGTGATTCACTTTGTTATTGCCACAAATCTATTTGGAATGGCAAATCTCACATTTCAGTGTGTCAGGTTCTATAGAGTAAGTTATAGCTATTGTTTCTTCCTCCTCATCATACTATGTGTTAGGCTTTGTTGCCGTCTTAGGTATAAAAGAACCTTTGGGCTATCGTGTCTTTCATTTGTAAATGAAGGGCATGGCAGCCCAAAGGTTCTCTTACGCATAAGACAACAACCAAGCCCAATATGCAGAATGATGAGGAGAAAGAGACTCTAGCCATAACTTAATTTGAAGAACCTGAGACACTAGGTTATGTGATTTGCGATGTTACTATTGCAAAGAGACCTTATAGCAATAATATACATCATCAGATGTTCATATTTCTTGTAAGATCAACCATGTGCCAATATTTACGCTCATATCTCACTGTAATTTGTTTTTCCTTGTAAGAGAGATGTCGTCAATGTCAATGTTGCCGAATGGGTCTGACGCTCTGAAGATTGGGTAACTAAGCATGGCAGAAAAGTATCTAAAAGGCCAGCGGAATGAATGACCATCACGGAGGTCTCTTCAGATGGGTCCCTCTACAACCGAAGAAAGAAACTGTAGCATTTCAGACTACATGTGGGATAATCGAAAGGCAACGGGTCACCATCACTATAGCAAACTGGAAAGGTTTGACAGAAAATGAGAGAAAAATGTTATGGACGAAAATTTCAAACTCGTTCGAGATCCCAATAGAAGCCCAGGAACTCGTGAGGTGATGCCAAAAATGTATCACAAGCGAGGCGCCAAGGCCAAATCAAAGAAGATTAAGGCGCCTCCTAGGGAATGGAAGTTCATGCTCGAAGTGTCATTGGTCCTCGAGTCACAATTACACAGCCTTGAACTTGTTTGTAGGAATTTGCATACCTGATACATGCAGAGATCCAACATGAAGCCAAACCAGCACAGTGGATTCACCATGAGATACACAGAGGTGCATTTCCTCTACGACTCGGGCTACTTCATCATGACCATCGAAGACTTATTCTTACTATTCAACATCAATGACCTCAGCACCTCACATCTACGATACTGGACACTGTAAGTGTACTGTACAATCAAGTTCTACATTCACGTAAAACTGATAAATGTCATAACTCATTGCTTATGTATAGATCCATGATCCAACAAGTCCGGCGACAACAAGAACTGGTGGGTTTTCTCGACCCACACTTGGTCTCTGAGCAATCCATCAACGATAACCGATCCTTTGTCCAAGATTATATAACGAGGGGATTACTTGCTCATAGTGACAAGGACTATATCAAGGTACCCTTCAACTAGGGATAATTGCTTCACCAGTTGGCAAACAAGTTTCATTTGTACTTTATACGTAATATGGATTTAGGATTAATCACTATGGTGACATACATGACTAAAGACCACTGGATTCTTATTGTGATTGTATCAAAGTGAAGCAAGATAATATGCATTGATTCCCTACTTATGAGCAATCACGACTTCACCCGTATATAACAAACAATTGACAGATAAATTCATTTCCTCCATACATAAGTCTACTGTAGTTTTTCCTTAGTTTGCAATGGCTGAGGCTAACTTTTTAAAATTACATAAGTCATTCAACGCTTACGTTGCCCAGAGAGGGAGACATAGGGAATCCAACGCCACATTGCGACACAGGACGCGTTTAGGTGGTATATTAGAGGTGGGTGTAATTACACCCGGGAGTAAAATGTATTTTTTATACACACACACATATACACACATATATATACACACATATACATACATACATACATACATACATACATACATACATACATACATACATACATACATACATACATACATACATACATACATACATACATACATACATGTATGTATAGGAAAATGGTTCTATACTCCTGGAGTATGTACTCTCACTTCAAATATACCCCTTTAATGGTGTTTTATATCTCTTTATCTATTTAAGTATATTCTAATAATGATTATAAAATACTCCAAAGTGAGTTTTATGAAAAATTTCATCAAAACTTACTTTTTATAGTATAATTTATGTATGTACTCCTTTTATACATGGAAAAGCGTATATAGCAAACATAGGGCCTGTTTGGGACTGCTCCGCTCCAGCCTTTTCAACTCTGCTCCAAACTTGTGTAGCCAAACGGGTCCAACTCCAAGAACTCTGCTCCAAGAAAAAGGTGGAGTTGAAGGCCTACTCCACGTTTTTTCTGGAGCTCCTCAAGGGATACTCCAGAAACTAAAGTTTTGTATCTCCTCATGGAGTTGGGGAAAAATTACCCACCACTGCCATTACACAATTCCTCTCCCCATACCGATTCGATTTCTTTTCTTCTACTCCACACCCACCGCGCGGCCTTCTCCTCCACACCCACCCGCGCGCGGTTCCTCTCCTCCCCCCACCCGGCCGCCGCTCGCCTCCGCCCCCACCCGTGCCGCTCGTCTCGGCCCCCCCCCCCCCGCGCCGCTCGTCTCCGCCCCCCACCCGTGCGCCGCTCTCCTCCGCCCCCCACCCGCGCCGCCGCTCTCCTCCGCCCCCACTCGCGCCGCCGCTCTCCTCCGCCCCCCCCCCCCCGCGTCGCTCCTCTCCGCCCCCACCCGTGCGCCGCTCTCCTCCGCCCCCACCCGCGCCGCTCGTCTCGGCCCCCCTCCCCCGCGCCGCTCGTCTCCGCCCCCCACCCGCGCGCCGCTCTCCTCCGCCCCCACCCGCGCCGCCGCTCTCCTCCGCCCCCACCTGCTTAGATCCTTGGTTCCTTGGTTCAAATGCTTGGATCCGGGAAGCTCTGCACGGTAGCATACAAGCTATTTCTTTGATGCGTCATTTCAAGAATCTTGTGTTGGTTTGTATCAGTCTGCTTGTTCCTTAGCGTTGGTAATGAGATAATGTCTACCACCTTGGTGGTTCAGATGTTCTTAACGATGGCCATATGTGATTGGTTAGTAGCTTGATAAATATACATAGGTGGTTGATTGCGTGCTACAAAGATTTGATTTGCATGCAACTGCTGTTTACAATTCTAGGTGAAATGGTAGGAGTGTGTACAGCTATACAATGCAGGAACAATTTTTGGGATGAAGTTGAGCAGTAATGCACATCAGCACATGTTTTTGGGATGGACAACTGTGTACTATGAATTTCTGAACTTGTACTTTGTGTTAAGTTGAGCTCTGTTCTGAACTTCTAATCATATCAAATAAAATACTGATCTCAAGTATGGGTAGCAATGCAAATGAGCATGCTGGCAAAGAGTAGATTTTGTTCACAGTAGATTTAAAAGCTTGACATGAATGAGTTCAGAAAATTCTGAACATTTGAGAAAACTTTGGCAATGCAGTGCAGCAACCTTGCCATTACCTGGAAGGCTGCAACACTGAAATATTTGTTTTTTTGGTTTTCTCGAATAAATTAATTGCGATTATAATATTTTACATCATATTTCAATTGGCAACAAAAAAATCAGTTACATATGCTCCGCAGACACCAAAACATACACCAAACATCATTCAGGGGCACATTGGACCTTTCTCAGGGAAACCTCACATTCCTGGAGCTGGAGCTAGCTGCGTGCCAAACAGGACCACCTGCTCCAGAAACTCCACAATGGAGCTGCTCCATGGTGGAGTTGGTGGAGCAGAGCTGAAAAACCTGGAGCAGAGCAGTCCCAAACAGGCCCATAAAGGGTTTTGATGAAAATTTTTCAACCAAATTGCATAGGAGTATCTTAGAATTAGTACTTAAATATACCAAAAGCGATAAAGAGGTATAAAATATTTGTTTAAATGCTATATTAGGAGTGGGAGTATGTACTCCAGGAGTACGGCACGTCATGCCAAGCTCCGGATTTTGAATGCATTGTTTCCCAGTTTTTTTCCCGACGAAAAGAAAAGGCTTGCCCAGTTTGTTCGACAAACGGATCAGAAATAGTCAGGAAGCGCTTAGCAATGGGCCACCCGGATGATGGCCTTGCCACGACAAGATGGGCTCGTTGTTGGGCCTGCTCTGTGAGTCCTGACCGCACCATCGACCGCCGCGCGTTTGCGGAGGCGGCGGCGCTCATGTAGTCACGTGGGCATCGGACGCTCCCCACCTGCGCGTCGCACGCTTGCGACGTAGTACGGGACTGTTTAGTTGCTAGCCACACTTTGCCAACAAAAATTGCCACACTTGCCTAAGTTGAGGCTCTCAAATTCTATGCCACACCTTAGCAAGACTAAGGGAATCTTGCCACACTTTTTTGAGTCATTGACGTGTGGGACCTAGTTTGCTGGAAGGGAATCTTGCCACAACTGTGGCTGCAACCAAACAGCTCCCAAAGTTAGTCAAACTTGTCTAACCTTAGGCGTGGTAAACTGTGGCTGGCAACCAAACACCCCCGCCCCCGCGCCATCGCGCTAGCCATGGCCTGGTGCTGCCGCGCGCCGGGGCACCGGGCTCGGCGCCCGCGGCGGGAGCAGAGCGTGACGCGCGGCGTGCTCGCGCTTCGTGAAGGGCGCAAAGTCTTCGTCCGACGAGCCGTGATTCGGGCGACGAAGGGGGCAAGCGCGTGTGCCGTCGTGCCGGTGCGCCCAGGGAACCGACCTGTCACGGTTGTTCGCTCGCTCGCGCCGCCGCGGCACGCATGCAAAGCTCAGCGTGTGAGCTTGTAGGTTATCCACCACACCGTTGCAGACGGAATGGTTCCATTCTAAGTTACTAACTAGTAGGAGATGCGAAGTGACTGCTAATTGGTTTGAGCGCGGTCTGGAGACTTCAGCTGGAGCTTGTAGGTTCTTTTGTAGCACATGCATACGAGTATACGACAGACCACCCACCGTATGCGCCCCCGATCGCCTAACATTTATACATCGTAACAAGATTAAAACATTTACCATCACACATCCTGATATGATACTTAACCACGGAAATAGAAGAGAAACATGAGAAAATAAAGCTGAGGTCAATTCTTTTGTCTGGGTTAATTCCCATGCTGCCTTCTGATACGCGCACAACGCATGGACTCCAGATGATCAAACAAGAAAAACAACAGGGTCAAGCAATGGCTTGCAATCTCCAACGAGACCAGGGTACCAGACTTGTTAATGTTACAAAACTAAACTAACATGATACCTACATCTCTGTCCATGTTTCAGGTATTTATATTTCAACAACCTTTTCGGCAAAATAACTAGCGATTTTCTTTTGAGTGAGAAACCTCCATTACACAAATCTATCCAAAGAATTCAGAATAAGCAAGAAATATCACTGCTGACTAATAAGATATCGGCGGAAACTATAGTTAGATGCCATAAGATTTTCAGGCGACTATATTAGCATCTAACAACAACAACAACAAAACCTTTTGTCCCAAACAAGTTCGGGTAGACTAGGAACAGAATCTTCCCAAGGTCAAAGAGATGAGTCTTAAAATAAAACCTACAATGCTAAAACCCTAAGCCGTATCCTATTATCTGAGTCGATAGCCTAAAACACTGCTCCTAACTTTCTTATGGTTCCGGTACGTAGATCGGTAACTTTCATGTGCTCCTATCTAAAGCTAATTCTTTATATACATACCAATACCTTAAGTCTCTTTTAAATGCTTCCTCCCACGTCAGTCGAGGTCAGTCTTGGTCGACCTTTGCCTCTTCTTACGTTTTCAGTACATCTTAAAATTCCACTACGTACCGGTGCCTCAAGAGGCTTTCGTTGGAGATGTCCAAACCATCTCAAGCAATGTTGAACAAGCTTCCTTCAATTGGTGCTACCCCTACCCTATCACGTATATCATTATTGCGGATACCATCTTACGTGACCACAGATCCACCGCAGCATCCTCATCTCCACTACACTCATTTCCTGTATATGTTGTCTTTTAGTCGTTAAACATTCTGCTCCATATAGCATTGCGAGTCTAATCGCCGTTCTATAGAACTTACCCTTTAATTTTTGAAGAACTTTTTTATCACATAGGACACTAGATGCTTGGCACCATTTCACCCACCCGCTCTTATCCTATGGCTCACGTCTTCATCAATCTCGCCGTCCAACTGTAGCATCGATCCTAAATAACAAAACGTGTCATTCTTAAACACTACTTGTCCGTCCAGTCTAACATCTCTATCATATACCCTAACACCACTAAAATCACACCTCATATACTCAATTTTAGTCTAAATCTAAAACCATTCAATTCTAAGGCCTTCCTTCACAACTCGAGCTTCCTATTAACCTCTATCCTACTCTCATTAACTAGCACCACATCATCAACAAAAATCATACACCAAGAGATATCTCTTTGTATATCTTGTGTGACCTCGTTCATCACTAGAGCAAAAATGTATGGGCTCAACGCTGACCTTTGGTGTAGTCCTATCTTAATAGGAAAATCATTAGTAACACTACCACATGTTCTGATATTAGTCACAATATTTCCGTACATATGCTTAATTAGGATAATATATTTTGTTGAGATTTTTCTTTGGAGCGCCCACCATATGACCTTTCTTGTCACTTTATCATAGACTTTCTTCAAGTCAATAAACACCATGTAAATATCCTTCTTTTACTTCCTATATCTCTCTATCAACTGTCGTAGCAAGAAAATCGCATTCGTGATCGACCTCCCAGACATAAAACCAAATTGATTTATCATTACGCCAGTCACTTTTCTTAAACGGTGCTCAATCACTCGCTCCCAAAGATTCAGTGTGTGGCTCATGACTATATTAGTATCTGAATTTAATGAAAAAAATGTCCCCAGTATGTGAATGATAACAAGATTCGCTTTGCTTCAGAACCGAATGGTACAACGAGAAAGCAGGCTAAAATCAAAAGTTTTTTTTTCCAAATCCAAAAAGAAATACCGTGGAATCTGGTGGATGATCCAAAATAGTCATGTCTCTGTCCAATATAAGCGTGGTGAACATACCATATATAAAGGTGAACCAGTTATGTTTAGGTGGTAATTATTTGAGCTTATTTTTGGTGTCTTATGGCTGAAAAGCACTGTAGCTGGCTGAAAAAACACTGTAGCTGACAGAGGCTTATTTAGCATAATTAAATTTAAAAAATATATAAATATGTTAGCCCATTACGTATAATACAAACAAATACGGGAAAAAAAGAACCGGCAAAAAACCTCAATAAAAAGCCAAAAGTTCAGAAAAAGACGAAATTTATGAATAGTGAAAAGCTGAAGCCAAAACGATCACAGTTCTATGATTTGAATTGACCACTACTGTATGAAAGTGACATGTCCAACTTAAAAGTCTCAACTATCACCAAATCCAATCAATAAAACAGTTTAACAATGCAAGAATTGCACTATCCATGCATATTTATAATACCGATCGTTCTATATGGGTAACTGCAACACTACACTAATTTGGTGGAAAAGGACACATGTAACACTGATTTCTAGTTTAGTGGAATAGGAACACATACCTGAGATTCAGTGGCACATAGGTCACAAAGGATCCACACTTGCACATGCACATCAAGGTCTAAACTTTGAACTCTGGAAAAACAGAATCCTGGAGAAATAAACATAGATGTACTTCCAGGTCTAATAACATCCATTGCAGCCTCCAATTATTTGTATTCCTTAAGTCCTAGGAATGCATAACAAAAATTGCAGACAGCCTGCAAATCTAAAAGTTAAACTAGCGACCCTTAGATAAATAGGTCAGTCACCGCAGTTGCAGAACTGACATAATGATGTAGTGTATTATACATAACAAATGAGGAACAATACTTCAACATTTTGATTTTCAGTGTTTAACAATAAACCTTGATTGAAAACAATCATGTGGGAACAACTAGATATCAATCACGAACCAAACAACCATCATATAATCACATCAATACGAAGCAAAATCTTACATCAATCAAGTATGTTCACTCAATTGTATCAAAAGTTTCCATATTTTGGCTTCAAAGGCTTAACAAAAACAAGCCTTTCTTGAAAGCATACATGTGAGAACCTTCTATTTTGAGAGAACATTACATGTGAGAATCTTGCAACCTAAAATGCAGTGATCACAATTCAAAACACGCCACTGTCATAAGTCATAACTCAACCAAATTCTATTCACAGCATTGCACAGCAAAGATGAAGAACGGAAATTGCATAGTGATCATGAGAGACAACCGCATAATAATTATCGGATTACACCATCCGACGAGCTAGACATGCACTACCAACGCAATCATACGGCCTCCCCCATTACAACAATCTTACCCGGATACTAGAACCAAACAGCCCAATTCTTAAGCTCGGCGGAGGCCCATAAATGATCAACACATCTTATTACGCGGCAACCAGTCACAAAACAACACACCCTCCTCTTAGAAATGCTTAAAAGGTTACGATGATACATTACTGCTGGGGGACATAGTAGTAGGCCAGCGGGTCGGTGGCGGGCACGCCAGCAGCAGGGAGGGGGATCCCGGCCGCCGCCGCCGCCGCAGCGGCGGCGGCGGCGGCCGCGTCGGCGTCCTTGCTGTCGTCGCGGGGCACGATGTCTACGAGGAAGTCGAAGACCTCGGTGCGGGCGATGGCGGCGGCAATGTCGGACTTCTGGAGCGTGCGGCGCTTGTTCTCCTCGGCGTGCGCCCAGCCGCGGTGGGTGAGCTCGAGGATGAACATCTCGCAGGCGCGGGCGAAGACGACGGGGGCTTCGGCGGCGATCATGCGGACGTCCTCGTCGGCCTTCATGATCTTCTTGATGCGGGCGAGCGGGAGGTTGTGGTTCTTGAAGTCGGTGGTGGCCTCGATCTCGCGGTACTGCTCCGCCCAGAACATCTGCAGCTGCTGCTGCGCCGCGGCCGCCTGCTGGGCCGCGGCGGCGGCGGGTGGCGCGTAGAGCTGCGGGGCGTAGGCGGCCGCGCCCGCCGCGACCGGGGGAGGGTACGGCCCCGGGAAGCCGACGGGAGCGCCGATGACGGGGGGCGGCGGTGGGGTGCTGGATTTGGTGGGATCCATGGATTTGGGGGGAGTTAGGGTTGTGGGGAGGGAGGAGGGGATTGGGGAAGGAAGGGGATGGTGCTTTTCAGCTGGATTTGCTGGTATTATTATCTCTTCCTTTGAGAAATGGTGGAAGCAAAATAGCAAATATTAATTTTGGGTGTGTGGGCTTGGATACTGACCTGTTCACACTCCACGCATAGTATTATTCGTGTCATTTCCCTCTCACCACACCGGCTTTACAAATTTAAACAGATATCATTTTATGTACGTAGCAACATGATGCCGAAATGCTAGTGGCTCAAGGCTGTCACTACCGTAACTCGGATGGTAGTATCGTACATCTAATCCAACGTTTACAGATAGTAACATAGATTAAAATCAGATAGTATCGTAGTGAGATCGTAATTTAACTTCTAGAATTGTAGTGAGATTATGATCCTGACAACAGACTATATTAACATATAAAATTTGATATTACCTATTGCTAGTCTAAGTTACCCTAGTTTATGTGGGTTCTTTTAGGCTGTGGCTTATAGCTTAAATTTTTGAATTCTGGCTGTTCGCGAGAGGCAGTACATAAAGGATAATAGTCACATGCGATTTTGGCCGGTACAGCTGAACTCAGTAAACTTTTTTACTATAATCTTCCTGTTGATCCCACCTTGAAAAAACGCACCGTTTGAAACTAGTTACCGTAGCATAAGAGACATAAACCATAAGTCATAAGTGGAAAAGAAGGAAGCCTTAATTTACTTTGGCTTTTGTTGTTTACGTGTTGTTTTGAGGTAATAAAAAGTATTATCTTTGACATATTAGACTTTTAGATTATCAGTTTATAAAAAATAATTAAATAAGTTTCAAAAATCAACCTTAAATCAATATAACATGAATAAGTATACTCAAATTACAAAATTAATAAAAAATTCTACTATAAACTTGCAAACAGTCATGCCCAAATAGACAGCACGACTTGATCGGGCATGGGCACGATACAGCACAGACCAGTTAGGCACGACCCGTTTAGCGCGCCACCTTGAATGGGTCATGTTGTGCTTGCCTATGGCCCAGACATGGCCCAAAGGAGGTTCATGCCGTGCTGGGCCGGCACGTGCCCATTTAGCCCAACGGGTCATTCAGCACAGCTAGCCCATTCAGCACAGCTGACCCGTTTGGCTTGAAAAAAATGTAAAAACGGTCTCGAAAAATATAAAAACGGTAATAATTCAAAATATGTAGAATTCGAAAAAGACACAATGCATAGTATAAATTGTAGAAAAAGACACAATAAATTGTAGAAAAGGCAGAATAAAATGTAGAAATGTAATAATGAGTTTTATTAATGTAAAAAATGGCTGCCTTGTTAAAAACTTTACCAAGTAAGAACTCAACTTAAGAAAATATTGACAAAGAAAAAAGAGTACAACATATAATTTAGCATTATAGGTAAAAATCAGGAAAAAAATACAATGTATACATGGATGCTCTAAAAAGCGTCGGTGTCTTGACTGCCTTCGCCACCATTTAGATAGAGATTGTTGAACGCATGTTCTAACTTTGTATCCACCACACACTGTTGAGCTCACGCATGAGCTTGTTCTCAGACTTTTACTATGAGAAGTACTTCCACCATCTCACTCATGAGTCTTGTTCTTCTTTCCTCCAATATTTTTCTAGAAAGATTGAAAGCGGACCTGAAAGAAACTGTTGAGACAGGACCAGTTAAACACACTCGTGCTAATATTGATAGCACCAGATATGTTAGCTTGTGCCTGCACTATCAGTCCAAAATGTTGAAGTTCTCTGTATGGTGAGGCACAGAATCGCTATCCATAAAGAGTAATAGTTCCCTGCGAGCCTTGGTATAGGCCCCGTTTGGCAGAGCTCTAGCTCTAGGAAATCTGTAGATTTCCTAGAGTTGGTCATCTGTAGCTCTAGGAAATTCTGGATCTAGAGTTGCAGGCATGTTAAGTGCATTTACATGACTCATTTCATTTATATTATATATTAAATAAAAATATTTAAATCACTTTAATTTAGTCAACAAACTACAGATCCAACATAGATCTTGGAGCTAGAGCTGTGCCAAACGGGGCCATAGATTGCTGCAGCACTTGACGATGTAGAGCTTGATTTTCCTAAGGATCTTGGTGCACCAAAGATTTTGCCTCATATATTTATTTTCCTACCTATGGTGGGTGCTAGTGGAGGTCATTGCAAGCAAACTTCCTAAAACTTATGCTCGTACTTCTGATAAACTTTAGACAATTGTGAACGAATAGCTGTAAAATAGTTAGAATAATATATCTCTATAGACTCACCTATAATTGGAAGAACATTAGTGAATCTTGCAATTTTAGCTCTTGGATCTAGAAAAAATGCAAATACATATAAGTACGGAATCTCATTCCAATATTTTAAATATTTAGTTTTCATAGCGCACACATCCTCTCATAACACTGCATCATTTTCATTAGCTTTCAAGTGAATGGAAATCACAAGAATATGATGCACAATTATAGGAGATGGCGGATAGTACTCTTCGGATAAAGTAACATCGGATTCGTAAAAGAGTTTCAGAAATGCTAGTAACTTCTCAGCAATATACTAGTGCTGCTCAGCTAGTAGTGTGTTGCCAATATGGCTATTGTTATGGTTACGGACCAAACAGAGAGAGAGAATATGGTAGTGGAGAGTTAGGTGAGCAATGCTTAGGGTTTCCCCCATGGCCTGTACTGTATATATATGTCCACATGGGGGAGTGTTTTTACAATAGTACCCTTACATTTGAGTTTCTCTCTCATGGGCACTTATGTCATTATACATGCCCCATTTTGGGCCTTACAGTCTTCTAACAGTCCGGCTGGGCTTAGGTGGGGGCCACCGCTACAACAGGAGCCTCTCATGGTTAAGGGCTTCACGGGCCGAAGCCATGTTGCCGAGCCACTTGGCCCCCTCCGTCCCTGCGGCCTGTGACCTTCTGTGTTTTTGGATGGAGCTTGCTTGTCTCACATATCCTCCGGCCCACGCCGAGGACCTGACGAAGAAGGGGTGCCGGAGGCATCTTTGACCGTAGGACCCCTGGATGGCGGAGCCGAATATGCCAGCGGAGTCGAAGGTGCGAGCGGAGTCAGAGATGCCAGTGGAGTCGAAGTCAGGGCAGAGACGAACCTCGTGTTAGGGATTCTCCTGGGCGCGGGGTGGGTGAGGCTCCCGCACACAGCTTCGGGCGGTCGAGTAGAGTGGGGGCTCCGCCTGGCCTGACGTCAGCATGGCCGGACGGCTCTGCGGTCCGGTAGTGCGCCTTAATGTCACCTGGAATCGCGCCGACCCCTGAGTTTGCAGGAACGGGCTAATGCAGCAGTACGCGCTATCCCGCCGGGAGGGTACACGTGGCAGCCCGCGATTGGCGCATCGTGGGCTGTCAGCAGCCACACGACCGCAGCCGTCTGCCCCTTCCCTAGAGGGGCGGGACGCGTGGCAGGGTGCTACTGGCGCGTCGTGCGCTGTGAGGCCGCTTGCATCTTTGCTCCTTCGCCTGCCAGTGGTTGCGTTCCCTAGCCGCGGGGAGTCGCACCGGCAGGCACCCGCCGGTTGCAGCCGCGTCGATTGGAGTGCCGCCGGTTGAGGTTCCCGTCGGCTTTGGGACGCAGCAAGTATATATACGTCATCTTCCTACGCCATCCTTCATAGGGCCACGGCCGGTGCGGCTGGAATGATCTTGGTCTCGAAAATAGAGTGCCTCTGTTCATCTGCATTCTTTGAAAGGACTATCTTGCGGTGGATTATCGCGGATGGACACTGTCATAGAATGTTGATGAGCAGAATGATGCCTATTTTCGAGTTTCGGAAAAAAACTTATCTTCGACCTGGCGCCGGGCGCCGTGGTCCGCCGGCTGCGCTGTGCTGCTGCATATGCTGCGCGTTCCGAGGACAGCTAGGATGATCTTGCCCTCGTAGATAGGTCTTCCTCAGTCCATGCGCACTCTTTGATGGCAAAGGGCGATGGTGGACTGATGAAGGCCTATTTATGAGAGTTCGGTCAGAGCCTACTGACGATGACCGATCTTGCTTCCTGACCGAGCGCGCGGTTAGTTGGGTTTTCGGCATCCTGGGGCTGGGAGTTTGCTTGGGCGAATCCTGAGGGAAGGTGACCGCCGACGTGGCTGCCTGGTTCGGTCGGAGCCTATCCCAGAGTCTTCGCGCGGACCCGGGGCCAGAGGGCCAGGTGATATACCGCAGCTCGAAGGCGGTGCTTGGATGGCACTGTAGGTGAGACCGGCGCCTGCTCGTCTCCGCACTCCGCTCGCCCTTGGGCATGGGGTCGAGTCGGAGGTCCGGCTAGACCCCTGAAATATAGGCCAAAGTAGGCGACGAGCCGTCCCGATCCGCCAAAGTCGGGATGGTCTGCGGGCTTACCGCACAGACCGATGGCGGCGTAGCGAGGTGCCCCTTCGCGGGGCGAGGCCGGAGTGGAAGCCGGGGTCTCTCTGCCAAAGCGGAGACTCCGTCGTAGTTGTTGTTGAGGTTGGCTAGCCGTTGCTGCCTTGGTGGTCCCAAGAACCGCGCCGACACGTACCGGAAGATGCGCCACGCCATGCGACTCGTATTTATCGTTTGCGGGGCGGACACGCGGCGGGACGCTATTGGCGCGTCGTGCGGTGTCAGGCCCTTGCACGACTATAGTCGTAGGGCGACCACGACGCTTCGACTTCGATCGTGGGGAGGCGAGCGGCTTGCCTCCCGTCGGTTACGCTTACCGGCGGTGCTGGAGATGAAGGGGCTTTAAATACCCCCTATGGCACCACGTCTGCGCCTCCTCCTCACGCTTCTTGGTTCTTCTTCCCGTCTCCTACTCTTCTTGCCATCCTTGCTGTCGCGCTGCCCCCGCCGTTGTCTAGGTCCCGGATAGCGATGGCGCGCGATGAAGAACCCGCCCAACCAGTTGGTGACAACGTCGTCTCCCATCGGTCCTCGCCGCTCGAGGTGAAGTACATGCTCGAAAGGCGTGGTTCAACGGCGGTAGACAAATGGTGGGTGACGACGGATAAGATGGAGGGTCCATGCTCCCGCGTCTTGGGCCCACGTTTGCCAAGGAGGTATGACTGCCCGCCAATGAAGAGACCGAGCCGCGCCAAGAGAAGTCGGAAGCGATTGTCTTCGTCGCCTACTTTGAAGCTGGGCTCCGTATCCCGGCCGCCATGATCGTTGGTAACGTCCTGCGGACCTTTGGACTGGAGCTGGCGCAGCTGACTCCGAACGCGCTGGCTCGTCTTGCCAGCTGGGCCCTGCATACGGAGGCTTGCTGGCCCAGCGTGTTGATGTTCGCATTTCTCCACGACGCGCGGAGCCAGCCAAAAGAGTGGAAGGACGGGACGTTTTTCAACTTCGGCAGTGTCAACTTTGTCCTGCGATCGTCATGTGGGAAGATCTTCCCCGCCAACTCAACCCGGGCGAAGTGGGAGCCGAACTGGATGAGGCGGTGGTTTTACCACCGTGTGGCGAGCGGTAGCTGCCTCGAGTGCTCGGGCGGGCCGATGGCGTTTAACACCACGCCCGGCGTACCTATCGACGCCGACGACAGGCGAAGGGCGCGAAGGCTTGTGGGGATCGCCGCCCGCTTCAACATGCGCGACCTCACCGAGGAGTTCGTCATGTATGGCGTGGCGCCACTCGCCCATGAATGGCGCATCCCGGTTGGGAACCTTCGGCGCGATAATGTCCGCCCGTCTGTGTCTTTGGGTGGTGCCGGGGACCAAGAATGTGCCATGAACGATCGGGAGGGGGAAGCCTCGTCGCCTGCGGTGGTCGCTGAGGTGGGGCTATCATCCGCAGATGATACTGGGGCGGAGTCCTTGCTCGTGGCGGCTGCAGTGTCGGGGTTGCCACCCATGGAGATTGCTGGAACGGAACTTCCGTCCGCAATGGTTACCGAGGCAGAGCTGCCCCCCACGGAGGTTGCCGGAGCAGAGCCCCCACCTGCGGACATTGCTGTGGCGGAGCCCCCCCTGCGGTGATTGCCGAGGCGAGGTCCCCGCCTTTTCCCCCCAAGGCGAAGCAGCCATGCCTACGATCCCCTCGTTGCTCGACGAGGGGGTTCGCTGCGGCGGCCAGGGTCGGGAGCCTGTGGGACTCCGACTCCGACACCGAGGCCCCCAGGCCCAACGTCTCTGTGACTCCTTCCGAGGCTGTGGCGGCTGGGGCCCGGGATCTGCTGGTGTTGGACTCCGACAAGGTGGCTTCCCGGCCCACAGGGCTGGCTTCGTCTGACGGCGGTGGTGTCCCTGCTATCCCATCCGAGGCTGCTGGGACACCCCGGCGGAGTCCACCGGCTGATGCCGAAGGTAAACTCACTTAGCACGATTTTGTACTGTGTTCGTAGGGCTTTAACCGCTATCTCCACTCGCAGCGGCATGTCTACCGGAGCATGGGCAACCGTCGGGGCGCGGGGACATTCCTTTTGGAGAAGTGCTCGACGTTCCCGAAGCTGCCGTCGCAGATGCCACACGCCCGGGATTAGCGAATTTTGTCCCCCATCGGTGGTGCTGGGAGCATGGCGAGGGGTCGTGGACAGCGCGGCGGTGAATTTGGATCAGTAGGCTCTACTGTCCTACAGGTCAGAGCACCTTGGAGAAGCCCTGGAGGTCTCGGAAGCGAGGGTGAGTATCTAACCTTTTAGCGACATGTGGCCCTTTAGAGGTTTGCTGACTGCTTTGTCGTACAGACCCTCGTCCTTGCCCGGGCGTTGCAGGCGGCTCACGCCCGCGAGCGGGGGCGCTGGGGGACCGACTGCAGGTCACCGAAGAGGCTTTGCGCGCGACCGAGGAGTTGCACTCCACCAAGGATGACTACATCCACCGCTTAGAAGCGGAGAGCGCAGAGGCGATGTCGTACGCCGAAGCGCTCGTGGCAGCGGCGCGGTTGTCGGCCACAGAGGCGGCGCGACAAGAGGTCACGGCGGAGCGGGATGGCCTACTTCAGCAAATTGCTGCGCTGGAGAAAGAGAAAGACCGTCTTGCCGCGTCCCTTAGGGAGCGAGACCAGACTTTGGGTGATGCCTCGGTGGCCGCATGGGATGCCATGCTGGCTTTGGAGGGCACCCTTGAAGATCTTGTCGCCGAAGTGCTGCCCCGCTCCTTCGGGCCCGAAGAGCTGTCGCGGACACTTCGTCGGATCGGGGATGCGGCCAACCTTGCTCGCCATGCCGCGACGTCCTTCGGCAACCACTGTTCGTATGTGACCTCGTGCCTCCTATGTGCGCTCTTGCGGCACCGGGGCTGCCAGCATGTCGACGGGCTAGCTGACCCCCAACTGGAGATGTCGGTTGGGGGTTGGGGTTATGTCTGGCGCCGTGCGCGCTGTCCGCTGTGCTGTCCGGGTTTTCCACGAGAGGATCTAGGAGTACATCGGGGAAACCGCACTGAAGATCGAGCTACGGCGGACCATGCGCAACGAGGGGAACCTCGGCCAGTGGCTGGATGAAGTCCCGCAGCGCGACGAAGGTGGCACCGAGGCTTCGGGGCGTGATGTGAACCCACAGGTGTGACACCGGGGTTCTCGTGTGTTGGCGTGTGTTGTAATACGCGTGCCCCTTTCCTGAATAAAGTAGGAATTGCCTCCATGTGCTGACTAGTGTATCCCTGTGTCCCGAGCAGCTGCCCGACAGGGACCGACTGCTAGTTTTTGACGTTGTGACTCGACGGCGTCATCGACGCTGGCGGCGTGCCGAGGAGTCGCTGGATTTCTGGGCGGCCCGGGTTTTTTCGGGCGAGGTTACAGCGCAGACGCACATTAAGGAGGAGCATGCCTAGTAGCGGCTGTGAGCATCAAGGATGCTTGTACATTTTACCTTTGTAGTGACCTTTTTGTAAACATCCTCCGACGAATACAGGAAGGGGTTTTGAGTTGAAACATATCACCTGCGTCCCCCGGTAGACTCGTGAGACTATACTTCACGCTCGTCTGTACGCTAGGTAGACTTCCGCGTGCTTCGTCTCCTTCCGGAGTGGTGTGGGCAAAGCTGGCACCTAGCCGAGGTAGACGCGCGAGTGCTCCGTCCCCTACCCTTCGAAGTGGTGGCGGCGGAGCTAGCGCCTAGTCAAGGTAGACGCGCGAGCGCTCCGTCCCCTACCCTTCGAAGTGGTGGCGGCGGAGCTGGCGCCTAGTCGAGGTAGACGCGCGAGCGCTCCATCCCCTACCCTTTGAAGTGGTGGCGGTGGAGCTGACGCCTAGTCGAGGTAGACGCGCATCACTGCCGTGTGGCGTGCGCAAGGATAACAGCCACACACCTAGTTTGTGCTCCGCGGGATGCACGTAGGGGCAAGCCTCTGGTGAGCCTTACCGATGCTCCGCGGAGGCAAGCCTCTGCCGCGTCTTGTGCATATTTCGCGGGGTGCGCGCGGAGGCAAGCCCCTGTTGCGCCTTTTCTCTCTTTTCTTTTATATTCTATGGAGTGCGTGAGACCATCACCCACATCTTATTTATACTCCGTAGAGTGCGTGGGATCAACATCCACGTCTTATTTATACTCCGGAGAGTACGCGTAGGGACAACATCCACGCGTGCACGGGACATCCGCGCCTTGTTTATACTCCATAGAGTGCACAGGGACAACATCCGTGTCTTATTTATACTCCGTAGAGTGCGTGCGGAGGCGGACCTCGACGCTACGTCTTATTTATACTCCGTAGAGTGCGTGCGGAGGCGGACCTCGACACTACGTCTTATTTATACTCCGTAGAGTGCATGCGAAGGCGGACCTTGACGCTACGTCTTATTTATACTCCGTAGAGTGTGTGCGGAGGCGGACCTCGACGCTACGTCTTATTTATACTCCGTAGAGTGTGTGCGGAGGCGGACCTCGACGCTACGTCTTAGTTATACTCCGTAGAGTGCGCGCGGAGGCGTCCCCCCACTGCGTCTTTGTTTATACTCACACAGAGAGAGAGCTTGTCACCTGCTCCGGAGTCCGCACGCGAACGCGTGTCTTTGTTTATACTCACACGGAGAGCGAGCTTGTCGTCTGCTCCGGAGTGCGCACGCGAACGCGTGTCTTTGTTTATACTCACACGGAGAGCGAGCTTGTCGCCTGCTCCAGAGTGCGCGCGCGAACGCGTGTCTTTGTTTATACTCACACGGAGAGCGAGCTTGTCGCCTGCTCCGGAGTGCATGCGCGAACGCGTGTCTTTGTTTATATTCACGAAGAGTGCGTGCGGAGGCAGGCCTCCGGAGCGAGCAAGACGAGTTTGGCAAACGGTGAGCTTTATTGAATTCCGGTTTGCACGGGTGAGCGATTACAAAATACGAGGCACTAACCACTGATCGCTCAAGGGCAGGAATGGCGGCGGTTGTCGTTGCCGTGGCAGCGTGGCGGGGCACGGTCAAAGCCTCTAGTTCTAGAGCAATCCACGCGGGAGCTTCCTGAGGCCACCGAGGGTCCTTGCGCTGACATGCCCGGCCTAGTTGTCCCGTTGAGTCTCGTGATGCGGACCTCTGGTGCCGAGCTCTATGCGTCGAGCCATGTCCTGGTCGCCATGGGCGGTGATAATGCCTCGCGAGCCGGGGAGCTTCATGCATAGGAAGCCGTGGTGTGGGACTACCCCAACAGAATTGAGGATCAGTCGCCCCAATATAGCGTTGTAAGGGTACAGGATATCGACGATGTCGAAGGTGGCGTCTTTGCTCCTCGCGTTGTCATCCGGCCAAAGGAGACCTGCAGGCATATCTAGCCTACCGTCCTAAGGGGCTTACCTCCGAAGCCCTGCAGCGGGGTTCCCGAGGGGCCCAGGTGGCTTCGGGGGATCCCCATCTGGTCGAAGGCCACCGCGAACAAAATGTTCACGGAGCTTCCTCCATCGACTAGGACACGCTTAACCTCGCATCCCGCGATGGCGACCTGGATGACCAGGGGATCTTGGTGGGGGAACTCCACGCCTTCGGCGTCAGCGGGCGTGAAGGTAATTTTGTGCTGCGCCCAGTCCGACGGTGCCAGCGCCGGGTATGCCACCACGTGGTGTAGTCGCCGCGCGTAGGCCTTTCGTTGCCGCGCCGAAGCGAACTCCAGCGAGGAGCCCCCGGAGATGACATTTATGATTCTGCGCTGGCCTCCCTCCGAAGCCCTCCTGGGGTTGCCGCACATGGCCTTGGATCTGCAGGGGCCCTCCTGAGGCTGCAACCCTTGATCTTGGATCCGCATGGGGCCTTCCAAGGGATGCTGGACGTGGGCTACGATGGGCGGTCGTACCTTGGGGTTTCTGTCCTTGGCGTCGCTCTGCCGGAGTGCAGCGATGGTGGTGCATGTGCGCGTGTCGTAGCTGCCCCACCCATGCACCTCGCACCACAGGTCGTGCTGCTGATCGTCGTATTCCGCGCGGGTCTGATCGTCGCGACCCCGACCGCGCCCTTGGCCCCTGCCTCGGCGAGCTCTGGCGCCGCGACCAGCGGGGGCATTGTCCTCGGAGCCGCCTTCAATGTCGAAGACGTAGAGGGCTCTGCGAGACCTCTGCTGGCCACGCTTAGGCTTGTCACCCGGCGGGTCCTTGTGCGGGGCGTCCTTGCGCTCGGGGGCATCGTTTGATGGCTCCTACTTGCGCTTGCCCTTCAAGGAGCCTTCCTTCGGCGAATCCCCGGTCTTCGTCGCGCCCTCCGCTTGATTGGTGTCGGAATCATCATCTTGCCGCCGCCACGCGTCTTCTTACGCCCTGGCGTACTCTTCCATCTTATTGAAGAGCATCGCCACTGTCTCGATTGGTTTTCGCGCATTGTTTTCGGCTAGCTGCCCCGGGCGGAGGCCCTATATCACTACATTGATGATGGTGGTCTCGTTGACATCCTTGACCTGGCAGCGGACCTTCGCGAAGCACTTGAAGTACTCCCGGGGCTTCTCTGAGGGTTTCTGCTTGACCGCGAAGAGCTGGTCCGCGTCGACGCGCTCGACATAGTTCCCTTGGAAGTTATTGTAGAGTCGATCTCGGACTTGCTCCCATACGTAGATAGAATTTGGCTCGATGGTGAAAAACCAAGAGAGCGCCACTCCCTATAGAGCGAGGGGGAGTCCTTTCGCCTTCGTGGTATCGTCCCCGCCGGCAACTTTGATGGTGGTCTCGTACACGCGTGCGAACTCCCGGGGGTCCGTGTCACCCTTGTACGGCTCGATGGCACTGGGAACTTGAAGTCCTTCGGCCATGCTGCCTGCTGCAAGCCCGCAGAGAGTGGGGACTCCGAGTCCACGCGTCGCAGTGGGACTCGACTGGACGTAGGGGCGTCACGGCTATCCGCTCGTTCTGGCGTGGGCTCCAGCGCGACCACCGGCGGGGTCTGGTGACTCTGAGCCTCTTGCATATCCTGCACGGCCCCACGGAGATCTGCTAACTCCCGCTGGAGCGTGCCGAGGGCCACCAGCAAAGCATTCTCCACCGTAGGCGTAGCCGGGGTGCTCACGGCCTGCGCTCCTGCGTTGCCTGCTGCACCAGCATGGTGGACTCCGGAGTCGAAGACGAGGCTTGCGTTGCCGCCGGAACCGCTCGCCGCTCCTAAACCGGGTGCAAGGGCGGTGGCCGTGCCGTCGTGGGCACCGGCGTTGTCGCCTCCAATCACCCGGCCGGTGCTGCCGTCGTTGGCCGTCATACCCACGGTGGGATCACTCGTCACGCGCGGGGCGGTGTCGGTCGTCGTGGCGATGGTGGCGGGGTCGACCGTCGTGGCAGTAATGGCGGGGTTGGCTGTCGCGCCGTGGACGCCAATGTTCGTGGCTGTCGCACCCGCGTCGCCGTCCACGCCTGCGACTGCCGACGCCGAAGCCCTGGTGTTCACACGAGATTTCGTCGCACCCACCGCCTTCTTCTTTGCCGCCAACGACGAAGCTTTCTTTGGTGTCATCCTTCTTCGGATCTTGAGGCTTGCTCTTGTCCTCCCCACGGACGGTGCCAACTGTTGTGGTTACGGACCAAACAGAGAGAGAGAGTATGGTAGTGGAGAGTTAGGTGAGCAGTGCTTAGGGTTTCCCCCATGACCTGTACTGTGTATATATATATATATATCCACATGGGGAGTATTTTTTACGACAGTACCCTTACATTTGAGTATCCCTCTCAGGGGCACTTATGTCATTATACATGCCCCATTTTGGGCCTTACAATCTTCTAACAGGCCGGCTGGGCTTAGGTGGGGGCTACCCCTACAACAGCTATGATAGTGCGTGTAGATAAAAACAGAAAATGTGGGCTTATAGCGTAAAAGATTTTGTAGCATGAGATAAGTTGAGTTCCACCTTACTGGCATGTTCACAATGAACTTTCGTAGACGTACACCGATCACAATACAGTAGGTCTTATGTGTTGTAATTCGTTAGTTAGAATTATTTACAAAAAATTGCACCACGAAAAGTTTGAAGATATGGATCCAACCTATTTGAACCATATTTAACTATAAGATTAATCATATGGTAGACACATCACTGATATAGCAAGAAGGACTTAGCTTATGTACTAAATAAGGGAGTGAGAATATCCATTGACTTGGAGTTTACTATAGCATTGTCTAAGGTAATTGCAGAAATTTTATTTGTAAGACCCAAGTCTTTTACAACTTTGATAATACATTCTTTCATATTCTCACCCATGTGTTACGTCAATTAGTTTGAAACCTATGATTCTCTTTTTCAATACCCAATCATCGTTTACATAATGAGCAACTACACTAATATAATCCTCCCTAGACCAACCACTCTATATGTCCGAGATCATTCCAAAGAGTTCTTTAATTTTTTTTTCACGACTACTATGTAGTAGTTAACTAAATCTTTAGTCGTTGGTTATCTAGAAACGTAAGTAGATCTAGGATTATAAGTAGTTCTAATATATTTTTTGAACGCTTTTCACTCACCAAAGTTTAGAGGAAGATCTTATGAGGCAATTAAAAAGGCTAAAGATTCTCGAGCTATCTTGGGATGATAATCCCAGTTACATACCGTACCGTCGGGGTTGTATTACAGCTGTGTCTACCTCATGGCTATACCTTATTTTTTTTACATATTTGGGGTATGTCTATGCAAGTACCTAGTTCCACCTGAAAACTTTATAGACAATTCATGATGGTATATTTTGTAAACAACAACTTTTACTTGATCTCTGGACGTGTTTTGCTTCATTACCTTGTCAAAATATTCCACATGTCTGGCATGCTGGGTCTAGACCTCTTTGCTCTGGTTCTTACTAACGCAGAGGCATTGGTATAGTCTGACGATGGTACAGCCAGGGTCTGCTCTGCCATTTGAGGCGGAGGCAGAGAAGTTTCATTCTTGAAGAATGAATGTTCTTCCGGATCAATTATGTATTCACTCGTAGAAAAATTACCAAAATTTTCTATGGAGAAATGTGAAAACTACAAAATGCAAATAGAAAATTACACTATTACTTATTTTATACCACAATAAAGAAAAATAGAACAATATAAATATATGAAAATTAGTATTGTTGCTCTTTTCTTGAATATAGGCCATATTTCAGATTTTCGGATTTTTTGGCAAAATCATTTCGAATTTTGCCAAATTATCACAAAGTGTATCAAAATCTTCACAAGAGAATTCAGAGAAGAGATTGCTGGCGTGACTGTGGTTGCATAAGGGGGGTATACTACCTATTTATAGAATAATTTTGAGATTTTTTGTATTTTTAAACTCACAAACGGCCACTAGATGGCTATAAATTTTCAAAAATCTATTGTTACTCGTGCTAAACAGGCCAAACATGCCTAACGGTCATATTTCCATGCCAAATTGGCTATGCCCACTAGGCTAAGCATGCCTACATCCCAAGCATACAAAATGGACCGTCGTGCCTCATGGGTCGTGCTGTGCTAGGCTGTGCCCGTGCCATATCGGCACGCTGGGTTAGGGTGGTGGCCTAGGCATATCCCACCCAGCCACCCTCTCATGTCATGCCAGTCTAGCCCGACGCGTCTCTTGCCATGCCGTGCTATGGGCTATGCCTACGATGATAAGTTGTGGGCCATCCCGCTAGACACGGTCCATTTGGACATCACCAGTTGCATATTTAAAAATATAATTCAATTTTTATATAAAAATTTATACGTTAAAAAAATCTAATAGAATCGTGATTCTATAATTTGATCCCATCAAACGAAAAAGATTTTAGCTAGGATCATGATCCTGACAACCTTACAGTAGTTTAGATTTCAGCTACTGTATGGTAATAACATCTTTTTGTATTTTTATCCCTGCTTTAAGTAAAAAGTATTGCGTTACACTCGCTAAATTTGGCCAACTAGACTTCTAGCCTCTATGCACACGTTGAACCAAAAAGCCAATGCCAAAATCCATACACATTCCATAAGTTGAGAGTACAAATAAATATTTTTTTATTCTCGCTAGAGGCCTTTTTAAATTTTATTTTCGTAGACCAAGGACCTCAAGGTACTATAGTCGTTAGGTTTCTGATTTGGCTAATCGCAAATTGGACGGCAGCCAAAGCCAAAGCTAAAGCTCAAATCCATACACATTCCACAGGCCATCCTCAATCTTAGGGGTGTTTATATTGATTTCACTGATAATTTTTAGTTAAAAATAAATATTAGCGACTAAAACAAATGGTTTTTAGAAGTGAAGTATAAACAGTGCAAAAAATAAGGGAAAGATATATGCGCTTAACAGAAACAAGAAGAGTGGGGTGGGTGATAGGCTGATAGCACCCGTGGTTCTCTGTCTTATCTCCGGAGCGAGAAGATAGTAAGAGGAGTAAAGAAATTATTTTGAAAAATTAGATACTCATACTAACTTTTGATTTTTTTTAAACAGAAATTAAAAGTAAAAAAGCAATATGAACAGAGCTGGCACTGCTAAATGGGGCCGGGTGTCGCGGTCGCAGTCAGCTGCCCCAAAATTTAGACTCCGTGGGCATTTCTACGGTCTGATCATCCAGCACAGGCTTGTGTGAGCGAGTTAGCTCGGATCGCATTGAGAGATCCGCGCATTCAGAGAGCTGTTCCAAGTACCAAGTCCCAATCAACTCCTGCAAATTGTCCACTGAAAAAGATATTTGTTCAATTGTGCTCCATGGCTACAAGAAGCAGTAGGCAAAAAGCATCTGAAGTAATCTCTCTGCAGGAAGTAACATAAGTACCTTTTTGTTTTTATTTTCAGGTAAGATTTCATGCCATTCAAGAATTAATTTTGCAGCTTAAAGCACAGATCAATTAAGAAACGGAGCATCAAGAAATATACTCATGATCAAGAGGTGGAAAACCAGAAGCTCCCAAACCAGGAGTAAACACACGCTCCCTCTTATTGTCTTTCACAAAGGGGAGCTCATCTCCTCAAACACCAACTAAAGGCTAGAGCCTCACAACATCACAAATCACAATATGTTCATGCTTACACAAATTACTCCACCTCCACGTACGGCTAATCCACGCAGGAGCCGCACACCCCGTACCCGCCGCTGCACCGGGGCCCGGTGCCGTCGCAGAGCCCGGCCGCGCCGATGAACACCGGGCTGCCGCGGCTGCCACGGCGCCTCCGCCTCCTCCCGCGCGCGTCGTCCGTGTCGTCCACGCACGTGAAGATGATCCACGACACGACGGACAGCCACAGGATCACGGCGCAGTAGAGCGCCTCCCCGCCGAGCCCCCCCTCGGCCGTGCTCAGGAATTCCACGGGCGCGGCAGCCATTCCTCCGGCTACTGTGAATTGTGTCCCCGCGGATCCGCGGCGCCGGCTTTATAGCCCCGTGCGCCGCGCGCGGGCGGTTGGGTTTGGGTTGGAGTGGCGTGACATCCAAGTGCGCGTACGTCCGCCATCGCGAGCGGACGGTTGGGGAGACGGTGCCGTCACGGGCAGAAACGAGCGGATTCTGCTTAGCGCGGAGGCTGCCACCTGTGGGCGCCCGTGGCGTGGGCGCCTTGGAGCCGGTCCATTTCGAACAACGCTTCGTCACCCGACCAATGGGATTGGATTAGGCTAGGGGGGGGGGGGGACACACACACACATATATATATATAATTGTTATTTATAATATCTTTTATATTATCAGTAGAAGATATTAAAGATAGTTTTTATAATAGGTTAGTTTTTTATATATCTCTATAGATAGTTTCTTCATAATATAATATGTCTTATTTTTCGTATTACAGTCGACTGTTACACCAGAGACAGCTTAATTATCTATGCTTCATCTCTCTCCTTACATTATCTCGTATCTTACGTATCAAGTCTTACAGGCGGCTGGCATCACACCGTTATATATGGCTTATACTGTATTATTTTGCTGGTGTTTACAGAAAAAACAAATGCATGTGTTTTGTTCTGATTCTGTATTTTGGACCGGATAGAAGTATAGTATAGATCGTAATTGTTGGCCGAGACTGAGGATTTTGTTCCTGCAAGAATACAGTAGTACGGTATATCATGTGGACATGGCAGGGCAAACGAAGGTAATCAATTGGTCGAGCTAACCCGCTAGAAAAATGTAGTCGAGCTAAGCAATCGTGATACCTTTAAGAAAGGGAAATTTGACATTGCCGTCGTGCTGATTTTCGGGTGAAATGATGGCGATCGAGCGCAGATTACTTAAGAGTTAAGGAAGAGGTATACTAAGGACAAAAACCGTTTAAAATATGTATATTTTTAATGCAATTTTATTTTTTTATATTATCTGTAGAGATATAACGATATTTTTTTATTATTTAGTTGAATATATCAGAAAAAATTAATTATCGTTATATTATTATTTTAGCTAGAAGTTATAGTTAAAAAGACAAACACGGCATCAAGGAAGAGAAGTTTGGTACCAGAGGTACTTACTCGTGCTAGTCCTTCTGTTTGACTACTGCCGTTTTCACTCGTCAGATGAACTGAACTTGCAAAACTGGAGCTTTGATAACGGAGGGCAAAGTCAATCCCAAGGAGGAGAAAATTGAAGGACCGGTTTGGCAAAAACGCAAACCGTGCAAATCTTAACATTAGCATTTCTGTCTTCAGGTTCGTAAATCTGGTGATGAAGTGAAAAAAAAAAATCTTGCAAACTACCATCACTGTGTCGTGGAAGTAGAGTACGCTTCCGAAGTAAAAAAAAAGAAAAAGAAAAGAAAAGAGTGTACGAGTGTACACTTGAGGAGGAAACATTATAGGTGAAATTTCACCCACTAAGCTGCTCTGCCATGCGGCTTTTGTTCTGGTCACTTGGTCAGTAATCAATCTTCCATATTCAAAATATGACGGCTATATTTAAGAAAGAGCCAACCAAATGATCTTATCTTCAGAGCTTCGTGTTGGGATGAGCATATAGGTGCGACATTATAGGTCAGTTCGTTTGGGTTTGAGTTTCTAGTTTATGTTTTTACTATTTCTAAATTTTGTCTTTTTCTGATTTTCGGTTTTTGAGTTTTTTTCTGTTTTTTTCCATATTTATTTGTATTATACGTGATAGGTTAATATGTTTTTTTATTTTTAAATTCTTTTAAATTTAATTATGTCAAATAAATCATCATCAGCTACAGTATAATTTAAACTAATTACAATAAAAATTTAACCATAAATTATCAAAATCCAGCCTAACTAAGTGCTATCATAAACTAGAGTACTAATAGTCTTCATAGAAAATAGGAGTGTGCCACCTGTTCCATGGTTCCTTAGTACTTCAAACGATTGGTCTGTCGAAGTTTCAGCTCAACAACAGGTTGACATGACTAGAGCTGTTTACATTGCGTGAACTGACGGCATTTGTTGGAAACGGATCTGGCTATGACTGTTTACAGGGCCCATTCTTTTTCTTCGACAGCTTTTGACTTTGGTTATAGCATCTAACTTTTAAACGAAGTATTTTTTTAAAATGGGGTCTACAAGTTAAACGATGTATATGTTAAAAGACCAACATCTGTATCAGCTAAAATCGTAAGTGAGTATCTCTCTCCGTAATTTGTACCGTAAATAGCCAAAATTCAAAAATTTCAACCAAAAATCATAAGTCGTAGCGGTTGCCAAACATACCCACAGTTGAGTGAATATGATGACATTGTTGGGAATCCGGCTGTTTACAATTGACCGCAAACACCACAATGCCGCGAGAGTTCGTCCGTGATACATAACATGGGGAGTAATAGACAAGCGGGTCCAGGCTATATTGTACTAGGTGATGTTGCTGGACAGTATTAGAATCTCAGTGGAAGAGCCAACCAAGACTATGCAACTACCCCATGCATCAAAATCTTATTTCCTCCGGGCCTGTTCCAGTGTCCCATGACTTTTGGTTGTTTTTGGCTGAACTAATACTGTAGCAGCTGTTAGTTTATTCTTATGCGTTTAATTAAAGAAAAATAAAAAAACACCGTTATATCTCTATGAATAATGAAAAGAAAAAAAGAATGAAGGAAAAGAAAAAGGCTAGATTAAAAAGCCAACACATTTGAAATGGTTTTTGGCTTTTAGAAGACAGAAGCCACCACTGTTTGGAATAAGGCATCAGTCGGATATTTGCAAAAGGCACATATTAGTCTAGTAATTTTTCTCACAATATATTTGTAATTGCAAAGATTATGAAAGAAATAGCTTAAGTACATTTTTCACAAAATATATACAATTTTTGTGTGATAAATATAAGTATTCAAAAAGGTATCATTCTCAAAACTTTTTGACCGCACACTTCACATGGAGACATAGATTTGTAAACGGAGAGCGTACAATATGGTAACATCCTAACATCTTGACTCCTTGAGGGGGAAAACAAGAAGAAGAACAAAAAACTAAGCACCATCACATTACCTTGTTTGATCAAAGAGATAAAAGTCAAGTTCCTTTCAATTTACTGTTTATGGCTTCTCTCAAATAAATAAATAAATAAATAAACATGACGGTTTATTCGTCGCCGTTTTGAAGTGATTTATTGGGACAATCTTTTTGAAACAGCTTTATCAGCATATGAGGAGTAGAGCACCTCGAGGCCTGCCCTCAACTTGCAATTTGAGATCTTCCTCCAACAAAACTCAGGAGCTGGTCGGGGATGTCCCTTGGGTACAAAGACTTCCTGATTAGACTAGAGCTCTTTACTTCGGGTCCTCCAAAGAAAGGAGGAAGCATACCTGCTCGCTCCTCTTTGACCACTTGTTTTCCGGCAGCAATCAGATCCTGCCAAGATTTCTCTTCTGCCTTCACATCCTTGGATGGGGTCAGAGCCGCCAAAGAATCCCGAGCAGCAACAGCAGTTATTGATTCCTCTACCCACTCAGGGGTTGCCTTGACTACTCTCCCCTTATAAGTTTCCTCATGAGAAGTACTCGGATCAGAACTGATTGGAGCACTAGAGGTGCTACAAAGAAAGAAGAACGAAAAGAGAGAGGTAAGAACTTCAAAACGCTAAAAAAATCCAAACGTATGAATTTACATGAATTTTTACTAGTACATACCTGGACTTTTTTGTTTTGAAGTTAAAACACCCTGGAGCATAGTCTAGAGCAATTACTTTTCTTTTCTTCTTTCAACCACTTTACCAGTACTGCACTGGTAGGGCTGGTCGGACCCTTTGAGTCCTTTGATTGAATAAGCTTATCCTTAGCTGGATCCTCCATGGGGCCATCGGAAGCAACTTCTCTGACCACCTGCTCAGAGGCTGGAACTCCCTCGACTACCTGAGTAGTCATTTCCTCTGGTGTTTGAGAGATGATGACCAGAGCTTCAACTCGATAGGTTACGACAACTGAAGCTTTAGTCTGGTCGGTCACAACCGCCTCAGAGCCCATGATCGGTAAACTCAAAATCACCATTGATTCTATGGTCATAATGGCTTCGATCAGCAGCACTTCCCTCTCTTCCGCCTTGTCACTGACTGAAGTGAGCTCGGTGATGAAGTCCTTCATCCAAGAAATATATTCTCATCGGTGCCTTTTCTCTATCCTCCTTATAAGAGAAGGGGTAGGCTTCTAAGAAAAACTTTCGGAGTCATCGTAGAAGCCTACCTTCGAGGGGACTTTGTTCTTAGAGGCTTGCATGGTCATCGGAATGGTCGTAGGAGCGCTCAGAGGGGCACTCGAAGTGACGGTCAGAGTAGTGGTCGATGGAGCATGGTTTGATCCCGAGGCTCCATACGATTTCCTCACGCTTCGCCGCCTCTTGGGACTCGAAGGAGCATCTTTCGAGATCTCAAACAACTCATCACTCTCCAACCTGACCATCTACACATCATAAGAAAATTACAACACACCGATCGGAAAATATACAGTTGATGAAAAGGGTTATCACTTTTACCTTAAGTCTTTCAGTCTTGTTTTTCAAAGAGGTAAGAGCTAGGATCAAGGACATTTCTAGCTGGAGTCTCTTGCATAGATCATTTTGATTCTCTCTCACCTCAGTAGGGGACAAGGCTATGAAATCAATGGAAATCTTTAGGTTAAAAAGATTCAACCAAACAAAAAATAAAACTCGACTGGACAGAATTTTTTGAGGCTTACCTTCCAAAGAATTCCTAGTCGAGTCAACCGTGCCCATGTACCAAAGCATAACGTGGTCGCATGACTTTAGAGGACTTATTCGATGGATGGAAAATCCTTCACCATGGCATGAAGTAAGACCTCTCTCTTTGAGACGAGCAATGACATCGACCAATCGCCCCAACTTTCCCTCCTTCTTCGAGGAGGACCTCCACCTTGTGTTCTTGACGGTAATCCGACCGGTGAAAGAAAGGTTGTCATCTTTACTAAGCGTCATATAGAACCACAATTTCTTCTATGACGACCATGAAGACCTAGAATATATTGGAATGTATTCTTTGCCTTCCTATTGTGGAGACACAAAGCGTAATTTTTAGGAGATGTTGCTAATTTTCTAGACTTTGTCATCCTGTAGAAGTATCGGAGGAGTTCCAAGCTTGGGGGAATCTTCAAATATGCTTCGTAGAGGTAGAAAAAGATACTCAAATTAGCAATCAAATTTGGGGCTAAATTTACCAATTCGATTCTGTAGTACTCCAAGACTTCCAAGAGGAATGTGAGCACCGACAATCGAAATTTGCAGTCAATATATGCCCAAAAGATCGGGATCTTGCCTTCGTTCCCGCTCGAAAATTTCTCTCCGACCACTAAGCTCCACAAGAGCATCCCTTCCTTTTCCATGGCATTCAGCTTCTTCGATCCAAGTTCAGATGTTGGCCAATCGTGATTACATCTGACATTTTTACTAAGTGGTGAAAAATCAAAAGGGGATCAAAAGGATTTGAGACTACGGACAAAGAGCGCTAGGGTGGAGAAGAAGTTGAAAGGTTTTTCTGAAAGTGTAAAGCCAACGGGTAACACACTAGAGGGTTTTATAAGGGTTTTTCTCCAACTGCAAACAGGGATTACTCGATTTGAAGCCCAACATACACAAAACTTTTCAATTTCTTAGTCAGTTTTCTCAACTTTAAAGTGAATAAGAACTGCTTCTTTACTCTTGCTGTTAAAGGAGTAGTTTCTCGATTAAAATCCAATCGAAAAAATTCACATCATAAATTCACTTAAAAGTTCAAGGGCTACCTGATGAGAATTGAATAAATTGTTAATTACAGCTTTAATATTTAGTTAAGGCCAAGGGACCCCTGTGGTTGTAAACCTCCAGAGATTGCTCCTTGAGTACCCTGGTAGGAGAAACACTATACATGTTGTCCGACCGGATGGCTGCTCAAAGATTTTGTGAACTAGTACCTGGACCCAATTCCATAATATTCCAGATTGCCGGATTGCTCTCTCTACATCTTGTGTCTATTTTTTCTTCTATTTTGCCTTGTCTAATTATGTGATTATTCTTGCTCCTAGTTGTGATGATTGCTTGTGTGGATCACTCAACGATGGTAGTTATTTAATACGTCATCAACATTGACTGCTTTAAAAGCCATGGTATATCATCAGATTCATCCGCTGACCTCCTTCTAGTAGCAAGAACTAATCTTGTAGATTGTTTGTCTCTAGTTGCTTTTTTCATTTGCACGAATCAATGCTCTCTTGTGGTTGGTCCTGTCCAATGGTTTATCTCTAGTCGACACACCCGGTGAGTTAACGGCTCACTTCCCGATACTCGACATGTGTATCGGGGATGGTTCGTGTTGCAAATAGGGCTGTAAACGACCCGAGCTCGAGCGAGCTCAGCCTGCTAGACTCGAGCTTCGCCGAGCTCGAGCAAGTCTAAGTTGGCGGTCGAGCTTTGAGCTCGGCTCAGACAAATCTCGTCTAGGCTCGGTAAGACATGACTTCATGTCTTCATTAAGAAACATTTATTTTCATACGGCAATCACAAAACATTAGAACAATGCAGTACCTAGTGAATGACCAGATTGTTGTGTTGATTGTGGATTTTGAGACATCTATAACAATTCATATAGTGTCATCAGCAAAATGCGTGAGTGCAAGAATGAAATATAAACTTCACTGATACTAAATCAATAGAAGCCACCTTGGCACAAAGCTTGAAATCTTCTTGCCATTGGGAGCCGCAACAATATGAAGATCTAGTTATGATGTAACTTATGTTATGATGTATCTAGTTTTGACTCCAAGTCAGCTACAGGCAGAATCTTCTTGACTGGAATATGTAACATCTACAGCAAAATGAACAATCTAAAGATCCACAAATTTTTAGTTCCTGTCAATAACAAAAGAAGAGAGGAGGTGAAGGGCATAGTTCATACTCACTCTTTGTCTGCGGTGGGACTTGATGTCGGGGTGGCAGTATAGAGCTGAGAGGATCTTTGCGATGGAGGAGGAACTTGGCATCGAGTCATTGCGTTGCCGCATTCAGTCACATGCTTGGCTGCTCGCTTTGTCACCTCGTCGCTTCGAGGGAGAGTAGAAGGAAGCTAAGGGCAGGAGGCGAACAGGGTGGAGGGAGGCTGGGAGCTAGGAGCTATGAGAGTCAGTGGCTTGGTGGGAGTGGTGGCCGACAGCATTGGAAAGAGGCTGGGGAACGAGATTTGGATTTGGGGATTTTTGGTGTCAGCAGGATGTTGGGGAAGTGGGGATTGGGGAATGGCCCAAATGGCAGAATGGATGGTCACTGGTCGGTCAGTGGCTTAGTGCCATCAATGTTCACTACTCTACTCAGGGTGGGTTGGATTGGTCTCAGTGGATAGGGAAAGCGTTCAATGGTCCAAGCAATTAGGCTGAGTGAGGAGTTGAGGTTGAGTTATTAAGGTTTGCCTCAGGCTCGGTAAAGTATTTGAGCTCAGCTTGAATAGGCTTGCGAGCTCATGATTGGGCTTAAGCTTGGTTCGATTGAAGCTCGAGCCGTGCTCGAATCAAGTTTAGGTCGATCCAAGCTCGAGCAGCCACGAGTCTCAAGCTTTTTTTACAGCCCTAATTGCAAGATCGCTCATCGGCCATGTGAACCCTAAATGTGTTCGTCATTCTCCCTAAATCAATCTACTATGAAAATCGGTGTTGGAGGCTGAATTTGCCGCCAAATAACACACCGGCGCACATCACGCACCTGTATGTGTGAATCCCAGCAACGGCACTAGTGATAGCACGCCGCTGCAGCATCCAAGGCGGGCTGCCCCTAGTAGATATGTGTGTGCACTGTGCACACCGGTGCTGCACGCCGCTGCGCACAACACTCCCACCTACGCCAGCTCACTACCACTACGCTCCCGAAGTTGCTAGCGCCATATCGCAATGCTCCGCCGCCCAAACATGTGCCTGCACATGCGTCCTATTGCTGGCTCGCAACTGTCACCACCGCCTCCTCGCGCCGCGCTGACACGCGCGCCGCCACCACTTCCAGATCAGCACTGCACCATTGTTCATTGTCTTGTCGGTGCCACATCACTGCCGAGCTCTGCCTCCACCGGCGCTCATCCCCTTGGGCAGAAGCCATGCTGCCACGCATTTCACCTCCCATTGCCGCCTCGGCTCACCCGCCATGCGCCATCACTCTGGCTCAGGGGCGGATCTACAGTAGTTCATAGGTGTACAGCTGAACACCCAAATTTTTTGGCAAAAAATCTAGTATATACAAGATATAATACATATGTATATATTTAGTTGGGCCAAAATAGCTATATTCGTATCTATGGATCAGGCAATCAGCCCAACATAGCTGGGCCTTGCCCATTTTTCTTCCGTGCCCGGCCCGATCGGCCCACCCACCACCCAGCCACCCCAAACCCCACCCCCTATGCCATTCGATTTCGCGAAATCGTGATTCCGGATTCCCCACCGCCACTCTCGGTGCCCCTATTCCCCTAACTCTAGCCGCATGCCCGCACGAGACGAGGCGACCTTGGGCTCCGGCTCCGCCGCCTCCGCGCCGTGCGACGCCGACCGGCCGACCGTGCCTCCCCGGTCCACCGCTCCAGCAGTCCAACACTCCAACAAGATCGTGAAAGGCTTCACACGTGCTCTGCAAACATGATGGACGGTGGTGGTGAGGTCTCACACACGGCAGAGCACGATCAACGACAGCAAGGTCACAGAAGGGCTCGTACGTGCATGGAGTAGTCTCGCAGAAGGAGCGATGAAGCAAGATTGACGACAACATTAAGATCGCGGTAGGGCTCGTGCATGCGCGGAGCAACCTCGTTGAAGGAGCAATGGCACAAAGCAGATACACGGAAGGAGTTTAGGTGTAGTCGTTCGCTTACATGGGATCTAACGGCTGAAACCTATCCTATTGGATGGGATCAGTATGGTATACTGCTGTGTAGCCACGTCCTAAAAAATAGGCCAAGAGGTATAGCATTCAATTTAGGAAAAATGTGAGCACCAACGCTAGATGGCGGGCGAGGCACAACCAACGCACTTAGCCAACTGACATGATATTTGGTCGATTCTCGAGTTGCAGACAATTTAAATTTTACATAAGACTAGTTAAATGCCCATGCATTGCTAGGGATTTTTAAAATTTATCATACTACATGTTCTAAAAATCACATGTGGTAAAAAATTTTAGAATATGCATACAAATTTTTAGAATATGCACACAAACATGTTCTAAAAGTTTTTAAATCCGTCAAGTCGGAAGCCATCAATCACACCTCGTGGTCATAAGTCGAAAGAGATTGACCACATCTCGTGGTCGTAGGTCAGGAGCCCTCAAGCACACCTCGTTGTCGTAAGTCAAAAGCCGTCGACCATCACGCGTGATCGTAGGTCGGGAGCAGTCGACCATCAGTGGTGGTCGTAAATTGGCAGCGGTCGATGATCGATCGTGGTCCTAAATCGGGAGCCTTTGACAATGGCTCATGGTCGTACATCAGAAGCCGATGACCATCGTTCATGGTCGTAAGTCGGAAGCCATCGAGGATACCTCGTGGTCGTAAGTCGGAACACATCGACTAGCGCTCGTAATCGTAAGTCGGAAAACATCGACCACACCTCGTGGTCGTAAGTCAAAACACATCGACCAATGCTCATGGTCGTAAATTAGAAACCATCGATCACACCTCGTGGTCGTAAGTTAGAAGTCGTCAACCATCACGTGTGATCGTAGGTCGGGAGTGGTTGACCATCGCTGGTGGTCATACGTTAGCAGACCTCCGGTGTGCTTGTGCCCTATCGCCCAACTATCAGCGCCAGCCTACTCGACCCCGATTTCGACTATTGCCCCCTTTGACTTCGACCACTGCCCCCTTCGACTTCGATCAATGCCCCTTTCAATCACTGTCCCCTTCGACCATGACTCTTCAACATTGACCACTTCCCCCTTCGACCATGGCCCCCTTCGACCATGGCATGAGGAGGAGGAGGAGGCACGGCACGAGGGTTCGGGGAAGAAGAAGGTGGTGGTTGCAAGAGGTGGTGGTGGG
The DNA here is from genome assembly GCA_017311315.1 of Dendrocalamus latiflorus. Classification (NCBI taxonomy): domain Eukaryota; kingdom Viridiplantae; phylum Streptophyta; class Magnoliopsida; order Poales; family Poaceae; genus Dendrocalamus; species Dendrocalamus latiflorus. The sequence goes on from CM029626.1 coordinate 9,842,521, forward strand.
GAGGCGGTGGGCAAATGGGGAGAGGAGGCAGTGGGCAAATGCGTTGGGGAGGCGGTGACGAGGGGATACGACGCTACTAGGGAAAGTTGGGGGACTGCGACCAGATGATGTCGTACGGGGAAAGAATTGGTGGCGGTGTTGGGGAGGAGGAGGCGTAGCACGAGGGTTCGGGGGAGAGAAGGAGGCAGCGGTTACGAGAGGCGGAGTGGTTGTGGGAGGTGGAGGATGTGGGGGAAGAGAAGAGGAGGAGCGCGGCCCATGCGTCGGCCCGACCTTTTCTACGAGAAGCAGAAGAACTACCTACATGCGGATTTGGATTGCTGATCTTTGATCGGACGACTGAGAATAGAAGAGAAAAACAGACCGACGACTACCAACTTATTTTTTTATAATAGTAAAGATAGTACAGTCATTTTTGCAAAATGTTCCTAAATTTGGAGGGGTCAATGGTGTACTACTAACTACTAAGCTTCTACGCGTGTTATTTCTCGACCAAATTGTAGGATGGATCCATCCATGGGTCTATTAGCCGCCACCCAACCTCGCGTCTGATGAACGATTGAATAGAAGAGAGGTTTGCGAATGCTGCCTTCGGTATTTGCTATTGTTTCATCCCAACTCAAAGACTTGTGGATGCTGTAAGTCCATCCTATCTCCAACTAATTTTCCTGGCAACGCCACAGATTGTGTCGACCTCTTTTGTTTTCTTTTTGGTCTCCGAACGTTCGCTCTCATCATGAGCATATGCAAATGGCATGTTCATTTCACAAGCGTTGAACACAGTGACGCACGACACGAAGTCATCATACTTGAACAAAGCTTACTTGGGCTTAGCCAAAACCATGGGCAAGCGATGCCAAGATTCTCCATGCCAATTTAGACACCAAACCATGGTCCATGCGTAAAGCCATGTCAACATAGAGGGGAAAAGCAAGTTTCACGTCGACGGAGGCAAAAAGCAACGGCTGCATGCACCGCGCGCGCGCGCGAGTCAGCGCCGTCCGCCATCACCACCCGCGGTATCTTCTCTGCCGAGATATATAACCGACACACACGCACTCCTCTCTTTGCCAAGAACATAGCTAGATCCAAGAAACCACGTTGCGATCGAATCATCGAAACCAAAATCACACGATCGATGGCATTGTCTCTACGAGTCGCGAGCTACCTAACGATGGCCCCGCGCCGGCGCAGCCCTCGCGTGACGGTGGCGTTCGCGAGCGCGGGGTGTCCACGCCTCCGCGGGCGCGGGCGTGGGCGCAGAGCCCGTACGAGGTGCTGATGCAGGTGGGCGAGGCGGCATCGGCGGCCGACATCAGGGCGGCGTACCCGGTGATGGCGAAGCGCGCGCACCCGGGAGGAGTTCCTGGAGCTCCGCGGCGCGGGCGCGGTACGACGTGTCTATCGGCCGGCTCAGGGTGGCCGGTTTATGCCGGCCAGGAGGTGGTGGGAGAGCGAGCAGTGCTGGTAGCTTGCAGCTGCCATCAGCTCGCAAATGGATTGGACAATGTGGTTTTTCTCTGCACTGTTCGTATCATTCACGCTTGAGGATGATCTCAACATTAAGCTGTTGGATATTGATCTAGGCCAAACGGCCAGGAGAAGGAGACGTGGGGTGACACCCACGTCCACGCGCCCTGATCGGGGGAGTTTACCATATTGGTTACGGTCCCCCGTTGCAACAGCGCTATATATAAGGTTAGGGCACCGGCCTCTCACGATTAACGACGTTCGCGTGAGAGTCAGAAACCCCAAACAAAACCCTAAAGATCCGATCTATTACGCGCTGCTAGCAACGGGAAGGCCGTCTCCGCCGCCTCTGCAGGACTCCGCCGGCGACACCCCGTACACCGGCGACACTGCGGTCTTCACCGACTCTACCTCATGCCTGCATCACGTAGGCACGGGTCTTCGCTCATGGCGTTCATCGGCGACCGTAAGTCTCCCGATCCAAGTAAACCCTAGGTGTTCTAGATGCAGGCTAGTGGATAATGTGTTGTGCATGATGATTAAGCTCCTAACTTCCGACAGCAGAAGCGTAAGGTATAGCCTTCATCTGATCAGATTCATAGTCATTCTTTGGGCATTGAAATTTCCCAAACTTATCGCCCTTAACAATAGGAGCAGGCGAGGCAGAGCATTTATGCATATTGTATCTCTTTAGTACTCTGTCAATGTATGCCTTTTGTGATAAACCTAATGTTCCTTTGGACCTATCTCGGTGAATTTCTATACCAAGAACGTAAGATGCTTCACCGAGATCATTCATATCAAAATTGGACGAGAGAAATCTTTTAGTTTCCCGCAGCATGTCCACACTGCTGCTGGCCAATAATATATCGTCCACATAAAGAATTAAGAAGGTGTAATTACTCCCCCTGAACTTAACATATGTACAATTATCAACATCATTTTCCTTAAATCCAAATTTCCTTATGACTTCATCAAACTTAAGTTACCATTGTCTAGAAACTTGTTTCAGGCCATATATGAATTTCCTTAGCTTGCATCCCAAATGTTCATCGCCTTCCACAACAAAACCTTCCGGTTGTGTCATGTAAACATCCTCATACAAGTCTCCATTCAGGAATGCAGTCTTAACGTCCATTTGGTGCAACTCTAAATCAAAATGTACTGTGAGCGCCATTATGATTCTAAATGAATCTTGGTTGAGACAGGCGAAAAGGTTTCATTATAGTCAATGCCTTCTCTCTGTGTAAACCCTTTCGCTACAAGTCTCGCCTTAAACCTTTCGACATTCCCTTTGGAGTCACGTTTTGTTTTGTAGACCCATTTGCAGCCTACTGTTTTGGCTCCATTAGGAATTTTCACTAAGTCCCATACACCATTGTCGCCCATAGACTTAATTTCATCTTTCATGGCATTTAGGCACTTGGATGAATCCTTACTTTTCATAGCTTCCTTATAAGAACTAGGATCATCCACCTTCCCAAGATCATCCTCATTCAAGTAAACCTCATAATCACTTGGGATAGCAGATCTCCTCACTCGTCCTGATCTCCTGACAGGTTCATTAGCAGGCTCATTAGGCTGTTCATTAATTGTCACAGAGGGCTGTGAAGGCTCATCATTAGGTATTGCACTTGTATTTTCAGAGCCCTCAACAGAAGGAGTAGCCACAGAATTAACTGAAGACGCAACAGGAGTTGCAACTACAGGATCAACTGTGGGCACAACCAGTTGGGGCATAGGAAAATCAGTCTGTCGGATTAGCGGTGAAGCAACATAAATCTGCTTCTCCTCAAGATCAATTTTCCTAGGCTCCAAGTTGCCACTGATGCCATCATTTTCCAAGAACACAGCGTGCCTTGTTTCTACAATTTTGTGGTACGATCTGGACAATAGAATCGGTACCCTTTAGACCTGTCAGGGTAACCAATAAAATGGCAACTCACGGTCTTGGGATCTAATTTCCCAATTTGTGGGTTAAATACTTTAGCTTCAGCTGCACAACCCCACACATAGAGGTAGTTCAAACTTGGTTTTCTCCAAGTCCATAATTCATAAGGTGTTTTAGGCACTGATTTACTGGGAACCCGATTGAGTATATGTGCAGCGGTCTTTAATGCTTCCATCCATAACTTTACTGGTAAAGTGGAGTAACTCAACATACTTCGAACCATGTCCATAAGTGTGCGGTTTCTTCTTTCCGCTACTCCATTTTGCTGGGGATCACCAGACATTGAGTACTGGGCAACTATACCATTTTCTTGTAGGAACCTGGCAAAAGGACCAAGAATCTGCCCATAAGTTGCGTGTCGCCCATAATACTTTCCCCCACGATCTGAGCGCACTACTTTAATCTTTAGATTGTGTTGATTTTCAATTTCAGCCTTAAATATCTTAAATTTATCAAGTGCCTCCGATCTTTCTTTAATAGGATAGATATAACCATAACGTGAGTAATCATCAGTGAACGTAATAAAAGAATCATAACCATCCACTGATGTCACAGGGAAAGGACCACATATGTCGGTATGAATTAATTCCAAAATCCCTGTGCTTCGAGTAGCACCTTTCTTTATTTGCTTTACATACTTGCCTTTGATACAATCGAGGCAACGATCATCCGAATCATTAAAGTCTAAAGGGTGGAGAATTTCTTCTTTAATGAGACGTTCAATTCTCCCCCTCGAAATGTGGCCCAAATGACAGTGCCACAATTTCGATGAAGTCTCATCAATTCGCTTGCGCTTTTTATTCACATCACATACATTCATGGATATAGGAGAATCTTGCAGGGATAACATATAAAGCTTGTCGTGTCGGATGGCACAACCAACATTATCATTATTAAAATAAATCAGACATCCTGCGCTATATGCAAGGCACTAAAGGTCACATGCTCACATATAGAAAATGTGATAACATTGAGGTTGTCGGTTATTCTGATGCTGATTTTGCGGGGGTGTAAAGACACTAAGAAGTCCACATCAGGTTATATTTTCACCCTCGTAGGAGCAGCAATATCATGGAAAAGTGTAAAGCAAACACTTACTGCATCGTCGACAATGCAGGCTGAATTTGTGGCATGTTATGAGGCTACCGGGCAGGCTGTATGGCTTAAGAACTTTATCCCGGGATTGAGAGTGGTAGACAGCATTTCTAGACCACTCATCTTGTACTGCGATAATCAACCCGCAGTTTTCTATTCGAGTAACAACAAGTCGAGTGCAGCTGCCAAGCTCATTGACATAAAGTATCATGTTGTAAAAGATAGAGTCCAGGATCAAACAATTAAGGTTGAGCATATTGGAACTAAATTTATGCTTGCGGATCCTCTCACAAAAGGCTTACCACCCAATATTTTTCGTGATCATGTTGCCGGCATGGGTTTATTGGAGAGCCTGTGATCCTGGAATAAGAGGACCATATAAAGTAACCAACTCCCATGAAGAATTATGTTATCCGGTCAATATAGAATGAAGCACTATAAGTACTGATGTCCAGCGGTATTTAATTGACTGTTATGACGCATTACTTTGGTGTGAAGTTTTATTGAGAGAGGGCTTATGACGTTTAGCCTTATGATCAAGGGGGAGAATGTTGGATATTGATCTAGGCCAAACGGCCAGGAGAGGGAGACGTGGGGTGACACCCACGTCCACGCGCCCTGATCGGGGGAGCTTACCATATTGGTTACGGTCCCCCGTTGCAATAGCGCTATATATAAGGTTAGAGCACCGGCCTCTCACGATTAACGACGTTCGCGTGAGAGTCAGAAACCCCAAACAAAACCCTAAAGATCCGATCTATTACGCGCTGCTAGCAACGGGAAGGCCGTCCTCGCCGCCTCTGCAGGACTCCGCCGGCGACAACCTGTACACCGGCGACACTACGGTCTTCACCGACTCTACCTCACGCCTGCATCACGCAGGCACGGGTCTTCGCTCATGGCGTTCATCGGCGACCGTCTCCCGATCCAAGTAAACCCTAGGTGTTCTAGACGCAGGCTAGTGGATAATGTGTTGTGCATGATGATTAAGCTCCTAACATAAGCAACTAGATTACGCATGTTGTGGTTAATCTTGAGCAGCAATTTTTGATCCGAAAGCTCGAGAAGCGTGCAGTTTGTTCTCCATGGAGTTCGTAGTTCGTACCGTACAGTTGTGTCTTCGGTCTTCACCATTTTTAACATCTGCATACTCCTTTTTTTTGGGAGAATGCATGAGTTTTTTAGTATCCGTTCTTACAGTGTGTGAATGTAATGTTTCATTGTACAGGACACGAAAGAAAAATACTAGTTCTACATGAAAGTATTGACCAAATTTGTATGGCCAAAGCACAGTTGTGTCGGTTCAAAATTGTCAAGCACTCCAGTTCCCATGTCTGTTTTCCACACGATGGAACAAAGAGCGGTTCATAAAGGTAACTATGGGGCGATGCACTTTCCGAACACAAGTAAGAACAGTGTCGTCTAAACAGAGACGAGGAGGAGGAGCGTTTCATGCAGTGACGTCTACATGAAAGAATGTTTGCGCATTCCGCGCGCCAGATGCACGCCGTACGTAGATAAACCACTAAATTAAGGTTGGATTAGGAACGCAAATGATCTAACAACCAAAGCAAATACAGTGGACACTGGCATATCATATCAGTTCTCAACTCTCAAGTGTTCGCTGGGTTACATCCGACCAGGTTGAGCAGGTGCGGCGTCGTTTTCAGGGACATGCGACGGCTATATTATCCGGCATGATTAGCGGCAGCAAAAACGCAATGCATGCTGAACACAACAAGGGTCTATTCTTTTTGGTGATGATCGGTTCGGCTGAAAAGCTCATAGTTTATAGTTGAAAATACTGTAGTTGACTGAAAAAAGTATTGTAACTGATATAGACTTATTTAGCATAATTAAATTTAAAAAATTTAAAAATATAAAAAAAATATGTTAGCCCATTACGTATAATACAAACAAATATGGGGAAAAAGAACCGGCAAAAAAGCTCAACAAAAAGCCAAAAGTTCAGAAAAAGACGAAACTTATGAATAGTGAAAAATAAGCCAGAAGCCGAAGCCGAGTTGATCAGGGCCAGGCTGCGGCTTGTGGCTTTTGGCTACGGTTTGTGACTTTTGGACTGTTTGTACGAGAGGTTATATAGTAACAGAAACTTATGTGTAGTTTTTATCGATATAAATGAAGTCAGTAAAATATGTACTATAATTAACTATAGACTCTATCCTGAAAAAATACATGTTTAAAATTTAGTTATCATAGAAAAGCTGAAAAATAACTTTTAGGAGTTGAAACGAACCGTGCCCAATTCTCTGACAAGCGACTGCATGTCAGCATGTGTATTGTCAATCGAGCTCCTGGCGGGGTTTGCCTTGTCATCGACGGTCTCTGTAGGCCACCTAACCTACCTAACTTCGCCGAAAGCAAGAAACACCGGCCGGCGATTGTTTTTGCCGCTATGGGCCTGCATGCCGGTGCCAAGGTAGGCATGGCCTGGCCTAACTATGCAGCACGTGGCTCCAGGCTAAATTGTGCACTTAGACCACGTCGGCCTGCCCCACAAAGGCCTTGCATTAACACAATACATCAGCATCCATGGCCCCTCTAGACATCGGGGCACTTGGAGCCACGACCATCACGCCAAGAAACTCACCTGGATGATTGGACCCCATCTTGATAAGCCACAAGGCCACCTTTTTGGGGCGAAAACCGAAGTTATCAATATCGTACTAAAGATCATATCGATTTAATTTTTAAAATAATATATTTCAGTACCGATATATACGAGTATATATTTATAAATATATTTGTTTAATTGTATGCACATCAAACATCACTTGTAATATTATTTCAAATATATAGTACTACTATCGAATATAACATATAGTTCAATAGGTAATATTATCAATTCCACCGGTATCAGCTAGTATTTGATTGGTATCAAAGTTGGTATGGCCGGTATTGATTGGTATCAAACCGGTATTGGCTGGTATTTGAGCCGGTACGGTATTAGACTTACTTTGTATTGATTCGGATAGTGGTACGGTACGTATCAGCCGGGACGGTCAGTATCGAAACGGTATTGATAAGTCTAATGAAAACTACTACTAGTATCAGGCCTAGTTCACTTTAGAGGACCCATATCCATGCCAGAGGAGCACCAATTCCCTCATGAAGCCGAAGGGCCCTTCAAAATTGCTCTGAAGTCTAATCTAAACTAATAATCCACCCGTTCAAATTATCCTACATCCACCCAACAATTACCTGCTCCACAGTCATGACCTTAACTACGTTCACACCACAATATGCACCCATAATTACACCATCCTAAAAACGTCCGCACCAGATTAACTCTCCTCCATTCTCTCTCCTTACCCAACCATATCTGACGGTCATCCTTCAATGGATCTGCAGTACCCCTCCACCCCGCGCCCCCGCTCGACCTGCGCTGCCCCCTCCCTCCGCCTCCCCCGCGCCTCCTCCGCTCCCTCCGCCTCCCCCTGCTCCCCCGCGCCTCCCCTCCCTCCGCCTCCCCCATCCTCCCCCGCGCCTCCCCTCCCTCCGCCTCCCCCCTTCCTCCCCGCCCCAGCCTTAACCCTAGCCCCGCTTCCCCCTCCTCCCCGCGCCGCTCGCCGCCACCCCGCCCCGCGCCTCCTCCCCTGATTTCTCCCTCGCCTCCTCCCCCGCCCTCCGCGCCGCCGCCTCCTCCTCCTCCCCCCGTCCTCCGCGCCACCGCCTCCTCCCCCGCAGTGCTCTCCGCCGCCGCCCCGCGCCGCCGCCGCCTCCTCCTCCCCCCGCCCCGCGCCGATGACCAGAGCGACGGTCCACGTGAGGCGGCAGCGGTCTCGGGAGGAAGACGGCGGCCGCAACGACCGCGAGCGGCCGGATCGAGCTCGGTGCGAAGTTCCCCGAGACGGCGGCGGCCCAATCCAGATCGGATCTGGCCCGGAGGCAGCCGGATCCGTGCGGTGCCAGACCGGCGGCGGCCAGATCCGAGGCGGCGGCGGCCGGATCCGGGGGTGACGGAGCGCGGTGGCCTGGATCCGCCGGGAGGTGGCATATGGAGCAGCGACGGTGGGCTTGTCTGGAGACGACGCAGCGGCAGCGTCGTCGAGCAGCCCAACAAGATGGCACGGACGCGGTCGCCGGCAACGCGAGCGCAGGCGGGCGTGGGCAACGACGGCCGCGTGCGATACAGCGCCGGCGGCCAGGAAGAGGTGGCCGCCCCCGGGAGAGGAGATCGATCTGCCGCCGCCTCCTCCCCCGCTCCTCCGCCATTCCCTCCGCTTCCCCCGTCCTCCACCGCACCGCCGCTCCCCCATCTCCACCTCTCCCCCGCGCCTCCGCTCCCCCCGTCGTCCCCTCCGCCGCCACTCCTCCCACCCCATTAAAACCCTAACCCTAACCCAAACCTCCCCTCCCCTCCCCTCGCTTCGCCACGCCACCATGGCTGCGGCGGCGGCCGCCGCCACCTCGCGCCTTCTTCGCCGTCACCGCAACCCCCCCGCCCCTAGCCGCCGCCGCCGCCTCCTCCGCGCCGCGATCTCCTCCTTCCGCGTGCTCCCCCAGCAGCCCGAGCTCTCCCCTCCCCCGCCCGCCGCCGCCTCCTCCGCCCCGCTCCCACCGAACCCCAGCCCCTTCGCGGTGCCTCCACCGCGTGATACCCGTCTCCACCCGAGCGCGTCCTCCGCGCCCAATCCACCAAGGAGGCATCTGTCCCCTCCTCCATCAGCGCCAAAATCCTCCGCGAGGCGCTCAAGCAACAGCAGGAGGAGATCCTCGCCGACTCCCGCGACCAGCGCCCCTCCGCCGCCGCCGCTGCCGCCCAATCAACATCATCCGCCGCCGCCCTGTTTGTGCAGAAGGGCGGCCTCCTGTCAAGTTGGACAGCAGCATTATTGAGCTTTACAAAGGGTATGTGGCCGCGTCCTTGTTTCCTGTTAAAAGTAGTTTTTCATGTTTTTACTTAGTACGAAATTTGTCATATGCAAGCCTGCGGCATTTTTTAAGGGAATTTTACTGCCACTCTGTCAGGTAACCCTCTTTACAGTAAAGAGTTACTTAGAACACATAGCATATCCATTTCCTTTGTAATGTGCAATCTGGGCCATTAGTATCTCACAGTTTCTTTTGGATGGTGCATGAGCCATTATTATCTCTCAGTTTCTTTTGGATGGTGCGTGATTGCATTTCTTACCCAGTTACGTTATGTTGTTAAAATTCTAGCAAGCTCCATGCCCAACCCAACAATCTGTGATTCAAAGGAGCTGTATTGTCAATCATGTAACCATAAGGCATTGAACAACAGCTATTTCCTCTTTCATCTACTATGTCTACCGGGTCTCACTTGCCTTTTGTCACTCCATAATCGCATATGATGACTGCAGGAAAGGAATTGCACTCTACGTGAAGCAGTAATTATTGGTAGTATTATCCAGAAAGTCACCATTCCTCCACTCCATGCAAGGTTAGCTGAATATAGTATAAGATTCATGTCTAAGATGGTTGTGGAGTTGATGTCTTATCTCTACTTGACATTTTGATGCAGTGCAGCATTAATGAAACTAGCAGAGATGGAGTACTGTGGCACTACTAGGTAAACTGTGGCACCTTGAAGTCTCTATTCTCATTATGCATAGAATTTAAGATTTCCATAATTTTGGCCAATAAAGTTTTATTTTTGTGACTAAGCAATATGTTTTTTGGTCAGTGAACATTACCAGTTGAATGACATTTCTTTTCGTACATATCAACTGTTGATATAGTATACGGATTATAGTTGATTAACTGTTACATGATGCAGAAAAACTACAATACTCTTTACTTTACCTCTCCTTTTGCCTATGTTTGTCTGCAAATTTATATAATGTTTTCTAGGATGATGTGAATTTATATCTTCTTTTAAATATATAGTTGTTACTTGTCCTAATATTTTTTTAATAGCTTATTATTACCTTGAGCATGCTGTAACCTAATCTATCTCTTGCAGTTACTTTATCAAGCTATTTCTAGATAAGAAATACGCTTTGCCGTACCGTGTGCTTGATGCAGTTTTTGCTCATTTCATGCGGTTTCTTGATGAACAGAGGATCATGCCTGTTATATGGCATCAATCACTGCTTCACAGTACTGAAAGCATCCATGTCTCATGCCCTGTCTCTTGAGTGAATGGCAAGCCAAGGATTCACAGTACTGAAAGCATCCATGTTTCTTTTGACTTTGATTAGTTAAATTTACTTGGTTATTTCAATTTCATAAGTCTGTTAGTACTTTGAGTTTGATGTCCATCAGCTTACAAGATTTTGCTATCATTTATAGCCTGCCTTATCCATTGCAGCTATGATTGGTGATGTGAATTGGTAATTGCCTTACAAACATATACTCATGCATTTCATTTCTTTTTTCTGTTGTTGGTATCATTTACTGTGTAGACAAGGTTGATGATGGAAATGAGATATATGCTATCTCATGGGGCAGCAGAGTCTTCCGTTAGGTTACTTAGAAAAATATGGACTTCTCGATATTTTACTGCCTTTTCAGGTAACTTGAGCAATGTGATCTTGGTTGTGACCAATTCCATCTTTGGGTTTACTCATCTACTGAATGCTTATTTTAGACCTACTTCTTATAATTTGGTTTATTTCTGATGCTTTCTATGTTGGGTATTATATATTAGCAGTACAATATATATATTTACTTGACAATTACTTCATATTGATACCCTTTTGGAATTTCTATTGCCATGTATAAGTAGAGCCTATCTGGTTATCCTTCCCATTAGTTAATGCGATATTTGAATTTTAAGATTAGGGCTTAATATGTTATCTCATGCTGTGGATTTTTCATATGCAGAAACTATTGGCTAATCTTGATAGATTACTCTCTGCTGACCGACCATGTCATTGCTCTTTGTGGTAAGAAATTTTAAATGCCCGTTTGTGCATATTTTTGCCTGGCTGTGCTTCGTATTCTACTCACGTTACAAAAAGGGCAATAACATCACTCAGCATTCCTTTGTACTGGCTGGTAGTACATATATATACTTCTCAAGAAGTACTTGGTACTAGATATACCAACAATGAGCCAAGCCGGAAGTATAGCTGATTAGGCTTGCACTGACCTTGGTGATGCAGACCTATAGTGGTTCTTTTTATTATTTCTGTAGGAATCATCCGTGCAGTCATACTTTGGAAAAAGATAATATGTAGTCATACTTTGGAAAAAGATAATATGTAGGAGTATTGTTCTTCTAGCGTTTGACATTAGACAGATTGTATGGATTAGAAGTATTACTTTGTGTGTAAAACCGTAAGATAATATGTAGTCATACTTCCAAGTCTTCATTCCCCTGGGCAAAAACCGTAAGATTTGCAGGCTTACAGCGTCTTTTTTCTTGGGTAATAAACTGTGTTTGCCTTTCTGGAGATACGTTTACTTACACCTACAATAAAATTCTGTGCAGCAACGTTGCGGGATTCATTCATGTCACAGATGTTGACATCCAAAGGTACACCAAGAAACCAACATCTGTGTGTGGATTCTTTGTGTTTACGTGGGACTAACATTCTTCATTTCAGGAAGAAGCTGACATACATTGCGCCTTGCCCAGGAGATTTGCCAAGCAAGCTGTTAATTGCGAGCTCGTTAACATGGTACGAGGCTTGATCGTTTTTGGCTTGTATTACCGAGTGCTGGAGAGAATCTTGTTGGATTAATTTTTCTTAATGAATCTTAATGAATCTGATTGTTCGTTTTATTTTTTACAAATGTTATCTCTGACATAATAATTTCATATGAATAATACTATGCCTTTTGTGATCTATTGGCTGCGGATTGCAGGGCCAGCGAAGTTACGATGTTTTACCTGTGCCTTAAGTTGTGAATTAGTAATGGTAATAGAACATGTCTAAGAAAAACCTCTATGAAATTTCCTTGGGAAGTGTAGAAGTTTGTATTTTATCAATAAAGCAATATCCATTTCAGGATGTTTATAATCTTACATTGGCAAAAGGAGTGCCTATTTGAAATATATGTTTGTTTCATATGAAACTTGTAGGCTTGTTTTAATTTCATACTGATATAAGAGAAAATTAGACCTGTCATGTTTGTTTGATATTTGTCATGTTAGTAATATTCTATTATCTTGCATCTTTTGCAGGTACAGGAGAACTTCTCTCTTTTATGCCAAACTAGGGATAATATACTTGCAGTCCTGAAAGAGTATGTTTCTCCACTTAGCTTCTTCTGAGAGCTTCAAGAAACATGAATGCGAATGAATTTCCTAAATACCTGTTCAAATGCATTTGGGCATGCATGTAGAACTTGGGGTGCTTATCACCAAATACAGTACAAAAGCAAATGCATCCATACTGCAGATTTTACAGATTGCATAGCATATCAATGTGCTACTGTGCCTGTTGGTTAGGAATATATGTGTTCTTTCAACATCAGAATATTTTTTCCTTTTAGGATATGATATGCAGTTCTTTTTCCTCCTTGTTATGTCAAGTTCACTTTCTGTTAAATCATTTTAAAGAACAAAACACTTTCTTCTATCATCTTAAGATACTATATGTTATTTGTTAATAAGTAGCTGTTGCCGTTTTTGAGATATGTTCTTATCCAGTGAAACTGCAATAATGTAACAACTTGATTCTTTTTTTATTCTTTTTCTACAGCAGGATAAGTGATGTTCCTGAAATAATGAAGCAGATGCCACCCCTTCCTGTAAAGTCGAATGAAGATCTGGCCAACTCTATGTTGCCAAGGCCTCCACATACATGATGTGTGCAGTAGCTGGGCTCGCTTAATCATCTTTGCATGAAGATCAGATTAGAAAGCTGGGCCATTTCGCTTGTGCACAATTTCTATAGATACCAGATGCCTGTTTGTGCTGTCCAGATCTTAGATCCGGCCTTGTAACAACTTTCGCTCCTTTATACATTGGTTCTATTTGTTCAGCTGATCGTAGAAGTTCCATGTACAAAGCTAGCAGTTTCAGTTTCGTAAGTTGGTAACCCCCTAGCCCTTGTAGAAAAAACATAGGGTTAAACTTTTGTACAGTGAATCAGTGTAAAGAATAGCAGCTGTTCTGTTCCAGTTGGTATGTCTAGAATTGGCATACCATTCAGCAAAGCATAGAAAAATTGTTGGCACGTGGTATTATACAAAAACTGATATAAACTTTTTTTTATTTCTCCGCTTTAATTTTGTTAATTGCTCGCGAGAAGTTACAAAAGTATCCTCAGTTGTTTGTAACTTTGTACACTCCGGTGTTTTTAGTTAAGCGTTGTAAGGTCGTCTGTTGTCTCTACCATCTATTGAGAGTCTTGCGTTTACTTGTTAGTTTAGAGTTTTTTTGTAGTCCAGCACTCCAGGTAAGTTGTATCATGTTAGCATTGTCAGTGCATTGACAGGAAGGACTATTTGAGTTGTCTTCTCCCAATCGCTTTCTTATATTTGTGTAGGAATTGAATTGTTTCTCGGGACATTTTGTGTTCCAAACAGCTCGTTTCCATGCCTTTCTGTTTTCCGATTAGCCTAAAATGAAAAGCGTAACAGAGGTACAGAAAAGAGGGAACCTCTACGTTAATATTCGTACCTTCATGCACGTCATGTAGTACATAATTACTACTTGTTTTAGAGGCTTGTCCTTTTCTCTACCAACAAGATAGCCATCTCTTAATTTTCGTATGTATACAACAAAAGAAACAGACCACATTCACATGCATGGGCTTCCAAATCCTTAGCTGTAGACATGCATGCGTGCGCGCCAACCGATCCGGAGGGTCCCCTCGGTGGCGACGTCGATGGCGGTGCACGGGCGGCCGTTGAAGCAGGCGCGGGTGACGGCGGAGCCGTGCCTCATCGACATGCGGTCCTTCCCCGACCCGGAGGTGCAGAGCATGGAAGTTTCCAGATTTTTCTTTAATTTGGGAGGCTGCAAACGCATACAATTTTGCTGATGCTGAGAAATTTATGATGATTTGATATCCTGAAGAGTTCATTCAAGTGATGCTGAGAAATTTGCTGAAATCTGCTCTTGTCCTTGCAATGGTGTTGGATGGGGTGTTATATGGTCAGCTCTGCAATTTCAGTCATTTCCTTGTTTTCATGATATCGTATGAAGATAATGCTGACACTAAAAGCTTTTGTTTTCACTAACAATCACTGTTCTTTGTTTCAGGGGCTTCATCTCATTTATCTTTCTCTGCGCATCAATATATCTTGGACTGGTTATATTGTCTTGAGGTGATTCTTACATTTTCATATTGCAATCAGCTGTGTTCTTCTTGTGTTGACATGCTCATTATGTGAGTAATAGCACTGCAATGCAGGATTACAGGAGGCATTTGCTCTATTATTAGGAAAAACACAAATATAGCATTGCAAGATTTACAACACTGTAGACATGTAGTCCACTGTGTGAATCATAGCATTGCAAAATAGTACTTTTCCTTGAGGATAAAAGGGAAAAGATTTTCTAAAGAAAATAGGGGAAAAGAGTTTAATTCCCATTCATGTTCCATTCAGAGAATTTCATCCATTCGGTTGCAGGATTAGGTCCCCATCCTGATTTGGAGCATTGGAGTGGATGAAGTCTTTTGTATCAAACCATCTTCCTTCTACTAATATGCTTCTGGCTGCACTGGGTTAGACTGCTGTTCTGAATGGATGCTGCCCTGAGTTGCATGTATTATGTGGAAGCACCATATCATACACATGTGGTCATCTATATTTCAGCGTTCATTGACTTGTAGCTGAACTTTTGCCATTTGGATGTCTTCAATTATTTGTAGTGACTGACCAAAATAATCTGATGTATATGTCTGGCTTTCATTCATAGATGGACTTTGTTGCCTGCAGCAACCCAATTATCCAAACAAAATATGTATGGCCATTCAAAAATTGGCTTTGACAGCAGGGAACAAAACATGTATGGCCATTCAAAAATTCGTTTTGTTGATTTCGTGTGCATCCTTAAAATGCCGCCGTGGCGTTAGCACGGGTACTATACTAGTGATCTCTAGTTCTCCACCCAAGGTGAGAGTAACGCATGTAACTCGACTTACTCAAAGCCCAAAACTGAAACAGGCTCACCTCATCACCTGGACTGGATTCCCGTGAAAAACCACCATCTCCCATGCCGTTCCCCGTGTCCGTCAATCAATCATCCCCATTTTTACAGACAGATAGAGCGTCGTACAATCCGTAATAGCTCAGAAGTTTAGTTACAAATGAAAAGAGTATCATGCTAACTCACAAATATTTAAAAGAGATTAACTTGATTAAAATATGATCTAATGATCAACTTTAGTGACTAAAAGGATATCTAAACCCAAAACTTAACTTACAATCAAAAGATCCGAAGAAAACTCTCACAGGAACGCTTAAGTACGGTCGTAACCCTAACACGTAAAGCTTGAAAACTCCTTTCTTCTTCTGGTATCTGTTGTGGTGGAAATATAGTAAGATTGAGTACAATCAACAGTACTCAGCAAGTCCCTATAGCAGAATACATTTATAGAGCTACTATCTATATGTAAGGTTAAACTAAAGAATGATTTTATGTTTCTTTTGCGTGAAGCCAAATTTTCAATATCATATCATAATTAGTTTTTAAACCTATGACTTAGCCACTTTGAATGAAATAAAATAAATATATAAAATATCCGTAAGCATTTGACTATGTGGGAGCAACTATCCTCACAGATATTTCATATGGTCGGTCCATGGACCTTAGTCCATGTCCCTTACCATATCATACCAACAACCATTTCATAAAAACTACATACTATAGTATTTCTACACTTTTCTCATGATTGGAGGCACGGCTATTCGAATAAATTAGAACACTCTGCAGAGGTGTACAACATTATGTCGGCCATTACATGTTTTTGTGGATGTGCGACTGAGTGATCATAACAAGACCATTACAATGTTTATCCCGATATTTTCTCCAGCACTAAAGTTATGGACCCTCGGCACTAAGGGACTCCGTCATTAGCTTATTGTGAGTGCACTCAGGGCAGAGACCTTTCAGGTCTCCTCGGGCAGTGACATTTATATGTTCACCCCTAAACATATCATTTTCCGTGCAATGACCCCGTAGGTTATCCCCAACTATCGTAGGAGACTATATCGTAACAAAGTAAATTAGTCAGTTAGGTCTGTCTCATACTAGACTTGTGCTTGTATGGTTGGATGTAGAAATGAACGCACACAGATTCGGTCCTTAATCGACTCAGGTGAGACAAACCAATAATCCTGACCTCGGGCAGTACCTGCACCGGTCTCAAACCAACCACTCGCCCGAGTCTCTACCATTTTATAAAATATTCCCTAATTCCTGTTGTAACCCACATTATCACTACCATAATCATGTTTCAAGTTTTAGTTGGTAATGTTTGTATCGTAATCACTATTATCTCTAAAGTATATATTAGCACAATCATGATCTAGCATTATTACCATTATGAGTATCCTATGGTAACAAGGTGAAGGTAATCTCAAATAAGGGATATATAAAAAAAGGTGTCAATTGAGTTATGTTGTTAGGCAATCTACATACAATAATGGCAAGCATGTATTTGTATTTAGAAGCAAAATATTGCATTTGAAAATTAGGTTCAACATGATCAATATAAGGACTTGCCACCTTTTTCTATATCTTCAGTCTTCTCTGTAGGCTACAGACTTACTTCAGTTGCTCATGTAGTTCTTCTGTTGACCAGCTTGTTGGATCCAAATTCTAGTGCGGAAAACGAAGGCAAATAAGTTTCTACTTTACAAAATGCAAACTGGGAACAAAAGCAACAAAATAATGAGAAAAGACATAAAAGGGAATGGGTTTGGGTGGTTAGAGTTTAAACAATACTTGGGTTAGCTGAACAAGGTTGGAATTAGGCTAGATAGGTTTGAGATGGTCAAAATGGCTATAAACATGTTAGGACGGATTTTTCGGATGAATAGTAATAGGCTAATATATAGTGAAGGATTGGTTTTGGAATAGTGTGAGTTTGGGTTTTATCAGAATTTGGTTTGGCGAAACAGAGGTCAGAAATGAATCCATGGGGTTGAAACGGTCAAAAAGAAGGTATTATTGAAAATTAGGGTTCCGGATGAACAGTGATTTTTCTACAGTGTGAACAGTGTTTGGGACGGCCTTAAAGAAACAGTGATGAACAGTGAAACCACGGCCTGACTCGGTCCAAAAATAAAAAGGCCAACTGGGTCGTTGGCCTTAGCCAACAAGTGCATGGCCACACCAGCCCAAGGCATGTGAACACGGCGTGACCCAATGTGCGACACGCATGTGGCCAACATCCGGCCACGCTGTGGCATTCTTCCTCTTTTGGCTCTTCTTCTCCAGCGGCAAAACAGGGGGACGGTGGCTCAGCCGAAGCAGCACCGGTGGAGCCCTCCGATGAATGAGAATAGCACGGACGGGTTTTGCTAAGTGAGAGGAGTCCATTTTAGGATTTGGTGGAGTTTGAGGGTTATGGTACATGGCTGGTAGCAAAGAAAGGTGCCACAAACTCTAACACAGCAAGTTGGCTTTACAGGGGTTCTTTGGAGAAACCAAGGGCATTTTAACCATCTACAAGGCAAGGAAAAGCGAATAGCGGTGGAAGATTTGGCTGGGGATGATCGGTTAAGGCTGTCCATGGGAGAGGCACCATGGCTGGTGGAGGCTCACGTGTGGGCAAGGTGGGGCTTAGAGACTAGTCCATTGAGGGTGGCTTCGGGTTCGAGTGGTCCAAGGGTGCTCCAGTGGCATGGAATTGAATTCTCATGGACGGGAGCGAAAGATTACTTGGAGAAACTTACCGACGCAGGGGAGGTTGCAATGGCGGTGTTGGGAGGGAGAGCTCAAGGGGGTCACTCGGGCGTGATATTGAGGTCTGCACGGGATCAAGGGAACGACCAATTAGGCTCTATGGCTTGGTGAAGGCGGTGGGAGCAATGGAGGGCGACGACGGCCTTGGCATGTGGACGATGCGATGGCTCCAGGCATGATCGACGAGGCAGACGCACAGGTAAGGTGGCGGAGAGGGTACCACGGCCCTAACGGCTTGCGTGAGCTGACAAGAGAGAGGTACAATAGGGAGGCATGTGTCGGCTGCAAGAGGCGAAGAAAAGCGGCGGCGATGGAAGTCCACACTACGCACGAGTCAAGACAGGTCAAGGATGGTATGGGGATGGCAGGGATGACGCAAGGAGCTAGAATGCATAGGGCGAGTTGGCAAAGTCGAAAGCTTGGTGTGAACGGCGAGAGGAAGGGCGGCGCAAAGGCCAGGTGGTCGGGCGACACTGGAGGAAGGTAGGGGAGGGAAGGAAGGCGCCGGCCGAAGGTGAAGGCGGTTTTGCCAAAAAGAGAAGGCGGGTTTTCAACTAGGGTTTCTAGAAATGGGAAGAATTCAAAATTCAAAGGATAAATGAAAAAGAAAATTTATTTGAATTTACAACAGGAATTAGGGAATGTTTTACAAAATGGTGAAGGCTCGGGCGAGTGGTTGGTTTAACACCGGTGCAGGTACTGCTTGAGGTTAGCATTGTTGGTTTGTCTCACTTGAGTCGATTAAGGACTGAATCTGTGTGCGCTCATTTCTACACCCAACCGTACAACTACAAGTCTGGTTTAGGACAGACCTGACTGACTAATTTGCTTTGTTACAATATAGTCTCCTACGACAGTTGGAGATGACCTGCGGCGTCATTGCCCGGAAAAAGGATATGTTTAAGGGTGAACCTATAGGTGTCACTACCCGGGGAGACCCGAAAGGTCTCTGCCCTAAGTGCACTCACAATAAGCTAATAACAGAGTCCCTTAGCGCTGAGGGACCATAACTCTAAAGCAGGAGAAAATACCGGAATAAACATTTTAAAGACCTTGTTATAATTACTTAGTCACACGTCGACGGAAACGTGAAATGGTCAACATTATGAGATAATCATATCTTGTGAATAAAGTTGTACACCTTTGCAGAGTGTTACAATCTATTCGAATAACCATACCCCCCCCCCCCCCGGTCATGGGCAAAGTGTGAAAATACCACAGTGTGTAGTTTTCATAAAATTATTGTTAGTATGATATGGTAAAGGACATGGACTAAGATTCATGGACCGAACATATGAAATATCTGTGACGGGAGTTATTCTCACATAATCAAATACTTATGGATATTTTACATATTTATTTTATTTCAGTTAAAGTGGTTAAGTCATATATTTGAAAAATAATTATGATATGATATTGAAAATATGGCTTCACGAAAAAGAAACATAAAACCATTTTTTGGTTTAACCTTATATATAGATGATAGCTCTATAAATGTATTCTGCTATAAAGACTTGCTGAGTACTATTGGTTGTACTCAATCTTGCTATATTTTCACCATAATAAATACCAGAAGAAAGGAGTTTTCAAGCTTTACGTGTTAGGGTTATGACCGTACTCAAGTGTTCCTATGAGGTTTTCTTAGGATCTTCTGATTGTAAGTTAAATTTTAGGTTTGGATATCCTTTTAATCGCTAAAGTTGACCATTAAATCATATTTTAATCAAATTAATTCTTTTTAAATATTTGTGAGTAAACATAATATCTTTTCTATCCATAACTAAACTCTTTAAGCTATTGTAAATTGCACAACGATCCTGTTCTAAAAAATGGACCGAAGCCACGTCCGCCGCCTCCACCGCACCAAGTTGTCAGACCGAACACCACCCAAAAACCAAGGAAACTCTATCTTTAGTAGCGATCACATGACGTCGACACCGACCCAATCAAAAAGGAAAACGAAAACGAAACTATATATGAGTTTATGAAAAAAATAAAGTAAAAACATGAAATTGAAAGGAAACACGGCGGACCTGAGACTGAAAGCCCAGCAGCTCAGCATGCAAGGCAACAATTTGGAGATACAATGGACCGACCTGCAAGCAAGAAGATGGATATCTGGATCAGCAACAGAGAAAAAAACCGAGAGGTGGACCCAACCCAACCAACCGGACGGCCTCGTCGCACCCGATTCCCTCCTCCCCGACTCCGAGCAACCTATAACCACGAGGCCGGCCGCGCGGACAGGCACGCAGCCCCAAACCAAACCACGCAATTCCTACAGACCAGAAAGAAAGGAAACGACGGCGCCTCGCGTTTTGCGTTTCTTCCTCGTGCGATCTGCTGCGGCGTGAGGAGAAGAGGAACGCAACCGGAGGAGGCGAGATGTGCTGCTGCCCGAGCAAGGCGTGCTGCATCTGCACGCTCATCCTGCTGGTGCTCGTCGCTGTCGGCCTCGTCTTCGGCTTCGGCATCTACACCCGCGGCTTCCACAAGCTCACCAGCAACAGCCACCTCCAGGAGCCCTACGCCGGCGGCTCCTTCCGCGCCTACCACCACCTCCCGCCGCCGCCGTACTAGGGCTCCCTGTTCATGTGAGATCTAAGTGCCTGGTGATTCATTTCCACCACACCATGGGGATGGAGTAGTAGTACTTACTGGATTATTATCTGTAAAAAAAGGAATCTTGGGATTTACTACATTTTGGTTGCAGTCAATCGATCGGCTTCCTGTTGTTTTGTTCCGTTCGTTTGGAGTTCTTGGAAACACCACCAATCGAGGCTACTATTTTGCCTGCGTGTTGATTTGTTAACGTGCGGCGCGGCGTCAATTTGGGCTAATTACTCGTTAATTTAGTACTATTCATCATTGCTGAATCGTGAGGTCGGGGCACATGGATGGTCGGAGTTGGTTTCGTGGCCGCGCCAACATTATGGGTTTGGCTTGGCACACGAGCTACGTGTCAGAACTGGAAATAGTTGGAGACTGAAGGAGCTGTCGAAGTCTGAAGAAAAACGGTTCGAAGCGTCCAGGCCAAATAGGATGGACGGCTGGGATGCAATCAGGCTCAATGGTGGGAGATCAACGTCCCTGATTACTCCTGGCAAAAGTTGGTTTAGTTATTGAGTGATCTCACTATGATTAATGCTTAATGTTCAGTCAATCAGATTGTAATTATAGTAATCGTGTCTTTGCCTTAATCCTGAGATTATGTACTGATACATATACTCTCTGCGGGGGAATGAAAGCATATACCGTCAAATGTTAAAACTACTGTAGCCCTAGCTCTTTAGTCCTTAGCTGTAGCGAGTATTCCTCTCTGTTCTTAGCGATTTCATCCACAGATGACCACTTTTCCACCTCGATTCGGATTTCCATCCCCGGGATGTGACAAAATGGTATCAGAGCTCATCGATCCTTGGCGGCAGACGCGACTGCAGCGGGGAAATCAGATCCTTGGCGTGAAGCGATTTGAGAGTGATTGGGTTGGGGAACGCGAGTTCTCTGTAAAATCCCTGGTTGCTCCGACGACGACGGACCGGCCCTATGCCTTTTTCGGCTATGGCGGCGGATTGGATCGGCGGAACTCGCGCTCGTTTCCTCGGTCTCAGCTGGCGGCGGACGGAATCGGGCTTGGTGAAGGTTCAGGACCCCAAATCCTGGTAAAATCCCTAATCCTTGACCGATCTGTGAAGACGACCAAATCCATGGCGAGAAACGAAGCGCAATCCATGGCGTCTGAGCTTACGGCGGCGAGGCGAAGGATGATGAAGTCCATGGTAAGGTACGAAGAGGATGCGACCGATCCCACAGCTATCTGGCGGATAGTACACTTGCGACCATCAGTTGAACCAAGAAAAATACCAGATCGGGTTCCACCGGCCGAATTGAAGAATGAGAAGACCAGAAGAACTGAAGATCTGAGGCAGATCAACCTTAGTAGCCCACAAGGAGTTCACTTGCTTGGTGCACACGAAGGTAATTCCTACTTCCCTTCTACTGGTTTTTCAGCAGTCGCAATGGGTTGGGAACAGGACCAATTACCGGATGTGTCTGTGAGAAGAATAGAGTGGGAGAACCTAAAGGATACTGACGAAGTATGTGTGAAAAATGATGCTCGGCTCGAGGATGGTACGGTTGCATCAAAGTCAGAAGGGGTTGAGTTTACAGTTAAAGAAGATCTTGATTGTGCTGTGCTGGAGGATTTTGGAATTCCATCCTGGCTGTTTGGACTTTCACTGCCTACTCCAGACCCTATCCAAGAACTAGCCTTAGTTAAGCAGTGGCCCCAGAGTCCTAAAGAGTATTTGAGTCAACCCCACTATCAGTACCAACCCAGACAATGGAATCCCAACTTTAGTAATGAAAGAGTTCACAATTTCTATAAGTCCCTGGAACCTTTAGATTGGAATCAGAAGAGTGAAACGAACCTTGCAGTGGTTAATAACCCTGATGAGGCCAAGTTTGATTTAGCTCAGTTGTATGAGGGAAAAAGAGCTGACAAAAGATTGATGTGTATTGGACTATTTTGGAAACTTCCACCTTGGCCTGATTTCTGTACAATGAATTGTGATCGTTTTGCCCAACAGAATGATTACAAAGTGTTGGGAAATTCTCACTCAGTGAATCAATACCATCACAGTGTCCTAGGTTACACTGACAAATTTGAAGAGTTGATAAAAATATGGCCAATGGTGAATGAGGATTACTATGTTCTTGTTGAGGGCCGGGAGATCAAATCCAATCTTAGCAAAGCAGCTGGGCTTGCTACTATGATTGCTGCCAAGAGATCAAACTTGGATAACTTTGATGAGTTTGTGAGGAATACCATTGTTCGGGCATTCAGTGTGAGGGCTTCTGCTTTGGGTATCTCTGCCCTTCTGCCATTTTTGAAGGCTGTATGTCAGAGTAAGAAGTCATGGCAGGCTCGGTATACTGGTATCAAGATGGTACATCAGATTGCTATTCTCATGAGCAAACAGATCCTGTTGTACACAGATCGTCAGCTTGAGGACAACCAGATGTTAAGTCAGTGCGATTTGAGGAATGGCCAGACACTTCTGGTGTTGGTTTGCCCGACAGACAAGCTGTGTAACTTTATCAATGTTAGAGGTGAAAGAATTATAAGTCGGGATGTCAAATGCTGCTGTACTGTTGCTGAATTCTTGAGGCCTGGTGTGGTAGTGAAACATTACAAGGAGGGTGCAGTAAGTTCTGTTTTCAAGTTTTCTTTTGGTGGAAAGCAGAGCTATACACACAAAAATGCCACTCACGATACTATTGTTAGAGAGCCTCACTTGTATGCTTTCTCAGTTAGGAACAGGGGACTGGAGGAACTTAAGCTGCAACTCGAGGTTTTCTTCTCTTGTGTGGTCCTAAGATTATTCCGGAGTCGATATGGAGCGAGTTATCAGCAGCATGTAGTTACTCTGGAGGCTATAGTGGATTTCTGCCGACAGAAAAAGTTTATGGCTGAGATATATGCGAAAATGGACTGTGATCTACAGTGCTCTAATGTTTTTGAAAACCCAGTTAACCTTCTATCTAAAAGTGCATTCCCTGTGAACAGTCCTTTATTCTCTTTGAATGTGCTTGCTTTGGATAGGTTGGTTGCTGTCATTATGGCAACATATGAAGATTCGCTCCTTAGTGATGTTCAAGTCTACCCTGAGAAGGGAACTGTTGCTTTCTCTGCTGATTTGCATGGCTGGGCTTTTACCCTCTCAAGCTTTGCTAAGATGTATGCGTCCAAGTTGCAGAGTGTTAGGCATATTATCAATATTGAGGATGAACCTGTCGAGGCTGACACACTAATGCACATGGAACACTTGACAACATTGTCTTTCAGTGAAGTTGAGGAGTTTGGCAAGACATCACATACAGGTGCCAGATTACCTTCAAGCACTGATACTGCAGTTATTATGTATACAAGCGGAAGCACTGGTCTACCCAAGGGAGTAATGATTACACATGGAGACGTGGTGGCTACAACTGCAGCAATCATGACAATTGTTCCAAAAATTGGCACAGGAGATGTTTATCTGGCGTACCATCCGTTGGCTCATGTCTTTGAACTAATGGCAGAGACTGTCATGTTAGCTTCTGGTGTTGCTATTGGATATGGTTTAACTTTGGATATGATTGATACATCAATTAAGATAAAGAAAGGGACAAAAGGAGATGTTTCTGTACTGAAGCCAACTCTTATGATTTCAGTTCCTGCAATTTTGGATCGAATCAAAGATGCAGTGTTCAAGAAGGTTGGTGATAACTTCTTTGAATCAGTCTCAAAGAAATGGACCACCAAGAACACTGGATCTGCTACTTGTAAGAGAGGTTTTGTTCAAGTTTACTATGAGCCAATTAAGCAAATCATCAAGACTTGCAGGAATGATCAGAAGAATAAGTTGTGGCCAATGTCGCAGAAGCTTGGTGTGACCCTGAAGATTGATGAGAAGGAGCTAATGGGTAAGGCTCTCAAAAAGAGTGTCCTGCAAACTAGGCTGCCAGCCAGTAATGCTCTGCTTGAGATGATGATTCTCCACCTTCATTTTCCATCGAAAGCACAGAAATATCGTGTGGAGAACTTGTATGAGGAACCCCTTGTTGATATTTATGCAACTGCGATTAAACACTGGGATCCGGGAGGTTATCTCATGTTGGATGTTCCAAGGATGATTCCAGCATCTGACAAGGGGAGATTTTATGCTTTTGGTTGTGTCTTCTCAGAGAAGTTTGCAATTGGCATGAAGGGTTGTATCATGGGTTCTAATTATGTCCCTGGTATTGTGTTTTCTCAGAAGGAGGATATGTATGAGAAGAGTGTACAACGCACCGTTATCTGGATGAGTGAACCAGAAGAGGTCACCGAGGAAGAGTGTGCTGCATTCTATACAAGCTCAACAAATGACTGGGAGGAGCATTTTGCTGTCAAGCACTTATCTGTGGAGAGTCAGCTTGAGTCCAAGGCTATTCAAAAGGAACTTTTCCAGAGTTTTATTCTAAGATTATCAGATCCTGGTTCCCTAAACTTTACTCCCAGACCATCAAAACCTGATTCTCTTATATTGAACATTTCTATGATGACTTCATCATCTGACAAGGGCAGATTCCTTGCCTTTGGTCGTGTCTTCTCAAGGGTGGTTGCTGTTCAATGCCAAGTGGCCTATGATCTTCCCCAGTTTGTTGATGGTTTGAAGCAGCACCTGGCAAAGTTTAATTCTACGGTTCTTAGCACCCTGGGAAAATCTGGTGAGCATATTACTGC
Organism: Dendrocalamus latiflorus; assembly: GCA_017311315.1. NCBI lineage: Eukaryota > Viridiplantae > Streptophyta > Magnoliopsida > Poales > Poaceae > Dendrocalamus > Dendrocalamus latiflorus. The sequence goes on from CM029626.1 coordinate 9,868,102, forward strand.
TGAAGCTGGAGATCTTCACCTTGAAAATTGCTTGAAGGATTTGCTGAAGATGCTTCATGGGATTTCACGAAAGGCACATTCCCTGCATCCTATTCGCATACCCTTTGCTATTGGTTTCCAGATTTCCATACTTGAGGACAAGTATGTTTTTGAGGGGGAGGTAATGTCAGAACTGGAAATAGTTGGAGACTGAAGGAGCTGTCGAAGTCTGAAGAAAAACGGTTCGAAGCGTCCAGGCCAAATAGGATGGACGGCTGAGATGCAATCAGGCTCAATGGTGGGAGATCAACGTCCCTGATTACTCCTGGCAAAAGTAGGTTTAGTTATTGAGTGATCTCACTATGATTAATGCTTAATGTTCAGTCAATCAGATTGTAATTATAGTAATCGTGTCTTTGCCTTAATCCTGAGATTATGTACTGATACATATACTCTCTGCGGGGGAATGAAAGCATATACCGTCAAATGTTAAAACTACTGTAGCCCTAGCTCTTTAGTCCTTAGCTGTAGCGAGTATTCCTCTCTGTTCTTAGCGATTTCATCCACAGATGACCACTTTTCCACCTCGATTCGGATTTCCATCCCCAGGATGTGACACTACGCTACTCAAGAGTCCCGGGCAGACGCACCATTGGAGTGAGGTCGGGCGACCGTCCGACCTAAGTCGCCGTGAAAACCCCCCCACCTACCGCCTAGGTAGGTCCTAGGTGGCCATTATGAAAGCACACGAGGAAAGTTGGAGGAGCGTCGGGAAGAAGACAAGCTGCTGTCTTGCATCCCATAGATATTGACCATCTTTTAAGGTTTTGTTTTAAATGGTTTCGATTTCTGATTTTTTTAGTTTTTAGTTTATTTAAATTATAAGCTATTTAGAAAGAATTAACTTTTAATTATGATTTTATTTTTATTTTTTCATTGTTCGTAGAGATATAACAATGTTCTCATTTTTTTATATTTTAATTAAATTATTTAGAAAAAACTAACAGTCGCTATGGTTTGACTTTAAGACAAAGGTTGCAGCCGTAACCCGAAGCTTTCAATCGGTTAAGGCCCTCCTCGGTTGGGCTGAAAAGCTGTGGTTTATGGCTGGAATTGCACTGTAGCGGCTGAAATTTTACTGTAGCTGAAAGTGGCTTATTTGACGTAATTAAATCTAAAAAAATTAAAAATAGAAAAAATATGCTAGCTCACCACGGACAACACAAACGAATACGGGAAAAAAGAACGGGCAAAAAAACTCAAAAAAGCCAAAAAAATCAGAAAAAGACGAAATTTATGAATAGTGAAAAATAAGCCAGAGACCAGAAGTTGAAGCTGAAATGAGTAGGACCTAAAACGATCCTTAATTTTGTATTCATGAGAAAGTAAAGGCTTACAACCTACCTAAAATCTAAACAACCCTAAGTCATATAGATTACAGAAATAAAGGCTTACAACCTATCTAAAATCTAAAGAACCCTAAGTCATGCAGATTACAGAGCACTTTCTAAGGTCTTGTGTCTAATTATTTATCATGCAGCGGCGGCGTAGACGTGCTCAGCGGGTTTGTCTCAATCTACAAGGCTAGCACTCAATCCTGTATATTTCAACTTAGGTCAATTCGATGTAGTTTTGCTACTTAATCAGTTATCTTTCCCTTGATCTCACTATTATTCCCTGGCAATATGGTATTAGGTACCATTGGTTGGTCAAGCAAAGCATTCTATTTGTTCTTTTTTTTCTTGAGCAACCAAAATACCAAACACTTATACGTATGATTCATGATTGATATGTTTACATACAATTGCTGCATTTTCTATAAATTATGTAACATTTATAATTTTTTTCAAGAAAAAATTTGTAACATCTATCGAATTTGTATATAGAGATCAAATGGTAAATAAGGTCGGTACATAAATATTTAGGAATTTTGCCCAATCCTACTATATATTGTAGGTTTTTATTGTTTTTAATATACTACTAGAGTGATTAATAGCTTGAAGAGTATGTATTTATGTTGTTACTAGTTACCTGCTCATGTGTTGCAACGAAATTTATGAATATTTATAAAATAATGCTATAGAAAAGAGCTACTGTGATCAGTTGAAATGTAGAGAGTAATGAGAAATTGACAATAAGGTGGTTAGAAGAGAAGTAATATACAACCACCAACTCGTTCTTTTATAATAGTAATGATTATGTATTATAGGCTTGTCATATCTTACATTTTTTCGTAATCCGCCATTGTCAAGAGTTAATAAGCGCTTTCCAGAAAGGTGGGGAGTGACGTTTACGCTAATCCATCCATGCGTTTTGTGTACGATACTTACTAATGATCAGTCAAATCGGTAGTCCACCAAAGGGTGGTTTTGTTGCCTTGCACGTTCGACTTTGCGAGTTGCAAAGTTGCAACGGCCCCGTTATCCTGCTACTGCTAGTTAATGTTTTTACTAACCGGCGAGTAAACCCTGGAGACGGTAATCGTCCGGCAAAAGCGTTCTGATAAAGAAAAACGACGTGGTAATTGTTCGCGTAAGAGTCGTCGATTGCCATGGGCTGGACGACGAAGAACGACGTGGGAGCTGAAGGTGGTGCTGGGGGGTCGGACCCGTCGATTTCTACAAGACATCAAATCCCTTCAGGATGGGGATCTGGACGTGGTATGTATTGCCTAATTGCCAGGACGAGACTTAAGAGCATGTCCAATGCAGGCGTTTAGAGAGATGTTTAAAATAAAAAACTGATTTTTCTTGCCACATAGGGTAGATAAGGTGCTTATTTTGAAGCATCGATGCTTAAATAAGCATCGGTGCTTAGTAGGTGCTTATGTGTATAACTATATCTATTAATAGATAATATAGCATCTAAGCACCTATGGAAGAGATGTTTGCATTGGAGGAAATAACTTTTATATGGATGCTTGATGATGTGGCTATATTCTCTCTCTTTAAGCACTCATATATAAGCATCTTGCATTGTACATGCTCTAACAAGGATTAAATAATTTATTAAATGTAGTTTTAATATTCAATTAAAGCCTTAAGATCCATGTGATCGTAAGCTTTCAAAAGTAATTATCCAAGTACTCCTTGTTGAAGATCTACTGTATATTTTACCCAACCAACAAATTACTCAGAGATTCTATAAACTAGTATAAGGGCTTATCTCTAGGTATTTGCTCCCATGAGGCAAATAAAGCATGTGATTTATTAGCTCCAACAGCACAACGATTCGACCCTGCATCTCTAACAGCTATTGCCATATAGTTGTCTCTACGGTCTCTCTGACAACAACTACTTTTCGAGTAGATGGGGCGGCATATCTAGGGCTGTAAAAAAAGCTCGAGGCTCGTGAACGGTTCGAGTTTGGCTCGCTGTAGATTCGATTCGAGCTCGGCTCGAGCTTATAACGAATCGAGCTCGAGCTTCATGGTAAACTCGCGAGCCTGGTCGAGCCGAGCTCGAATAACTCGGACAAGCTCGGACCCAGTCCCCAGTCCCCTCGAGACCTCGAGTTACTCCATCTGTCCGACCTTCCCGCAGTCCCGCCCTCCCCTGATCCCGACCCCACTCCCCAGTCCCCACTCTCCCACAGTCCCTACTCCCTCGGTGAACTCGGTCCCTCCGCAAGACCGCAGTTCCCAAATGGCCAGATCCAGATCTGAGGAGATTCCGTCTCTCTGGCTCTCCCCACTCTCGCGAGGCGACGCAGCGAAACCCTAGCCCTAATCCTCCCCCGACGGCCCGATCCCGAGCCCCCGACGCCGGCGGCGGCCGGCAGTCACCCGAGAGGCCGAGATCCCCAGTTCCCTACTCCCTCCCCAGTCCCCAGGACCCCAGATCTGAGTCTCTCTCGCCGCCGCCGGCCACCCCAGAACCCAGATCCCCACTCCCCAGTTCCGTACTCGGCTACTCCCTCCCAGATCTGAGTCTCGCCCTCGCCCTCGGCCCCCGACGCCCTCGACGCCCTCGGCCCTGAGCCCCCGATGCCGCCGACGCCCTCGGCCCCGAGCCCCCGACGCCGCCGACGCCCTCGGCCCCGAGCCCCCGACGCCCTCGGCCCCAAGCCCCCGACGCCGCCGACGCTCTCGACCCCGAGCCCTCGACGCCGCCGACGCCCTCAGCCCCGAGCCCCCGACGCCCTCGTCCTCGTCCTCGGCTCCCCATCGCCACACCGACATCAAGTCCCACCACAGAGGGTCAGAGGCACAGACAGTGAGACAAAGTATGAACGATGCTCATGACCTCTCCCTTTTTTTGTTGTTGCGATTTGTGTTGATTTAGTATGATAGAATATGAACGATGCTCATGCGATTTGCGTCCAATATTGTGTTGATTTAGTATGACAGAGTATGAACGATGCTCATGCGATTTGCGTCCAATATTGTGTTGATTTGCACAGACAGACAGAGTATAAATCATGCTTGTGTTGATTTGAGTGCTGTTGTTGCTGCTACAAATATTGTTGCTGCTGTTGTTAATAATTTGAGTGTTAAAACAAATATTGCTGCTGGCTGTTCAATCTGAGTGCTTCAATCTGCTTGCTCTGTCCAACCGAGCCTACACGAGCTTCTTCGAGCCGAGCTCGAGCTTCGTTCGAGCCGAACTCGAGCCCACCTCAAAGCTTGATTGTTTCTGTAGGCTCGCTCGAGCTCGAGCCTGACAGACTGAGCTCGCTCGAGCTTGGCCCGTTTACAGCCCTAGGCGTATCTTCATGTGGATAATTGACACCCCTTCAACGCTATTTAAAGGTTGATGCGAAAAGACATAAACAAGTCTAGCGGGCACAATGAGAACTCAGACAAATCGAATCACAAGTCCAACAACTCCAACAATCAAGATCTTTCGATCAGTGAGAAGATAATAGAGATTAGGGCTAGTCACGTCCCCTGTAATCTCTTAGCGAGAACATATTGTCACCAGTTCATAGCAATAAAGATCATACCCATTCTTTTGCTGAATTATTCCAATGAATCCAGTCTCCTTTCTCACATTTTTGTAAGATCAGCGACAAGACTCTTCTTTTTTTGCACAAGTTTGTATGAAGATGTCTATGTCTATCCGATGATCAATGTATTGTATTTTCTTCTTATCAAGAGAATGAACATTATTCCCTTCGGATGTTCTATTCCTTGCAAACCTACTGACGTGGCAAGAAAAATAGTTTTCTTATGATAAGCATCTCTGTAAGTACTTGTATTGATAGTGCCCATGAAGTGGGGGAGAGTAGTGTAGGTGTGCAAGTGGAAGTTGAGGATGGTGGTGCAGATGCAGTTGTGGCATTAGACAGGCATGCTGATCTCAACAGGCAAGCGAATGAATGGGAGGACATTGAATTCATAGTCTATGACTTGGAGCAAGAAGATCGGAGGACCAAGGCCAAAGAACAATCATTGGCAGGGGACGAGAAGGATGATGACTGTTCAAATGATGACAATGTTCCTGATGCGTTGGTGCCTAATGCTTAGAATAGACATAACTTGAGGGGCTTGGTTATGAGCGATGGCCACAATTCCAGTTGGAGTATGGGCAAAATGTGGTTCATGAGTCAGTTTTGCATGATGTTGTTAAATTGTGGGTGATGTCAATGCAGAGACAGTTTACGGTTGTCAAATCAAACAAAGAGCAGTATGCTGTGAAGTGTGAAAAATATGGGTGTCCTTAGTGTGTTCACGCCTACAAACCAAAGTATGAAATGCATTGGATTGTGTCGAAGGTGGAGGACCTCTCGTGTGTTCTAAATAACGTACTGCCAAAGTACCGCAACCTCACTTCTTCTTTCATTACAAATGTCATATACAGGGAGATTATGGAGAAGAGAGACATGGAAGTGTAACACATCATGTTGGCGATTGAAGCAGATATACAAGTACAAGATCAACTATACGAAGGCATGAAGGGCAAAGTAGAAGAAAATGGAGAGAAGATTTGACACGTTTAAGTTTGCTTACGATAATCTCCCTTGACTACTTGATGTGCTAATGGACAAAAACCCTGAAACATACACTGTTGTGAAGGATAAGGTTTCGAAAAAACCAGAGGGGTACATGGTAATGCAACGAGCTTTCCTTGCATTTGGATTTAATCTGTTCACCCTGTCGACATGGTAAAATGGTCGCATCATCTCATTCTTCACTCACTCTTGTCATGACCGACTCCCCTGGTCAATTGTTGCATACGGATACAGTAGGTCCTGCTAGGCTTTAGTAGGCTGAAGGTAAATGGTATGTTCTTGTTATAGTCGATGATTTTTCAATATACTCCTGGGTGTATTTCATGACCTTTAAGGACGAATCCTTTGGTTACTTTCGAGACCTGGCCCTTAAACTTACTAATGAACTACCAGGAGCACTTAGAGCAATTAGAAGTGATAATGGAACTAAATTAAAGAACATTTCATTTACTTCCTTTTGTATGAAAAAAGGGTTTAGACCATCAGTTTTCATCAGCTTGAGTGTCTCAACAGAACGGTGTAGTCAAACGCAAGAATAGAACCTTAGTAGAAATGGCTAGAACTATGTTAGATGAACATGCAACTCCTAGGAAGTATTGGACAGAAGCTATTTTTGACTGCCTGCTAGATTGCTAATAGAGTTTTCATGCGAGCGAGACTGCTTAAAACTTCCTATGAGCTTAGGTTTGGTCGTTCTCCCAGTGTTTCTCATTTAAGGGTTTTTGGATGTTGAAGCTTCATACTTAAACATGGAAATCTTGATAAATTTAAATCTAGATCATCAGATGATATCTTTTTTGGTTATGCAGTTCACACTCGAAACTATCGTGTACTCAACTTAGAGACAAACAAAATTGTTGAGACCTACGATATCACCTTTGATGAGGCTAATCCTGGTACTAAATCTGACAATGCAGGTATACAATCTTTGATGAACTTGAAGACATTTTCTATGACTCTGACGACAACAACAGAGAGTTCCCGAGCCACTCTATGACACCTACGACCACTCCCATGACCATTCCATCAGAGATGACACCTACGAACACTCCCACAACCATTGCGTCAGAGGTGACACCTACGACCACTCATGAGATAGAGACCGCTACTACCACTATGTCCTCACCGATTGCATCTACGACCACTCCTGCGACCACTTCTCAGTACCTCTACGTATTCAATGGAGACATCCTCCAAAATAAGTGATCGGTGAGTTAAACGAGAGAGTTCTGCGAAACAGGTATAATTCCAATGCCTCTTATGCTTATTCTATTTTTGTCTCCTCTTTTGAACCCTAAAATGTAAGTCACGCTTTATCTGATGAGTCTTAAATTAATGCCATACTGAGAAATTAGAGAACTTTGAACTTAATTAAGTTTGGACTTTGGTTTCACTCCGTCATGGTCATAATATTATTGAAAACAAAGTGAGAATAGTGTTGTTGTTTGAAATAAAGCTAGACTTCTAGCTCAAGGATTCACCCAAGTAGAAGTTCTTACTTTGCTGAAATATTTGCTCTTGTTGCTCGATTAGAAGCCATTAGAATTTTGTCAGTATTTGTTGTATCAAAAGGCTTTAGACTATATCAAATAGATATGAAAAGTGTTTTTCTTAATGGCTATATTGAGGAGAAAGTGAAATGGCTTTAGACTATATCTCGCTTTAGGGCTTGTATAAGTGCAGTCCATGGGTTTGGCCCAGGAAGTGAAGTCCAGTTGGACTTTAGGAGGTCCGGTCTAATAATTGGTATAAGAACCTAGGCACCTAACATCTCTCTGGTTGCAAAATTGCACCAATGTGTGAGTGAAAGAAGGGGAAGAATGTTAGATTTAGTTCCATATTGATTGTGGGAAAAAAATACATAACTTATTAAGTGTAAGAAAGATTCCTTTTATTGGACTAATCATTTAGAAAGATTTCTTCTATTGGACTAATCTTTTGAATCTTTTAGAAAGATTCTTCTATTGGACTAATCTTTTGAATCTTTTAGAGGAGAAAATATGATACCACTTATAAACTTATTGTTTTACGGTTTGTACAAGTGTAGTCCGTAGGCTTAGACGCTCAACCTATGTGGAGCTATGGCCCAAAAAGTGAAACTCGGTGAGACTCTAAAGAGTCTGACCTGACATCCAGCACAAAAAAACAAAAACAAATAAACATAGACTCTCACCAAGCCACAATAGCCCTTAGAAGCACCTTTTTTTTATAAGACTTGAACTGGCACAGTACACCATTGTTTACCAAGCCAGAAAAGCCAACCTCTTTGGTCAGGTAATTCATCCTTGCTCATCACCCCCCAAAAAAAAAAAGCTAACAAAACTCATCAAGCGATGGACAGAGTCTTCTTCTTCTTCCTATCGATGACTCTCACCACAACCGGGCTCCCCACGCGGTGCCTCCCGGCGCCGTCCGACCAGACCAGCCGTCCGAACACGTACTCCCGCGGCAAGAACCCCGCCTTGGCCCTGAACGTGACGGCGAACTCCCTCTCCTCCCCCGAGGCGGAGAACTCGAGCCGTCGCGGCCGCACGGACACCGAAACGCCGGGCGGCTCGGCGACCCTCACGTTGTACGCGGCCGGCGCGGCGCCAACGTTCCTCAACCTCCTCGTGACGGTGTGCTGCTCGCCGGACGGCGACAGGTGCGGCACCGCGATGGACGGGTAGTTGAGGTCCTCCAGCTTGGGGGGCCTCGTCGGGCAGGCGTACGGTGCCTTCTGGTCGTCGCCGTCCGGCTGCCCGCTCATGAATGTGGCGATCATCGACGAGTTGTAGCCCAGCGCACAGAGGAAGTCGAGGTAGTCGGTGTCGTTCATGTCGTAGACGAGGCCCGGGTCTGCGGCGCGGTTGGGCTGCACATGGCCGGCGCCGTAGCTGAACGGCGTCGCCCGGAGGAACGACGAGTTGCTCATCGGCTTCCTCATGTTGTCCTGCACCCTCGCTGCAAATTAAGATCGAACAACGTCTTCAGTGAACAAGATACGAGCTAATAGTTGGCAACGTGAGGTGTGTACGCTTTGGACTACCAGTTGTCATGATGGCCGACTTGATTGCCGCGGGGCTCCAGTCGGGGTGGAGGGCCTTGAGGAGACCGGCGATGCCGGCGACGTGCGGGCACGACATGGAGGTGCCCGACTCGGAGTTGAAGAGGACGCGGCGGTTGTCGAAGGCGAGGCCGGTCGGGCCCGCCAGGCCGGTGAACGCCGCCAGGATGCTGACACCCGGCGCAGTGATGTCAGGCTGCAAATGGGCGTAGATACAGTTATGGGTTAGGATGCTTGGAAGTTGGAACTGGAGTTTGCATTGGTTGATCGATCGATCAAACTTGAGGCAAGATCTGGACACTGGGTAATGGAGAATGTTTGGACCTTGAGGATCTGAGGAGTGACGGTGTTGGGGCCCTGGGAGGAGAAGGCGGCCATGAACGGCGCCGGCTTCGTGTCCAGCGCGGTGTTTGGGGCGGTGATGTAGCCTGATGCTGACCTGCGCAAGAATATCGAACTGGTCTTAGATGACAATAGAAACCGTAAGCAAAATAGGAGAAAACACATTAGCTGGAGCAATCATCAAGAATACACCCCGAATCAAAATTTACCAATTAGGACTGCTGAAAATAAGTTAAGCGAAAGAAAATTATGGATGAAAGAATTAAGCAAGTACTCATTGACTTAGAAAGAAAAAAAGATAAAAAACTACATGGCCCATGCAGGTCTCGAACCTGCGACCTTCGCGTTATTAGCACGACGCTCTAACCAACTGAGCTAATAGGCCAGTTGGATAACATCTCAACATTAACTATGAAATCTTAGAGGCCTACCTGGTTGAATTCATGTAGGCGAACAGTGCGACTCCATCAGAATACGTGATGTGCGTGGCCGGGAGCACGTGAGCATCGGCAATCATCTCGTTTCCGGTGGCCTCATCGTTCGCCAGCACCATGCCAACCCCGCCGGCCCGGCGAACCGCCTCGCCTTTCTCCACTCGCGCGTTCTTCCCACGCATGCACACGACGATCTTCCCCTCCACTTTCGCCTTGTCCAGTGACCCCTCAATGCACAATGTCCTGCAGAATCAGTCATTGAAAAAACTTTACATGGCAGCAAAAAGAAGATTATAGTTTCAGGTTTGGCAAACATTGCAAGTTTCAGCTCAAATGCTTGTTCTTACGCTTTCGCAACTGTTGCATTGGATGCCTTGGCTTCTCCAGAACTGATCAGCGGGTAATGCTTGTCGTCAGGAAGGCGCACCGGCGAGAGACTTTGCCCCTGTGAAAATTAAAATGTTGCGTTACGTCAGAAAAAGTTTGACATAGCAGAAGCATTGGAAGATAATTCGAGCTATTTGTTACTGACTTTGATCCGCTTCTTGTTGTCAAGCACGAGGTACGCCGGGAACTCCCTGTCCATGGTGCTCGCGCCGACGGTCATGAGCCACGGCGCGGTGTTGGACACAGTGCCGGCGCCCGGCCCGGAGTTCCCAGCCGAGCAAATCACGGTGACGCCGTTCTTGACCGCGTGGAACGACCCGATGGCCACGCCGTCCCTGAAGTACTCCGCGGGCGAGCCGCCGAGGGACACCGAAAGGACGTGCACCCCGTCGTGGATGGCCGCGTCGAACGCCGCGATGATGTCGGCGTCGAAGCACTCGCTGCCGTTCACCGGGCGCCAGCACACCTTGTACGCCGCGACGTGCGCCGTCGGCGCTCCGCCCTTCGCCGTGCCGTTGCCGTACCCGAAGAGGTTCGCGCCCGGCACGAACCGGCCGGCCGCCGTCGAGAGCGTGTGCGTGCCGTGGCCATCGGTGTCCCGCGTGCTGGCCGGGTTTGCCTGGCCGACGGTCGCCAGGTAGCCCTTGTTGAAGTACTGTGCACCGATCAGTTTCCTGCAGTGTATACAGTGACATCAACTGCCTTAACACTCAACTCTGCATCTTCATCAGAATGAACAGCACAAAACTGAATTAGCCAGCACAGTAACAATGCTAATTGCCAAACACTTCAGCTAGTGCTCTAGTCAATGTTCCAGGAGAATCTTGCTTGAGAAAGCAAAAGATTTGAGAGGGGAGCAATGTGATAACTGATAAGAATGGTCCATGCAGACAAGCTGTGCTCTGAGCATTCTCTGTTGAGTGCATTTCTTCAGGTTGTGACAGTGGCTGCGCAGTGCTGCATTGTAGATTGTCTGGCTGCACCACATGTTCATAAAACACATGATGCTTGTGCAGTAGCCATGGACCCCATGCATCCAGCTCTGCCCATGTGTACCAAGGCCAAGCTTGTGCATGGATTAACGCATCTTCTTGGATCTTTTTTTCTGAAGAAATGCTGTGGTGTGTAGCCGCTAGCAGCTTGTCGATACCCTGGGTTGTATACATGGGGGAGACAGGTTGGTTTGGCACGTACTACTACTACCAAGCACGGTCCCCGAGGAGGAGGCTGGGGTGGGGGATCATGTAATCATGGGAAAGCGCACGACAAAGGGTCGGAAACGGATTTGGGGGGGGGGGGGGGGGGGGTTGGGGGGGGGGGGGGTTTGGGTTCTAATCTTTGCAGAATTATGGCAGCAATCTGTGGCGCCAAGAGCAAAAGGCGCCGTGTCGTTTTGTTATCGATGAGGATGACCAGCTCTGCCCCTCACATGATTCACAGCGTAGACTGGGCGACGGGTAGATAGATTATGCACAGCAGAAAGGAGAGGGGTGTTCATAGCTTTTTGTTGGTCATATTCATTTCCATTTCGCACCTTGTTCATGTTGATATTTTGAACTAGCATCGTGGTACTATAAGTACAAGCTTAGTAGGTAGCTACTTCTTTAGCATCACTCTAAAATATAGGCCTTTGGTTTTTTTTAAAAAAAAAAGGCCTTCGTTCAACAGAGAGAGGCTGAAGTAGATGTGGTTTGATCAAGGGCATGTCAGATTGTAAGTTAATAGTTTTTTAGGCAATCAGTTGAGTATATCCAAATAGCCCTAAACACTTGGATGCGTATCCTCTGCTAAACTAATCCAGGTTAGACCAGTAATTGAGCCAATTTACAGAACAAATCCAGGTTAGACCAGACATGTCTCTGGAACCGAAGACGGCTGTGTAACCTCTTGTTGCTAAAGAAAACTACAGTCGTTGGGAACAGTGCAGTTTAGTTTACGCAATGCAATGCTGCACAAGAACATGACTACAGGAGTCAAGCAGAGGCACATTGGCAAATGATTAAACTAAACAGATCAACACAGACAAAACCCCATAACAATGCAATGCGATGCTTGCTTGGCTTTAACTCCAAGAGAGATGATCAGATGAAGGCACATAGGTTAAACTGCACCGTGCAGTGCTCCACACGAGAGAGAGAGAGAGAGAGAGAGAGAGAGAGGGTGAAGCCATGGAGGGGTGCAAGGAAAGGCAAGGAGCCAGAGAGACAGACCTGTTGCAACGAACCTGCGCGTCAGAGGACTGGTCCTGGCAGATTCCCCGCCACCGCGCGGGCGCGGGGCCCATGCCGTCGTCGCTGAAGCTGCCGGCCTCCGGCCACACCCCTGCACGCACGCACGCACGCGCCCCCGCGGCGCGCAGCGCAAACAATCCTTGTTTAGTAAATCACATGCGGATATGCAATGCATGGCCCCGCGAATACTATAGTCGCCCGCGCGCAGGCCGGGGATGATGAGGAGGGATTTGAACCTACTCTACATTCGGGGATTCCCTGTCGCCGCCGTGCCTGTGACCCCACGTACGGGCCGCGCAGGCGCAGCAGCAGGCGTAGAAAAGAGCACTTTCGATGGTTTCAACACCACTCTCTGTTGCGGTTTACAGCTAGCTCACCTCATTGGTAACCAAACCAAATATTGGTAGCGAAAATTAGCTATTGTTTAGTTTGCTCTTAAAATTTAGTAACATTCATGAAAATTTAATGATACCAATGAAATACAATGTCACATGTGGGAATCCGAAGGAAATCACTCACTAAAATTTTGGTAATGCTAAATTTTGGCTTAGGTATAGCCCAAACGTCATTTTTTTTCTTAGTTATAGCCCAAACGTCATTTTTTTGGCCAATCTTTGGCTTTGTCTAGGTTTTAGCTACCAAAATTTTGACTTGTCTCACATTGGCCATCATCCAAACAACCCATATGTATATGTGCTAGAAATGAAATAAGCTTTCCGTATTTTGTTGATGAATCATTGTATATACCTTGTACTAGTCTATTTTAGCCAAATGACAGTTCTCTGCAAAACGTCATGTCTATACCTAGTAGCATAGTACTACTAGTAGCTTGAATTGCATGGTTCCAAGTCCCAACAGCCATAAAAACCGACGGCGCCACTCTCGACTCAAGGCAGGCAGCGACCGTTTCCACGGGAGAGTAAGGAACAATTAACCCTATACGCTGCACTTCGCCATTAAGACTGCGAGCCAAAACGTTTACGCCTGGACAGATTCTAACGGCAGCTGCTGCTCCTGCGCTCTCTGCATGCACACTGCATACATGCCTCACAAGCCAACAGAAGCATCAGCTGCCTCCTCCAGCCTTACACTACACGGGTTCATGAGCCAGCAGAATTTTGGACCGGTATTTTGGTCTGATCATCGCGTGCTCGGTATTTGGTATTCTACTGAAATAATCCCTGTGTCTGAATGTCTGATTGTCTTATGATTTATGAGCAGGGTTAAGGTAGATTGAACGATTGATTCCAAGTTCTAAGAGAAGAAGAAATGACTGATTCTAACTCGGGTCTGTGACAGGCGTAGTAATTGGTGGTAATGGTAACTGCTGAAACAGTGTAGAGATCATGTGAAAGTGAATGTACCAGTGTCTAGATTGCCAATGATGATGCCTTCGCCAAATCTTGCTTTGGCCCAGATGGAATTGGCCTTTACGCGGCCATCTTTCTCCATCCCGAGAAACTCCCATGAACGGGTCGTGTGCAACCTATGGCCTCTGTTTGGGAAAACCGAGATGACGCTCGGATGCTCTGTGCAGAAGCCAAACAAATCATCAAAACGAATCCTACATAAATCAAAATGAATATAAAAGGACGCTGATACAAGGAAAGAGCAAAGAACAAGCATACTTGAGATCTCCATTGCGTCTTGTTCCTCCAGTGTGGCAGCGAAGCCATTGATGTACTTTGTGTACGAGTAAAAGATTGCATCTTTCGCCTTCTCCTCACTGCGCTCACACAATCAATCCGAAAGCCTTACTTGCATTTGCAGCAGATGCGTCAACAAAAGCAAGCAGATTGATCAGCACGATGCCGTTACCTTCGCAGGACAGAGCCCAAGAACTCGTAGTGCGAGTTCTTGGCGCGTTCTTGGTTATAAGCCAAGGCGGCTCCCTCCCTGCCATGCGAGTGGCCTCCAAGGTAGACAACATACGACTGCAAGAATCAAGAAAACAACTTTTCTATGAGAAAAAACAAGAAGATAATCAAACGAAGAAAAAGGATCAAGAACCACCATCCTATTAACCTTTTTCTCAGCAGAGGCCGCTTGCTGCAGGAGCACAAGGCAAGCGATGATCAGCAGGACTGGAGCAAGAAGAGCAGGGGGGTTCTTCAGAGAGGAACACATGTTACACATCTCCTCTGGATGCTTTTGTGGACCAGCGGTCAACTGTTAGAGGAGACTGGAATGGATTGGGACTTAAGACTGCGTTGTGAATGTGCTTGGGCACTGTTGGTTTTTTATAGGCACAAAGACGGCATGGGGTGTGTCCTGTCCTCTCCTCTCCCCTAACAGAAAGTGGTGGGGGCTTTCTGTTTCCCAAAAGCGCCTTTTGGTGAGAAAAAAAGAAGCGTCGTTTCAGTTATTTCCCCACCCCTCGGCATACGCTAAAAACCTTTTGGGGTCTTCAACTGAAGATATCATGATGTCCTTTGATTCATGAAAGAAATGCGAATCCTGCAAACCCATTGCAAAGTGGATATTTATTTCTGTAACACCATCCACCTGCAGTAACCTGTTGCGTTTCTTTTAGAGTTTTTTTTAGCAAGAGCATGTCTTCGAGGTTCATACCACGAATTTGTGGGTAGAGATGGTAACGGGTATAAACCCGCTGGGTTTTGCTATCCCAAATCCGTGCCTATGAAAGTTGGACGTGCCCGCTAAAACACCCATACCCGTGACGGGTGCAAATTTTTGCCCAGACCCATGCCCACTGGGTTAACGGGTACCCATGGGTCGCCCATCGGGTCAATAATGCGAGTTGCAACAATGGTTAATGGAGAGGAGGAAGAAGTTCACCGGCCATCTTCGTTGGAGCCGGAGGGCAGCGCCATGGCCAAAGGCCTACTGCTGTGATGCGCGTTGGTTGCGGCGTGAGGGCGGCGGGCTGAACTGGAAGGCGAGGCGACAGCGAGGGCATGCGGGAGGACGAGTGTGCGGCGAGAGTGGCGGGAGCAGGAGCGGGAGCTGCAGGACGGGAGGGCGAGCGTGGAGACTGTCGGAGACCGAGCGCGGAGCGCTAAATGCGTCGCCTCTGCGGCGGCTGTTGAATCGGGGTGGGGACTGGGGAGGAGTGAGTAGTGACCGTGGCGAGTCCTAGCTAGGGTTAGCCGTATGGGTAATGGGGCATTGCCGCATTGCTTTTGGGGTCTTGGGGCTAAATGGTTAATGGGCTATGGGCTGGGCTAGTTTGCCTGGGAGCCTGGGTTTATAACTCCTATAGATCGGGTTTATATTACCCATGTGTTTACGGGTTTGGGTACTATAGGAACATACCCGAACCCGGCAGACCCGATGGGTTAGGCTTTTTGCCCATTAAGAGACCCATGGGTTAGGAAATTGACTCAGACCCATGCCCTAATAGAGTAAAAACCCACTGGGTATCGAATTTCGGGTACCCATTGCCATCTCTATTTGTGGGTTAGATTTCAGACTTTCGTTTCGAGTCGTACATCATGTGGGGACACACGTGAAACCAACCATTGTGGCGGAAAGGAAGAGAAGTCGAAACAAAAATGGAGGCGGAAGCGTATGGTAGTTTCGGTATTGACGTCTGCAACTAGTAGCGCCGTCTACTTTTATTTATTTTCCTAATTTTGAGGCAAATATGTTCCTCGTAATTATAACAGTGCCAAGATAAGGGATGAATTGCGTTGGCATATTGCATGTCTTCTTATTATTAGCAAGATGCATATCGGTAACAAATATTGAATGAATTTAAGGACTACCTTGATGAATTCAAAAGCAGCTTACTTTACTACGGTTGGGATGCCACTGCAATACTGTTTTTCTTACTCCCAGATGTGTTCCCACCGTGGTTCACAATTTCGTCCGAAATGAGACAAAAATTTTGAAATTTCACCCCTTTTGTTAGGCAGCGAAACAAGAACGATTCGGTCAAATTTTGGCCATATTTGAGATTCATCCAAAATTTGGTTAAATTTCATCAAAACTCTAATGCTGTTTGAAAATTTCATCCAAAATTTTGGATGAAATCTTTCAGCCCTTTCGCTGCCTGGAGAATTTTTTCCTCAGCTGAGAGATTCTTTATAGCTGCGACTGATGAATAGTAATAGTTTATGGAGAAACCATACGGAAAGAGATTCGCGTGTGGTTTTAGTCAATATAAATGAATTCGCTATAGTGTTTACTACAATTGACTAGTAAATCTCGTCTTAAAAAGGTATTTTGTTTGAAAGATATGTATTATAGGAAAAAAAACTATTTACTGTAGAAATATCAGAAATTGAAACTGAAAAGAAAAGACCTATAAGCAAAAATAAACTGGGTCTTAGTTGTAACGCACGCACACTCAACAATATATTATAAGATAAGAATGATGTTCTCTGTCCCGTTTTTAAATCATGTTCGTAATACATCTCACTCTTTTTATGCTCTGTTGTAACGGACAAGCAGCACCTTAGTGGGTGTTCTGATGCAAGTTGTGATGCAACCTCGAGTCCGTTTCACTTGCGCCTCTGGAAAACGCAAGCGCCGAAGCGCGATATGATGGGCCAAGGTTCAGCGATGAACGGGGGAATGGGTTCGCTTCAACTGGAAATGCTCCGAATGAACGTGACTCGCCCTGACTTGACTTGCTCGTACCGTCCTACACTCCTTCGTAACGTAAGGCTGGCGTATGCTTCTCTGTGGTTCAGCCGAACTAGTTTGTACGGTGCTCTCCGCATGTGCTCTGTAAATTGCTCGTAGCGCAGCACAGAGGTCGATCAGCTCCGTCCGCGGTGTGCGGTAGCATGGAAGAAACTGAAGTTTTGCCCCCGTCTACCGGAAGATGAGCACCATAAAGTTAAGGCATTAATAGCCTACTGAACATGTATGTTCATTCTTCAGAAGATAAATGATCGCCGCACCAGCAGCGAACTAGCACTCAGATACCGGATGTTACTACTGTGGTGTATACGTGACTCAGAATCGCACGTTACAGTCATATTCCCGGGAATCTAAGGGGCGTTTAGACTGTCTTTTGCTAATGGTTTTTTTTCCCTGTGACTTATAACTTTTGACTGAAAATAAATAGTAATGCTGAAAAGTGGTTTTTAGAATAAAGAGACAAACGGTGAAAAAAGTAAGTAAGAGATGCATACGCATAATGAGAGCTAGAGAAATAGGGTGTATGATACACCCGTGACCTTCTGCTTATCCCTGGAGCAAAATGGTGGCAAAAGAAGTGAATAAGCCGTTTCAAGAGGCCGGATATTCATATTAGTTTTTGGCTTTTCTAAATAGAAACCAATACAAACAAGGCCTAAGACACGTTCACATTGGCAAAACATTGTTCTGTCCGTTCTTTTTAGTTTATGACTTATGTCTTCCTTCAAATAAACAAACGGGATGATTTTTTCACCGCTATTTTGAAGCGGTTTATCGAGGTAGCCTTTTGAAGTGATTTATCGGTATTCGATTCGCTCATACAAACGATCGCGTTAGAACCAAAAACTATATACCACAGTCATAAGCAACAGCCAAAAAGAACTCATCCAACATTCACAATTTTGCCGGGTCTTCTCACAACCTTCTTTGAGAAAATCACCGTGCACGACGCCTCCAACGCCGTTTAGAAGTCAGCAAACTCTAAGAGTAATAAGTCAAATCTCTCGCTTGATTCTCATCATATGCAATGAATGCACAATCCAAATGGACACTAAGTCCAACTCTAGATGAAACACATGCACTCTAGATCACTCTCCTTGCTCACAAGGTGCAACACATGCATAATTGATAAGAGGACCTCACACTAGCCCAAGGGAGTATAAATGGGTCGAGCAACAATATCTCCAACCGGCTACAAGGGGGTATTTATACCCTACACAAGAAAACTAGCTGTTGGAGTCAAATCCCTGAAAAATCAGGATTATCGGAAGTACCGGCGGTAAAACTACAGTACTTCTGCTCCCCTCGCAACAATAAAAAAAATAAACATTAAAAGCAAAGGACCAATCGAATCCAGTAGTTCCGTTGTACATTTTCTAGTAGTTCTGATCATCAGAAGTACTGCTCCACATACAAAACACCACTCTCACGGGAAGGAGAAGACCATTACACAAGTGCCTCTCTAGAAAAAACATACCGCTACACAAGGCGGGCGTTCCACAGATCAGAAGTACCGCTCACACAGAGCCGGTAGTTTCACTCGCTGATCGAACCACTCACACAGAGCCGATCGGACCTCTCACACATAGCTGGTCAGAAGTTCTGATCGTCGACTACACTGGTCTCCAACCACGTTGTCCGGATCGACCACATAGGTCTCTGACTTCACTAGTCTACGAGCACACTGGTCTCTGACCACGTTGTCTGGATGGACCACACAAATCTCCGACCACACTGGTCTATGACCACGTTAGTTTCGACCACTCAGGTCTCAACCACGTTGGTCTCCGATCACACAAATCTATGACCACAACGTCGATTTTTTGACCATGTTCTCTTAATCACGTCAATTCGACCACGTCGATCTCGACCACATAGGTCTTGACCACGTTGGTTTCGATCACATAGATCTCGACCACGTCGATTCCAACCATATTGGTTCGACCACGCTGGTCTTCGATCACACAAATCTCGACCACGTCGGATTCAACTGCACTGGTTTCTATTACACAGATCTCGATCACGTTGGTTTCGACCACTACAATCTTTGACCACACAGGTCATCGACCACTTCGATCTTTGACCACGTTGGTTCTCGAACACACAGGTCTTCCGATCACCAAAAGACGTGGTAGTTTCGTGATTAAAACTTCGGTAGTTTTGGTCAATGGTAGTATCGCAGACTACAATGCGGTAGTTCTGATTTTCCTGAGAAGTGCATATACTTTAACAGATTTTGCAAAATACATTTGCAAACTATAGTATCATGCACACAAGAATTATCCATGATTCCCAATAAGTTACAAAACATATTTACACACTTTTAGAATTATGACACAATGATTATATATATATGAGTTTCAACTATTTGCAAAACACATTTGTAAATATAAGACTCCTACTACAAAAATGGAAACATGGACTTTAAACACTTGCAAAACACATTCGCAATGTATAATCCCATATTACAAGGGTTCAACATATAAGCCACAACTATTTGTAAAACACATTCGCAAATACAAGCCTCATGCTAAGCAGAGCTAGAGCAAGTGAGGTTGAGCTACAACACATGATGAGACTTAAGCTACTATACATGATCCCTCTTAATAGTACGGTAATCTATACTAGCAATCCGGTCTTTCAATCAAATACTAAGACCGGCAAAAGACTAGGAATACATTCTTAGCCCTAACTAGGCCATACCTTTGCCTTGAGTTATAGTCTTGACATGCATCAACTCATGATGCATCCGTTACTTCAACTCCATCAACACATGATCATCCCCTCTTGGATATGAATCAACTCATGATGCATCCACCACTTACATGATGATTTTCAACATATGAAGTTATTCCAAATCTTCCTTATTTATGAAACCTAACATATTCATCTAACTCATGAAAAATATTAGTTCATAAATTAATTGCCATCAATTACCAAACTTTATGTAACATCCCGAAAATTTAAAATTTGAAAATGAGAAACTTTTGAATTACTTTTGCAATATATTTTATTTGAATTTGGATTCTGTGGTGTTTTTCTGGAATTTGGTTGAGGTTCCAAAAATTTAAGAAGCTAAAAAAGAAACCAAGCATTAATAATGCCCTGAAAGGGAATGTGCAAATAATGGAAAACAAAAATTTGTAAATACGAATCTGAAAAGATGATCCAGTATAAGAAGAGAGAAACCTGAGTTAATAAAAAGATAAAGTCTTAAACAGCAATAAAAGCGGATGAACAAAATACAAACACACCTACATATATACATATATGTGTATACACAAATTGTGCAAGAAAGATTTTAGCAATAGGAAACAATAATAAAAATATGCAAAATTAAATAAACCAGCAAAATAACAGTATATAAAAATATAAATAAATATATACATCCATGTGCACGCATAAATCAAAAAAAAGAAGAAGAAAAGCAGTGCATTCGGCCGGCCGGCCCAATCCTTCTCCTTCCCGCGCACGCGCACGGCCCAGCGCCCGCCCGCGCACGCCCGCCAGCCCCACTTCCCCATTCACTGCCGCGCGGGACCGCTGCCTCCTCCCTCTCTCTTCCTTCTTCCGCCCCCGTGCGCTCACGCCTTCTCTGTTGTGCTCAGCTCTCTCCTTCCGCGTGGCAGCCATGCACCAAGCCCTCGCCCACCGATTTCTTCTGCCGCCCCCGGTTTCTCTTGTGCGCGCTGCCTCGTCCCATCACCGCCCACGCGCCGCGCGAATCCCGCTCACCCGTCGCCGCGCTCTGCGCCCTCGCCCGGCCACGCCCGTGAGCCCCCACCGTGCCCCTTGGGTGGCTACAAGAGGTCCCAGTCTCCCCAGCCCCTCTGCTTCACGGCCAAATCACCGAGTTACCCTTTTCCGTTCTTTCTTCCACCTCCGCCCGTGCACCGGCCGCAGTGCCTCCACGCCGTCCCGGCCATCCGACGAAGCCCCAGCCAATCCGGCCGTGCCAACTTGCTCCCCTACCCTCCCTCATCCTTCCACTGCGAGGAATTGCCCCAAGAACCGCCGAGCTCGCCGTATGGCTCTTCTTCCCCGAAACCGGCAAATCCCGCCACCACCGGCGCCATTGCCACCTCAAGGCTCCTCCGGCCGATTGCGCACTCTGGGAGCATCTCCATGATCCCAGGAGTCATCCCCAACCGCCGGCCAACCTCCCCACCGCCGGAGCTCCTCCCTCCACGGCGGCCCGACTGCACCACCACCGGCCTCCACCGCCAGCTTCACTCGGCACTTCTTCCGTTTGGCTAACCCGTTGGTGAGCTTCCCGTATACCCCCTAGTGCTCACGCCCGCATCAATTTCCGCCCCCTCCACGCCGGCGCCGCCGCCCCCTTTCCACCCCCGCCGTCGGCCACTTCGGTGCCGCCAATCCCCTCCTTGCACTGCCCCGAGCCGCGCCACCCCCTCCACCGGTTCCCTCACATCCCCTACAACCCGTTTTGCTAGCCCCCACCCTTCCTCCGGCCACCGCACGCCGGCGAGCCCACCTGCCCCGACCGCCGTGCGCCTCCTCTGTTTCGTCCGGCTAGCTCTTCAGTTCAGCCCCCAGCCCCCGCTCGCTTCTTCAAATTATTCCCTCTATTACATCGCGAAATATTGAGGGCCCGGATGGCTAGCAGCGGCATGCTGAACCCTCCACACAGCAGCTCGCGGGTTCGATTCCCAGTCTGCCATTTTCTTGTGCATTTCTATTTTTATTCTATTTAATCTGTTTCAACTAAGGAAAAATTAGGAATTAGTTTATGAAAGCTAATAAATTTTATTGGAATATAAATAACATTAGCTAGGACTCAATATTAAGTTAATAATCATGTAAGAAAAATTAATGTGCCTTTATTGTATATTCTAAATCTGAAAGTTCAAGATGGTTCTTTTTGTATAAATGTCTAAATATCACAAGAACCTTAATTAAACGAAAATAATCAGAGGAATGTAGACGATATGTATGCGGTCCATTAGTCAACATATTAGTAAATATTTTGCATTCACCCTGAACCCTATTAGAAGTGAAGACATCATCGTTGCCATACCACCGATCATAAAATCTTAAATGACCACCTTAAATTAGTAGCGATGATGAAATGTAATCCTATGTAACATGCTTCATCGACCGTAAATAAGTTAAGATTAACGTATGACAAATGCTAAGAGATAAAATATCAATACCAGAACAATTCCACAATACCTCCAAATCAAAAGGGTCATATTAATATACAATTACTAAAATATAATAGCCCTAAGGTATCATACATTAAAATGACCTGGCCAATATATGTAAACACTCTGACGTAAATGTTTAACTAATAACACGATTAATAAAAGTAACATAAAATGCTACATATTAAATTACTAGTGATATGAGTTAATCCGATAAGATAAAATTTGTATGCATCGCGTATATAGGATAAGCTTTGAATATTAACGCTCGACAAAATAATGCCCAGCTAGATTTGTACACCAACTCACAGAGCTAACCCAACTCATGGAACTCCCTTGATAAATACAAAATTAATAAAAAAAGATAAAGATTATTAATCCAAAGATCGAGACATCGTACCTTACCACCGACCTTGCCTCAAACCACCCGAATCACCTATTAACTCATGATAAAACTAAATTGAGTTTATTCGGATTTATTTGGATCTTTTTGAGTTATTTGCTTTATTTGGATTCAGTCGTTTGTCACGTAATTAGAAATCGGGAGTCGTGAAGATTCAATGGATCAAGCGAGATCAAGCTCGAAGTGAAGATAGAGACCAAAAGCTCAAGAGAAAGCATTGCGTGAGCTCAAGACAACGGTAAACCGCGCCAGGCGAGTCAATACTTTGATCATGTTGAACCTACATTTTCTGCAAATTATTTTGTTTAAATTATCAAATTGCATGCTGTTAATTTATATGCAAATCCATGTTTAATTTAGAATTCTAGTTAAATGCCTATTGTCTAACTTGGTTAATATTGCCCCTCCTTTGGAATATTTGAACATGAGAACCTTGTCACCCTAGAAAAATTATAATAGTAACCTTTGGAAAATAAGTCCCTAAATATATGCCATGCTTAGTATTGCTTAGATACTCATGGGCGCGAGAGCGTCCAAGCAACACTTTTAATCCTGAAAAAAATTGGTTGGGCAGTCATGGTGGTAATGACTGATGTATGTTGGATATGGTTATTTTACATTCCCAAAAACCTCAAATTGCTTATTTATCTGGGCGGATGGTTCGGGGGTATGGTGCAGTGGTGCACGAGAGTGTGGTTTGTGGTAGAACCGCCCAGATACCACTAAGGACTGAATCTTGTCATGTCAACCCGTGTAAAACAGTACAACCACAAGTCTGTAAAATACAACTTGGCTAAGTAGACTTATCGAAATCCCGGACTCATCTCACTGGTAGTGGATTGATGGGGTTATGCTATGGCAAGGGGGCCTGAAGGGACACCAGTGGAGGGTGAAGTTTTCCCGCTTTCCTAACGTTGCGGGAAGTAGGAGCCCGAGCTGCGTTAGAGTCTGGGGAAAACATCCCGCGCACAGATGGGACCCATCGCAAATGGGCGGTCACCCATAATGTGAGATGGGAGAAAGGACTAGATATTTTGAAAAGTCATTGTGATGGTCTGCTCAACCATACTTCTAAGGAATCGTGTGGGGTAATGAGTTGATTGTCTCTTGTGGTGAAAGTGTACAAACTCTGCAGAGTCAAAACTATTCGAATAGCCGTGCCCACGGTCAAGGGCGGACATGGGAACTTAACTAGATATAGTTCTATTTAAAAATGTTTGGAAAATGGGAATGGAAAAATGGAGGGCAGCGGAAAGCCCTGATTTGAGTTGTCCTGGGTGTCGTCCCAGTGGTAAGCTAAGCGGCTATAACACTGAACGATGTTATATGGTGTGATGCCATAAGTATGGGAAAAATTATGGTGATATTAGACATATGGTGTGATGCCATATGTATGGAAAATCTTGTTAATATTCCTTGAACATTATGTTTTGTTCCAAAGCTGCTAGGTCTCAGGAAATTTTATGTATTGTATTTCAAGTAGTGGCATTTCTATTCTTACAAAATAAAATATGGGCGGAATGAACAGGGTCGTGAGTAAAGGAGATGGATGTTTGTAGCATGTACTTAAGGTATTGGTGGATTCAGGTCGATCATGAATAAGAAATGATAGTGTGGGTTCTGGGAGAAATAAATTAGTGGGGTCCAGTAGAATAGATAGGTTAGATAAATGATCTAATTGAATTTTCAGGATTTTGGAAAAATAATACAAGTATTGGAGTATAATTCTTGATTAGTGATATTCTTGGTGGATATATATAATAGTGAATCGTATACTTGGTCAATGATGTTCTTGGTGGATGTATACTCAATGATTTTGGAGAATTAGGGAGTGAAAAGGTAAATTGCTGGGTTACTACACATTAATATAAATTCTTGGAAGATATTGGTGATAATGAGAATTAATAGGAGATGATCAATTACTAGAGGGATGAATTGAATTTCTGAGAAGATTGGAGGATTCATAACAATTAGTGGATTATAATCTTGGTAAATTGAATTTTGGTGGAGGTATATTTGTGGATTAGCTAGTGATAGATAATGGAAAATGAGATTGATTATTGGATTATGGTTTTGAATCAATGACGAAAAGGATTGAATACGAATGATATCGGTGGATTTGAAAGTAATTATGTTAGAGAATCATTAGAATTCAGAGGTGAGGAGCTGATGAGTAGTAATGACAGGATTGGATTATTAGTAATTCCATATGTTAGAGAATCATTAGAATTCAGAGGTGAGGAGCTGATGAGTAGTAACGACAGGATTGGATTATTAGTAATTCAAAATACAAAGTATGATCGGTGGATTAAATAAATGATGACACTTGCTGTTTGGAGTTCTAGACAGTAGTCATTAAAGAAAGTGCATTTTCCGTGGATTAGGTCAATTTTGGCCATTGTAGTGTGGAGTTAGGTAGCAACTATAACACTTTGATTGAGCAATGGTAATAATGCTACTAAAGGCGATTTTGGCAAATAAAAATAACCCGAGCTTCTCCTTTGTTAAGCCATGCATACTATTTATTTGCATTCTGTGTATTGGCTCGCGGAGCACGGGGTCGGAGTGCTCACGCTCGCTTTTGCGACAAAATTCAGAATCAGGAATCAAATCACCTCGTCTCAGCAACAAGATTGGACAAGTTAGCCGAGAAGATGAAGATGTCAAGGGCTAGGTCACAAACCTCCAGTTGGCTGCCTGTGGGCATGTCCTGAAGGTCCCACCTGTGTGCTTCGTTCTTCCGCTGCTGCAATTTATTGATTTCGGCCTAATCGGCCCATGAGTAAGTTTACTATTACATTTACGCTTCCGCATGATATGTATTTTGATATTCAGAACTGTAAACTGTGAGCACTATCTACTGATCCAGGGAATAGTGCAGTAAAATCACAGAGGAATCCGGATTATCAAATCTGGGTCCCTACACTTTACCATTAACACATAATGAAGAGACTAGATACAATCTTTCCTTTTTGGTAATTCATGACAATCTCAACAAATAATGAGATAAAGATTGTATTTACAAGTATACAATATGTACACAACACTTGTATACTCAAAGACAACTTTAAGCAAATCTTACTTATCCGGTTGTCATTAATCATGCAACCATTAGCACATTTCTCTCCAACTGAAATATACATCCAGACCAGCGCCGGTCTTAGGGTTTTGAGGGCCCTAAGGCGAACTTGTCGTGACGGGCCCATTAGACCATGTATAGAATTTTATAATATATAGGTGTTAATTTTACTTGCAAAGCGAAAACGAATCCAATAATATATATTTAATTTAGCATGTCTGATAATTATCAACGAACAATGTAGACTAAAATAACAATATATTTGTACTTCTAGAACTAATATGATTACCTTAAGGAAGAATAGAACTCCATCATATCCATTGCTTCTCATAAAATGATACTTCTTCAGGCATTTCTTGATGCAAAATCATCAAGGACGGTATTGAGATCAATAGTATCCAAGACATCCTTCTCGATGGTGCACATAGCCAAGCCATTTAACCTTTCTTGTGACATAGTTGATCTCAAATAGTTCTTCAACAACTAGTTTTCTTCGTTTTCTTTTCTCAGCCCCCGACAAATGTTTCTTAGGTAACATTCTAAAATTCTAACACCTAAATTAGAATAAAAACACGACTATATGAGTACAGAGTACTAGAAGTCTGAAATACTGTACAAAAAAATAATTTGGATTAAAAAGAATAAGGAAAAAAATACCTAGGGCCTGGACTCTGAATCTCTGATTGAACCACCGAGTAACTGATGAACTGATCGGCGCCGCCGTGTCCGCGGACCGCGACTCCGCGCGACTCTCCCTCTCCGTCTCGCGATCGCGGACTCGCGGTGTAGGTCGCGGTCTCTGCTCGCGTGGGAAAAGAAACGAGCTCGGGACTCGATCAGGAATTCAGGAGTCGGAGTCCGACGTTTGGCCTTCTTGGGCCGGCCGGCCAGTTTTCTTCTTCTTTGGTTCTCATTATTTTGCTAATGGACTATAGAGCCTGGGTTTGTATACATGGATTTGGGCCCCTCCCTCGCCTGGGCCCTAGGCGGTCGCACCCGGTGCACCTCCCTAGGGCCTGCACTGATCCAGACTTTACCCAAGTGAGTTATGCCATGAATCCCCTTATGTGCTTTTGATTTTTCTTGGCTTTCTTGTTTAGATTTCTCTTCTCTTGAGTTTTTTTATGCTAAGGACGTATAAGAGGTAGAGATGTCTCTTAGAGACAAGATCCCATCTATCTAGACATGATCTAGAGGAAGTTCTTGAGGAAACCCGATTTTTACTTGATTATGGCCTCCTCGAGCAATTTCTTGATCCAAGGGTTTTTTATTTGATTTCTTCGTTGTTCTAACTTGTTGTGACATGTGGAAATATATCTAGACCCATCTTGGTCATCATCCACCCTCAAGCAAGTTGTATTCACTGATTTTGCTTTTAACTAAATTTTGGTACAAGTTTCCAACAAACTAGAAAAGGTCTCAACTTTGGTTTTTATTTTCATGATTGTTTGTTGGAATAGGTTCATAATACCCTATAAAAGATCTCTGCGACGGATCAAAAGTTATCTAAATTTTGATTTTTAAAATCAGGCTAAAAACACTATTTATTTGCCTGATTTTACTGTAGTAGCGATCAGACCGCCATTGAAGTAGCAGTTAGACCGCCTGTGACTAGTCAGGCCGCCATTTCTATACCGGTTAGACCACGGGAAGTGGCTGCTTTAAGGTTTTGTGTTCTTGAACCATTTGTCTTGAGTTTTTGGATGAAAACTCTATTTTCTACAACTTCATAGTCGTGTGTGAATAGAATCTTGAATAATTAAGAGAAAATTCAAGTTAACATCACTTACCTTCTCTATAGCCATCCGGTCCAACAAAAATTAACTGAAAGGGGGAATATCATAAACATGACGAGACGGTGCCAGAGCAGTTAGGGTCTGTTTGGTTGCCTGCATGAGCTGATGCAGCTGCATGAGCGTGACCAGGCTGAGTAGAGAAGGTCCTCTGCTGCGTTTCTCCTCAGCCTGGCTCTAGTTGATTTTTTGCATCCGCTCGTGCAGGCTCTCACCCCGATGCAGGCAACCAAACACCATCTCCCTGCATGCGCTGGTGCGAGTCACCCTGATGCAGGCAACCAAACAGCCCCTTAATGCTTTTCTGGCGAGAATTGAACAGTAGTATCTGTTTAGTTTTGAATTGTCTACAAGCTAAAAGTGGGTGCAAGCATCAGCGTTCAGAGCAGCCCTTATGTGGCTGGAATGTTTCAGGCTTCAACTATCTCACTTCTGGGCAATGGAGCTAGCACCCTCTTTTGGTCAGATAATTGGCTAGATGGCAGATCCTTGCAGTGGTTAGCCCCAGCCGTACAACAATTTATCAATGGCACGGCGAGGATGACGAGAACAGTACGGGATGCACTGCCGAACAGAAAATGGGTGCAGGACATAGGAGGAGCCCTACCAATGCCGGCCTTATCGGAGTATCCCAATGTGTGGGATTGCTGGAGAATGTGGAGCTTAAGCAAGAGGAACAAGACCAGTTCTTATGCCAATGTGTGAGATTGCTGGAGAATGTGGAGCTTAAGCAAGAGGAACAAGACCAGTTCTTATGGCGTCGGACAACAAGTCAAATGTACAGTGCAAAATCAGGTTACCAAGTTTTCTTTCATTGTCTGGTTCTCTTCCCTTGCTACAAACCAATCTGGAATTCTGGAAATGTTGGACACCTCTGAAATTCAAGTTCTTCATGTAGCTGGCCATTCAAAACCGCTGCTGGACAGCGGATCGGTTGGAGCGCCGCGACTTGCAGAATCAAAAGGTTTGCCCGCTTTGCCATCAGGAAGATGAGAACATTGACCACCTCCTGCTGGGCTGTGTCTTCTCAAGGCAAGTCTGTTCGACATACTGAGATGGATTGGCCAACTGGGAATAATGCCGGGCCAGCAGAGTACCCTTCAGGATTGGTCGCTAGCGTGGCAAGGCGCTGTCCCACGGTCACAGCGGGAAGGCATCAACTCCATTGTCATTCTCACCGCAAGAATGCTTTGGCTGGAACGTAACGCAAGAACTTTCAGCAACAAGTTCAAAGCTTACTCAACACTGACAGATCTTTGCAATAGCCAATTGCTTAAAATCTACTCCAAAAATTACACCATAATTTCTGTTTCAGGCATGACCATCTTCTGAACTTACAAAAGACATTCTGTTAGCTGCCTCTCGTACCAGGATCTTAAGAACATGCAGAATTGTGCTCAGGACACTTGCCTGCCAAAACTTCGAAGTGCAGAAGTCTGTTACAATCTAATGGCAAGCAAGTGGAGCAAGAGGCCAATGCGGTGCGCGAACAATGGCCGCCCCTGCATATACATCCAAGGTAACAAGAGTCTCCTTATAGAAGTAGGACTGCGTCTCATAGAATCTGTAAGGTCTGAAGTTTAACAGCTTCACCTCCCTGATGTGCCCAGTCTGCAAATTCTGGCCTTGCAAATCGTGGCAGAAAGCATTCCTGTCGCGATCATGCAGTAAGATCTTCTCCTTGTTGATGAAGCATGGCTGAGGAGCATGATGATTCATAGATGGCAAGTGGATGCTATATTTCAGGAACCACTTATGTTCGATTTGACTTTCAAGAATCCAAATATCCATTCTCCCAGAAAGCTCTGCATTGTAGCGGCGCCACCGAGGTACATGGCCATGGAATGGAGTAGTCACTAGACATACCTTCCCGTCAATCTATGTTAGATAGTAAGCAAGTGCGGGGGTGTCACAAGAGACCATCTCTTTTACTTGGAATGGTGGGGGTTGAATTGACGCAAACGTTTCTTCCTTGAGATCAAATGACATAACTGCCACACCACATTTTCTTCCTTCGTCTTCTATTAGCCAATACATTGCTCCATCCACGTTAACAACTCCAAGATTCACCAAGCAACATTGTCTCGGAGATCTAATATCTCTCCGTTTGTCTTCACTAGGGATGAAAACGGAACGGAAATATCCCGTACCGAACCGTATCGTTTTCCACATTTGACCCGATCGAATTCGTATTTTCAGACAAATTCGAATTCGGTTCGAAATACGGAATACCAAATTCGAAAACGGAGCGGAAACGGTTTAGGCGTTTTCCGACCGTTTTCTACTTTTCTACATTTTATTCGGAATATACCGTATTGTAAATACGGTTTAAACCGAATTTGACCCACTAGAAGTCTCATTAGATTAGAGCCCAATTCACACAGCCCAATTCACCAAAATTTCCCCATCTCCTTCTAAAGCCGCCGCCGCCGCCTGGGGGAGATCGAGCCCGGCTTCTTCTCCCTTCGCCCCCCTTTGCTTCTCCTCGTCCCTTCTCCTCCACGTCCGGCCGCCGGCGAGCGCCGGGTCGCAGCTCGCCGGTACGCCTCCGCCGCTCCCCACCGCACCTCCATCGCCACGCCTTCTCACCTCGCTGCTTGGTGATGCGGTTGGCCGACGGTGATGGCGCAGGGGCGGCGCTCGGGTGAAGAGGAGATGGGCGATGTAGGCGGCCGGTGGATTTGGAGCGGCGGGTGGAGTAGGTGGAGAAGGGAGGCGGCCTGAGAAGGTGGCGACGCCCGATGGCGTTGGTGGCGCGGGTGGCCGGGCTGAGGAGAGGATGAGGCGGCGGAGAGAGGCAGTGGAGGATTGCCGGTGGTGAGCAGCGGGGCCGGCCGTGAATGTGGAGAAGGTGCGGTGGAGGATGGAGAAGCGGCGCGGTGGTGCGTACCGGAGAAGCAGTGGGGAGGAGCGGCGGAGGAGAAGCAGTGGAGGAGGAGCTGCCGGATGTGGGGAAGAAGGGAGAGCAAGGCGGCGGTGGATGCGGTTGGAGGCACGGAGCAGCGAGAGATGTGGCGCGGAGGTGGAGCTGCAGTAGTGGAGAAGGCAATGGGGCGGCCGGCGGCGAGATGGCCGACCCTCGCCGGCGCCGGAGAAGAGGAAGGGGGGAGGAGAGCAAAAGGGAGGCCGGGAAGAGAAGCAATGGCCGGCTCAGGGATTCCCAGGCGGCGGCGGAGCATATGGGTTTGGGGAATTTTCAGCACTTTGCATATTAGTCCTTCAAAAAGCTAGGGTTCACAAAGAGATCCTTCTCTCATTTCCTTTCTTTAGTTCTGGCCCTCTAGAACTCCGATTTCTTCGCGATTTGATCCCACGCATCTGTGACGACGTGCACAACCGTACGGAGCAGTCCAAAAATGCCAAATTTGTCGTTTATGCGCCTAGATCGCGCCGGCCTGCAGTAAAGTACAGAAAAATATAAAATGATCCATTTCGAGCATTTAAATATAGAAAATAGTGCAAATGATGATAAATGGTCCCAAAATGCGAAAAATAATGGGGTAAAATGACAGCTAAATATATGCGAAAATGACGCATGTCACCCGGCGGCCCGCGTGCTGATGAACTGTAGATGTTCTGCTAGCTGTTAATTGCTTGTTTTAGATTTGTATTGTATTTGTGTCGGCTATTGTGTTAAACTGTTAATACTTAAGACCAAGGGTCATGCACTTGTTAATTATTATATGCACTTGAACTTGATCATGCACTTGGTAATTGTTATGTACTTGGTCACTTGTTAATTGGTATGCACTTGGTCCTACAGGTCGGTATTCCGTATTGAATTTTCGTATACCGACCGTGTTCGACATAATTCCGCTCGAATTGGTTCGTTTTCGAAATTCTCGATATTCCGTAAGTTCGCGTTCGTTTTCGTGTCCGGCTTTACCGCTTTCGCTTTCGTTTTCGTGTTCAAATGTAGAAGTAGAAAACGGTTGAGGAGTTTTCCGACCGTTTCCGACCATTTTCATCCCTAGTCTTCACCAAGCATGTACACTTGGAGGACATCGAAACAGAAAGGCTGTCCTGACTTGTAGTGCTGGGGTTCACGGAGAAAGTGTATAAGCTTGTATGCTCCTGTTGTCGGGTGAAATCCAAAGCTATATAGATTGTAGAAGTCGTGCAACAATATCCTGTCAAGTTGTGAGAGATGCAAGCATTCACCGGTTGCAGGGTGCCAGGGTTGGCTATCGGAAGGATCATGCGAGAGGGTACTGGAGTTTATTACGATGAACCATTACAATTAAATGTTAGTTATGTCATACATGTATTAGCAACGGGTTAAAAGAATGTATTTGACTACTGTTTAGTAAATTAGATGGATCTGATCATATATGTACGTAATGTCATTCATGATTTTGAGTCACATTGATAAGTACAATGCCGCTCAGAATTGTTGAGAGCTTTCAATGTATTAATTGATCAGCATGCTGTGATGCCATACATGTTGTTGAGTTGCTTTGATGAGATCAGAGATCGTCAATTGATCAATAGAAACTTGCAGCGGTTGAACCAACAGAGCATTCTGGTTTGACCGGTTCATGGCAGTAGTTTGACCGCTGAAGCTATGCGGTCAGACCAGCTGGGCAAGTCCCTCTCGGCTAGAGATGGCAATGGGTAAATACCCATCGGGTATTGTCATTCCATACCCGTACCCGCTAGGTGTAAATTTACCCGTTGGGTTACCCATATCCGCACGCGGGTAGGAAAATTTACCTATACCCGTACCCGCACGGGTATTACTACCCGACGGGTAATCCGTACCCGCAAGCATACCCGGTTCAACACATAAGAATATCATCAATTTAGACATTCATTAATCATACATGCCAAGCACAAAAGCGTCTAATGATCAAAATTAGTACATCACATAAACATACTTGACATGACCATATCAACATATGACAAACAAATAAACAATCAACAACAAGTAGATAATAAAATTAACATTTGAGTGGGATGTCTAGTTGTCTAATGCGGGTATTCATTACCCGCGGGTAGGCGGGTATGGGTAGTATATACCCACACCCGCACCCGCCTACCCGGTGGGTAGAGGATTTCGCCTAATAACATACCCATGGGTACATAAAATTTTCCATACCCGTCTCTTTATTGGGTAAAACCCGTCGGGTATTCGGGTATCGGGTACCCATCGCCATCTCTACTCTCGGCCAGGTTCTGAGTTTTGTGATTTTGAGTCACGGAATGAGTTTTTGTGATCAAGATCAGTGGATATAAGTTGTAAAGAACTTATATTCGAAAATGATTTCTTTATCTTTGGATTTGCGGGGTTACTTGGAATCAACCACAGTCGACGGCGAGGATTAGGGCTACGCTTATGGAGGAGCCAAGGCCCAGAACAATCGAGAATATCGGGTGAGGTGACGAGCTCAAGCATAGCACAACAAAAGCAGGAAATATTGAAGGAAAGTTCGAATAGAGGGTTGCACCATATGGCTTGATCAATCCAAATGATGCGTGGTCCAGTAAAACCGGAACGGGAGAGACTTGCCGACGCGTAGCAAACCAGCGGTGCACCTAGATGTGGCAAGTATAATGATTGTTTGCAATAGGAGAAGATGACCGGATCAAGAAATGGTATTTTGGTGTTTAACCAAAATATCGAAAACTAACTTGAAGCAAAACAGTGATGCTTGGGAGAGGACTTAACGAATTCGAACATATATGCTTTGAAAAGCGTGCATAAAAGTAAAGTGTGAGTTAAAAAAAACTGTGTATGGGGTTTATCAATTTTTCCCAATTGTACTAAGTAGATAGTGTCTACTAAGGGTTTGTAGGGTTATTAGGTTCTCCATTGTGTTAAGTGGATAGTATTTACTAAGGATTAGATATAATTAGCTAGCACATCTATTTAACGGGTTGGGATGGAGACTTATAGTTAACCATCCAACTATCCTCTCTTGAGACTAAACGTTCATAAGTGTTAGGATTTGAAAGAAAAGTGATGTGGTGTGCTCTCTATCCTCCAAAGTAGAGTGGCTGTAAAACTTTTCTTCTCAAGTAACAATACATCAATCTTTGTTTATCTCTATGAATCTCTTTTGTGTTAATTGATTTACTCTTGATTTGATTGGTTTTCCTTTTCTCTTTCCTCTTCTTGACCCTTGAGTAATCAGATCGATAGGAAAGGGAAGAAGTAAATGATAACTATTCTTTTTACTGAATCTGTGATAATGTGATACGAGTCATTCATGTCACAATTAGGCTTTTGTTGTTAGCTTCTCTAAAAATTAAAATAAATGAGATGATTTTTTAAAGTGGATTCTTCAAACGGCTTCATAAATCTAAAATTGTATGCGTTGTTGTGTCGATGTCTTTACCGTCCGCTACAGCCTCGTAAAACACAGACAAAAGCATTTAGTGCAGCCTAAAAACACAGGACTTCACAGTATTTGATCAATAAGAATGATAGTAGCAATAAAGCCGTGTAACACCCCCGTTTTTGGGGACGGGAATGTAGATACCTTCCGTAACAGTCCAGGGGTTCAGTTACGGACAGAAGAAGTGTCATGCCTGCTTACGAACAATTAAAAGAAGTTAATTTAATTGAAATAAGACCTACTGGCCAATTTTAACAACAAAATGGGCGTCCAGGCCCAAAACTTAACTTACATACAGAAGAGCCGAAGAAAACACCACAGGAACACGCTTGAGTGCAGTCGTAACCCTAACACGAACACTCGCAGCATCCTCTTTTCTTCTGGTATCTGGGGGGAAATTTTGCAAGTCTGAGTACTCCAACCCCGTACTAAGCAAATCACATGTGGAAATACTATATATCTACTTGCCAGGATATTCTCAAAAAAGGGAATATAGTTGTTTTTATTATGAGGTGGATGCGATTTTATTTGCAAACAAATAAAATTTAAAACAATTGCTCCTTAAGATCAGGGGTTTTCTATTTTCAGATAAAGCTTCAACATTACTTAAATTAACAACATCAGAAATACTACTTATGCCTCGTTGTTGGAATCACCCAATTAACACATCTTCATTAACCGGAAGCACGGCGTATTCGAATACCATTTATTTCACTCTGCAGAGTTGCCCTGCTTTACCCACAGATTTCTTAACTCCATGTCTGGCTTTAAGAAAACAAAGTTGTTCACTGCTCAATTCTTTATGTAGCCTCCACCCAGTAGGTCCTAGATCCCTATAAGCTCGGATGACCCCACGGATCTCCTTCGACTTATAGCAGTCCTACTGTTGTATGGTTAACCACCCCCCATACGAACTCACCCTCAGACTCCCCCACCAGTTGCAGAGATTCAATTGAACTTGAGCAGCTACTAAACCAGGTTTGACAAAGTCAACGCTTGTGGTTGGGCGGATACTATGTTCTTTACTCAGCATAAGGGTCTAGTCCTTATATTTTTATCTGAGGCATCCATGCACAAACTCATATTCAATGCCCGCGGCACTGCCACCAATCCACAGCCAAACCTCCACCCTAGGATAAAGCGGTGGACGAAGTCCGCCACACGGACCTCCACACCCTTTTTACCCTACTGTACACCGGCATCACCAACCTAGGGCACGGTGTCCCATACCACCCTACCCTAGCCCAGGTTTTCCAAATCTACCGGCCCACGGCTAAAGTCACTTAGTAGTACAAAATGTTGAATGAGATGATTTATGAATATTTATACCGTATATTAATAATTACTAAGTCTATTAAGGTGAATGTGGCCATCAAAGTAAACATGGCTTTTATCGGTGGTAGGATTTATCTAATTAACATATCATTCTAAACATTTATTTTAAACAACTATCATTTCACAACTATCAATAATGAAAATACATTAAGTAAATAATGTAAATTTTATGGGATTCAATATGATCAAAAACATGTGACTTGCCTCTTTATCCTTAATCTCTGATTATCTTCACGTAATCTTCAGTTTGGACACCGACTTCTTTAATTGCTCTTGTAGTCCTTCGGTTGACCAGTTCGTGTGGTCCGCGTACTAGCGTGGAAGACGAGCACACAAATTCCTGCTTTGCGGAACGCAAGCTGGGAACAAAATACAAATAAATAACCGAAATGACATAAAGAAGGTAGGTGGGATGGTCAAGGTTTAGGTGGGTTCAGGATGGCCGAGGTTATATATGTGGCGGAGGGATTTTTGGTGAATGGCGGAAGGTGTGATGACATTGATTTTTAGGGTTAAGATATTTGTTTGGGTTGTTCAGGGATTCACTAGAATCTAAAATGGTAGTGCGAGGTTTGGAAGAGTATAGACGGGCTTTGGACGACAAATCGAATGCAGAGGTTAATAGGGTTTCAGTGATCGAAAGAAGTTTGGATTGAAATAGGGTTTAGGGTTTGGAAAGGTGTTTGAGGTTTTTAGGATCACCGGTGTCCGATATGAGGAAGTGGTGCGGAAAAATGGGTCGGCAAGTTCGAGTCAATCAAAATGGGTATAAACATGCATTTTTTGGCTTTATGAACAGTAACGGGTCGGGTTGCTACAGTATCGGGCGCGGTTACTATTCCTAGCGGGTGTGGGCGGTTGGATCCATTACCGTTCATGCGGGTCGGTTTACTGTTTTCGGCCGAAACCCGCCTGCTACAGCGCCCGGTCGGCTTGGCCCATATGGCGCTTACGGCCCGACACTGTGCGGCCCAGTGCACAGTGTCATCTTCCTCCTCCGTCCGCGCGCATGAGCCAGGAGCAGAGGAAATAGCGACGGCGACCGGCGGGGCTACGGTGACCTGCGACGCAAGCCGAAGGTACGGACGGACTTCGGGGAACGCCGGGAACTCATTTTTGCGGTCGGCGGCGGTCGGGGAGGCGGCGTTCGCCGGCGGCGAGACGGGGAACTCGTCGCGGTTTTTGGCGGCAAAAGATGGTTTCTAGGATTTAGGGGGTCGGGTCTTTGGCGTTTGAGCATCTGGGAGACTCTAGAAACCTGAAGGGAGCGGTGGCTTGGGCTAGAGTGGCCGGAGTAGGGCCGGCCACGGTGAGGCGCCATGGCCAAGCGGCGGCTTCACCGGCGAGGGAAGGAGAAGGCTTGGGAGCTAAAGGCGATGGCTTGGGGAGTTTTCTGGGAGCTTGAGGTGGCCATGGAAGTAAGCAATTGAAAAGTTATTAATCGAGGGAGAAGATTTGAGTTTGGGCTTACCTTGGGGATTTTCGGTGATTGCCGAAGATGGGGACGGAGAGGATTCCATTGGGCGTGAGTAGAGCTTCGCGGTGGAGTGTAGAGGAGGTTAGGAGTGTCTGCGGCTTCTAAAGGAGCCCGAAGGCGGTTCGATGGCGGAAGGTCGGTTAGGGCAGTGGCGGTCTCCTTGGAGCAACCGGGAGAACTCAGGGCAGCTGGCAGTGGGGAGGTGCTGGATGATTTGGGCGACAAGAGGCGGTGGCGGCCGGGATGTATCGCCACGGGTGCAGAGGCACCAAAAGAAGCGTACGGGATCCAACGAGCGAAGGAGAGCTGGCTACAGCGGGTGAGGACGAGAAGGCGTGGAAAGGCGCAACCGGTTTGGTGGCGAAGAAACGAGAGCTGGCAGGGGCGAAAAATATCAGGCGGCAGGATATTTTCGCACGGTGAACAGTGACTTCGCAAAAGCTCACCGTGGATGCAATGCAGGGTTGAAGTCCAGGTTTGGGCGGCTGGGATTGAAGGATAATTGGCTAGAGAAGCTTAGGAAATCAAATGCAAAAAGAATTTCAAATTTTCGAAGATTTTTGGTTTGTTTCAAGTCATTCATGTCACAATTAGGCTTTTGTTGTTAGCTTCTCTAAAAATTAAAATAAATGAGATGATTTTGTTGGATTTGATCTAAGGCCAAAACGGCCAGAAAAGGAAACATGGGGAAATCCACGTTTCCCTGATTTCTAGCGCCCTGATCGGGGGGGCTAACCATATTGGTTACGGTCCCCCGTTGCAACAGCGCCATATATAAAGTTGAGGCACCGGCTTCTCATGAGCGACGTTCGTTCCCGTGAGAACCAAAGCCCCGAACAAACCCTAAGCAAACCGATCTAGCGCGCGCTGTTAAGCAACGGGAAGGCCGCCAACCGCAACTGCAGGACGACGCCGGCGACCCTGAACCGCGAGCTCTCGGATCTGCACCGACTCGTCCCCACGCCTGCATCACGCAGGCACGAGGTCTTCGCTCTCATGGCGTTCATCGGCGACCGTAAGTCCTCCCTCTAAATCCTAAAGCTCTAGGTGTTCATGTTTTAGATCTGGGGTTAAGGCTAATACTCATGTTTAAGACTCCCTTATGCACACATTTGGTATCAGAGCACCCCTAGAAATCTTCATGAACCCTAGTTGAAACCCCGAACTTTGGATTTCGGATTCGCACGTTTAGATCTAATGTTTTTGGCTCGGGTAGCATGGGAGAAGGAGGGGAATCAAATATTTTGTTCAAGCCCTAAAGAAGTTTTCCCCAAATTCTTTTGGATTGGGAAGAACAAGAAGCACAAAAAAAAAATTGAGGGGAGGCCTTACGGGCGGGCGCCGCCGCTCCCTGGGTGACGCCGCCGACTGAAGAGGCGCCGCCTGCCGCGCCGTTTCGGGCCGCCGCCGCGCCGCCCCACCCGCCCTTTCCGCCGCGCGTGAGAGCCGCCGTTGCCGCCTCCTGCCGCCGCCGCGTCGCTTCGAGCACGCGCCATCTCCGTACCGCGCTCCCTTGGCGCCGCCGCTCCGCGCGCGCCGCCGGTGCCAATCTCCGCCCGAGAGCCGCCGGCGTCGCCGCTTCTTGCCGCGCCGCCGCCGCTCCGCACGGGCGCACCGCCGCCGCTCCACGCGAGTGCGCGAGCCGTCACCGTGCCGTGATTTTCGGGAGAAATCGGGCTGAATGAGGATTAGGGTTAGGGTTTCAGGTTTTTAAGTCCCGTGCGGCTGTTGGATCAAATCGTGCGGCTGTTGTTTTACGGGCCAAGGTTTTTTGGGCCAACAGCCGTTTTTTGGCCGTCAGATCGAGATCGGACGGCGCGCGCCCATCCACGTTTTCAGTCTGGGCCGCGTGCGCGTTGTGGGCCGTGCGCGTCTGATGGGCCGGCGGGATGTTGGCCCGGGAAAAGAAGGGGAGGTTAAGTTTTTGGCCCAGCAGCCATATTTTTATGTATTTCATGTGTTTTTTTTCAGTATATATATACATGAAATTGTTTATGATGTATATTTCATGCTGATGGATTTTATTTTTAGTATATATATTTCATGTATATCTTATGTTTTTCAGTATACATTTCATGTATTTATGGTACATCTCATGTTTAATTAATGATGTCTCTTATGCAATTATTAACGGAAAATGTTGCCAAGCTGCTGAAAAATATAATGCACTTTTCCGCTGCGTAATGTTCTGCCCCTAATTGAATGGAACCAACGGGAAATTCAATTAGAGGGCTGTATTTAATTTTACATGTTATTACATTTTGACCAACGTTAATTGTAATTGCATGTACTCAATTATGTTTATTTTATTCATGCTATTACTCTTTGACCAACGTTAATTGTAATTGCATGCAATAAATTATGTTAAATTTTTTCGTTTCTGCCCAACGGTGATGCGAAAAATTCTTATGAGCATGTTATTAATCATACCAACGTAAGATTAATTTTCATGCAAATTAATTATGCGCTTTCCTAATGTAAATTTTAATTTTTTCAGCTGCTTCCGTTTCCGCTCATGTTAATGCTATTGAGCCACTTAATGGTAGTAACTTCCAGAAATGGAAGTTTACACTTATGACGACTTTTCAGCTCTTGGATCTGGACTACGCGTTCAGATTCGATGAGCCTGTCGCTCCTACTGAAGGGGAGGACAATTATGATGACAAAATGAAGGAATATAAAGCTAATGCTGAGAAGTGGGAGCGGTCTAACCGTGTTTCACTTGCTGTGATGAAAAACTCCATCAGTGAGGCCATAAGGGGAGCAATCCCTGAAAAGGAAAGGGTAAAGGACTATTTGTCCTCCATCGAGGATCACTTTAAGGGGTCCTCTAAAGTTTATGCTACCACACTGATGCACAGGCTCATGAACACCAAGTACAATGGTACTGGAAATGTTCGTGAGCACATTATGACAATAATCAATATTGCTGCCAGACTTAAGACAATGGACATGGCTATCTCTGATGGTTTTGTTGTCCATTACATTATGATGTCTCTTCCCAAGCAATTTGAAGCTTTCAAGGTGAACTACAACACCATTAAGGACAAGTGGACCATGAGCGAGTTGATCGCTAATGTCTCACAGGAGGAAGAGAGGCTCAAGGCTGAGGGGGCTACTGATTTTGTGAATCAAGTCGGCTCCTCAAATAAGGCTGGTCCCTCTAGAAATAGAGGTGGCTACAAAGGAAAGGGAAAGAAGGAGCAAACCTACTCCCCTTATCGGAAGCCACAGAAACCACAGCACCCACAGCATCCTAAGGCGCCTAAAAACGCTTCAGGACCTGGGAGCTCAAATGAACAGAAGAAAAGTGGTGAATGTTACTTTTGTCAGTTGAAGGACCATTTCAAAGATGATTGTCCTGGATGGCTGAAATGGCTCGCCAAGAAAGGTACTTATGAAATCACTTTTGTTAATGAAGCATTTTATGCTGATTTTCCTATAAATTCTTGGTGGATTGATTCTGGTGCCACTGTGCACGTTACGAATTCCTTGCAGGGATTCCATATGTTGAGAAGTCTCAGAGGGGAAAGAAGCCTTAGAGTGGCTAATGGGATGGAAGCCGAAATTCAAGCTATTGGATCGGTTTCTTTAGTTTTGAATAATGGTTTTGTAATGAAACTTAATGATGTTCTTTATGTTCCCTCGATGAGAAGAAACTTAATTTCCATTTCATTATTAGATAATGATGGATATTCTTGTAATTTTGGACACGGAATGTGTTTGATTTATTTCAATAATGATAATGTTGGTCGTGCCATCCGACACGACAAGCTTTATATGTTGTCCCTGCAAGATTCTCCTATATCCATGAATGTATGTGATGAGAATAAAAAGCGTAAGCGAATTGATGAAACTTCATCGAAATTGTGGCACTGTCGTTTAGGCCACATTTCGAGGGGGAGAATTGAACGTCTCATTAAAGATGAAATTCTCCACCCTTTAGACTTCAATGATTCGAATGATCATTGTCTCGATTGTATCAAAGGCAAGTATGTAAAGCAAATAAAGAAAGGTGCTACTCGAAGCACAGGGATTTTGGAATTAATTCATACTGACATATGTGGTCCTTTCCCTGTGACATCAGTGGATGGTTATGATTCTTTTATTACGTTCACTGATGATTACTCACGTTATGGTTATATCTATCCTATTAAAGAAAGATCGGAGGCACTCGATAAATTTAAGATATTTAAGGCTGAAGTTGAAAATCAGCACAGTCTAAAGATTAAAGTAGTGCGCTCGGATCGTGGGGGAGAGTATTATGGGCGACACGCAACTTATGGGCAGATTCCTGGTCCTTTTGCCAGGTTTCTACAAGAAAATGGTATAGTCACCCAGTATTCAATGCCTGGTGATCCCCAGCAAAATGGAGTTGCGGAAAGAAGAAACCGCACACTTATGGACATGGTTCGAAGTATGTTGAGTTACTCCACTTTGCCTGTAAAGTTATGGATGGAAGCATTAAAGACCGCTGCACATATACTCAATCGGGTTCCCAGTAAATCGGTGCCTAAAACACCTTATGAATTATGGACTGGAAGAAAACCTAGTTTGAACTACCTCCATGTGTGGGGTTGTGCAGCTGAAGCTAAAATATTTAACCCACATATTGGGAAATTAGATCCCAAGACTGTGAGTTGTCATTTTATTGGCTACCCTGACAGGTCTAAAGGGTACCGATTCTATTGTCCAGATCGTACCACAAAATTTGTAGAAACAAGACACGCTGTGTTCTTGGAAAATGATGGCATCAGTGGGGACTTAGAGCCCAGAAAAATTGATCTTGAGGAGAACCGGATTTATGTTGCTTCACCGCTAATCCGACAGACTGATTTTCCTGTGCCCCAAGTAGTTGTGCCCATAGTTGATCCTGTAGTTGCAACTCCTGTTGCACCTCCAGTTAATTCTGTGGCTACTCCTTCTGTTGAGGGCTCTGAAAATACAAGTGCAATACCTAATGCTGAGCCTTCACAGCCCTCTATGACAATTAATGAACAACCTGATGAGCCTACTAATGAACCTGTCAGGAGATCACAACGAGTGAGGAGATCTGCTATCCCAAGTGATTATGAGGTTTACTTGAATGAGGATGATCTTGGGAAGGCAGATGATCCTAGCTCTTATAAGGAAGCAATGAAGAATAAGGATTCATCTAAATGGCTAGATGCCATGAAAGATGAGATTGAGTCTATGGGCGCTAATGACGTATGGGACTTAGTGGAAATTCCTAATGGAGCCAAAACAGTAGGCTGCAAATGGGTCTACAAGACCAAGCGTGACTCCAAAGGGAATATCGAAAGGTTTAAGGCGAGACTTGTAGCAAAAGGGTTTACGCAAAGAGAAGGCATTGACTATAATGAAACCTTTTCTCCTGTCTCAACTAAAGATTCATTTAGAATAATAATGGCGCTCACAGCACATTTCGATTTAGAGTTGCACCAAATGGACGTTAAGACTGCATTCCTGAATGGAGACTTGTATGAAGACGTTTACATGACACAACCGGAAGGTTTTGTTGTGGAAGGCGAGGAACATTTAGGATGCAAGCTAAGGAAATCCATATATGGCCTGAAGCAAGCTTCTAGGCAATGGTACCTTAAGTTTGATGAAGTCATAAGGAAATTTGGATTTAAGGAGAATGATGTTGATAATTGTACATATGTTAAGTTCAGGGGGAGTAATTACACCTTCTTAATTCTTTATGTGGACGATATATTATTGGCCAGCAGCAGTGTGGACATGCTGCGGGAAACTAAAAGTTTTCTCTCGTCCAATTTTGACATGAAAGATCTCGGTGAAGCATCTTATGTTCTTGGTATTGAAATTCACCGAGATAGGTCCAAAGGAATATTAGGTTTATCACAAAAGGCATACATTGACAGAGTACTAAAGAGATACAATATGCATAAATGCTCTGCCTCGCCTGCTCCTATTGTGAAGGGCGATAAGTTTGGGAAATTTCAATGCCCAAAGAATGACTATGAATCTGATCAGATGAAGGCTATACCTTACGCTTCTGCTGTCGGAAGTATTATGTATGCTCAAGTATGTACACGCCCTGATTTAGCTTTTGTTACCGGGATGCTTGGCAGATATCAGTCAAATCCAGGACCGGACCACTGGAAAGCTGTTAAGAAAGTCCTGCGCTATATGCAAGGCACTAAAGGTCACATGCTCACATATAGAAAATGCGATAACCTTGAGGTTGTCGGTTATTCTGATGCTGATTTTGCGGGGTGTAAAGACACTAAGAAGTCCACATCAGGTTATATTTTCACCCTCGCAGGAGCAGCAATTTCATGGAAAAGTGTAAAGCAAACACTTACTGCATCGTCGACAATGCAGGCTGAATTTGTGGCATGTTATGAGGCTACCGGGCAGGCTGTATGGCTTAAGAACTTTATCCCGGGATTAAAAGTGGTAGACAGCATTTCTAGACCACTCATTTTGTACTGCGACAATCAACCCGCAGTTTTCTATTCGAGTAACAACAAGTCAAGTGCAGCTGCCAAGCACATTGACATAAAGTATCATGTTGTGAAAGATAGAGTCCAGGATCAAACAATTAAGGTTGAGCATATTGGAACTAAATTTATGCTTGCGGATCCGCTCACAAAAGGCTTACCACCCAATATTTTTCGTGATCATGTTGCCGGCATGGGTTTTATTGGAGAGCCTGTGATCCTGGAATAAGAGGACCATATAAAGTAACCAACTCCCATGAAGTATTATGTTATCCGATTGATATGGAATGGAGCACTATAAGTACTGTTGTCCAGCGGTATTTAATTGACTGTTGTGACGCATTATTTTGGTGTGAAGTTTTATTGAGAGAGGGCTTATGACGTTTAGCCTTACGATCAAGGGGGAGAATGTTGGATTTGATCTAAGGCCAAAACGGCCAGAAAAGGAAACATGGGGAAATCCACGTTTCCCTGATTTCTAGCGCCCTGATCGGGGGGGCTAACCATATTGGTTACGGTCCCCCGTTGCAACAGCGCCATATATAAAGTTGAGGCACCGGCTTCTCATGAGCGACGTTCGTTCCCGTGAGAACCAAAGCCCCGAACAAACCCTAAGCAAACCGATCTAGCGCGCACTGTTAAGCAACGGGAAGGCCGCCAACCGCAACTGCAGGACGACGCCGGCGACCCTGAACCGCGAGCTCTCGGATCTGCACCGACTCGTCCCCACGCCTGCATCACGCAGGCACGAGGTCTTCGCTCTCATGGCGTTCATCGGCGACCGTAAGTCCTCCCTCTAAATCCTAAAGCTCTAGGTGTTCATGTTTTAGATCTGGGGTTAAGGCTAATACTCATGTTTAAGACTCCCTTATGCACACAGATTTTTTAAAGTGGATTCTTCAAACGGCTTCATAAATCTAAAATTGTATGCGTTGTCGTGTCGATGTCTTTACCGTCCGCTACAGCCTCGTAAAACACAGACAAAAGTATTTAGTGCAGCCTAAAAACACAGGACTTCACAGTATTTGATCAATAAGAATGATAGTAGCAATAAAGCCGCATCTGAGTTATCGAGACGAATTGTGCTGTATAGTGTTTGGTTGCTAAGAAGAAGAAAAAATGGGAGCACTGCATTGCATCGCATCGAGCTTGCTTTCACTTTCTGATTGGATTTTGTCTAGAGTTGTTCCCTGTTGGATGTTCCATACTAATCCATGCGCCTAAATAAGGGGAGGGCTAGCGTACAGTATACTGTTAGAAAGGTTTATAACGGTATAGGCAAATTTCATCAGATTTCATCTAAGTTTCATGAATTTCACAAGGTTTATAGAGTTTTAAACATGCATAAAAGTTAGTCAACTTAGGTATAAAACCTCCCTAAAATTTATAAAATCTCATAAAACACCATAAAATTTAAACATAAAACCATATAAAACTTTAGTCAAATTAGGTATGAAACCTTCTAAAACTTTATGAACTTAATGAAACACCATGAATCTTAGTCATGAAACCGCATGAAACTTAGTCATGAAATCTCATGAAACTTTATGAAAACTCATAAAACTTACTGTTCACTGCTTGGAGCCATCAGCGACATTTACTAGTGAGCCAATCCCAGTAGTTGCATTCAAATTTTAAAGAAGTTTTGGGCAAGATTCAAATCAAACATCATGTTTCAAAGAGGCTTCAAAACCACTCTTCGAGTTTCACTAGGTTT
The DNA here is from genome assembly GCA_017311315.1 of Dendrocalamus latiflorus. Lineage (NCBI taxonomy): Eukaryota > Viridiplantae > Streptophyta > Magnoliopsida > Poales > Poaceae > Dendrocalamus > Dendrocalamus latiflorus. Next base: position 9,912,858 of record CM029626.1, read on the forward strand.
TCAAACAAAATTCTTCCGAGAGCTCATTGCCCAGAGACGAGATGACGGCCTTCTTGCCTTCGCACCAACTCGCGGCACCACTAGATGGCCGTCCTCACCACCTGAAGCTTTCGCGTCGTGGTGCCCAACCTTCGCAGCTACGGTGACTCCGACACCCCATGTGGTGCGGATTCCTACATCACTTTCCACCTCGTTGCGGACCTTGTCGCCCTCATTGCTTGCCTTACCTGGATCTATGCTTGAGATTATGGATCTGAGTGGTTGCCTAGCAGCGCTATTGGTTTGCTCGATCTGCGCATCCTCAACCAGGTTGGACTTCCTTGGCCTCGTCGCTCGTGCTAATTGGGCTCTGTTGCGTCGCGCACCTGCCATCAACTCACCCTTCTTCCTTTAGTCCGGTTGCAATCAGCGGTGAATCGATACAGCACGGGGATTGAAATATGAGTTTGTTGTCTTATGGAGATGAGGATCACAGTGAGAGATGTGACTGTGGAACGGGAGATGAATGCGTCCTGGTTGTAGTTAAGAAAAGGATAAGATTGATGAAGAGGCTTCAGTGTCAAAATTAGATGGTTGTAGTCAGGAAAAGGATAAGATTGATGAAGAGGCTTCAGTGTCAAAATTAGGGTGGTGATCGGTTCGGCTGAAAAGCTCATGGCTTATGGCTGAAAACACTGTAGCTGGCTAAAAAACGCACTGTAGCTGACAGAGACTTATTTAGCATAATTAAATTTAAAAAAATTTAAAAATATAAAAAATATGTTAGCCCATTACGTATAATACAAACAAATACGGGAAAAAAAGAACCGGCAAAAAAGCTCAACAAAAAGCTAAAAGTTTAGAAAAAGATGAAATTTATGAATAGTATAAAATAAGCCAGAAGCCGAAGCCAAGTTGATCACCCCTAGATGGTTACAAACAACTTTCGTGTTTTGATGAGACGCAGGCTCTCGATTCTGTTAGAACGTGGACAAACGTTGTAGCGTTTATTAGCTTTTCTGCCTAAATAATTGGGCCTCCCTGCCGGACAAAACCATGCGCATTATTGGACGCCACGAACCAAAGTCGCGAAATTATTGGCCGTCCACGAGCCGCACGTGGGATGTCCCCTACTAATCGGACGTCCGGATGCATACCATCGCGCAGATCCAACGGCGATGGGAGCTTTCAGTAGAGAGAGGCGGTAACAAGTAGTAACTCGGGTCGCGTCACACCATCCGAACAAGATAGAGAAGCAGCGGCACCGGCGTCTCCGAGCCATCGTCCCTCACCTCACTGTATCCACCACCACCACAACCTCGATACCACCCCGCTCGCTTTCTTCTTGCTTGCCACGGCTCCGCTCGCGTCGATACCACCCCGACAGAAGCGGAAATTACAGACGAGTCCACGGGTCCCCGATCCCTCCGCACCAAGCCGCGAATCCGAGATTCGCCGCCACGATGGGCATCTCCAGCATGCCGGCGCCCAAGGACAGCCTCCTGACGTACCTGCTCTACAACGCGGTGGTCTCGATCGCCGCGCTGGCCGGCGTGCTGCGCGCGGCGCTGGTGTTCCTCGGCCTCCCCGCGCCGCCGCCGCCGCTGTCCGGGGAGGACGGCGAGGGCGGCGGCGGGGACCAGCTCGCGGCGTTCGCGATCTCGGCTGCCGCGGCGGCGGCCGGGCCCAGCCTGGCGGAGAGGTTCAGGAGCAGGTTCCGCCCGGCGCGCTTCGGCCGGAGGCGCGGCGCGGCGGACTGCCGCGTCTGCCTGGTGAGGTTCGAGCCTGAGGCCGTGGTGAACCGCCTCCCCTGCGGCCACCTCTTCCACCGCGCCTGCCTCGAGACCTGGCTCGACTACGACCACGCCACGTGCCCGCTCTGCCGCTCCCGACTCCTCCCCGCCGCCGACGAATCGGCGCCGGCCCCCCGCTTGGCCTGGATTTAGACAGATTCGACCGTCGCTCCGTGTGGGCGTAGGAATTTATTATTTTTTCTTCTTCTCATTTTTGTTTTGTTCTTGGACGCTTCGTGCTATCGCTGTACCGTGTAAATATTCGCAGCAGAGAGTGCTCCGACGGGTGTAGCACTTTGTGAGCTCCTGTACAGTCTTCTCGGAAAAACGAATCGATGAAAAGAACAATTTAAAGCCAAAGACAAGCTGAGCTGCTCCTGTTCTTGCCATGATTTGTCCCTAATTTTGCCCTGAAAGGATTGTTTCCCCATGTAAAATGATTCTGCATAGACTGTCCACATTTCCAAGCGTACCGTTGCATTCCTGCTAATTGCAGGAATCGGTAGTTAGTGGTAAGTGCTCCGGTTTAACGAGATCTAGAAATTGTTTGGGTTTTCCTTCTCCGAAGAAATAGCAGGGGAATCTTCAATCTTGGAGCAGTAGTGGAGGGTGGGGTGGTTTGTTGAATTGTTTTCGGGGTGGAGCTAGCATTTACGCAGTTCGGCGAGGGAGTGGGACAAGGCGCTGAAAGCAAAGGCACGGCAAGGGAAGCGTTTCTTTATGCGGGCGGGTCGCATGGATACGTGCTTATCAACGTGGCCAAACTTGCTGTGTCCGCATCGCCGAGGGCACACTTCTTCGCCCCCTCAGATGTATCCTGTCATCAAAACCACTAGCCTCATAGACGCGGCGACACGCCGCGTCAGTCACCGTGTGTACCGAAGTAAAAGAGACGATAATTCGTGAGGAGTTTTTTAAAAAAATCGATGGCACGTACGTATTTTCGAGAAAGCTAAAGGGGTTTTTGGAAAAAAATCGAGGACTTGTAAGGACCTGTACGTAAGTAAATAAGGGCCTATACGTAATTTCGGGAACCTGCGGGGCGCTATCCAAAAATTTTTTAAAAAAAACTTGCAGGGACCTTTTCGCGAGAAAAAAGGACCTTTACGTAATTTCCGAAAAACTGGAGGAAACTGCCTCCTCCGGCCGTACAGGAATTGCCCCACCACGCGCCGGCCGGACATGCGAGCGGGGCGACGTGGCCGAGCGGGGGGTCGCGAATCCCCCCGGGAATATGGTCGGTATTATTTACCCCAAGACCCTTTTTGTCAGACACGCAGGGGTTGTTTGGGTGCTGCTTGTATGAAGTTTGAAAATTCGATGATATTTTATTTGTCAGGCAAGCCGAGATGAGTTGTTTTGAGTGAAAACCAGTGACCGAGCAAAATATAAAACCAAAGATAAAATAAAACGTCACCTTTAGGGCGTTGATCAAGACAGAATAAGATTGATTGATGCGCCCATATTTAAGCCTGGTGCTCAGGCGCTCATTTTCGGTATCCTAGATAGGCCTGGGCAAAATACCCGCTACCCGTTACCTATACCAGAATTACCCGGACCCGAACCCGAAATACCCGAACCCGAGGTACCCGATCCCAAATTCGGATAGCGATTCTGATTACCCGAAATTAGTTTGGGTAGTTCGGGTAATATCCCCCGGTACCCGAACTACCCGAATTACCCGAATTGTCTGTAAATTACCCGAATTATCGGGAAATTGTCTGTAAATTACCCGAATTATCTGTAAATTACCCGAATTGTCGGGAAATTACCCGAATTGTCGGGAAATTAGCTGGGTTTCTGTAAATTCGGGTATATCGGGTATACCCGAACTCGAACCCGAATTATCGGGTACCCGAAATTGCGGGTAGTGTTTTTTTGGGGCTAATATCGGGTAGCAGTTTTCATTACCCGAATTTCGAATTATCCGAACTACCCGACCCGAAAAATTCGGGTAACCTGAACGCCCAGGCCTAATCCTAGATCAGGCAACGGATGCTTGGGCCTGGAGCAAATTCAGGCCTCTAACCAAACAAGCTGCAGGCCGATAGGCTAGGCAAGTTGCTCCAGGCCTCAAAGCAAACAACCCATGGCAGTAGCGAAGTCAGGAATAAAATTAAGAGTAGGCTAAACTATTTATAAGTCTAAACTATGTTAACATAAAATTAGCTTTTTACTCATAAAATTTTAAATTCATATAGAAATTATAAATTGGATGGAGACAAATAATGAAAAATAGAGAAATAGAAAATATGTACCTCGATAATAGAAAGCGCCACGAGTGCGAAGTAGCGATAAGTCATCTATATATAAAACATATCAAAATTAGTGATATAATAGAAAATTATGAATGACAATGAATATTTAGATCATATAAAACGTACCAAAATTAAGCTAATTTAAATCACGGGACGATAGAAACAAAAGTCGGCATCTTTTTCCACAATCTATCTAATGTTCTTATCATTTTCACGCGCGGGGGGCTCGGTGGCGGTGGTGCCTTCGGGGCACATGTAGAACCACATCATCGCGGAGTGGCGGCGTAGGGAGAAGATCAACCAGAGGTTCATTGAGCTCTCCACCGTCATCTGCGGACTCAAGAAGATTCATATATATTTTACTTTCTTTCTTCTTTTTTTCTGTGATTGATTATCTCTTCTTTAATTTTATGATTTTCACTTCTCCTCCTCCTCCTCCTCCTCTTTAATTTTATGATTTACATATATTATTTCACTTTTCTTTCTTTCTTTGATTGATTAGCTCTTCCTTAATTTTATGATTTTCACTTCTTCTCCTCCTTCTCATCATCTTCTTTAATTTTATACTTGTTGTTAACTTTCCCATCAAAGAGAACTAGCTTCTCTTTGGATTTGTTAATATCTCTCTTTCTCTCTCTATTTTTATTATGTATAAAATTGCCACCGGGGGAGGTGAGGCTCAAACCTCACTAAGTTCCTCCGGTGGCTATGCCCCTGCCCCATAGTAACTGAGAAAGTGGCTCTGTAGGTATATCAAAACGACATTTGTTTGCAAACCAAATCTCATCTTGTAAATCAGATCGAAGATTGCGGTGTGAAACACGTAACCCATATGAAATAGTATGTAAAAGAGAGTTGAGACACAGTGCTATATAGTAGACAGGATTTGCATGAATGCCTGGGCCTGTTTTTTTCGGCTGCGGCTTATGGTTTTTGGCTGAAATTTTTGAATTTTGGCTGTTTACGGTACAGATTACGGAGAGACAGATACTTACTTGCGATTTTGGCTAGTACAGATGTTGGACTTTTAATATGTAGATCATTTAACTTGTAGACCTCGTCTTGAGAAAATACTCTGTTTGAAAGTTAGATACTGTAGTAAAAGTCAAAAGTCGCTGACTTGTGAGTTAGGCGCCATCGGATTCTTCGGAGATAAGTACCCTGCTCGGTTGCATCATTGCATGCATCTTCGACCAGCCGTGCCTTTTGTCGCCTTGCGTGAAGATCGCTTTTGATGACTTGTGTTGTGTCCAATGTTATGTTTACTAGGCCCAGCGTTGGTCGTTGTCAAACCAAGTTCGCAAAGTTTGTGGCGATGATGCCGAATTCACGTAGACATTTACGACTTCTGCAGCGTCAGCTGATCGTACTGCGTGCTGGAAGTGATACGTACTGGCATCTCAAGGAAGAGAAGACGCATTTTTGCAGGCAGAATAGGCGGCCAAAGACTTCTTTGTGAACTGCAAAGCTTCGTATGTTCACTTGTTTTCACGTGTGCAATTGAATTCGTCAACAGTGAAGAACACAAAGATACCTAATTCCATTAGCAAGTTAAAACTGTTGATGTATATATTTTGAAGGATCAAATACCCTAGTCAGAAAGATGAAAGATTGCCTCCGTTTTTTAAAACCTAAAATCAAAACTCAAATCTGAAGAAAAACAACCTAAATAATAGACTATATCTACTGAAATCGAAGAAGCAAGTCCTAAACAAAATAGCAATAAAAATTGAAAAACAAATCTTATGGTTGATCAAACAGCAATGGCGAGAGCGGTTTGACCTCTAGCACTATTCACCAATCGAAAACAGCATGACCGACGCGAACGAGAATCAATCTAGCAACTCCAATTGACCTCAAATTTGACACTCGTGATGCTAAGGATATTTAGAATCTATTCCAACAAGAAATTACACAAATCATCAACTAGATTCAACGAAATCCAGTGTAGCATCCCACATAACCATATGGGATGCCACTATGGAACGTCATCGCTAAAATGAATAATAAATAAGAACAACAAAAGAAATCACAAAAAGTTTAGAACTTTAAACATTTTAATAGAGAACCAACGGAAGCTGGAATAAATATTTAAAACATGAGACTGGTCCACTTCTAACCAAATAAAGAACGAATGAAATAACAAAACAGTGGCAAACCACGGTGCTGAAAACTCGAGTGCTTCCACCCATGCATGATGCTATCACTCCACTGGCCTTTTACCTGAGACTGAAAAGAGTAAGCGTGAGATTTGAAAATCTCAGTAAGTACCCAACAACGATCGCAACATAGTGAGTAAAGACAGGTAATACAATCATATGAAATAAAGGGCAAGCATGACAAGTAAGCAATGGACATAAGACAAACAACTGATATTGGAAATACTGTCATAAATGGGAGACGGATATTATGAGTACTGTGTATTAAAGATAGTTGTTATGTGATAAGTTATAGTAAAGATGCCGGCGACCTCATCCCACATACCCGATTATACGAGAATAGCCAGGCACAACTTTGTCCTCGACTGTATAACCGCAAACAGGATGTAATATCCTGTGTAACGAGAATGTACGACCCACCGTACGTTACCAGGTTGGGTGGAAATCTCCCTTATATGTGGGTAGCCCCGGCGTGATAACTCTTAATTCTTTATTTAGCGAATTATCCATGGTATAATTAGAGACATGAGTGATTTAATGTAAAATTATGAGAGTAATGATTTATTACAATGAGATCGGAAAGACATGATTGGTGATACTAGGTGATAAAGTAACCGATACATCATGGACATATCATAAAGAACAAAATTAAGGTACTAAGAGATGGCGAAGATAAGGCTATAATAAAGTTATGAGAAGTGAAAAGATGTGCTAGGGTTGAAAATGGAAAGACATAGTTTCTGATAAGAGAACGATGTGGAATAATAATAAGATGATAGTGATATAGTAATCAACCTAAAGAGGTATTATAATGTAGCTCACACAAGTTTATCAACCAATCAAGTTTTATTATGTGATAAGTGATTATTAGTCAAATTAACATTTATTAAGGTATAACGATCATGACTCACATAAGAAACTGTATCGGCAATACATCATGATATCGAGAACATTAAACACAGAAGCGTGATACTTAAAGGATTGCTAGTGATTTTAATCTAAGTCTACAACATGATCACCCGCTACCCTCATTAACGGTTTAAGCATGAACTCTAAACATTACTTAAAAATATGAATCTTATAACATTATTAACAGGGTATTATAATAAACCTAAAGGCATGTGAAGTAAGATAATCTAGAACATCATGGCAGGAATACAATATTAAGGGTATATAACAAGCAAGCATTAACAATAATCAGGTAAACATTAACAACATGATAGAACTAGACAAGCATTAACAATATGATCACAACTAGGCAAGCATAATAATAACCAGGCAAGCATGAATACTATTATAACAACCAGGCAAGTACTAAAGAGATGATAATAACCGGGTAACTTTGGTTGCAGGATATTAGCCATGTAATTTTTTTTAGTGATATGGTATGGCCAGGTAAATTCAGTGATATGATAATAACCAGGTAATTCATTGATATGATAATAACCAAGGAACTTGGTGATATGATAATAACCAGGTAATTCAGTGATATGATAATCGTACTCAATGACAATGGTAACGAGTAATCATGAAAGATGTGAAATGTGGAATTAAAATAATTGGAGATAAGTTCATGCACGATTACAAGGAGTAAAAAGGATTGCTAAGGTTGAGGACAGGAGATAAAATCAAATGGGAGATGAAGAAGGATAATACGACGGTGGTAGGGATCCATGAATGATTCTCACCCAGCATTACAACTTAACTCACACCAAGGGGTTGTTAAACAACTAGATTTTATTACGTGATAAGTTGTTATTAGTTAGGTTAATAATATCATACATAATTCCATCGAAACCAATCAAGCAATAACATACAAGTAATGAATCAGGGAACCAGTAATTAAATATGTCATTCCAAAGTTAAAGATTACTACTGGTTAACCTTATATTGAAGTCACTCCTATACTACCCCAGCCACAATTTAAACATCTATTATAATTACTAATTAGAGCTTGCAACTTAGACATTAACCCTAACATTCTAATACATCTAAGAGTCTAAGGCATTAATTAGCATCAAGCATTGCAATATGGAAATATCTAATAACATGCGACCAGGCAATCATCACAATGTAATAATTAGGGTCTAGGACAACAACAATAGCCAATCCATGACAAGTGACATATGAAACGGAAAGGTTACGGCTGCGAGGTACTTGCCTTGAGCACGCTCGACAGACACGCTGCACATGGATCCGAGGTGCATAACCGTCCGATCATTCCCTCGAACGCCACGTGCAAACCTACAAGATGGAATAGGGATAGATCAGATCCACGCTAAGAAAAGCTTGTGGAAAGACGGATGGAAGTGCAATCGGTTAGAAGAGTTCACGTTCACTAAGCCTCCAACGTGTGAATCGCCGTTTGACCGTGCGAATCATTATTCGGCCACGTGAACCACAAAACGAGGCACGGCCCAACAACCTCCGTGCGAATTGGGATTCGGCTGTGCATTCGGCCAACTAACTCCCCAGCCGTGGAATCCGGCCCTCTTGGCCACCGTCGGCCTCCGACCATCGCCGCCGGTCACCGGCGCCGGCCGCCTGACTCTATTGCCATCTGACTGCGCCTGCCCCTCACCGGTCGCACCGCCTGGTCTGCGCCCGCATGGCTGCCACGCTGCCTCGGCCTGTGCTCCACCAGTCATCGCCGCCACCACACACGCCGTGCCGCACCGGCCACCACTTGCCAGGCCGCTGCCGCCTCTGGCGTGCTCTGCCCGCGCACGCCATTCCTTAGGCAACCGCATCGCCTATTGGCGCGGCGCCCTCAGCCGTGCCTCCCGACGCCGCTCACCAGGCCGGCCACCGCCGGATGCCCCCGCCCCGCACCACCGCTACCGCCATGACGGGTGCATGCGCACGGCCGAGAGCGCGCACGCGCGGGTGCTGCTGGGCGTGCTGCGCCGCGCCGTATCACGCGGGCGGACAGCCGCGCGGCCCGCAACCCAGAGCGCAAAGCGATCCACCGCTGACGGCAGGCGCTCCATGCCTCCTTCCACGGCACGCGCTCCGCAGCACCGCCGCTACGCGCTGCACGCACACAAACAACTACTCAAACAACAGGTCGAGTGAAAGTATAGAGCACACGAGATTCTGAACGTCCTCGCGTGCGCCCCGATGCCCTCTAGTATACATCTACTTCAATTGAATTTGAACCAACCACTTATCGTTGAAGCAAGTACATGATGTAAAATACGCGGGGCTTAGAACACACAAGATGACAAGAGTATGGAGAAGAACTGCTAGCATACAACTCCAGCACTAGAAAGCCGAGAGACAACTCTTTCATATTGACTTTTGGCTATAGCTTATGAATAGTAACAGTTTATAAAGATACTTACATCACAAACACTCGTGCAATTTTAACCGATATAAATGAAGTCACTATAGTGTATACTACAATCGACTAGTAGACCTCACATTGAAAAGACACTTCGTTTAAAAGCTAAATACTGTAGAAAAACTATTTATTGTAGAAAATCAGCTTTTAGAAGCCAATGCGAACAAGCCAAGCCAATTAATACCACTGTCAGAACAGCTACTGTCATCATCCTGTTAACTCGAGATGCCTTCCAGAACTCAGTTTCTTCTTGGGCAATAACCACCAGTGTTTTACCTCATATCAAGCAACGTACTAATACTTGTTTCTACTTTCTACATGTCACAACCAATAGAAAAAGAACTGTAAGGGCTACTGAGATACTAACAAGTAACATCTGCAATGTCAGTTACAGGTATCAGCAGAATTTCAGCAGAACAAGAGATGATCAAAGAAGCAGCATCGATTACAAGGTACAATAACGATTACATTGACAGCTCAAACAAGTACCCCTCAAATCCATTCAAGTACCATAGGCGATTTCGAAAATTACAAAACACAGAGTATGGACTAGAGTTAAGCAGTTCAATGTAAAATAACTTGGGTTTCCAGAGATGAGCTTAAAGTCTACAACAGAAGAGTACCTTCCAACCAAGCATATGCCTTGAGGTGCTCCACATCTTCACTTTCTTTGGCACATCAGCTCAAATGCACTGTTTCAGATTCAGAACCACAAAAAGCCTAGAAGAATTCAAACTCCAGATAATTATCTGAGCCCTTTTGGTTGCCAGCTGGTGCAACCTTCCCATTTGCCAATGGCATTTGCTTTGGGCGGTAATCGAGCTCAACAGGCTTTGGCATGTCTGGAGGGCTCGCACACCTTATGAGTGCCCAGTTCACACCCTCGAAGAAGGGATGCTGCTTTATCTCAGTAGCTCCACGCTTGAAGCCGAGTCGGTGCTGAGGGTCCTTGACCAGTAATCCCCTTATCATGTCCCTTGCCGAGAAGCTCACCATTGGGGACTCTGGGAACCGTAACGGCTGACCAACAACATTGAAAAGCGTAGCCCGATTGCCTGAACCCTTGAAAGGGGTCTTGCCGAACAATAGCTCATACAAGAATATGCCAAAGGTCCACCAATCCACTGCACTTCCATGGCCCTCCCCTTTTATTATTTCTGGGGCCAAGTACTCATGGGTGCCGACAAAGGACATGGACCGAGCATCAGTTGGCTCAGCAATGAGCTCCGGGAATAGGCTAACTTGGTTTGCAATATAAGGTTTTGACTTCTCCTCCTTGGACTTGGATTTAGATTTGGTCTTGGACTTCGAGAAGAACCGGGGCCCAAAGCATGTTGTTGGAGCAACACACGATGGCTGAATGCAGGATGGCTCAATGCAAGCAGGCTGGACACAGTATGCTGCATTATTCCTCTGCAGCGCATCTAGGCCAGGATTTGCAGACTTGATCACAGTCGGGCTCACCGAACAGCGAAGAGAGAGGTCAAAGTCGGACAACATGATGTGGCCATCCTCCCGAACTAGGACATTTTCTGGCTTGAGATCACGGTATATAATCCCGAGCATATGCAGGTACTCCAATGCAAGGAGTACTTCTGCTACATAGAACCTGAAACATCAAGAGATTGAATGCCAGTTTAAGTTAAATGCTTTAGCAAAGCTATTCTGTGAAGGTTGATTCAGCACAGTTTGATAGACAAGTCAAAAAGGCACCATAAGCATCTATACCTTTTGAGACCCATGAAATCCAACAATGACTATAAGCACTTCCAATCAAAGCATTGTACAATTGTACAGTATTAGCATGCAATTTTCAAGGACACACTGCACCTTCCTGATTATCGTGTGCACAATAAACAGGTTATGCATTAGGATGTAAAAATACATAAATATGTCACATGCAACCTAACTACGTCAATACGAACCAAAAAAATGAATGAATGTAGAAGAGTAGATAAGAGACATGATACTACACCTAGTAAACAATGCTAACCAACAACTTATGATGTTGAATTTATTATTAGCAGAAGGAAGTACGCACTTTGCTGCTTGCTCTGAAAAATGTTTTCCAGGCTGCCTTTGTCGAAGAGTGTGCAGGTCCCCTCCGGGGCAGAACTCCATAACCAGACATGAAAATTTATCTGTCTCAAAGTGAGTATATAGGGTTGGTAGAAATGGATGATCCAGGGATTGCAGTATCTCCCGTTCAGTTTGTGCTCGAAGCAGCTTCTTCCGACTCGCCAACGATGCTTTATCCATGACCTTCATTGCAAAGTAACTCCTCGTACCACTCAATTCAGAGAGATATACACTGCCAATATCACCAGAACCTAGCTTCTTGAGCAGCCTAAATTGGTTCAAACCAAGAACACCATCCCTGGATTTGACTACTTGGATAGCTTCCCACCTTGAATCATTCCCTTTGTGCGGCTTCGTGGTGGCGCTGCTCATGCTGCTGCATGAACTCTCATCACTTATGTCACTGCTTGTGCTCGGGCGGCACATGCTGCTCTTCCCACTCTCAGTAAAATCAGCCCGGTCACTCATCTTAGCACTACCGCTGGTCTTCCTCAGACTATTTGTCCCATCACTCACTTTAGCAGAAGCAAAGCTATCGCTTGTACTACTCTTTTGTGACGTCTTCTTTTCCTGATTCCCATTACAATCCAAGTTTTTGATCTCTTTTAACTCACCAGAATCTTCCTGTGGGGCTAATGGCACATCCAGGACCCCAGAATCTGAAGAGAGGCCTGAAGATTCCTTGTCTATCATAGAAGATGGAGACCCTTGCTGCTGGTGAGATGGCATCTGCTCCTCCGAAATCTCCTCAGCAGCAGGTTCTTGCCTGTCATCTTTCCCTTTTTCCTTTGGCTTTGCCGCTTGCCCGGTCATACTTTGTGAAGCCGATTTGGAAGGCATGAACTGAGCAGCTGATCAGAAACACACAAACGAACAATCTAACAGGCCAGTGAACACCACAAGATCTCCAACTCCTCCAAACATTCAGCAGGGCGGTCAGTACTCACAACAGTACTGATTAATAAACCCCAACTTCTCATCTGAAAATCAATTTGCCCCATTAGCATACTAACAGAACAAATAGGATTTGTTTGACAGAAGTCGCAATCTTCTATTCCAAGCTATTCACACAAATCATACAACAACATATGTACCAAAAGCTATAAGGAATCATAACATAGCAAAGAAATCCAAACCACGGGTCAACAATCCAACAAAAATAACCAAAGAAATCAGCACTGGAACAACAATCTGCAACGAACAAGAGAGTTCTGAAAAAGGAGAAATCTTTCCAGAAATCCACGAACAAATAAATCACCTTGCAGGCTCACATACAAGCTACAACTACGCATTTGACAGATTCATCCAGCGCCCCACTTCGTCGCATCAACACTCCCCACCCAAAAGGCAGAGCACAAGAAAGAAGGCCTAGAACTAAACATCACACAAGTCCCCCACCCCAGTGCCGCATCTCCCACAAAAATAGGGCGCAGTGGGCCAGAAGCAGAGATTAATAACAAAAGGAAATCTTTTAGATATCCCCAAAGAGAAGGAAAGGCAAAAGAAGGAGCAGTACGCACATTGCAACCTGGAACAGCTGCAAGCTCACAAGGCACACAACCCTTTGCCTCCCTTTTCTCCCCACAAAGGAAGAAGCTGGTATGATAGAGGAGCACACGGGAATCATATGAGCAACAGCACAGCACATACACGTGGTGTGCCGTGTGCACACCCACATCCACACCAAGACATGGGAGCACTAACTCCAGTGGCCATTGAATGCGGCAAACAGAAGATGTATAAAAGAAGTATAGTGAGGGGGAAAGAGAGAGGTGAGTGATGAGTGGCATTAAAGCAGCAGCAACAGATCAAGAACGAACATCCCCACAAGAGGAAAATGACACCTTAATCAATCAATCAATCAATCAGCCAGCCAGCCCGAGAGGAAGATGACCAAAGCGGTGCCTACCTTTGCTAGGGCCAAGAGGCCATGGTGGCTGGTGGTGCTCAGCTCAGCTGCTGGCAGGTTGTGGGAGCGGAGATGCACCGCCTATGGGATATTCAGATGTAAGCCATGGCAATGGCCAACGGCAAAGCTGGAGCTGCATACCTGTGGCCTGTGCTTTTGGACTAGTGAGAGCACTTGGTGTGGGGCTTCAGGGCTCAGGCTGCGAAGTGCAAAGAGACAATTGTGTGCGGAGAAGGGAATGGACGGGTCAAAGCTGGTAAAAAGCTGGGCTTTTTGGGCGCATAAACAAGAGCAGTTAGGCCCTGTTTGGTTCATGACCAGAAGTTGCCTAGCCACAAGTTAGGCGTGCCACAGTTTTTAGGTAGCTGTTTGGTTCACTGGCGTAACTGTGGCATGCCACACTTTCTTAGCACCTGGCCCCACACGTCATAGACTCAGTTTCTTGCCAAACTTTGCCACAAGTGTGGCTTCGATTTTGTTAGCCACACTTTCTGTGGCAGCCACATATTGCCTAAGCTTAGGCATGGCAAGGTTAGGCACCAACCAAACAGGCCCTTAGTGACACACTAATCTAATCGATGTGTCCGTACGGGGGAAAAAATCTTAAGACCCAATACATTTGTTTAGGCTGTGCATTATGATTTAGAATTTTAAATTTTTGGGCTATAGTTTATGATATATGGTTTAGAATTTTAAATTTTGATTATTTGCGATAGGCAGTACGTAGAAGAAAATAGTCACATGTGATTTTGGCCGGTACAGCTAAACTCAGTACACTTTTTACTATAATATTTCTGTTGACCCATATAGGATCGTATGACACAATAAGTTGTCTCCACTTTTTGGAACTTGAAACCAAAACTAAAAGTAGAAGAAAAATAATCTAAATTACCGGATGTAGATTACGACCACAAGACGTTGGTTCGCTCGCACGTGCTCGCTGAACGCTTCGATCGACTGATCGCTCTCTTCAATCGCTGGTTACGATCACAAGATTGGGTTTCATGATAAAACATTTGTTGAATAGACTCCTAAGATGAATTAAGTCTAACTTATAGCAAATCACAATTAGAACAAGTTATACAAAAATAAACCTTTTCAATCTCATCATTAGCCAGTTTTATCTTTTCATCATAAGAATCATGTGCCAATTTTAATTCATCAAGTTTATCAATCACATCCCTAAGTTGAACTAAATTTGATGTATTAATTGATTTAGTAGTTTTCTACCCAGAATATAAAACTTGATAAGACTCACATGATTCATTGTTAGGAATAGAAACTCTAAGTCTATCAATATCAGAATTCAAGTTTTCAACAAGACAGTTATTTTCTTTCAATTTCTTTTTTGTCCTTTTCAATTCAATAGTGAGTCTAATTAGACCTTTAAGCTTATCGTATGATGGTCTTACCTCGTCGGGGTCGCTATAGTTTCATCGTTGTTGTTGCTGTTTGCCATGAAACATATGCCCGTGAAGTCGTTGGTGCTCTTCTTCACATACCTCTTTGATGTCATCACAATCTGCTCTAATACCACTTGTAGGATCATATGATACAATCAGAATAGGGGTAAATAATTGTCTCCGTTTTTTGGAACCTGAAGCCAAAACTAAAAGCAACAAAAAAAACAATCTAAATTACCGAATGTATATTACGACCACAAGACGCTGTTTCACTCGCATGTGCTTGATGAATGCTTCAATCGTCTAACTGCTCCCTTCATTCGCTCGCTACAACTGTTTGCTACGACCGTCGACGCACATAGTCGTAATCTCTCTCCGCCCGAAGACTTCAGCCGCTCAAACGCTTCGATCGCTCGAATGAGTACACACCGGAGACAGAAAAAACGATGCTTAGAAAACATATCGCCGATGCTAGCAAACTTTTCTTGGAATAGATCTGATTTATTATTTCTGTATCATTGATGTGGTTATAAAGTGCCCTCACGGTACCCCTAAAAGCTCTCTCTCGACGAAAACCCTCTAAAAACCTCTCCCTCCTTTTATAGGCTAACGTCTAAACCGTGTCTGCCTCAAACACGAACACACAACTCTATCTCTTCCTCAAATCAAGGGATCCAAAACCCTTCATAACACATGTTTTACCATATATCTAAACCTTCTTGTTACGGACTCCTTCCATAACGTCTCTAATCTCACCACGTGACGAAGCCTCAGGACACACCTCCTATATCTTCATCATGCATCACCAACTTCTGTGTCGAAGCCTCTAGGACCACATCTCCTATAGCTTCTGCACGCCTCATCACGTGTTCTAGTATGAGCCCGATCACCTTGCATGACATCTCGACCGCCTGGACCTCATATTACCCCCTCCTAGTCCCGGTCCTCCTCGTCACTGACCGTAACTGTCTCCATGCTTCCACGCATCGTGCACCTTCGATCTCCATGTGCTCCAGTATGAGCCCGACCAACTCGCATGACGTCCCGACCGCCTGAACCTCAGATTACCCCCTCTTAGTTCCGGTCCTTCTCGTCACCAACCATGATCGTCTCCATGCTCACTGATAATGAGTACTCGAGGTACTCCAAGATAATAAGAATTAAAGTACTCGTACCGACCATGAAGTCTACAAGTACCAACTGTGAAGCCTACGGCAACCGATCATAAAGCCTTCGACTACCAAAGATAACGACAGCAGACTACAATGTCTATGACTATGAAAACAAGACTTCAAAGTCTACGACTATAACAGTAGTCCGCAAAGTCTACGACCATCGATTGCAAAGCCTTCGATTGTCAACTAGTAAAATCTAGAACTATCGATCACAAAGTCTACGACTATCAGCTACAAAGTCATCGACTATCGACCAGTAAAATCTACGACTATCGAGTATCGACTAGGTACTGTAGCTACGACCATGAAAAGTACTGTAGCTACGACAATAAAAAGTACTATAGCTACAATTACCTTTAGTGATCGTTATGTCATGGTCGAAGTCGAACGTGGTCGAAGCCAGATATGGTCAAAGTTTGTTGTGGTCAGAATGCGGTTTTGAGTTGCCATGGTCGAAGCCAGACGCAGTTAAAATGCCGTGGTCATTCAGACATGGTTGAAGTCGGTCATGGTCGTAAAGCCGAGCTCTGAGTACCAGCTGAATCACCGTTTACCTCTGAGTACTGTTCTTTCGTCCGTACAGTTTTGACCCGATCACTGTAGCTTCAGCCATATAAAAAACATGTAGCTTTGGCCGGTCTGTGCTTTGAATCTTTGATCACATCGCTCAAGGGCTGTCCAATCTTCCGGTGGTACTCGAACACTGTCCGATGCATCTGTGCCACTCGAAAGCTGTTCGATCATTTGGTGACACTCGAACACCATTGGATCCTCTATCGCTACTCGAAAGTTGTCCGATGCTCTGGTTCCACTCGAATGTCGTCTGATGCTTTGATGTTACTCGGACTTGTACGAACCTCCGATGTTACTTGGAAACCGTCCGATACTCCAATGGCACTCGAATGCCGCTCGATCTTCTAATGTCACTCGGACCCATCCGAAAACACTCGGAGTAGACCAAAACTACTTGGAGCAAAGCAAAACCACTCGGACGAAACAAAAACCACTCGAACTTGAAACTTTCGACTGCGATTAACCAAAACTTTCACAAATGCAAAATTCAAAACAATCCAAATGTCAATTATTCATCATCACTTTATTTACAACCATTTACATAGTCTGACATCCCGTCTTAAAAAAACGTACCGTTTGAAAAGTAGTTACTATAGTATAAACATTAAACCATAAGTCATATGTGTAAAAGAAGGGAGCCGTGTATTGGCTCATCAAATTGGAGCCCTTCTACCCCATGATGAGTGACAACACAAATTTGAAGTACCCATCCCGTTAACTTATCTGTTAAACTAGGATTTCCATGAACCCATCGCCTTATTCCCGATTCTGTTGGTAACAATCATCTAAGTAGTTGACCGGGGCTCAAGGACCTTACGACCGGCACACAGTGTCGCACGGAGACTGGCACAAGACCTTGTGGAACGGCGGCCGACAAGAGCACCTCGCGGAACGGCTGAACCGACCGACAAACTAGAATTGTTCATCCGTTTGGTCCTATAGCAATATATTTTTTTCTAATTAAGCATCTAAACACCTATTTTTACAAATATAGCTCTCACCTATCGCGCCCCCTTGCTTAGATGGCCAGGTGGCGTGCGGCACGACGTGGGCGCGCGGGAGGGCGAAGGGTTGACGCTTGCGTGGGTGGGCCCCACCAAATGTCGAGCTGCCACTGCTCGACGGCAGCCTACCAAGCAGTGCTAGCTCGGCAGCCAGCTGGGAATCGCAAGCCAACGGACAACACACATCAGTTTTTCTAGTGATTTGATAATACGTGCTAGTTTTCACAGATAGCGGACATCACGCACTAGTTTTTTTAAGATTTGACAATACATACCAGCTTTTCACAATGAGTGGACAACACACACCATTTTTCCAATGATTTGACATGTACCAGTTTTTCGCGGTGAGTGAACAACATACACTGACTTTTTCAGTGATTTGACAACACGTACCAGCTTTTCGTAGTGAGTGGACAGCACTCATAGGCTTTCCCAGTGATTTGACAGCATGTACTAACTTTTCGCAGCCTATGGACAGTACACATCCACTTTCCCAGTGTTTTGACATTACATGCCGGCTTTTCGCAGCATGCGGACATCACACATCGGCTTTCCCAGCGATTTGACATTACGTACCAGCTTTTCGCAGCATGCGGACACCATGCACCAGCTTTCCAAGTGATTTGACATACATACTAGTTTTTTACAGCCAACGGACAACACACACACACACACCAGATTTTCCAGTAATTTTACTATGCGTACCAGCTTGTCGTAGCGAGTGAACAACACGCACTAGTTTTTCCAGTGATTTAACAGTACGTATCAGTTTTTCATAGTGAGTGGACAACACACCAATTTTTCTAATAATTTGACAACATGTACCAGTTTTTTCGCAGCGAGTGAACATCACGCACTAGCTTTTCTAGTGATTTAACAATACGTACGAGCTATCTCCAATGAAATAACAATGTGTTCAAGCTTTACTCCCGAGCAGTGCACACCGACTGCTTATAAAATTTAGCCAGCCCTCACGACCAGACCCAAGACTCCGATCGAGCTAATCTCAAAACTAAGGGAAGAGGAGAGAGAGCAGAGATGAGAGATATAGGATGTCACTCTGCTGTTTGTAGGGATATCGAACTACGGAGAAATGCTTTGCAAACGAAAGTAGGTGGCCAAGAAGAAGGGATTATACCATCATAATTCTTGCAAGGATGCACCCATGCCATCAGAGTTTCTACGGCCGCAGTGCAACTGAAGTAATTCATCACATATTATTCAGTACACACTCGACAACTGTCGCCCAGGCACACTGCACGTGCGCCAAAGTTCTTGTAAACACGTATTTGCTATTTCACATTGCATATTCTATTTCGCGCATGTCTAACCCACTCCATCTATGCCGGTAAACCATGAAGTGATGCTACTACTTTCAATAGATAGACAATCTGGATATGTACGATAGGACATTCATCGAGCAAAAACACATACTTAACTACCCAGTGGCGCCTGAGAGATTCACACACTGAAAATCTTACACCCCAGATGACAGCAGAAAGGGCAAGGGTAAGACACTGGTAGAAGTTGAGTACTGGACCCAGGTCATGAGGGCTAAAGCCCACAAAATTGAGAAGGGAAATGCACCGATCGGCCTAAATGTGTACAATGACCGATTGGAATTATGCTTCCAAAAGAGGCATATGTATCTTAGATATAGTTGGGTTGATGATTCGCACATGTTACCACTTGTATCGTATAAGTACTAAGGTAAACACATGCATCTATCCAAACCCGCACGCCATGTAATTCGCACATTCATTGCAAGCTGTTTTGTCGACCTACACATAGTATATTACGATAACTATTTGCAAAAGCGTATATTTACTACTTAACATAGGGAGTTTGTAGTGGTGGTTTATCTGTCTCTTCGAACCCCCTTAGACCTTCCTTAAAAAATTTTAGGTATAGTTTAGAAGTATTTTTTTACAAGTGAGCTAACGAGTCGAGTTAGAGCAAAATCCAAATTAAAAAGTATAATTAAAACAATTTTGAACCGAGCCAACAATTTTTTTTGCCACCCCTACCTCTTTCGCTTGCCCTACCCGCTGCCGAGCCAACACAGCTTAGCAGCAGCTTGCCGAGTACGGGCGGCTCAGCAGGTTGTTGCTAAGCTACGCCAGCTCAACAGCGCCTCGGGCCAGCCGCCTGCTGCATCACGCTAGCTCATCATGCCATGTGGCTTGCGACCTGCCGAGTTAGCCTGTAGCGGCAGATGACACGTGTCACCTGTCACGTCTTTCAAGCTCAAAGAGGAGGTCATTTTTATAATAAATGGGTGCTTAGGGATCAAAATTGAAAACAAAACGTGCAACAGTGCTAGAACAAATACCCACCGATCCTAGCTCATTTCGCTTTTTGATGATATATGTATAGTGTTTTTGCTGTACGAATTGTTGTTAACTGATTTTAGCAAATACTGCTCAGATTTTGTTTTTTTAAAAAAAATGCTCGCTCTGAGTTTATACGAATCAAGTATGTGCTCCAAAAAACAACATATGATATTTCGTAGGGATGAATGGCATGAGCACCATCAAGCTTATCTCCTGGACATGAGCAGGGAAACAAATTTATCTCAGAACCAAGATAAATTTTGAGAGTACGTTTGTTCTACTTTATCACCGGTTCACCATCAAGCTTGCCATCATCATCCTCGTAGACATGATTAGGGACAACTTTGTCGCCAATCAGTTGCTCACGAGCCGAGCTCGTCGAATAGAATCCTAATGTGGCATCAAGAATCATGTCGCCTCCTTGCTATAGACACATCTCCGTGCTATTCTATATGTTCAACCGGTGAAGAAGATGCGGCTAACTTGGAGATGAGACGACGTGCGTCGTATCTGTTATTTGCCGATGGAAATGGGAATGACTAATGAGGGGTGGTTAATGGAATTTCTAGGTTAATAGGAGTTCGTGGGATAGATGTTTTAACATTTGAGTTGCTACTTGTCACACTTTATATCGGGGTCTAACTTGGTTAGGCAATAGACCTGACCTAATAGGACTTTCTCCCGTGTGCTTACTGCTTGGGGTTGGGGTAACTCGTAACTGCCAGTGCAGCGTGCAGGGTGTGGACTCACTCCTAGGCCCAAAATTTATTAGGAGTGTCTAGACATCATCTGGATATTTTTTTAACTATTATTCAAATTTGAGGTCCTTAGATTAGAGATTAAGGGGCCATTGTTTTGGAAGAGGAGAGATTTTTTTCAAAGGAGGGGGTAGAATTCAAGTGAAGGGGGGGCGAATTTATGGTCATTGGATCTCTAATCTAACAGTTCTAAATCTAGATGATAATTAAGAGTTAAATATCCGGATGATGTTTAACAAAAGCCAAATTTATTTTACATGGCGCTTGCAAAAAACTGACCGATGGTGAAGATTGATCCTGACAATTCATTTTACCGATTTAGTGTCTCAAAAAAAATAGTTTGGTAGTTTGTAGGGAAAAAAGGTTTTCTTTTAGAGGTTTAGGTAGACGAGTAAAGTTTTCCGTAGAAACACACTCGATCCAACTAGTCAGTTAAGATTGAGCCTGCATGGAACCTTGAATTTGAGTGCAGTTTTTGCGAAAATTACATATTTTCTACGAAATTTATGTAAAATTTATAGTTCCGAACAAGATCTTGAATCTTTGATATTTTACACAGTAATAAACAGACTCAACTATTGACCACGTACTGTTAGTTCAACTTGCAAGGCACATAAGTTTTACGGCTTGATATAAAGTTTCTTTGAAAATTATTGTGTTCTCTAAATGGTCCAGTCCACGGCCGGCAGTTTCGATAATGGAGGATAAAGTATGGTGCTACTATCAGCATTCCATTCCCTAATCTCCAACGTCCAAAGCAGCCTTGGAATCATGTACTTATCTGAAAATTTCGAGTAGGGTGGTTTAACTGATTACCCTTGATTTGATTTGATTAATCTTGATTGGGGTACACCAATCTTGCGGGCTAGCAATGAGGCTAGAACCAAGAAATTGAAATCATAGCTGCTAAGGTCGAGGTCTTTCTGCTTAGCCTCATACAGACATGTGTATTAACTTACTAACAACAAGAACACGGGGAAAAGAGCACTTCCACGTACAAATTGAAGATAGACAAAGAAACTATGGATAATTGATACTTTGCTTCTCAGTTTGGGTGCATTTGAGCATTTGCCCATTTTAATTTGCCATCTATATTTTGTCCTGAAGTTCTCTTGTCTATTGCTATTTTACCCTATCTACATATTATATTATTTTTTATTTGTTTAACCCATTTGAGCTCATGTGAATAGACCAGATTGCCATCTTCTCCTCTCACGGCACAGGAAGGACCGTGCCTTTACGCAATGAAGGTGGTGGACCGGCGGGCAGTGGCTAAGAAGCAGAAGCTAGAGCGCGCGGCTGCCGAGAAGTGCATCCTGCGGCTGTTCGACCACCCCTTCCTCCCCACGCTCTTCACATACTTCAATGCTACCACACACTTGTCCTGCGTTATCATGAAGTTCTGCCCTGGCGGCGACCTCCATTCCCTCCGCCACCACATGCCCTCCCGCCGCTTCCCCCTCCCCTCTGCTCGATACTTCAACCTATCGCTAGAGTCCACGTCTTCGCTGTCGTTGGAGGACGCCGATGCCAGGGAGCAGAGAGATGAGTTCGACATGGTAGCCAACGTATCCTGCTTCTCGAACCACCAGCTCTGGTTCAAGCGGCAGAGGCGGGGGCGCATCCACCCCCGCAGTTCATGGTGGAGCCGGTGTCCACGCGGTCGTGCTCGTTTGTCAAGATGCACGAGTACGTGGCCCCAGAGGTCACCAGCGGTGATGCGCACGGCGCCGCCGTGGACTAGTGGCCCTACGGTGTGTTCCTCTACGAGCCCCTCTATGGTTGTACCCCCTTAGCAGGCCCCACCAACGAGGTGACGCTCCACAACATCGTGCGCCGCTTGCTCGCCTTCCCCTCCGGCTTTAGTTCTGGAATCGCGAGTAAATAGGGTTAGCGCGCGCAGTAGCAGTGAGCTCGCAGCGCTCAGCGGCGGGCGCCTCTAGGTCGAGGTGCACCGTGTACCGGTTGCCCAGGTGGTAGAGCACCCTGAGCATCTGGCGTAGCGCGGCGCCGTCTCTGGCTCCACTGGAGATGAGATAGGCGATCCTTGGGATGACGCATGGTGGGAGGGCGAGGTCAGGCCGTATCTACTGCTGCCGCAGCTTGGCCTCGACAAAGAGTGGCTCGACAGAGGCCGAAGAGGGGAGCGAAGAGAAGAAGAGGAGCAGCGTGCGGGAGGAGGAGAAGAAGAAGGAGACGGAGATGAGGAGCGAGGAGAGCAGCGGCGCCACCCACCGCAGGAGGAGGAGAAGAAGAGGGCAATCTACTCTATTCACATGAGCTCAAAGGGGTTAAACAAATGAAAAATGATATAATATGCAGATAGGGCAAAATATCAATTGGCAAGAGAACTTCATGGAAAAATATAAATGGCAAAGTAAAAGAGATAAATAATCAAAGGCACCCAAACTGAGGGGCAAAGTATCAATTATCCCAAGAAACTATACTGCTTATTTGGTTTTAGAAAGTTTCAAAAACTAACTAGTAGAAATTAATGCTTAGATTTTCTTAAACTTTGCTACTTGTTGTCGGTTGCAACTTCCTTAGCATGTTTACCCCCCATCATTTGATTAGAATCTCAAACTTCATATCTAGGCAATCAATAAGGCAGATAGATTGCTAAACCAGGTTCAAGCAGAGATGAAAAAAATATCTGAAAACTGCTTTGAAATGGATATGCAAATTCGACCATTTCCTAAGTATTTCTAGGTTGTAACCTCCATCTGTTATCATTTTGAACATTGCAATTGGCCAAACAATTTGTGTAGGATCGGTATGGCAATAGAGGAGGGTAAATGGTGTCTTCAAAATCCTCCAGTATTCACCAATCCTTCACTCCAGTAGCTATTAAGCTATAAATATCAAGATTGTAAACCAAAACCAAAGCAATTAACTTAGAAGCCGAAGAACTGAAACTCTGCACTTGAGCGGTCTGATTGGGTATCAAGAGGCGGTTTGACCAGTGCCTTGGTGGTCTGATCAGTGGAAGTAGCAGTCTAACCAGCCTCCAATATGACTGGGCCTGAGAACGGTATGACCGCTCTCCTGGTACTAGAATAGAAAATCAACCTAAATCCAAATCACTTTTGGTGTAACTCTAAAAATTCATAGCCAAATGAGCTGAGATTTTACACACACCATGCTCAAGGTTTGAGGAACATATTTCATCCAAGGATCACTTGAATCCTTGTCAATGTTCAGACATTTCTCAAAAACAAGAAAGTTACACTAAAACTGGGTAAAAACCGAAGACTTGTAATAAAACTTGTTGTATGTGGAGAATATCCAAGATGGCTCTACATTTATTTTCATATATCACAACAAGTAATAACCCACAAAGATTCAAGGTAAAAACTATTGGATCAAAAAACTCACGATGAGGTTAAATCCTAGCAAAAAATAGACAACTTCAAGAACTTGCAAGGCCCAATGTCTAGATAGATGGGGATTAGTCTGTATGAGTCATCTTGTGAGACCACGTGGAGGTCACCCCATATTGTGATTAGTAATTGACTTTTGGATTAGAGTATTTGCGGAATTTGAGTTTGGTTTTCGAGAGTTTGCAAGTTCTTCAGTTAATTCTATTGTTGTTGGTATGACCAGCATTGAAGCCACGATCATACTGGCCAGGTAAGGTAGTACCAGTCTTGAATAGCGGTCAGACTGAAGCGTGGTACTACTGGTATTGTACGGACGGTACTACCGGAGTGAGGCAGTATGATTGGCCTTTGGTTGGCAGTCATACTGGCTGAGGAGCTATTGAGTCGTGCATTTATTTGAATCAAGTTGTTAGAGTGTGGTTATGGTATAGGTATTGTTTGTGTGTATATGAATTTAATATTTGGTCCTAGGCTTAGGATCAATGGTTTCGTTGCATACATTTTGCACTGTGTGGATTAATTGTACCAATTGATGACTTTGTGTATTGTGTGGTGCTACGTGATGCTTTGCATGTTGTTGGTTGCAGGACTTTTGAGCTAGGTCATGGTGAGGTGTACACGGTTAAGGAAGTCAGGTGCCGTCATGTGCGAGAAGAGGCAAGTGGTGCGCTAAGTGACTTAAGTCGTTTGCAAGAGAGGATGGTTCAACGGGATCCGGATGCGTGAGATGCTTGGCGGCAAGTCATTGGGGTCACATGGAAGATGGCAAAGCATGGACGATGCTTCGTAGAAAAGGAATCAGGAAGCTTCATGGAAAATGATAGAGTGGCATTTTGGTAAATTTTCCAATACTAGAAAAGTGGCGATATGTGAAACTGCGGCATTGGCCTAAGTGGTTTAGGTCTTGTATGTGCTAAAAATGTGAAGTGGATCAAGTGTTGATTCAGCTGCTTTGAGGAGCGTGCATGAGAGAGTAAAACCCGGTGTTAGGTGGTCTAATGGGTGAATCTATTAGGTTTTGGTTCAGGTTGTGAGGCTATATAAGGGGAGGAGAGGCAAGGGCTAGAGTTTGAGAAAGTTGGTTAAGCCTTTTGGTGGCTAGCTCTTCCTCCCTTCCATGTGAGATTAGGGTTCTTTGGGTTGGAGTCTTGTGTGAGTGCTCTACCCTTAGTGCTCTACTATCCTGAGGGATTGACTGTAAGAGGTGGAGATATCTCTTTGAGACAAGATCCTATCCATTAGGCATGATATAGAGGAAGTTCTTGAGTTTGCTCGGTTTCTCTCAAGAAAGGTGATTTTCAGGTTTTGCTCTTGTGGGTGTTTTGGGTTGGATTAGTACTACATTCTAGCTTGCTATGACATGTGAGAACCCATCCCAGGTCACCTAGACCATCTACAACTCACGAGCAAGGGCAGATCAAAGTTTTTCTCTTTTGCCCGGTTCTTGTACCCTTTTTACTCAAATGGAGAAAGGTCTCAACTTTGGCAATGATTTTTATGATCGTTTATTGGAATAGGTTTCTGGTATCCTAGAGAAGATCTCTACAAAGTTTCAAGTCATTTGAATCAATTAATCAAAAGTTAGATGGATTTTTGGTTTTCAAATAGGGTTGAAAATATTGTTCATTCCTGAATTTACTGTTTACTGTAGTAGAGATCTGACTGGCACTGTAGCAACGGTCTGATCAGGGTTACTGTAGCATTCCCTGATTTTTACTGTTCTTTGTCTTCTGACCGCCATTTAAGCAGTGGTTTGACTGGCCTAGAGGTTAGACCTCCCCCTTCATGGAGGCCAGACCACCATGTATGTAGAGGTCAGACCGCTAGGGATTTACAAAGCACATTTCACTCAGTTTTGATCAGATCTTCCCTTGTGAGTATTTGTCTCTGATGTTCATGGCTTCCATAGCTAGTGGAGTTAAGAGTTTTACTTTTGCTCAAAGAAAAAGATTTTGAAAAGCCTTGGAATTAATTTGGGCTCCTATTCACCCCCTCCAGTCACCATACTCGATCCCACACATCATCACTTACACATTCTTGGCACACATCAAAATTAAGGAGGGGAGAGAGAAGATTAAAACCAACAAAATTATGAACAAATCAACCAAAACAAGAGAGATCCATAAGACATGGACAAAGTTGATGTATTACTACTTAAGGATAAAGATTTTACAACTACTCCACTTGGAGGATAAAAGAGCACACCACAACACTCACACCTCTCAAACCCTAACCCTAAAACACTTGGCTAGAATGATGAATGGTTGGATAGTTAATTAGCACATCCCAACATCCCAATCCGTTAAATAGATGAGGCAACCAGCCCACATCTAACCCTAATAGATACTAGCCAATAGCATATATAGAAAAAACCTGTAAATCCTACAGGACACATGTTTTACTCACACATTTAACTCATGCACACTTTTAAAATTATATGAGCCCAGATCCGCTAAGTCTTTTAGTCTTTGATCCGACTTGATCTTCTCAGCTTCTTCTTGACTTAAACAGCTCCCCCAAGCACCGCGGTTTTAATCCAAGATAGTTTTCGGTATTTGACCGTCTTACTAAAATACCCTTTCTTAACTTGGTTTTCATCTTTCTTGTAAGAAATTGATATGCTTGCTACGTGTAGGTACACTACTGGCTTGCCACATATCGGCAAGTCTATACTATCCCGCTTCCACCAGACCACGCCTCACTTGGACCAACCAAACCACTTGTGCAACCATCGCTTGAACCTTCTCTTTAACATTTTTCGCCTTTCTTGTGCCATACTTGAGCCCAACCATCTCATCTAGCATTCTTGATCGTTCTGGGTATTGGCTCCTCTTGAGCGTAACCCCGATCCTCATCGTTGACCATGGTTGACTATAAAGCTTCCTGCACATCCAAAGACAGAAATTATTTTCGGACACAAATTTTTTACAACTTGACTCATATTAGCTAAAACATGCATTGTACAACATTAATGCACTGACCAAACATATCTCAAATCACCACATGACTAAAATTCCAAAATCCATTTTTGGGGTGGTCTGACCGCCAACCACAGACCGATCAAACCGGTTACACTCAGCTCAAATACACACGCTCTGAAAAATTACAACCGACAACTAACTCACGATATTACTGCTCAGCGATCTGACCGGCAATGCACCTGAGGTTTGACCGGCGTTAAGCCGACGATCAGACCGGTCAACCTAACAACAAAACCAACAAAATACAAACTTTACAAGATTCAAATATCCACTCCACAAACTTTGTAATAGTTTATCACAATATTATTTTAGACATTCTCACATGTTCCTTCAGTTTAGCACCTCAAGCATACAGCAACCTGAAAACTGCCAATGGACGATCGAGCATACAGCAACCTGAAAACTGCCAATGGACGAGCACTACGCCGACATATGCCCTCTCTTTTCTGTCTCTTCTTTTTCGCTCTCTTTTTCCTATCAATATATCCCTTTCCGGCTATTCTACGTGGTCCATGGATCTATACATACATATGGCATATCGTGGAATCTTTGAAGGGTTAGGTATTCTGGGGAAAAAACTTTGAAGTGTTAGGTTACGTACGCAGAACACTTACCATTCCCTGGCTATTTGCCGGTTAAGTTTGCAGAACTATGGCGCAGTAGTTACTCACTGGCCGGCCGGTGAGATCGATGGCTAGGCCGGCATAAACAAATGGCGACGCATTGTTTAATCTCAATACAACAAAGCCTAGGTTTGGAGCCAGGAGCACTGGCACATGGAGCCCCTCATGGCCAAAAGCTAGCATCAATTAACAACTCAACTAAGATGGTCTCAAACTAGTACTAGCACTGCTTAAAACTCTTGAGGCTGCAGCATGCATGTGCAATGGCACAAGCTGGGTGGGTACATCATACAAGGCTTGGAATTTTGATCGCGACAGAGACAGATCAGAGCAGGCAATCAACTGCGAGTTCAAGTACAGATCGAGTGATAAGTACACGGACAGACAGCATGGCTACATACATACTTGTCAAGCTGATGCAAAGTCACAGATGATGTTGAACGGTGCAACGGAGACTGACGAGGTAACGGTCTGCACAAGGAGATTACTCTGTCCCAAGAAGTGATGACGGTCAGTTCAAAAAAAATGTGATGATGGTGATGGACAGTGGCAGGTGAAACAAAGGCTAGTACTGCTAAAGATAATTATTGTGCAGGTGCAAAAGGCTCCCAAAAACAAACATTACTGATCTTTATCGGTCACCTACAGGTAAAGATAGAAGGTAAAGAGACGATTAGGAAAAGCAAGAGCCAGAGGGAAAGAAAAGATGATTTCCACAGTTCCACGCATAAACACGCATCAGCAACTCAGCTGACGCATGAAAACATCAGGCCAGTAGGCAGGAAAGCGATCGCACAGATGGATCCAAGAAGGCGGGGAAAATGTTAGGCAGTTGCAGAAACCAGAAAGCAATTAGGTAGATCGATGGAATGGAAGGCAAGGGAGTTGAGTTGATCCGAGCATGGATAACTGACAGACACACGACACACTGCCAGCAACATGGTCGTTCAGTGATGTCTCGCTGTCTCCCTCTCGATCTCCACGGTTTGCGACGATCTACATGAGCTGATACGCATCACATGCGGGTGGTAAAGTTGCAGCTCGGGTTTCTTGCTTTCGGAAAGATGGACAAACTGGCAGCTTTTGGGAACAGGGAAAATGGACATCTCCATTTGTTGGTTATAAAAAAAGATGTCAAGAAAGGTAAAGGGAAATCTCATCCAGAAAAGCACTTTCACTCACAAAGCAAGTCATTTAGTCATCCTTAAGTAGGTTCCGTGCTAACCTTTACTTGCTTCGTAGGCGGCGGGATGCCGGGCTACTCCCTCTCGCTCGGATGGTGCAGGCCATCGACGAAGATAGACCGGCCTTGCCCGTGGGGGGGGGGGGGGGGACAATGGCGTGGAGCGATCACCACACTTCCCGTTCGACCGTTCTCTGCTAACGGTTTTGGTGGACCGTTGGCGGCCAGAGACGAACACTTTTCACCTCCCATTCAGGGAGATGACGCCTATGCTACAGGATGTTTCCCTCCTGCTTGGCCTTCCGATCACAGGAGCTACTAGCTTCCTACCACCTCAGCCGGACGAGGCCGGGGGTCAACCTGGGGACGGCCTCGTACACCGCCAGGGCAGCTGTTTGCACGTCATCCGTACATCTCTGGCTTCCCCACGCAGGGGGCGTACTCCGTGCCGTACATCCCTCCTCCAAACGTGATGGCGCCAACTGAGGGTACGCTTCGCCTCTTCTCGGTTTTATTCCAATGCTTTATCTCACGATCTAACGATATTTGTATTGTAGGTCTTGTCTTCCCTGAGCAGGGATTGGGGGTCTCCCCAAGCCCAGACGACCTAGACCAGTACTTTTCGAATTGGCCTGGGCAGGCGTCGGACTCTGCACCTCGGGCCACACCACCAGAGGTTCTCTTTGGGAGTGCCCTCACCGGTGCACCGGTGACCATACAGGCGGTGGTGCAGTCCACTTGTAACATCATGAAAATTTTGAAATTTAAAATATGATTTTCTTGAAGGGTTTTGCAATATATTTTATTTGAATTCGAATTTCTATGGCATTTTCTTTCTGAAATTTGGTTGAGGTTCCAAAATTTAATAAGCTCAAAAAGAAACAAACAATAGTAACACCCTAAAAGGAAATATATAAATAATAGAAAACTGTAATTTTAAATATGAACCTGAAAAGATGATCTCGTATAAGCAGGAAGAAATCTGAATTAACATACAGAGTCTTACTTTGGAAATAATAACATAATTAGTAATATAGGGAAATATAAATTCAAATGAATATTATTTAATATAAATATAGATGCTATATACTTAGATATGCAAAATTAAGTAAGCCAGCAAAATAACAGAATATTATATATACATAAGTAAAACAAAATATGCAACACACTAAGCATATAATATGATGAGAGAAGTAATAAAGGAAATTAAGGTATGGAAATAAGAACATCCAATAAAGTAAAAGGACTATTATATTTTGTATACCAGATAATTGGGCAAAGACTTGAAATAGAATTTTAGGAATTAGAATCCATAATCTTAAAGAGAAAATAGAAATACAAAATTAAAACTCCAAATTCTAAGCCTTCCCTCTATTTCTTCTTTCTCTCTATTACCAGTGGGCCCATTCCTTTTTCCTCTCTCCCTCATTTCTCTTTCCAGTCCTTTTCTGCCTGCGGGCCCTGCCCCTGCCGACTCTCCTCCCTTTCCTTTTTCACTCACACAGTCGGAACCCCCCCCCCCGTCCTCCGTCCTCGCGCACCCGAGGCCCCCTTTCCCCCTCCTTTCTCCTCTCTGTTTTGGCCGCAGCCGCGCGACACGGCCAACACGCACCTGCCGCCGCCCTGCCTTCCTCGCGCCGCACGCCGCACGTCGCCCCCGCCCATGCCCTGCCTCCTTGCGCAAATCCCGCCGGTTTCCGTCCCCGAGTGCCCATGCCTCGCACGTCGCCCGGTCGGCTCGGAGCCCTTAAAGCGAGGGGGTGCTTCCATCTGCTTCGCCTTGTCCCCCTCTCCCTCCCACCGTAGGGAATCGGTCCCGGAGCCTCCAAGTGCCGCCGACCGCGTCCTTCTTCTCCAACCCCGGTGAACCGGCAATCCACCGATTGAGCCCACCTCGGACAAATTCCTCTTGGCTAGAGCATCACCGGAGCATGCCAAAGCTACTACAACCCGCGGCCGAAGCTCCCCGCCGCCCAAGCCCTCCGGCCGCGGTGATCCCCACTGCGTCGTCGCCTGAGCTCGCCGCCGGCCCGCCACAACGCCCCCTGGCTCGAGCCGCCACCACCAAGGGCTTCCCCTACTCGTTGGGCTTCCATTTTAACCGTCGCCAACGCCTCCCCAGTGATTCCTCGCCGGCGATGTCGTTGGCCATGAGGGCACCGAGTTCCTCTGTTCTACCGAGGCAATAGCTCGCTTCTTCTAACTATTTCTCCCATTCACAGCACGAGTGGGCCGTCGCCCAACTGGTCAGCCCAGCCGATCCTTACACTAAAGGTCCTGAGTTCGATCTCTCCCTGGTGCATTTCATCTTTTTCCATTACTTTATTTTGTTAATCATTTCAACTAATGAAAGTCTAAGGAAGATAATTAGAAGATAACCCCAGGAAGCTAAGAAAATTAGTTTAGATTCAAATAAAGTTTACTTATACCTTAAATATGGATTTATGAGTATATTGACATATAAATGATTAAGGGAAATAGTTAGGTAAAAGTTCGAATAATTAATTGAAATGCAAGACATAATAAAAAATGATGTAAGGATAAGTTGAGCTAAACCATAGTATTAAGATTCAGGCAACGTAGAGATGCCGCCCGGGATTATTATACGTCAAATCTAGATTTATTTTTAGGGGTACTTCTGATTAATATAAAATGTAGTCGTTTAAATTATGGTGGTCGCTCCTATGTCTTCAACAAGCACATAAATTGATAGCAACCTTTGATTAATAGGGCATCTTCAAGTAGAAATAGGTTTAATGAAATCCGAGGCTACATAAAATGTCACCCCATAAAATGATGTACACTTAGATTCTAACAATTAATTCCGTAAGCCAAAATGCCCTGAAAAGTAACACTCGACAAAATGATACCTATCCATAGGTCCATCTTAACTCATGGAACTTCCTTCATAAATATAAATATAATAAAAGAAACTGTTAATAAAAGATCAAGTCATCATTTTCTACCACTGGCCTTGTCTCAAATCACTCGAATCATCCATTAACTCAAAATAAAACTAAATTGAGTTTATTATGATTTATTTGGATCCTTTGAGTTATTTGCTTTCATTTGGATTCAGTCGTTGTCGCATAATTGAAAATTGGGAGTCGTGAAGATTCAGTGAATCCAGCAAGATTAAGCTTGAAGTGAAGATAAAGATCAAAAGCTCAAGAGAAATCATTGTGTGAGCTCAAGACCGCGGTAAACCGCGCCAGGCGAGTCAATACTTTGATCATGTTGAACCTACATTTTCCGCAAATCTACTTTTGTTTAAATTATCAAATTGCATGTTGTTATTTCATATGCAAATATCTGTTTGTTTGAAGATTCTAGTTATATACCCATTAATCGACTTGCTAGTTTTATACCTCCTTTGGAAACATTTGAATATCTGAGCCTTGTCACCCTAGCAAAATTATAATGGTAATCTTTCGAAAATAAGTCCATAATTATACGTCATGCTTAGTAGTGCTTAGATAACCGGGGGCACCAAAAATGCCCCAAAGCATCACTTTGAATCATGAGAAGTTGGTTTTGGGCAGTCATGGTGGAAATGACTGGTAAATTTGGTTATGGATATTTTATGCTTCCAAAAACCCTACCTGCTTGAATATCTGGGCGGATGGTTCGAGAGTGTGTGTGAGTGGTGCAGTGGAAGCACAAAGGGGAATGTGGTAGAACCGCCCAGATAACCCTAAGGACTGAATCTCGTGATGGCCTCCCAGTGTACAACAGTACAAGCACAAGCTGGCAAAATGTAGGCAGGGTTTACTAATTTGTGTGGCTCTAAGGTGGTTACGTGAAGGTATGACCACGAGCAAAGGGATGGATGGTCTCATCCCCGCCTTTGCCCGTGATGGCTCACGAGGGACCCTTCCCGAGGATGTGCGCATCTACGGAAGATAGACCTTAGCGGGCGTAACCACAGTAGAACTATGCATTGTAACGATCCTGTGATAGTCTACTCAAACGCATGGCTAAGGAATCATGTGGGGCAACGAGTGGATTTATCTCTTGTGGGTAAAGTGTGCAAACTCTGCAGAGTCAAAAACTATTCGAATAGCCGTGCCCACGGTCAAGGGCGGACATGGGAACTTGACTAGATATAGTTCTGTTTCAAAAACTTTATGGGTGTAATTGGTAAAGTGGAGGGCAGAGAAAGGCCCTTATTTGCGTTGCCCTGGGTGTCGCCCCAGTGATAAGTTAAGCGGTTATGACGCTGAAGGATTATGCATATGGTGCAGAGGCCATGTAACGGTGGATGGAATCTGGATCACTATTACTATTGCATTCTTTCATAACTTATGTTTTGGTTCAAACTGCTAGGTCTCATGAAATTTTTATGTATCATATTTCAAAAGTAATTTCTGGCAAATAAAATAACCCGAGCCTCTCCTTTGATAAGCCATGCATACTATTATTTGCATCCTGTGTATTGGCTCGTGGAGCACGGTGGTTTGTGCTCACACTCGCTTTCACAACAAATCCAGAATCAGGAATCGTATCAATACGCTTCAGCAACACTATTGGCAAAGAAGATGAAGATGTCGAGAACTAGGTCGCGAACCTCCAGTTGGCTGCTTCTGGGCATGTCCTGAAGGTCCACTTGGGTGCTTCGTTCTTCCGCTGCTGCAATTTATTGATTTCGGCCTAATCGGCCCATGTGTAAGTCTTTTATTATATTTATGCTTCCGCATGGTATGTATTTTGATATTCATTTCTGTATCTGTGAGCACTATCTACTGATCCAGGGAATAGTGCGATGGAATCACAGAGGATTCCGGATTGTAAAATCTGGGGTCCGACACCACTCCACCAGCTCAGGGGTGGGTGCGATAATCTCCTGATCGTTTTACATTGTCAGGGTGTCGTCACCCGTTGCAGTGGAGGACAACCAAGCGGGGCCATATGGGAGTACGTGGACGCAAAGACAGAGGGGGCCAGGGTGGCGACGGAGGGGGCTGGGGATGCTGTTGGGGGACGGTAGTGCTGACTGTACACTTTTTGTTCATGTAATGTTTACGTTTGTTGTTTACATAGTGATGTTTACAATATTGTGACGAGCTTATTTCTACTTCTCCCTACCTTGTCGACATCCGCACCAAACGAATAGTGAACTGCATTAATGGTAACCACAGCAACGTACGAACCATTCGATTACATGCTTAACGACATTGAAAATTATTTCGAACAACATGCCAGAGTATAACGGTACAACCATACACATCGTTGCCTACAGATCGAAGGAGCTCGTGGTACCCACATGAAGTGTTGCTGAGGGGGCCGCCTCAGACATGGCTGGCCATCGTTGTAGTGGAAAGCACATATACAACTAGGATTCATGCAGCAACATGTTGGGTCATATGAGCTCTCTATGTTGATGACCTCCTCGTTGCCCCTCTCGCACTCCATCTGTTGACGGAGGTCATCGTTCTGCTCTTCAACACATTCAACCCGTGCCTCTAAATCAGCGATTCGCTCCTACAACGTATCTACGTACCTCGCAATATACTGTTCATAGGGAGGATCAATCAATCGCACGAAGTCATATTTATCCATCTGCTACAAAGGAACGTTAACATTGAAACTCTATTAGTAGTATAATAAAATAGACGAGTGCCAATTTGTACCCCGGAGTATGGACATCGAAAGAAACGTCAACCGCCATCTGTATGGCCTTCTGCCACCTGCACCACCGCGTCCTGCATGTATTTGCATTTCGACCACACTAGCTGAGCGTGCCTATTTGGCAACAAGCAGTACGTAGCACCAAAGTCCTTTTATTCGAGCAAAAGGTCCTCCTTTGGTGACCCATGTTCGACTGGCCCTTCGGTGTCTGTCATGGTGGCTTACTCTACGACGGAGAAGATAGTTGTTCCAACCAGCAATGCCTCATCCATTCATTTTATAATGTAATTGTGGTGTCACAGCAACATTCATAACACATGACAGCTTTGCGCAGCGACAAGACTACACACCAACTTTGAGCAACGACAAGACTACACACCAACTTTGAGCAACGACAAGACTACATACGCTAGCTTTCACTAGCGACAAGACTACACACGCCAACTTTACGCACTGAGAAGACCGCACGCGCCAGTTTTGCTCAGCGACAAGACCACATGGACCAGCTTTCCGTAGCGACAAGACTACACACGCCAGCTTTCACTAGTGACAAGACTACACGTGCCAACTTTAAGCATTGAGAAGAATGCACGCGCCAGCTTTACTCAGCGACATGACCGCACAAGCCAGCTTTGCTCAATGACATGACATGACGGCCCAGCTTTTCGCAGTGACATGACAGCATGGGCCAGCTTTCACTAGCGACAAGACTACACACACCAGCTTTGCGCAGCAACATGACCGCACGACCCAGTTTTTCGCAGCGACAAGACCTCACGGCCCAGCTTTACCAACTTTCCACACTTGGTAGCTTTGCGCAGTGACAAGGCCACACACCCACCTTCATGTACTGACAAGGCAACAAGGGGCCCTATAAAAGGAGGTTGAAGAGATTTCTCAGAGAACACTGCACAAGCAAACCCTACACTACACCGGCGCTTGCTTCACCACACCGAGATGGACAAAAGGTAGAAGAAGCAATGGGACAATATGATGAAACAATGAGAGGAGACCCGCGACCTAGCACAGTCAACTGCCGCCCGCGATGAGAAAGTAAGGGCGGCAGCATCCCGGGCAGAACAAGCCCAGCGTGCTACGAGGTTAGCTCCCCGCAATGACGCGCCCTGTAGCAACAACCCCATCCCGAACATTCCTACCGAGCATTCGCCGCAACACCCACCAGACGGGGAGACGCCCCCCTTTGTTGGTGCCGGGACCCGTGCAAGTTCTTCAAGTATAAACACCGCCTCAGCCTAGGTATACGTTACTGGGGTTGCGCAAACTACTCCAGTGACTACTCCGACCGCCGTCTAGACACCGCAACCTATCGACAGCCGGTAAGGCCCAGGTACACCGTTTCCCCCTACCTTTTCTCCTTTAGAGTACGTACTAACAACCTCTTCCCTATAGTCATAGTCCCTGAAACCCCTGTGTGGCTACCGCAAATGGATCGATCTTAAGATCCACCCAGAGGACCTGTGGGCCCTCGACTTCGAGGAGTGGAATATCGCAAGATCCTTCGAGATCCAGGAGGAGCGCCGCAAGAACGAGCAAACCTTGCGTATACAACGCAAGACGAAAACTCATCTCGAGGCGTGCACGCATAGGAAGCGGGAGGCTCGCAAGAGGGAGCATAAGAAAAAGAGAAAAATAGCAACCAAGGCAAAAGAGGCCGCCGAGAAGTTCAACGGCGAGATGGCAAGAAAGGGAAAATAGCTCTGGTCCACACAGTAGGTCATACGAGCAATTAGGTGAGTTAGTCGCACATGATGCTATATGTTATACATGTAATCAAAAAGGACGCGGCATATTACTCCCAACTGTATTATGAAGTCTATTTAAATTTAGAAAAGCTTATTTTCTCGTCTTTTCGCATTCAATTATTCACATAGCAAGTCATCCAACAATATTAACATACCAGTTTTCCTCCATGTATGAATTCCCGGTAACATCACAATATCACTTACCATCGTACTTACCGATAGTTCTAAATTCAATCGTTCTTAGAAAAAGTTTCACAAATTTTTTTACGCTCCAACAACATACAACGACCATAAACTTTTATTACAAATCCAGCAGATTATCTTCTAATTATAATTTACAAAATTCACGAAATCTACAAAATTCACGGGGTGGCAGTTTGCAGTCGCCCTATGGGTGGGCGACTCCACATACAGTCGCCCTATGGTAGGGCGACTGGTTCCAGTCACCCAATGGTCGGCGACTGGAACCTATCGCCCACCGGCTTGCGGACAGCATTGCTGTCGCTTGGCCGTTAGGTGCTCCGGTCGCCCAACAGGGGGCTGACTGAAACCTATTTTTGTAAAAAAAAAGTTACCGTGGATATATTTCTATTATTTCGAATAAAAAATATATTATTCGTACAAAAAATTCGCTTATTTGCAGTAAATGCATTTGCAAAACAGATGTCACCTGGGTTCCTTGGTGTAAGTTGGTATTGTAGCAGCCTAGGACCCTATGGTTTGGTTGCCTGAGGCAGTTGACGTGCTCAGTCGAGGCGGCGTCGGCGCCACCGCCTGCAGCGTGCAGCGCAGGTCCAAATCCCTTGAGTAATCGTTCATTTCAGATCCAGAGCGCTGGAGCGTTCAGAGAGCTGGTCAATAAAAACCATCTTCATCCGGTGAAAGGCAATCCAGATGTTAAATCAGGCATGAATAGACAACACCATATGAACTCCGCAGATCCCAGTGAAAGAACGCTCTCCTGGGGATCCTTGTCAAACGCACAGGGTCGCACAATGCCTACATCAAAATATCCCTTTCCGCTTAAATATTGTTGCCCTTCATGAAAGAAGGAATTATTGCTCAAATAATTGAGGAACCAGCTTCAACGAAAAAAATGAGGAGCTAATTGGTTTGAATTAGTGTTTCTTACACCAGAGCTGTACAGGCACACAGAGTTAAGTATCCGGAACCATAAAATAGTTCAATACTACACTTACGCATAAACATTTTTTTCAATGTTTTAATGATCCTGAACATTTCCAGGCCTTGAATAATTTACAAGCCCATCAAACCATAAGGACAACTTCATAATTTATACACAAGAGCATGGATCTCAAAAAAAACATTCTAAACGATTTCTTCACGCTTATTCTCTCTCTAGAGGCTGAAAGCCTATATATAAATGAACTGCCCAATTTTGACTAAAAGTATGCCTAACTAAAGGCAGCAAAGAACCTCTGAAAAACTCAATGCGATTAGTTCAATCAGTTCATATGCTCTGCTAGGTTCTCTAACATGACAACCATGGCATGGAGTAATTTGGAGCAGGTTAAAAGCCTACTGGAGGATATGCAGCTTCTCTATCGGGAAAAATACATTCTTCTGGTGGGTGTAATTACTCCCACCTCTGAATCTCAGATATACCACCTAAATGACCTTGATATACTACTTTTTTTTGAACATTTGATATACCCCTTTATCACTTTGAATATATGCATCTACTAATTCTAAGATATTTCAATATGAACTACATGAGAAAAATTGGAAGGAAGTCCATATTTTTTTCGTATTCACACGTATATGCAAACAGCACCTGACAGTTCTTCAAATGTCTTACAGCATCACCTACGTCACTGTATAGAAAATTTACTGCCTGCCTAGATGCTACACCGGATTATTAGTTTCATGAAATCTCCATTCACTTGAAAGATGACCAGAAGGCCAGAACAATTATCTAGTCAATATTCACTGGTTGCAATTGTATGTATCAAGATATCACCAAAATGCCTATAAATGCTGATAATAAACCTTTTTTTTCACAGAAGGGACAGTGACCCTTGTTGGGTAATGCCTATTATGTAACTCTTGTATTTCCTTAAAAAGGGCATTTGCAGACTACCAAAGGTATATGTCAGCTTACATTGGATGTGAACATCCAGCTAGAAAATTCTCTTTTTACCACAAACTACAATCATTTGCATTATTGGACAACAGCACCCACGTCAAGCTATTTCACTAGGGCCTAACTAAGAATAATTTGCATTATTGGACGACTGCACCCACGTCAAGCTATTTCACTAGGGCCTAAGAATAGACATGCTCAGGTGCTGCTGGTCAGCATTCTTGGTACCTCTAGTGCGCAAAATATATTTACCTCTAGCACGCAACATATATTATTGTAGTACTCATCATCAAAATGATGGGAGTCTGCCTGTACGGACGACCTCAGCATTCTTGTCGATGATACAACTTACTGCATGAAGTACAAGAAGCACTATGAATCATGGAATGTCGAAGACCACTTTTCTCCCTTTTTTTTTTTTGAAGCCACAGCACCAAGCACCTCTAAGAGACTGTATGAGGAAAAAGAAATGTTCAAGCATGTATCAGATAAACAGCTTGGAGGAGCAATTCAGTGCACATTAACGTTAAGAAAATAAACGTGGTTTTTGGTTCTATATCTCACCTGTTGTTGGACTAGTGCATTGACAAGACAAGGCGAGCAGCAAATGCCCCATCCATAGAGTGCTTAGTTGGGCTTGCAGAATAGAAACCTTCATCTGTGACAAATTCTGCAGGAACATATCCATGTACACTCTGTGGGACAAACTCCTACAGCATATTATAGATTAATGAATATACAACATGATCAGATGTCAACAAATATTGTCTAAAAATACAATTGTCACTGAATCATAAAAAATTCAAAACATTTCGTGATGATTCTGTTGAGTGCATATGACTGATTTAAAGGATGCTAAAAACATAGCCAACTGCCAAGGTTGCAGACATTATACAGACTGTTCAGTTGCAGATAAAAAGTGTGGTACAGCAGGCTTCAATGTGCAAATTTTTTGGAGAATTAAATATGCATGAAATCTATCATTTTTACACCTGAACTAGTAGGGCTAAAATGTAGTGGGAATGATGGGCAACTTCCAGTTGCTGGATAAGGATTGAACTTCAGGGAATGGTACAACTACAACAAGTCCAGAAGTGCTGTAATAATAATGCTTAAAAAATTCATGTGCTTAATAGTACCAAACTACCAACAGTGCCCTGAATTGCAAGGACAGACATTTTGCCAAATTCAAATTGAACATCGAGTTTGTAACTTTTAGCGAAGGATCCATGCTTAATTTTAAGATGAACTCGTACCGGATGCCTCTGAACAAAAGCAGTAATCCTCTTCTCGTTTTCTTCAGGATCAATGGAACATGTGCTGTAGATTAGTAAACCACCAGGTTTTACCAACCTGCAAGTAAAACCATTGAAAGTAATCTCAGATGCTGTCTAGAAGAATTTGCTTTCACAAAGTTGCAAACTTGTCATGGAAGGAATCTCACATTGATGCTGAATCAAGGAGCTCATCTTGCAAACAGATCAACTCCTCCAAATCTTCAAATTGTCTATTCCAACGCAAGTCTGCCCTCTTGGGAACAGAAAAATGTGAAGGACTATTTAGTTCATCATAAAACGCGTAATTCTAGATTCAGATTAGTTCGATACTCTGAGAAGGTGATTCTGGAAGAAAGTGAACTTGATAAAGAAAGGAACCTTGGAAAGGACACCCAGCCCAGAGCATGGAGCATCCAACAATACCTTGTCATATTTGACAGTGGTTTCCCTCTGCAAATAATTACACATGTGCATAAGCCTCCTTATCATACATGTGGATAAATCATTAGCTATAATAGTCAATAGCCATATTCCTAACAAATATTTCCATTGGAGGTGCATTATCCTTGGATATAGGGAACTTCCCTCTTTCTTTTCCAGCCTTTTTATGGATTAGTAACAATGAACTTTCTTGGAATCTTACAGCATGTAGTCGAAGATCAGCATGGATATCAGTGATCATATAATCAAGATTGTGTAACTTTGCTGCCTCCATGAGAATTCTCAAGCGACCTTTGTTTATGTCAAGAGCCCAAATCTTCCCTGTATCAGAGTACGCCATCATGTCAAATCTCTAAGCTACTATGTATTTGAGATTTAAAACTCGCTCCACATGAAATGACTTATTGTGTTAGTAAAATGAGTTCTGATAAAAGTAAACTATTTTAGATCTGTGAGCTCTATTTGCTTGTTGGTGTTGAATACATGCATTCACAAATGAATGTTTTCAACAGAGATGTAAAGGATGAACAAATTCTTACAACCAATTAACAATTAAATAGCCATCAGATGCTACATTTGAATTGCATGGATATACTACATTGGTTAATTTATATCTATGAATAAATTTAGCCTGACAGCCACTGGCACATGTTGCTAGATCACAACAACCAATGTCTGCCGGTGCTCAAAATCAGGCTATCAGGAATAAGGCGTGAAAAGTGATTCATTTGAGCATTTGTTCACATCTTTTTATAGGAATCATAACATGCTAACAAAACACATTATAGATGTCATGGCCAGAAAAAAAAATATAAAGACAGTACCACAAGAAGCTTCCTACAGTTTTCCTGTTGCAACATCAACAGAAAATTCAATCCCCTCTCTTTATTCCATTTTCTCACCTTGTCCTGACAGCCGTGATGCCATGAACAAAGTCTTTCCACCAGGTGCAGCACAACAATCAATGACTGTTTCCCCAGGTTGTGGATCGACCACAGACACTACAAGACCTGCAATAGGTTCCTCAAGTCTTATTGAAAGCTATCAAGAGCTTTCTTGAATGAAAATTACCATTGTTACTCAAGACTTGGAGCCATAAGGACAGAGGTAAATACCCAACTTAATGGAAGTATCGAGCATAAGAGTTAAAACTTAGAAGGCTTTCTACAGCCATCGCCGAGTAGTCGTAGTGAACATCATTTCAATGCAGTAATCCCATTATACCAAATAAAGGCATATGCTTAGTGGTTAATAAATTACGATCATAACTTGCCTGCACTCTCATCCTGCACAGCACACATGCCTTCTTTCAGTAATCCAGCTTGTAAGACTGTCTATACATGGAAGAAAAATAGATATCAAGTTATCAGCCCATATCTCGAGAGGCATTATCAAAAAAAATAAGGAACTAATCGAAAAACAAATGTGCAGATCTACTGCAATTAGAAAAAAGCAGTAGAGTTTGTTATGGATAAAGAGCAAATTGTGCTTCCTCCTTAGGGAAAACTGTGGACCCACAAAGGCTCCAAAGGTTGCTTCTTTGGACGTAAATGAACTTGTACGATACACACCAAACTTGTCTAAAATGATGGTGAGATATAGCATTCCACAGTAATAACATCAAAGATTCAAAATAACATCTAAAGCTATCATAACTATAGAACTATCCTTTCCTTTCTTGCTAATACACCTGCAGTATTTCAGGTTTATTTCTTTAAGTTCTTTTTTATCAGCTCTCGGCCACTCACTTCCTTGAAACTGAAATCAAGGTTGAGATCTTATGCGCACATTAACACTTTTAGTAGGCTTTGAAACAGTGTTCTTCTGTAAGTATCCTAAACAGAATGCATTTTTTTTAAAAAAAAGTTACCATGGTCTGACAAACACCAGTTGAGCAGAGACTGCAAAACCAACTATTCAGCTTCCTTACCTGCATGC
The DNA here is from genome assembly GCA_017311315.1 of Dendrocalamus latiflorus. Classification (NCBI taxonomy): domain Eukaryota; kingdom Viridiplantae; phylum Streptophyta; class Magnoliopsida; order Poales; family Poaceae; genus Dendrocalamus; species Dendrocalamus latiflorus. Next base: position 9,954,942 of record CM029626.1, read on the forward strand.
CCCCCCGAATGCGGACAAATTCATCCATAATTGACTTTTCATAATGAACCTACACAAAAGAAACTTCAGCCATGAAATTCAATTGCGAATAATCAATGCAGAGTATGATGTCACGTCAACATTAATATGATATAAGAAAGTCCTATTTAGCTCTATATCATGAATTTATATTCCCCTGCGAACTGAAATGACATAAATAAATAAATAAATACCATACGTGAAATAACATAAAGTACATGTCATACTCATTCATGGTTCTTAAGAGAGTATACTCAAACCCATGAATATGATGGAACAAAAGGTACTAAAGATTAATGGAAGCACCTGCAAACTTTCCAATCGGTCAACAAGATCGGCCCTTGTATAGCCATTCGCTGTGTTCACCCTAAGGCACAAAGCATAAAAAGATCAGTCAACCAGGCACAAATGCATAAACAGAGCAGGTAATTTGCACTTTGTGATAGAGCATTTGACTTAAAACCTTAGACTGAAATAAGGATCACTGTTATTCCAATTCATCAATCTTAGGGCTTCCTCTTTGCCATGAAATCGAATCCATCTTCTCACCATCCACTGCACAGCAGAAAACATATTACAGTTTACAAAGCGTAAGTGCTACCAATCTTCTATATATTATGCTCTTAACAATCGCCAGATAGAGCAAGTACATTGAACTCCCCATACGTACACTACCCCAGTTAACAAGGACATTGGTTGATAATAGGAATTAGTTCAAGTGGAATGTTTTCAGCAATGCAGTCAGTATATTGACTGTACGGATGAAAATTTGAACACACTAAAAACTAAGAAACAAAAGTCAACTAGAGCTTAGAAAGTAAAGCAAACTTACAACAGGATGAGAATAAATTATGGAAAGAGCACGAGCTTGGGCGCGATCATCACCTTCTATCTTTGGAAGAGGAAGAGAGTTTGTCTCCTAATTATAAAAGCAAAACATTGATGTTACAGGCTTACAGCATAATCCTACTCATCAGTCTGATTAGATCAAGTCTACTGTCCATACCTTCAGTAATAGAAGTTTACGCAGAATTGCATTCACCATGTTCCCAGCACCGGGCCTTAAAGATACTATAGCAAGCCTTACATTCTAAAATTGGATTTGCAAGAAAGACTATCAGATCCACTTTTAAAATAAAGATAAGCAGATAAATTGTCTGGTAACAAACTTTAGTAGAAGTAACTGACAACAATATATTATATGTCATCCTCAAAGAAAGAACACAACAAGTTTGAAAACCACATAGCAAAGATCAGTACACAAAGTGAATCTATTTCTGAGTAGTAAAACAGGAATATAACCACAATCTCTTTTTCCGGAGTTATGGTATAGCATACTGGCTAGTATCATAATTGGTAAAAAAAATGCAACTTACACAGAACAGAAACACAACCATCTACAGCATTTAATACAAATTTCTCTGTTATGGAATGGTAAAAAAAGAAGAAACAGGTACATTATTAGCTCAGTATCACATATTCACATTTGTTCTATGGAACTTATATAAAACAAAAAGGAAAACACTTCAATTAAAAGATACCACTTTAAACAATTTGATCAAACAAAGGTATAAACCACACAAAAGAATAACTTAATTTTGGTACATGTTAAATAATATCAGCATACCTCATCAACGACAGCATAAGCTGGCACATTGAGCTTGAGAATTTCAAAGAAGCCAATTCGCAATATCTGAAATCACAAGTGCTAACCTTCAAAGATTTTACAAGTGCGGAGTTAACTTCTATAATGGGTATTCAACGAATAATGTATGCTATAAGAAATATAGGAGAAACCTGCAGCAACAGCGGTTCCATCTCCCTGAACACCTTCTCCTCACTACAGAGTGACATGATAAGATAATCAAGGTAGCGTTTCCAACGTACAGTTCCAGCTACTATGATGGTAACCTAACAATCCAAGCACAAGAGAGTCAAAAGCTTTGAACTCCTACAGTATACAAGTCTTCATAGGCCACCTCCAATGTGCTACTTTTGCCGGTACCAGGAGGCTTGGTACCAGTACCAGCACATTGGACAGCATGGTATTAAGGAAAAGATTCCCGGTACCAGTACCAAGCCCAATAAACTAATAATGGCCCCACATGTAAGTGTTATAGGGAGGTATAGGGTGAGTAGGGTGAGAGAAGAAGATGTGAATTGTGATGTTTTATTTAGTAATGGGTCCCATGTAAAAGAGAGAAGAAGGTGCTAAACGCTGGAGAGCAAAAAAAACAAACTTAGCACCCATGTGATGTGGCATTCCTTAGCGCTGGTACAGGCACCCCACACTGTGGATGCCCTTAGGTGTGTTACATTGTTACCAAGCCATTGACACAATATGTTCATCATGACACCCTATATTCATCATGACACCCTATATCACACGCAAGTAGTTGTAAGAGAAGATGCCATGATAAAATTGACAACTAGTTAGCTATATGCTCATCAAATACTGAAAGGACATAAGGTCATTCTGCCTCTGCAACAAACATCTTTTTTTCCTCACATCACTATATTCCCATTTCCCAGCAATAACCCAACAAAGCGTAAGTGTTCTTGAACAAATTGAACTTGGTAGACAGAACCACCAATTCAACAAGTGCAATATGTAACTTTTACCAATCTTATATCCCTGTCCTCCAAATGCTGTGCCCTGAACCCTAGCGTCCTTTCTACATAGTCCATCTCATTCTCTCCAGAACTGTTTCCTTTCTCATTCAAAAGGTCCACAAATGCCTTTCCCTTCTCAGCTCTTAGCAACCTCACCGCTGCAACTGCTCCAACAAGGCAACGACACAAACATTACAAATGATTAAACAAAATCCCCAGAAATCAGATCATCACTACATAAATTTTACAAAGTAAACTAAATAAGAATAGAAATATAAAGAATCACAACATTCATTTTACCTGCTCTGTGATGAGAAACCTCCAAATTAATAATCGGAACCTTTCTCCCTAAGAAAACATAGAAATTCAGTTAAACAAGTGAGCAAATAAGCTATAGTTATTCAAGCAGCACTCTTTACCTGCTCTTTTAGTAGAGACCTCGGGTCTAAGCTTTGGAACTCCAGTAATCCCTAAACAGCATAGGAGATTTGGATTGGTTAATTAGATACAGATAGAGATGTGGTGATCATTTGGGCTTATTTTTTGTGGCTTATGGCTGAAAAACACTGTAGCTGACAGAGGCTTATTTAGCATAATTAAATTTTAAAAAATTAAAAAAAATAAAAAAAATATGTTAGCCCATTACGTATAATACAAACAAATACGGGAAAAAAAGAACCGGCAAAAAAACTCAACAAAAAGCCAAAAGTTCAGAAAAAGACGAAATTTATGAATAGTGAAAAATAAGCCGGAAGCTAAAAGCTGAAGCCAAAACAATCACAGCTAAGTGAGATAATCTCTTTTTTGAGCACATGTATTTTCCCTGTTTCTCAACCAGTAGATATATGCATCAAAACATGTCACCAGACACTAAGAAACAAAAAACAACAGCCATTCCAGGCTGCTGTCAATAACTTCAAGTTGATGAGAGCACTAGTGCTACAGAAATTTAATAAAGTAAGTTTAGTACAGGATAATTAGCAAGGTCTTTGCTCCAGCAGTCCTAAAGAGACAAGTTCCTCACTCTAGCAACACCAACTTATTGGATTGGCAGTGAGACAAAATCTAAAATATCACTTTCAAATGCATGTGGCAATATTATGAAGGATTATGATCATGAAAGTAGTAAAGTACATCGCCGTTACCAGAACAAAAAATCTAAAGGCAATCAAACTCTACATAAAAGGCAGAAAGCTCCATCATAGTTACTCCAAAAGGCATATGCATGACTATTGTACAACACATTCAAATACCCTTGACCAAAATTTTGTAAACTGACAGAAATTTTCCAGGTGCAACACTCACTGACTGAAGAAAATGTGTCAACCCAGAATTTGTATTTAGGTGAGGCCCTCCGTATATTACTGGTTTGCTTCACGAATATAAGGAGTTTGAATATCAAGTATCAAGTAACCAGTGTCACGGATCAATTACAGATGGAAAACACCACCCAAGTGGTTAATCATCCAACAAAACTTGCTATTATCTACAGAAGCGCGGTGTTTTTTTGGGGGGGGGGGGGGGGGGTGATTCTTAATACCTAGTAGCATTTTTTACCTGCTCGACGAGGTGAAGCCTCCGGATTATTACGCTTCCAAACCCTACCCCTCCCTTCAAAAAGGATAAAATTCACAGGGATTCATCAGATAAACAAGCTGCGGAGCAATAATTAACCAATCAAACAGCACCATTAATATGCGGCAATTTCGAATTCCCCCTTTACCTGCTCTGCTAGGAGACGCTTCCAGATTAAGTCTCGAAACCCTACTCCTCCCTTCGAAAACAAACAACGGAATCCCCCGTTAGTTAAGCTACAAAGGCGAACGTGGCTAACCAAGCAACATACAATTCCGCGGAAATGCAAAGTACCGGAGGCACCGGAGCTCCTGCGGGCGGCGCTGGAATCCGCGGAGAGGAAAAGAGGCGCGTCAATGCGCGTGCGGAACTGCGAGAGGGCGAGCACTTTTCCCTCCATTTCCTCGGGTTTTTTGGAGTTGGCGTCTCGGCACGACCGAAAGAGTGGCGAGAGGAGATGAGGCGACGAGGAAGACGAAGACGATACTAGGAAGGTGGAATTGGGCAGGCTTGTCTTCGCGTAGGCCCATGCCATGGAGAAATTTCGATATTTGACGCTGAATACGTGCGTCTCTCAAGTTTTAACTCTCAATTCGTATGTTTTTGGAAATTTAACTCTATTACTGCGAATTCTTTTGATTCAAGGGATTCTCCTTATTTTCTCTCCTTTTCTATTTTGACACTTGTCACTGCGAAAATGAAGAGAATCCCTTGAATCAAAAGAATTCGCAGTGATAGGGTTAAATTTCCAAAGACGTGCGAATTAGGGGTTAAAAGTTGAGAGGCGCACGTATTCGGTGTCAAATATCGAAATTTCTCATGCCCATGTCCTTGTGTCATTTTAGTTCTATCATTCTACGGGCCGGCAGTAAAAAAAAATCAGGAAGCGATTAGCGTCTACAATGAAAGCATTTGCATGGTACGCTTTCTTTCATCATTAGATCTCACCTAGATTAATTCTAGATCAGTTGATTTGCCACAACAAAAAATTGTGAGGGTCTTATCTTTGATGATGAACTCTGGCCACCGTGGGCTTGCTGGAGTTCTAGCTTTCCAGAGGAGACCACAACAGACGGTGTCCCTCGAGCATGAGTGGCGGCGAACTTAGACCAACGGTTGGCGTTGGAGCTCAGGATACTGGTGGTGGTCATGGCTTATGACACCTAGAGGAGACACAGAGAGGGAGAAAAACTCATCTCTTGTGGCGATCTTCGGCTGCTGTTAGCTCATTGAACCTCCAACTTGCTGGAGGAGGTAGGAAAGAGGGGAAGAGGAACCAAATAGTAGTATATCAAAACAACTAAACACCAATATGTAACACCTAAAAACTCTATCGCCCCCAGCCTACGGAACACATGGGACAACAGGCTCGCACACTCCTATGCAACAGCTTCAGCCAGCGATGGTAGGCTTAGATCTAGGGTGGACGATGTAACACCCCGCCCATCCTCTGGGCCTAGAGTGCTACCAACATTGCATATTAATACCACTTTTAGGCATCTGCTAAACAATTGAAACAAACTCTACCTTGATCAAGAAGCAACAATCACTTGCACCATACCATTATTAAGCAACTATGCTAGCTTACTGGTGAAATTAAACATACTACCAAGAACTAGATATGTGAAGTGCTGCAAGAACGTGAAGTTATTCATGTGCTACACTCGCCCGCGCAAGACATCCTCAACAGTTACCTAAAAAAACAACAAAGCAAGGGTGAGTCCAAAGACTCAGCAAGTACATAATAGAACAATAGACATTACCAACATAAGCAAGCATATAACCATAATGCACATATATCATCATGTTCATAACATCATCCTCATGGCCAAGCAATGCAATGCCATCAATGCCATGCCTCATTACTCTACATGCTCATATGCTCTTCACTTTGCAAGTACCGGTACTGCCGAGTGAACACCCGTCGATGTTCACCCATCATGGGCCCGCCCTCATAGGCACGGGACCCCTCCACTCCCGTGGAGGCCTACCGAAGTAGGTCTTACTCAAGAGCACTCCGGATTAGTCCACTAGCTTTACTCATAACTAGGGACTTTCTCACCGCCCTCACTCTTGAGTGCTCCTCATGCAAATGCACATGTCCATGATCATATTCACGCTCATCACTAGCATTACTAGTAGACAAGCATCTTTGCCTACCTCGCTCCATCATCATTGCCATCATTTACCATGCAACCTTATGTCAGGTAAATATCACATTTTCCCATAGATATCATGTAATCAACACATTTCTACATAAATATCAACATACCAGATAAACATCGCATATTCATAAATCTTGGTCTACCGCTCTACCATGTACTTGCCTGGTTAGCCTCGGGATGACGCGGGGACGGCTCCGATCTGGGACCTCCACCTGCGCACACGTCAACCCGACTTAACGGCAGATCAAAAATCAAGAGCTCAAACGGAGAACAACGTCCCTAAGCTCGTATCCCGACCTCGGGCGAAATCGCATGGGTTTTGAGAGACCTGTCGCGCAGGTGCCGAACCCTTTTTTTTCTCCTCTTTTCTTTTCTCCTTCTTCTTTTTTTTTCCTTTCTTTTTTTTCCTACTTTTCCTCACCTACCCGGCCGGCCTCATCCTCCCCTTTTTTTCTTTTCTTGGCCGAATGGCCCCTCACTTTCCCCTGGCTCTCCCTCTCCTCCCCATCCACTCCGGCCGAACGGCCTGCTCCTCCTCCTCCCCTTCTTCTCCGCCCGGGGTGGCACGGCCGGCCAGGCGCGGCGGCGCTGGCGGCTCCCCCCGTCCCTTCTTCTCTTCCCCTCCCCACTCACTCTCTCTCCCGCCTGGGGTGGCGCGGCGGCGCGCGGGATGGCGCGGGAGGCGTGCCGGCCCTGCGGCCCGCCGGCCCCGGCCCCCCTCTCTCCGTCGGCCTTCCCCCTCCTACCTTCTCCTCCTTCCCCCTCCAGCACGGCGCTCCTCCGGCGGCTTGGTGGCGCACGCGGCGGCTCGGCTCGCCGGCCCTCAGGCTCGCCGCCGGCCGCCCCCTTACCCGCCTCTCCTGCGCGCATGGTGGTGGAACGCCCGCTGCCCGGTCGGCACGGCCAATGGCCGCCGGCCGCCTCCACCGTCGCTCCCCTACAGCGCCACTACTGCTACTCATCGTACTTTACCTTTCACAGGCTTTGGGGGTGTGCTCGGTCTTGGCAGTGAGAAAGAATGGTCTTCGGTTGGCTTTGTTCTTACTTTGCGGAGAAAATGAGATGGGAGAAAATGGGCTTGGCTCCTGGCTTGCCGTGAGAGAAATGGAATGGCTTGCTTCCCTCTCCCTCTGCCTTCTCTATTTCTCTCGGCTGGGGAAGTGAAATGAGGTTGCTCAGCTTTTGTGGCTGTGACAGAAAAGTGGCTGTGTGTTGTCTTGTCCATTTAAGGGGCATGGCTGACACTCTCATTGTGAAATGGCGCTTTTGCCCTTCCCCTTTTTGCCTTGGCTGGCCATGGTCCTAAGGGCTTTTTGGTCCAAGAGATTTTGGGGTTTCTACTGCAGCAGTAAGTCTATAAAAAGGTAAGATGAAATTTGCCGGATGATGAATACCCACGTCGCGAGACGGTGCCGACTGTCCCTGGGCAGTCCGGGAACCTCTGAGAGCGCTACCCGGCTCTCTAGACGGTGCCGACTACCCTGGGGCGGTCTGGAAACCCCTGCGAGCGATAAACATTCGGCACGTTAAAAGTCGATGGGTCTGACGGCAAAACCCTCAATCGCTACCATTTTCCCTTATGCATAATTGGGGTATTACATTCCTCCCCCCTTAACAGAATTCGACCCCGAATTCTGGCGTTCCACAATATGCACGAATGAACAGAATATAACAAACTGCATATAACATAACATTAACTCGTACCCATGGAGAACAAGTCCGAGTACTTCTCGCGCGTGCGAGACTCCAACTCCCATGTCGCTTCACGCTCAGTCTTATGTGCCCAAAGCACTTTAACATACTGCAACGTTTTATGCCTCAACACCTTCTCCGATTCCTCCAGAATACAAACTGGACGGGACTCGAAGGTGAGGTCTCTCTTTATGGACACTGGTTCTAACACAATCTCATGCTCTGAATTTTACAAGTACTTCCTCAACCTCGACACATAAAACACATTGTGCACTCCGTGCACAGACTTAATTCTAATGCCTCGGCATAAGAAAACCTCCAATCCTTCAGGAAAACACTCTCATTGCTTATACCAAAAGAGACAAGGCTACTCTTATTTGCAGCAAGGAGAGCTCTTCTCTTTTACAAGAGAAGTATCACGCAACATTCATAGAATCAACTCATTCATCCACAAACATCAACCCTTCTCCCAAAATAGAAGGAAATTTGTTTCCTCTCAAGAAACCATTTCATCACAATAAATCCACTTAGAGTGAAAACCGGACAAGAAATCAGTCCTTATCTTAACAACCAACTTTATGCCGCATATACCATGCGAAATATTTCTATTCCCCAAATCAACCTTTTCTTTTCCAAGAAAAGAAAGCATATTCTTTTAGGCATAAGGATAACGCCTTAGCCAAAACCCACATAGACAACAAGTAAATTATGGAAATACCGCAACTTTCCACTTAAATTCACTATCCCTCAAAGTGGCCCTGAATGAATTCCCAAATCAAGGGAACCCAAAATAATCCTTTGACTATCGATCAATCATTTCAGTCGGTAACACGAGAGATATTTTACTTCATGTCCCTTAAAAATCAGTATCGATCACACATCCATGTGACTAAACTCGCGAAGCTAGTTCTCACTAACTCTCTTAGCTAGAATAATAGGTTCCCATGTTTCAACATATCAGAACATTCCAATTACCCATGTAATGGATTACACCCCTGACTACTCCTTTAAATAATGGCTACCAAACACAGTGGATAAAACAAATCACACGCCAACCTTCAACTTCTCACATCCACATAATAAGGTAAGCTTCAATAGGATTTCATTTAACATCGAATAACTAAATCTTCCAATAGTTCTACTTTAACTTTACCTCAATCTTTCAGCCTCTACTAGCTGTCAACAAATATGAGGCTCATAAACCAAAGTTCTTAATACTCCAATAACTCCGATATTAGCATCATCCTTGATCTATGTTATTGGAATCAAGCAATCTAAAGCATTAACACCTAGTGATGATTACCTCAAAACATAAGTCAGGGAAGCTCTTTCACCAAAATCTTATACACTCATTGCTACCCATTCTTTACCAGCTTAAATATGACATCTGTCACCATTATTCCCCATAGATACTAGTAGTTGCTAAGACCCAATTGACCATCGGTTTCGCCTTTAAGGCCAATTTTTTTTTTACCCCTAATCAATTTCCCACCAGGATTATGGCATAAGATCAACTCAAAACTCTATTAGCCACACAAATCCCAACTGTAACACCCTATTACCAACATATTAACCATCTCACTATAGATCTAGGCCTAATGTAGCTTCATGTTATGAATTTAATATCCGTTCTGAGAGCAAGAGATTCCAATCCTTTAGCAGCCTTCCAGAGTTAAGAAGTCTACCAAATTTAAACATCCACAAACAGAACGAAATCCCAACGACTTCATTCTCCAACAAGACAGGACTTTAGAATGAGTTCATCACCCACTCCCCCAAAACAACTACAAAACTCCCCCAACACGGGAGTCACTCTTTCAATAGTGCAACGCCTAGACAGGAGAACCATTCTCTCTGGCCATAGCATCACATCACACAAACACATTAGGCAATTAATACCAAGAAAACGGAGGGATGCAACAAAGTCCAAATATTACATTACCCTAGTCGACGCGCCCGGGCACACTTTAGACTCTCAACTCAAGACAACCGAAATTACATGTTTGGGAAACGCTCAGGACTCATTCCTGAGTACGCCTAGGACTTCATTCCTAGGTACGCCCGAAACTTACGCGTTCGGGAGCGTCACGAACCACTCGTCCGAGAAATCTCATATGCAGAAGGGAGGGAAGTCAGGTAGCACTCATGACACATGCACATAAATCAATCTGTGAGTCATGCGGATCTCCTACTGCACCTCCAAACATTCATCATTGCTAGAACTGAACATGACCTCCTTCGAAGTCATGAACCCAAATGATAATGCATGCCAAAACACAAAGTGTTTCTTCCAAATACAACATAGAAACCAATTAACATTCTCTTCCCCATAACCACAACAAGCCAGTACCTCTTATACTGCTTACATAGATTAGCAAATGACAATTCGCTAATACGTAAGTCATCAACTTTTAGTATCCCATCTTGAACCTTTCCACGGCTCACCGGATACTTTATTCTTCCATATTTACTCTATAGTTTATCAAACACTACCACCTTACCGCACAAAACAACACAATCATAACAACTATCAAGCGCGCATACCACAAGATGTGGTCAAGGCTCTTTGATAAAAACAAAATCCACTATCGACAAATAATCCCATGAGCACCTAAGTCCAAGGCGCTAACTAATCTCCACCAGCTCGACTTTAAGGATGATCAATCACCTGGTTTTTAGCACACATCCTATGTACTTCCGTAAACCACAGTTACTTTTAAGCATAGAATCCATCTATTCTACTTCCGTAGGTGTGCACATGATTTCCTACAAAACGCAGTGGCCACTTCACCAACTCAGGCTTAGATATTGCTACCAAATCTCAATAAAACGTCATTAACTTCATCCCTCAAAATTTAAGTCTCACATGACTTTACATCAATTCTTCTCCATTCAATTTAGCTGGGAGACTATCCGACATCAAGATCCCTATTCTAGTCCTCCCAACGAATTCCAATAGAGTTATAAAATCATGACTATTTGAACCTTTCCGAAACATCAATCATGATTAAAATAATCAATCATGGTGCGGGGTTGGCGGACTTAGTTTTATAATCATTCACCTATTACCAATTGAAAGGATAACTCCAGATGTGGGATTTTCCACCAAGACGCTAAATTAACACACCCCTTTTTTTCAAGACTCGCTCGCCTAACTAGGTTCATGGATTGGGGCCAAAGTGAAACCAGTCATTCGATGTGGCTCAGCAACCTAAGCAACCGTAATCACCAACTGGTTCACCAACAATTCGAATCCATCTATTAAGCAGAAATAGATCTGCCTTATGCCGCTACTTCTCATGTTACTACAAAATCTTCATTGGGTTCAACTCAACTTCAATCCTACGAACGTAACTAAAGTTAATTACTCTCCTAGGTTCTCACAATTTAGAATACCATGTCCTACCAACTTGTTACTTTAACGACCATATCTCCCATACGCCTAATCCAACACTTCAACCGCTATTGGATACTGCCTTCTCTAGAAAAGATATTGATCTCATCTTGCAAGTTACTCCAATCGTTCAGATAATCAAAATTCTCCCGAAAACCATACTTGCATGGAACACTCCCCACTATCGGGTATTTACCAAACAACTCAACAAGTTGCTAACCAAAGAGAACTAACTTCCCGAAATTGAAGCAAAACATCACTACCTCAATACCACAATTGGCAACATGACCAGGCCTCTCAGTGGCCACGGTCTCGGTCTTTATTGTATCGGTACACGACACAATCACGGCAAAGTCCCGTAGGACACACAAATAACAAGTTCGAATGCTTGCTATCAACTCGCAAGCATCAATATCGAGCATTGCAAATCAACCGCATGACTAATAGAAGCGAAAACGCAATGCTTGACCCAATCCCATCCTACTATGCACACGTCCGCGTCCTCTAGCTCTCGGCACCTCTATTCAAGACAGATAGCCAATCACACAGCTAGCCCACAAACATCTATTTCAATAGCACAGATCAACATCAAGGCCACGAAAGCGTAAATGCAATGTAAGACCCATTCCCCATCCTATGGTGCACCAGTGTGTCAAATTTTAATTTAATTATTAGGCCTAAGTCAAATTTTAGTTGAATAATTACCCTAGATTGTCAAATTTCTTTACCACGGACCTAACGCCCGCTCTGATACCAACTGTAACACCCCGCCCATCCTCTGGGCCTAGAGTGCTACCAACATTGCATATTAATACCACTTTTAGGCATCTGCTAAACAATTGAAACAAACTCTACCTTGATCAAGAAGCAACAATCACTTGCACCATACCATTATTAAGCAACTATGCTAGCTTACTGGTGAAATTAAACATACTACCAAGAACTAGATATGTGAAGTGCTGCAAGAACGTGAAGTTATTCATGTGCTACACTCGCCCGCGCAAGACATCCTCAACAGTTACCTAAAAAAACAACAAAGCAAGGGTGAGTCCAAAGACTCAGCAAGTACATAATAGAACAATAGACATTACCAACATAAGCAAGCATATAACCATAATGCACATATATCATCATGTTCATAACATCATCCTCATGGCCAAGCAATGCAATGCCATCAATGCCATGCCTCATTACTCTACATGCTCATATGCTCTTCACTTTGCAAGTACCGGTACTGCCGAGTGAACACCCGTCGATGTTCACCCATCATGGGCCCGCCCTCATAGGCACGGGACCCCTCCACTCCCGTGGAGGCCTACCGAAGTAGGTCTTACTCAAGAGCACTCCGGATTAGTCCACTAGCTTTACTCATAACTAGGGACTTTCTCACCGCCCTCACTCTTGAGTGCTCCTCATGCAAATGCACATGTCCATGATCATATTCACGCTCATCACTAGCATTACTAGTAGACAAGCATCTTTGCCTACCTCGCTCCATCATCATTGCCATCATTTACCATGCAACCTTATGTCAGGTAAATATCACATTTTCCCATAGATATCATGTAATCAACACATTTCTACATAAATATCAACATACCAGATAAACATCGCATATTCATAAATCTTGGTCTACCGCTCTACCATGTACTTGCCTGGTTAGCCTCGGGATGACGCGGGGACGGCTCCGATCTGGGACCTCCACCTGCGCACACGTCAACCCGACTTAACGGCAGATCAAAAATCAAGAGCTCAAACGGAGAACAACGTCCCTAAGCTCGTATCCCGACCTCGGGCGAAATCGCATGGGTTTTGAGAGACCTGTCGCGCAGGTGCCGAACCCTTTTTTTTTTCTCCTCTTTTCTTTTCTCCTTCTTCTTTTTTTTTTCCTTTCTTTTTTTTTCCTACTTTTCCTCACCTACCCGGCCGGCCTCATCCTCCCCTTTTTTTCTTTTCTTGGCCGAATGGCCCCTCACTTTCCCCTGGCTCTCCCTCTCCTCCCCATCCACTCCGGCCGAACGGCCTGCTCCTCCTCCTCCCCTTCTTCTCCGCCCGGGGTGGCACGGCCGGCCAGGCGCGGCGGCGCTGGCGGCTCCCCCCGTCCCTTCTTCTCTTCCCCTCCCCACTCACTCTCTCTCCCGCCTGGGGTGGCGCGGCGGCGCGCGGGATGGCGCGGGAGGCGTGCCGGCCCTGCGGCCCGCCGGCCCCGGCCCCCCTCTCTCCGTCGGCCTTCCCCCTCCTACCTTCTCCTCCTTCCCCCTCCAGCACGGCGCTCCTCCGGCGGCTTGGTGGCGCACGCGGCGGCTCGGCTCGCCGGCCCTCAGGCTCGCCGCCGGCCGCCCCCTTACCCGCCTCTCCTGCGCGCATGGTGGTGGAACGCCCGCTGCCCGGTCGGCACGGCCAATGGCCGCCGGCCGCCTCCACCGTCGCTCCCCTACAGCGCCACTACTGCTACTCATCGTACTTTACCTTTCACAGGCTTTGGGGGTGTGCTCGGTCTTGGCAGTGAGAAAGAATGGTCTTCGGTTGGCTTTGTTCTTACTTTGCGGAGAAAATGAGATGGGAGAAAATGGGCTTGGCTCCTGGCTTGCCGTGAGAGAAATGGAATGGCTTGCTTCCCTCTCCCTCTGCCTTCTCTATTTCTCTCGGCTGGGGAAGTGAAATGAGGTTGCTCAGCTTTTGTGGCTGTGACAGAAAAGTGGCTGTGTGTTGTCTTGTCCATTTAAGGGGCATGGCTGACACTCTCATTGTGAAATGGCGCTTTTGCCCTTCCCCTTTTTGCCTTGGCTGGCCATGGTCCTAAGGGCTTTTTGGTCCAAGAGATTTTGGGGTTTCTACTGCAGCAGTAAGTCTATAAAAAGGTAAGATGAAATTTGCCGGATGATGAATACCCACGTCGCGAGACGGTGCCGACTGTCCCTGGGCAGTCCGGGAACCTCTGAGAGCGCTACCCGGCTCTCTAGACGGTGCCGACTACCCTGGGGCGGTCTGGAAACCCCTGCGAGCGATAAACATTCGGCACGTTAAAAGTCGATGGGTCTGACGGCAAAACCCTCAATCGCTACCATTTTCCCTTATGCATAATTGGGGTATTACAGACGAGCCCAAATCTAACAGAAGTGATGCCGATTTGGTGCCTTACCGCCAGCCTCTCGGCTCCTATGTTCATTGATCTACTGTTATGGCTTCTCTGCCGCCAACAGCCTAGAGAGAAAAGGGATAGGGGTGTGGAGAGAGAAGGGAGAGGGGATTGGAGAGAGTAAAGGGAGAGTGAGATCTGCTCTCGTCGCCAGCAGCGGCTATTGTATTGTCCGTAATAGATAAGTCTGTTTTTTCTATTTTTAATTTTAAAATTTAATTACGTTAAAAAGTCATCAGTAGATACAATGCAAAATAAATCTGCTACAGTATCAAACGGTGAAAAAATAAGGCATAAGCAAAAAAAAACCAAACGAGGGCAACTGTCGAAAGCTAAGTTGCTGCTTTTAGTGTGCATGCATGAACAGTATCAAACGATTGTTTGACCGATCCCTTCCTTTTCATCTTTTTGCAGGGAATATGTCAAGGGAGTGAGGCTGGGTGAGGTGGCGAGTGATCGACGGACATGGAGGAGGGTGGACCGGTTAAGAGTGATGACAGGAGAGAGAGAGCACAACCCAGCACCAGCGAGAACAACGACCGCCGACGGTCGGTCGCTTCTGCGACGGCCGTGTGCTCGCTGCTCTAACTGTCATGGTCATCTGACGGACCACCCATCTCTTCATGGGTATCTCCCTCGACTCTTCTGTTCTCCAGCCACCTCTAGCCTCTGGGTACGCGGCCCCCGCACGCGCGGGCGCGTATGTATATACACGCAGGCACGTACCAGGATTCTCATGTTTGATACTTCTTGTGGTTGTTTTGTGCGCAAACAACGTGCGTGACAGCGTGAGTGCAGCGGTGCCGTCGGCGGGAGGGTCCTGGCAGGACGACAAGGTCGGCGGGGCGGACGCGCGCGTGGCCGGAACACGATCCTGGTGGACAGGTACAAGCGGCGGTACGAGTGTTCATCAACCTGAGCATGGTGCCGATCGTGGTTACGAGGGCGCGCGGACGTGTTGGACGAGTTGCCGCGGCTGGCCATTCCCAAGGGCTTCGTCGTGGTCGACCTACTCGCCGCGCGCGGTGGGCGCCTACGCCGCGGCAGACACGCACCGCACGCGACTTGCAGTCAACCGCCATCGTCCTCGTCCTCAACTCCTGCATTCTACCTGCAGTTCGTCCTTCGTCGCCTCAAGCGACACTGATCGGCGGCGCCACCGATAGATATCTAAACCGATCAACCGATCGACCGATCGAAAAGAATAGTTAAAGTTGGGGAACATACACTTTTTTTATTAAAAAAAAAGGGAGGGAGGCATGCACTTTTGAATGCACGGGTACGATGATATAACTACACGAGGGTGTTCTTCGCTCTTTCCCTTTCCTTTTTCCTCGTTTTCCCCCTGCATGTCCTTTTTCCTCGTTTCTCCCCTGCATTTTCAACCGCTTCATTCGACAGAAAGGAAATGCTTACTTCGTTTGTTCGCTTTCGCGCATTGCCGAGTTATGACTTGTAACAGATCGATTTTAACTCGAAACAATTCGGAGATTTAGGTTGACGAACAATGAGTTCATTTCAAATCACACGTGTCCGTTTGGAAAAAATAAAATATGAACCGCATGATGGTGCACGTAGTTTCCTTTCTGTAATCCATCATCATTACACTGGCAGCTAATATCCCTTTTTCTGTTGGACTTATTCATGACACTAGAGAGTATGAAACAATGGAATTGATTTTTACAAGTAATTTTACTGCTACTGTGCTACTCGCCTGAGACCTTGGTACACAAGAGTGCCACTCTGGTACATATCAATTATCTCCGTCAAGATTGCTGCGACAAAAGTCTTTATGAACAAACTAAAACTGTGCGCAACATTGATAGATGGAAGGACAGTAAAGTGGTACAAGCATATTCTCCAACATTGATTAATTTTTTAGCATACAAGAGAGAATGCTGATCATCCTATACACATATCTGCTGACAAAGCAAATTGGCGATGCCGAAAAAACAGAATGACGTATTACCAATAGTTCGCCAAATGGAAACTTATCTGAATCCACGTTGCGGAATGTGGGCCGCAAGAACTGCAGAGAACAGGCAGGCCTCAGCACTAGCAACAACCAAAATAAATTTATTGATAAATATAGTGATGAACTGGAGGTTACCGTCAGATAGGTTGAAGGAACACTTTCGTGCAAAAATTTCTCTAGGGTCTAAAGTTTGATTGGATAATAAGATTTTATCCAAGTTTTCTTTCCTGCAAATCAGACATGGAAACTATGTAAGTAGCAGGCTTGAGGCTATGATCATACAGAAGCAACAAGTAGAAAAAAGATGTATGCCGTTTATTAAACAAGAATGGCAGAAAATGCTTTCACTTTGTTAGTTACATCAAAATGCTATCAGTATTAAAGGAGAGAATCCGTTTGTCAATGATGTAAAGCAAATTCCCATAATCACTTCACATTGAGCTCAAAAGTAAGGCAAGTGCAATTTATGTAAACTTTGCAACAATAATAAGCAGGAAGCTATGCTGTATCCCGGAATCCATAACTTATGAGCTTTGACATTAGGCATCACATCTGACACAAAAGTTCTAAAGAATAGCTCCTGTTTAAATAGGGAGTTCGTAGGTAAGACACATACCGAGCCCACGAAGGAATCAATTTCCTTCTACGTCTTGATTCTTGTTCATGTTCAAAATCATCATCGTCCTCTTCGTCAGAATCTTTATATGGAGACATTTTGTACGACTGACAGGAGTTTCAGAAAAAACGCATCAGATAATTCTGTATGAGAACCATAGTTGACATTGGAGTGAAATCTATGAAAAAGCACTACTAAGTGAAACCAAAGGTGACATGAGAAATCAAACAGAAAAACAATCCTCAGCTCGATAGTCTTTTTTGTTTTGCCCCATAAGCAATAAAGCTACTGGTTTGAGTGTGTTCTGGCAATTTGCCCACTTTCTAATACTTTGACCTCAACTGGAGATGTTTAGATTACAGCAACTGATATCCTCCAAAGACTTCTTTTACAATGTTATTAACAACAATCTGATGAACATGAATTATGGAGTACTGTCACTATCAAGTGAGTTTTCTAAAACCCCGTGTCCTTAGTGGATATACGATTTACATTGACTCATAATAGCTGTTGACAATTAGCAAGCATGTTAACTGGAACAATATCCAAGATGAACAAGAAGTATCACTGCATGCAGATTTACAGGCAACGTCCCTCACAAGTTAAATGAAGAGTGTACCTCCTCGAGACTGGTTGGGATACTTTCTTTAGCATGAGATCCAAAACTTGCAGGCCTCTCGTCTACTGCTACACCCTTCTCGTTGTTACTTTTATTGGCCTTGTATCCAAGAGCAGATTCGGTAGTTTCATCAGGATTTACCTGGCTTTTCCCCGCGTCAACCAAATTCTTCCTCAGCTCCTTATTATCCTGCAATGATTAAAGTATTCAAAAAATATATGTTTTAAGAAACACAAAGATAGAAATAAAATGTATAGCTTCTACTCACAGAAGCTTTTCGACGAGCATCTTTCTCATTGTTCACGACACGCCTTCCATCCATTGGCTGCTTCTGTTGTTTTCGAGCTTCATCAATGCATTTTCTTTTTCTCTCCTTTTCCTTCCTTTCCTCCTCTTCCCTCTGCCTCTTCCTAGTGGCCACACCAGCATCCTGTTTCTTCTTTTGTTCCTCTTCCTGTTTTTGTTTTAATTCTTTCTCTTGCTTCAGTCTTTCGCGTTCTAGTTTTGCAGCTGCTTTGCGCATTTCACGCTCACTTCGTTTCTTTTCTTCAAGACGTTTTGCAGCTTCAGCTGCCTCAAGTGCCTTCACTCTAACATCTTTTTTCACTACAAGACAGAAGCCCCATATGTCAAGGCCATCTATGAGCACCATTGAACATTTTCTCTTTAAGCTCAAAGCATCACTAATGGATTAGTATACATTTTTGGAAATAAATGATACAAGTAAACAAATAACACTTACCTAACGCTGTTTTAGGTTGCAGCTTTGGTTTTACAAGAGGTATAAAAGATGTCACATTGGCAACAACATTGCTAGGCTTCGATTGTTTGTCAAGATTTGCTTCACTCCTGTGTCTTTCATTTCTGTAATCGAGTATTTCTGTCCTGCTTAATCCATCATGAAGAGAATGAGATACTTTCCCTCCTCTCTTAACTGAAGTAGCACGATTCTCTTTTTGTTTCTTGCTGTCATGATCATTTCTGATATTTGAATGATGATTGAGCTCGCTACTGCAAATTTCTGCAGTCAAATCTATCTTACCTGTATCCATGAATCTTGTGGAAAGAGAGGTAGAATTTCCAGTGTATTGACATAAACCAGTGATATCCTGAAATGCTTTTCTGCCAGATGGCCACTGGTGTGAGTAATTTGTATCTCCAGATCCAGGTAATCTGTCTTGGTACTCATTTTCATCCGCAATGCTGCTGTCTTCATCAATTCGGAAGCATTCAAGTTCAGGAATAGAACCCATATGTTCTGAACCAGATCCAGCTCTTGCAGAAAGTTTGCCCAGGCTATATTTTTCGACTGATGGGGTCAATGGATTTCCGATGCTCTCTTGTCTGTTGCTAGCAGTTGAAGAACATGAGGCTACGGCTTCAGAAATTAAAAAAGAACCATCAAGTCCGAATTCACATGCACCAAAAATGTCCGTTGTGTTGCCACCATTACTTGCACTGTATTGGCGTATATCATCAGGGAAGGAACAGTTTGTCGGTTTCCCAGACATAGTTGCCAATAGCTGATGCACACCATCCGCTGTGTTAATATTATACTTCTTTGGGAGATCTGAACTGAAGGTGACTAATTGTCTGGAATCACAAAGGGCCTCAAATGTCCTTTCTCCGATAGTTGGGCTGTCAAATTGGAAAGGGACATCAAAACTCTCGAATTCTGGCATTGCATCATCACAGTCGACAGATTCATCACCTTCTTGCGTTGGAATAGCAGCACCAGACAATAAGCATTCCTTTGGATCATAACTTTGACATTTCCTATCAAGTTCTACATTGGAGCCATAACTTAATTTCTCATGAACCAATGCATTTGGAGCAGATGCTTGTTCACCATGTTGGTCCAAAGCATAACTTGGAAATATAGTAAATGAGTTTGTACCAGAATAATTTTCTGCATTTAATATTACGCTCCGAGATGACATATCATTCATCTGAAGAGCCATTTGCTTGTCTGCCACACTCAAATTAGTGACATTTAGGTCCTGACCTTCTAAGCTAGGATTTTCCTGCCAATAAAGAGGGTAAATTGTCAATGAACTAGAATTCACTAGCAACCCATAAAATAGCAAGTACATTAGACTGAAGAGTGAACATTGCTCAACTTTACCAGTTGAAAATTCTAATAAGTAATTTTCGATACTAACAAGTGTAATAATATATTAAAAGGACCATCCAACCGAACTGCATGAATGTTGCCCTGCTGTATGCGAAATTTAGTTGGTCATTAGTACAAAATCGTAATGAAATACCCAATAGAATTCCTATCGCTTAGGGGAAAAAACAGATATGGACAGGCTACCAAAGCATCCAAAGAAGAGGCTGAACCAATCCTGCAGCCAGACTGAGCATTGCCACTACTTCACTACTTCACCACATACTATTTCGCAATCAAAAAACATGATTGAGTCTTCCGGATTAATTAAAATTCGTATGATTTCAGAGCAGAAAGGAACTGGTACACTTGCTGAGCGCATACCTCTCGTGTGCAGTGTTCATCATTACAATACAGGATACTGGAGCAGCTAGGCAAAGAAGCAGTTGTTGTCACAAACTCAACTTCTAAATTATTTTGTGACTGTGCTTGAGAATTTTCAAAGACCTTCCCCACAATTGCATTCCTACTGCTGCTATCTCTAGGAGAATTATGAAGGACAACATCTGATAGTCTAGTTCTATTTCTTCTTTCGGGAGAAGAATTCCCATTTTTATGAATATCACTTGCAACTGGCATCTTATGGTTACTTGCAGCATTCCTCCCCTCTGACTTGAGACACATGAGCCCACTGGATCCTGAACTCCTTAAGAAGTAACGACCAGAAGGTTGCGATTTCTCTGAGAAATTTGCTGCAGTTAACATTTGACCGCTAATGCCAACTTGGTGATTCAGAGACAATGAATTTGTGCGAGACCTGGAAAGGACAATGTCTGATTGGCACATTATTTTTCTCCTTTTAGATGACAAACCACCATTTACTTGAACTCCATGTGCAACTGACCTCTTCTGGTCACTAGCAGCCCTGCTTCGGTCTGACTGGAGCAGATTAATTTTCTCCGAAGACTTAATTCGCTTAATGTTCTCTGTTGTGCAAGAATTGGCATTTATTTGAGCAGCATTCTCAAAATGAGAGACATCTTGTTCTGTTCCTGCAAGATTAGAAGCTACGTAAGGACATGCAAGGGTGACACTTGCTATAAAAGACCACTTACAAATTACAGTAATCTACAAGTAGCAAGCATGGTACCATCTTGTTGCAGATTTCCTGTGCATTTCTCAGCTGAAGTCATACTATTCCTTTCTGCTGTGTGCATCACGCTGTTTCTTCTAGCTGAAATAATGCTCATGACTTCTGGCACTGCAGACTCATTCCTTCTGTTCCTAACAGAAGCGTCACATTCTTCGGTCAAAGCCGAGAATTTTACTTGAACATCACCCAGAATTCCTGAATGGCAGTTGACTGCATCAGATGCTGGCTTTCCATTGAGCGCCTCATTTTCTGTGCCCGGAGGAGGGTGGCCCAAGGGAGTATCCACATCTGCAAAATCCCCATTGAATTCTAAAGATGGTCTGGCCGATAAATATTGCTTCTGAGATAACTCGTTTTCTGCAGATACAGAAGCATTCACAACAGGACAACGATTGGAATGTGTGTCATTACTTTGTGTTTTATAAGAAGAGAGGTTTGACAGATAAACATCATCCGAAGTAACAGTCTGAGGTGGAAGCTGCTCTGGGCATGCAGCAGACCTGGCTTGGGAGCATTGGCTGTTTGCATCATTTATAAGTGAATGCGAGGGGTTGTCACACCCATCCTCCTCTAACAAACTATCCAGCAACATTCCTGATGATGCAGGAGCCCCAGAACTATTATCAGCTAGTGGGGTAGGTAGCTGCAAAGATCCACTGTATGGAGGATGCAAAACATGAGAATCAGAGCACTGTTGTTCAAGAGACTTGGAATTCCGAGTGACAATTCGATCTGAAAAACCATCAAGTTTTTTAATTCTTTCAGTATCTTCTACAGTGTGCAGTGTATCCCTTTCAAGCAGTGGATTGACCACAGAACAAGACCTTTTGAAACAACTGGTTTCAACACTACTTAAATTTTCCTTTTCAAGCGGTGGGCTGACTTTAGAACATGGTCCTTCCAGAGAATTTGTTTCAGAAATATACCGGGTATCCTTTTCAAGCAATGGTCCACTCATAGACTTAGGTACTTCAGAGGGGCTGGATGGAGATGGGTCCTCATTTCGAGAATGCATGCCAGTAAGACCAAGACTGGCACGTTCCAAGGCATATTCCCAGTGCTGCTTCACTGGTTTGACAAAGTTCAAACATCCTGATCTAACACCATCAAGCAATGATCTGCGCATCGAACGAGGCACTTGAGAACAGCTGGTAGAAGATGGGTCTTCATTTAAAGGATGTGCCCCAGCAAGATCAAGACGAGCACTTTCCAAAGCATACTTCGGTTGCTGCATCGTTTGTTCACTTGCAGGATTCATACAAACTGACTCAACACCATCAAATTGAAGTTTTTTTGGCTCAACCAACAGATGAGTTTCAGGGAGTGGATGGCACACACTATCTGCAACTTGCACTCTTAGCAAATTTCTAACGGAACAATTATTAGGAACCTTGACATTATTTTCAGAACTGACAATCTGGTTTTCTGGAACCAGAGCTTGAGAACAATCTGAGTGAACTCCTTGATTTCCAATGTCATCATCTTTGCTGCACTTTAAGAATTCAGTTGACCTACCCTCATTGGTATAAAAATCATTCTCCTGACCTGGCAAAGAGGACGTTGTTACAGCATTATTTGCACTATCACCACATGGTTTGGAGGATAACGATGCCGTGGTTCTGTTCGATGCTATAGTTGCAAGGTTAGACATCTGCATCCTGTCTTGCATGCCATCACTGCTTCCACTGTTTGCAGCTTGATCCTTTTCACGTAACCGATCTTCAATATTCCTCTGCCTTGACCTGGAACGCTGTATCCTTGAAAACATGTTGACTTCAGCGCTAGCCTCGGCAAGCTCCTGGTCAACTGAAGTCTGCTTTTGCTGAGGCTCTTCGTGTTGGTTAGTATCCAGAGCAGCACAAATAGTCTCTTGCTGGGTATATCCATTTGGAATCCCCACCTTCCTGAAGAAAGTACTAGGAACAGCTGGAGGCTGAAAGACAGTTCTATTGGTTGCAGGTGTAGTAATCTGGCTTCCAGGGAAAACTAACTCCGAAACGATTGGTTTGCCATTCAGCTCTACACGTAAACGGAGTATTTCAGTATATGAATAAAATGCAACATAACAGCAACGTGCAAAAGAGTAAAAACAGACAGAATAGATGAACGAAAGGCTAAATACAAAGAGAAATTGAGGTACAATTTCCGGTATTTTTTTCAATCATTAGCCAGCCAGTTTGTAAGCCTGAGGTGTGCTCCTCCCGAGTTTTTTTTAGATTGTTCCTCCCGAGTTTTAGTAAACTAGCTGTAGGAACAATGGCACCAAATTGGCACACTCCCCACTCAAAATTTCTCCAATGCAACACATAAGAAGAACGCTAACCAAACTAATCCTCTACGAAATGTCGACAACGCTAAACTAAAATCATATGGTAGCTAGTGTACGCAAATCTAAGCTTACATCACAAAAAATCTACCAAACAGCCAATCAAACTGCCTAATCCTCATCAACCAAAGTCCCAACCCAACCCTCACGAACCGCCAACCGGACGGCACTAACCCAGAGGTGGAAGTGGAAGTGAAACGAGAGAGACAGGCACACAGCACGCACCTTGCGGCTCACCGGCGCAAGAGGGGAAGAGCCAAGGCGGGGGGCGGTGGCCGGCGGCAACGAGGGTGCAGGCGAGGGACTGGGCATGGGAGTCCACCTGCTGCCGCATCTGCGCGGCCACCCAGTCCCGGCGCTCGAAGACCTGCATGAACAGTTCCTCCATGGCTGGCTGCCGGAGTGGTCGCAGAGGTGGCCGGGGGCTATGGTTTGGGCAAGGAGTTGGAGGTGGAACGGCTAGCGGCGAGGGGAGAGAGATGGCGGAGGGCTCGAAAATTTTGAATTGGGAAGGAGGGGGGATTTGGGGAAGACGAGATGAGATCTGTCCGCGGGGCGGTACCCGTGAGGTTACCGCTACGCCGCGGGATCGGACGGCCAGGATCGCCGCTCTCTTCGATGGTGTGAATGTGATCGGGTTTGATTCGTTTGGGGTAGGGTTGAACTTGAATTTTAAAAAATAATTAATTTTTTATTCTAAATTACAATATTATACCTGCTTTTTATTTTTTTTGTAGTTTTGATCATATATCGTTCCACGATTTGGTGATTTAGACTAGTCGCCTAATCGTTGAACGATGCATGGTCAAGTCTGTCACTCAATCGTTGAGCGACAAGATCTCTAGTTACTCAACAGTTGGGCGATTAGGAGGTATACCCTTATTTGCTCTTAAATACATTGCAGCGAGTCCAGTTTCTTTGATGCCTATCTTTATCAAATCAATATCCACACAAATGTGGAACAAAGAATTCATTTTTGTCTCTTGTAAGTTGTATCCTTCTAGCATTCCCTTGCTGTCCTTAAGTAACTACACACTGAGTTTTTTACTAGAAGATAGCAACTCATTCAACTGTAGCAATCTGACATGAGCCACGTTTGGTGTGGCGTGTAGATGCACCAAACTTGATGATTTGGCATACTGCTGTAAGTAAAGACGGTGTTGAACTGCTGATGTGTGCATGTTAATTGGTGAAAAACACGGTGATTGTACATTGCATGCGAGTATACTACCTAAGCAGATGGACTGCATGCATGACAGGGCCCATTACCCGTAGTCGTACAACCGAGATCTTGTCATCCAACAGCTAGACAATAGAGTCTAATCATCCAATAGTTAGGTGATTTAAGTATATGTCATTTAATAGTTGGACGATTAATCCAAGTAGCTCAATGATATATGATGAAAACTGTAAAAAAAATTAAAAAAACAAATACAATACTATAATTTAGAATTAAAAATTGATTATTAAAAAATTAGGTTTGAACTCTGCCGGAGGCGTCCGACGGCTGGTCCCCGCTAAAATTTCACACCTTCTGACCGGTGGGTCCATCTGTCGGTAGACCCCACTTGTCAGTGCATTCGCACCGCACTAAATTCCGGTCGTTGGGAGCGGCCGGTTTGAGGAGTGACACGTCACTGGACCACCACTCCCAAGGATCCCCAGCTCAGCTCCCTCCACTGACGCCGTTAACAACGATACCGAGGAGCGAGCAAGCAAGCAGCCACTGAGCCACCTTTCCTCTTCGTTTCCTCTTCCGCTCGTTTCGATACACGAATCACAGAACCCCTGCCCGCTCGCTCACTCGCATGCTGCTGTTCTAGCAATCGACATCATCGCCATGGAGCTCGCCGGAGTCGCGGAGCGTCTCCGGAACAAGACCGTCCTCATCACCGGCGCCACCGGGTTCATAGCAAAGCGTAAGCCAACTCCGCTCAAATCTCCTCCATGTCTCTGTTTGATGTATTTGTATCGATTCTTGATGCGTTCTTGGATGGACTGAAAGTTCTCGTGGAGCTTTTTCCAAGATCCTGCGGCTGCAACCGGAGGTGAAGAGGCTGTTCCTCCTGGTGCGCGCGGGCGACCAGATTTCTGCTGTGAGGCGCGTCCAATCCGATGTCAGCGTCTGCATTGCGCTTTGTGAATCTGCCATTGCATTAGGGAATCAATACATTGCATTGATTTAGGAATATTTTTATTTAACTCTCTTTTTTCTCAGTCTTTCTTCTCTGCTGGGTATCATGTCAGATTCTGCAACTCCAGATATTCCGAACTTTACAAGAAAAGAACCAGGGAAAATTCAGTTCATGGTTCTGGACCAAGGTTTGTCCTGTGGCAGGAGATGTCTGTAGAATTTGGGTACAGGAAGCGTGAAACTTACTAAGTGTTCATGAAAAGCCCCAAATTTTCAAACCAAAATTTTCTTTAATTTTTGCTGGATTTTTGAGTGTTTTTCAGGAACTTTCCTTTTTTGGAAAGTCACCCAGGCTGCCGCTTTCCCTTTTCGGCCAGGCGCCTCCCTCTTCCTTTGGCGCCTCGCCATTCCCCGCTTTCTCCCTCTCCCCGACGCCTCCCTCGTTTCCCCTTTCCCCTCCTCCCCATTGGCGCCGCTCCCCTCCCCGCCTCCTTCCTTCCCAGACACCGTCCCCGCTCTCCTCTCCCGATCGCGTCTTCCTCCCTCCCCGCCTTCCTCTTCGCGCACGCGCCACACGTGGGACGACCGAGTCGCGCTCGGACTCGCGCTCGCGGTTTCGCCCCGCCTTCGCCATATTGACGCCACCGGTCGACGCCAGCACCGCCTCCCGCGCCATGCGTCGCCGCCTCCTCCGCTCAACACCACCGGCCAGCCTCTCCTTTCCCTTCCCTCTCCCCTGCAAGCCAGTCGTCGCCCAGTCCACCCAATTGACTGCCGTGACCGCCCGTGCCTCCTCCCCACGAAACTCCCTCCGCTCGGGTATAAAGCCCCGCCACGGCCTCCTCACTTTCCCTCCCTTCCCCTTCGCTTCCCGAGCTCCTCCATCACCCTCAATTGCCTTCCACCATTCCCCAGAGCCTCCCTGAGCTGCCAATTAAAGCCGCATCACCCCAGTCGCCGCCGCCGCTCTCCCCTGCGTCGGCGTCGCCCATGAGCTGATCTCCTCCACCCCTCCCCCATTCTTCGATTGCTTTAGCCCGGAGCTCCTCTACTACTTCCTGATCACGTGTGTTCACTTGCCTGGCCAGGAGGAACTTCGAGGAGCCCCGACGTCGAAGCTCCCCTCCGGCCACCGCACCCCTCCCGTGGCCAGCACTCCAGGAGACCCCCCAGCTACCGCCACCACCGCCGATGTGAGCCCCAGGTCCCCCTGATCGTGTGGCCGCCACCAATTTGGCCCATCCGGCCCCGGTGACCCCCTCCTCCACCGGGAAGCCGAGCCTCCTCTCTCTGCTTCCTGCCCCCTCCCTTGGTTCCCTCCCCTTCCAAAGCCCCAAATTTAACTCCCCGTGTTGAGGCGCACCTGGTGGAACCTTCCCCGGCCACCGAGGGCCATTGCCGTCGCCGGAGCGCAGCCGCTCCGCCGCTCTGACCCTATGTCGCGAGCCCCGGCGAGAGGTAGACGAAGAGGGGGACGTGGCCCCATCCCCTCCGCCCGTTCCTGTCATCACCGTTTAACACCGGCCGTCAGTTGTCGCCTAGCCACCGCCGTTGGATCTTCATAAACTCCTCTCCCCGCGTCCGTCCGATCGAGCCACACCGCTTCGGCCGCCTCCCTTGCGTCGCAGCCGTCCGATCTCCTCGCTCCGCATCCCGTCCGTTCGCTCCGCCCCATCCGGGCCACCCAACCGAGACGCGCGTCGGCCATCCGAGCGAGGTGGGCGCGTGCGAGCGTGGGCCGAAGCCCCGGCCTGCCTCGCCTCTCCGCGCGCGCGCCCGTGTGCCGCGCCGGCCGCCGGCCACGCGGGCCGTTTCCCGGCCAGGCTGCACTGTTGCACCGGACCGGCCCGTTACTGTTCACACCAATTTTCCAGCGATTTTCCAATTTCTAAATTCCAGAAAATTCCAAATAAATCTTAGAAAATCCCAAAAATTCCCAAATTTCACCACTTTGCTCCAAATAATGTCCTGAACCCATTTTAGACCTCCATTTCTCCAAATTCATCCCAGATAAATTCCTAAAATTCCCTATTTGGAGATTTATGTATTTTACTCCTTTTTAATAGATTATTCTTCCTCGCTTGATTAGGCTCAAGCCGGGCTTATTTATTTTACGTGTTTGCGCTAGTGTCGGAGCTCCCGGAAATTCAAGAGCAGTCCCAGGATCCAGAAGCTTCTACGTTCGAGCTCGCCAATATCGTCCAGATTCACGGCAAGTCACAAGTCCTTGACCATGTTGAAATCCCATGCCATTTAAATTATGTTATTATGCTATTTGCATTAAGCTAGTTCTGAAAGATTAGTTCAAAGTAAAATAAAATGTTTAGAATGACATGATATGTAGTTAATCCTACCACCGACAAATGTCATGTTAAACTTATATCCATGCCTTTGTAACCATAGAAATAATTATCTGTTAATCTAGATAAGCGTAGATTATTATTATCACTCAAAGTCTTTACACTAATAACGTTGTGGCTACGGGCCAATAGAATTTGGAAAACCCGACCCTAGGGCAGGGTGGTGTGGGACACCGTGCCCTAGGGCGGAGATTGTCGGCATGTGCAGGATAGGGTAAGGGGGGCTGTGGTGCGCCGCAAGACGGTTTTCGCCCGCCTCTTACCCTAGGTTGCAGGTCGCGGACCTGGCAGGGGTTGCGGGCCCTGGGGAAAAAAATATAAGGACCAGACCCTTACGCTGAGCAAATGACCTATATAAAGAGTTGAGCAGTGAAACGACCTGGCTTTCTTAACTCTGTCGCGGGAATTAAGGGATCGTGTGGGTAAAGCTGAGCAAACTCTGCAGAGTCAAATAAATGGTATTCGAATACGCCGTGCTCCCGGTTATTGGAGCTGTGTCACTTGGGTGATTCCAGCAGCAAAGCTTAAGTAGATTTGTACATGCTTTAACTTATCCAGTTGGTTAATTAACTTTTCATGAAAACCCCTGAGATCTTAAGAAGTAGTTTTGGGTCTGTTTTATCAAAATGTTTGCAAATAAAACTGCATCCACTCAAAGTTAATAAACCAAGTATACTCCCTTCCTTTGTTGATCCGTGCAAGTAGTAAGTTAGGATTTCCCTTGTGAATTGCTGAGTACGGGGTTGGAGTACTCAGACTTGCAAAACTTCATAGATACCAGAAGAAAAGAAGGCAATTCAAGATTTCGTGTTAAGAAAGGTCTCCCCATCGAGGATATCCCAGAGGATCTCTTCTTCAACAAGGATCCGTGGCTTTAGGTCTTCGCCGCACTCAAGCGGATCTTGGAGCTTTTGTAATGTAATTATATTTTGAGCTTGCACGCCCCGCTGTCAAAACTGGATGTTAGTCCATATGTGAAATATATACTGGATTTTTGTTGTAAGCATGCAATGGTATACTCTTGCGCGACACTCCATGACTGTTCATGCGTGAATAGTTGCGGAATGCCGTGTCCGTACGCGCCCCTGGAAACGGGGGCGTTACAGTTCAAGTACAGCGGGTGCTCATTTGGGCTAAGTGTTTAGCTTCTAATTTTTTTAATTTTGTCTTTTTAAGTTTTTAGCTTTTTATATATTTTTTCTTTTATTCTTTTGTATTATTTGTGATATAACTTTTTTACTTTTTAAAAATTAATTACGCTGAAAAAACTACCAACAATTACAGCGCAATAAAAAAAGACTGCTACGGTACTAGAAAGCCTAAAAGCTTGAGTTTCAAAAGCCTAAATGAGCACTGATTTTTTGTGTTTCCTCGTTAACTTAGTTTTTTAGTGAACTGATTGTTATTTAACTCAATATGGTATCACAGTTAAGAGATCTTGACTTTAAGACCTGGTAGACATAATTAAAAAATATATAATTACAGTCTATTTCTAGTTTATGTCTTAAGCCTGAGGGAGTAGTATATTACCCGCTTTTTCTTATCAGTTTAGTCTTTTGGAAGAACTAGCTGCAGTATATGGGCCTATTCTTTATGGCTGTGATTTTTGATTTTTAACTGAAATTTTTGAATTTTGGCTGTTTACAATAGAGGTTACAGAGAGAGATACTCGTATACGATTTTGACTAATATAGATAATGAACTTTTACTGTGTACTATAATTAATTTGTAGATTTTATTTTAAAAAATACTCTGTTTATAATTAGATATTATACCAAAATCTAATAGCTGTCCCTAAAAGCCAGAAAGAAGACGCCCTACAGCTCAATACAGAGGAATTGCGGAAGGAAACGGATGTCATCGTCCACATGGCTGCAGCAGCGAATTTCAGAGAAAGGTAAGTAAAACATATAGTACTGTTTGCTCAGATTTTTGCCACTAATCATAAGTGTATATATGATACAGCTCGGGCAATAAACACTTTGGGTTTGAAGCATATCATGGAGTTCATATCAAGATGCGCAAAGTTGGAGCTCGTTCTTCTTATGTCGATCGGAGATACCCGAAAATTGCCTCAGCACACTCCTATCCAACAAAAAGGATGTTTCTTTTGTTACATGAAGGAACTGTTTCGAAATTTCAGCTTATTTCATGATAAAGGTGTCAGAAGATATCAAGAGAATACTTTGCAACTAGCATATATTTGTTTTTTATTAATCATTTATTTATATATAAGTACATAAGTGTAAATACTCTCATGTGTGAATACTAAGTACTACCTCTAATGAAAACATCAGCACTATGAAAATACTAAACAGCAGTGGAAACACACACTAATGGGAATACTAAACAACAGTGAAAATACAATTATCCTGGTTATTTCACACTCTCCCTCAATCACAACCGGTGAGGTTGAGATTGTGCCGTAGGATCTTCAGTTGTTGTATTTCAATTGGTTTGGTGAGACCATCAACTAATTGATTTTCTGATGATATGATTCGAATCTCCAACGCACTTCTTGCCACTCATTCTCAGACAAAATAAAAGTCCACCTCAATACATTTAATTCTGGCATATAGCATAGGATTAACAGAAAAATATGTGGCTCTAAAATTGTCACACCATAGGACAGGCTTGCGATTGATAAATTTTAAGTTCTCCCAATAGTGATTGTATCCAAATAAATTTTGCTATAGCATTTGCAGGAGCCTTGTACTCTACCTCAGTACTGGATCACGTCATTGTGGCGTGCTTTCTTGAACTCCATGACATGAGATTGGAGCCAAAGAAAATCACAAAACCACTGGTTGACCTTCTATCATATGATGCTGCTGCTCAATCTGCATCAGAGAATGTACTAACCAAACTAGAAGTAGACTTGCGAATACGGAGTCCGACTCTCACCGTGTCTCGTACATACTATAAAATTCTTTTCACCGCTGTCCAATGATGTTCGATTGTATATGCAGAAATTCATACACCTTGTTGACCACATATGATATATCTGATTGTGTCAATGTTAGGTACTATAAAGCACCTACTATACTACTGTACTGTGTTGCTTCTGCAGTTGATAACTCTCTCCCATCAGACTAATAATTTTTTTAGTTGTCGACATAGGAGAAATTACTGGTTTGCATACTATCATACTGTCTGTTGCAGAAGGTCGGTGGAATATTTAGACTGAACAAGGACGAGATCCTACTTTGATTGACATACCTCGATGCCTAAGAAGTAATGAGGATCTTCAAGATTCATAAGAGCAAACTCTAGTGCAATTTCTAAATCAAGGTATGAATAGCCTGAGAAAATGAGCTAGAAACAGTAATGTTATCAACATAAACCAAAATATATGTGGTCATACCACTATGATTATAGTGAATAGGGACGTGTCAGCTCGGGAAAGAACAAAACCAAGTTTTTGTAAATAAGAACTGAGTTGAGAAAACCAGACACAAGGTGACTGCTTCAATCTATAAAGAGCTTTACCCAATTTGCGTACATGATACAGAAACTGTGGATCCTCATAACCCGATGGCTATCGTATGAACACATCCTTTTCTAGAACACCATGCAAAAATGCATTCTATACATCTAATTGACGAAGCAACCATCCACATGACACTGCTACTGATTGAATAAGATGAACTATAGCGGGTCTCACAACCAGGCTAAACGTTTCTTCATAATCAATCACATAACATTGTTTGAATCTTTTTGCAACCAATCTGACCTTATAGCGTTCAATAGAATAGTCAGTCTTCTTGTTCAATTTTAATACCCACTTACAGTCAATGATATTGTGACCGGGCTGAGATGATACCAAGTGACATGTGTTGTTCTTTAAGAGTGCCTGATATTCAACGTCCATTGCCTCCTTCCAATTTCTATCACAAAGAGCATCCTTAAGAGTTGCCAATTTGATCACAGCAAGAAATACGCGTCGGTGGGCATCATATTTTACCGTGCTGTCGGTGAAAATCCTTGGTTGGCGAATGTTATTCTGCAAACTTGTTTGCATGGGATGAGACAGTTGTACAGGAGGATTAGGTAGTGGAGACGAAGCCGTGCGCAGTTCCACAGTCATGTTAGGGACACATGGAGCAGGTGAAACATCAGATACATGTGTGGGGCTGGTAGGATCCTCCACGGGACTCGCGCTTGCAGGTGACATGACATCTTACATGGGATCCAAGAGATCAACACCTCCAGGATATACGCCAGCAGTGCCCACCGAATCACCCCCGGGGTCTATCCCTGTATTCTCCCGCCTGCAGTCATCGCTTGAATTTGTTGTGGGCAAGTCACCTATAGCCTTGTCAGACCCAGATTTTACAATCCGGAATCTACTGTGTTTAATTGCACTATTCCCTGGATCAGTAGATAGTGCACACAGTTACAGTTCTGATTATCAAAGTACATATCATGCGGAAACGTAAATATAATAGCAAACTTACACATGGGCCGATGAGGCCGAAATCATTAAATTGCATCAGCGGAAGAACGAAGCACACAGGTGGGACCTTCAGGACATGCCCACAGGCAGCCAACTGGAGGTTCGCGACCTAGCCCTTGACATCTTCATCTTCATCTTATCTGCCAGCTTGTCCACTCTTGTTGCTGAGGCGAGGTGATTTGACTCCTGATTCTGAATTTTGCCGCAAAAGCAAGCGTGAGCACTCCGACCCCGTGCTCCGCGAGCCAATACACAGAATGCAAATAAATAGTATGCATGGCATAACAAAGGAAAGGCTCGGGTTATTTTATTTGCCAAAAATTGCTTTTAGCAGCATTATTATTCTTATTTAATCAAAGTTTTATTATTACTACCTAACTCCACACTACAATTACCAACATCGACTTAATCCACTGAAAATGCACTCTATTTATTGATTGCTGTCTAAAACTCCAAACAGCAAGTATCATCATTTATTTAATCCACCGATCATACTTTGTACTTTGAAGTATTAATAATCCAATCCTGTTATTACTATTCATCAGCCCCTTACCTCTGAACTCTAATGATTCTCTAACATAATTATTTTCAAATCCACCGATATCATTTGTATTCAATCCTTTTTGTCATTGATTTCAACCCATAATCCAATAATCCATCCCATTTTTCCATTATCTATCACTAGCTAATCCTTAGATATACCTCCACCAAAAATTCAATTTACCAAGATTATAATCCACTAATTATCATGACTCCTCTAATCTTCTCAGAAATTTAATTCGTCCCTCTAGTAATTGATCAACTCCTATTAATTCCCTATATTGACAACATCTTCCAAGGATTAACAATCACTATTATATATCCACCAAGAATATCATTAATCAAGAATTATAATCCAATACTTGTATTATTCCACCAAATCCTCAAAAATTCATTTGATTCATCTAGTAACTGAATCTATTAATTCTAATATTGACATCTCCCAATAATTTATTTATCAGTGTCATAATCCAATATCTATCTGTGCAATTCCTAACTCTCCAAAAATCATTTAAATCTTCTATCTAGCCAATCATTTAGCTAGACTTCACCAATTTATTTCCTCCAGAACACACTATCATTTCCTATTCAAGATCGACATGAATCCACCAATGCCTTTATAGGTACTCTACAAACATTCCTCTCTTTTACTCGCGACCCTGTCTATTCCACCCATATTTTATTTTGTAAGAATAGAAATACCACTATTTGAAATATAATACATAAAATTTCCTGAGACCTAGCAGTTTTGAACACACGTATATGTTGAATGCAGTAATAATAGTGATTCAGATTCCATCCACCATCACATGGCATTTGCACCATATAGCAATTCTTCAGCGTTATAGCCGCTTAACTTACCACTGGGACGACACCCAGGACAATTCCAAACTAGGGCCTTGCACTGCCCTTCCACTTTTCCAACCCATCATAAAGCATTTTGAAATAGAACTATATTTGGTTAAGTTCCCATGTCCGCCCTTGACCGTGGGCACGGCTATTCGAATAGTTTTAGACTCTGCAGAGTTTGTACACTTTCACCACAAGAGACAATCAACTCATTGCCCCACACGATTCCTTAGACGTGTGGTTGAGCAGACCATCACAGTGACTTTTCAAAGTACCTCGCCCCTTCCATCATTTCACCCTATGGGTCGCTCCCACTTGCGGTGGGTCCCATACGTTGTGCGGGATGTTCTCCTTCTGAACGTCTAGCAGCTGGCTCCCCACCCCTGCTAGCCCGCCACAGCAGAACTTCACCTTCCACGGGTGTCCCATTCAAGCCGTCACACAGACTGCCACTTGCACTACCTCACACCACCTCCTGGAAGGATGACTTTCAGGGTCCGGTAAATCTACTAAGCCAAGTTGTAATTTACAGACTTGCGGTTGTACTGTTTTACACGGGTTGGCATGACAAGATTCAGTCCTTAGTGGTATCTGGGCGGTCTATCACTAACCACTTTGTGCTTCCACTGCACCACACTCTCACACCATCGAACCAATCCGCCCAGATATTAAAGCATGTTGGGGGTTTTGGAAACATAAAATAATCATATCCAACAGTTATCAGTCATTACCACCATGACTGCCCAAACCATTTTCTCATCATTAAAAGTGATCATGATGTCTGGGGCATTTCAGCGCCCCTGAGTATTAATGCAACACTAAGCATAGCATATCATTAGGGACTTATTTTCGAAATATTAGTATTATACTTTTGCTAGGGCGACAAGGTTTACACATTCAATCATTCCAAAGGAGGGGTAATACTATTCAAGGTAAACATTGGCATTTAACTAGAATATCAAGTTTAGCATGTATTTGCATAAAAATAACAGCATGCATTTTGTTAATTTAAAACAAAATAATTTGCAGAAAATGTAGGTTCAATATGATCAAAGTATTGACTCGCCTTGGTCACAATGGTCGGGTGCTGGATTATCCGGATCTCCTAGTGCTGCTGCCTCGAATTCTTCCTCCTGAGCTTCGTAAGCTATTGTAATCGTGCGCGAAAATTTGGATAAAAAGAAAACACCAAATCAACAAAATATCACCAGAAATTCAAATGAACTCCAAAAATTATGATTTCAGTTCCATTGGACAGATCTTGATTTTAGATGATTTTAGAAATTTGTCCCACTCAATTTGGATTTAAAATGAGAAAGTTATGATCATTTGAAGTTCTCAGTTCAATTAATTCCTAAAATTATGAAATTTCTGACAGTGGGTCCCACTGGTTAATTAAATCTTTTAATCTTTTTATTATATTTTCTATCATGTGTGTATGACATGTGGGACCCATATGTCGGCAGACAGTATTCACTGACAGGTGGGACCCAGGGGCCCTGGACCCATCTGTCAGCGGGTGGCGCCGACAGGCGAGGCCCAGATGGCAGCCGGCCTGTGACGGGCGGTCGCTGAGCAGCGGGGCCCAGCTGTCAGTCGGGAAAAAGAAAGAAATGCTCGACCGCGCGCGCGGAGCCGGGCTCGAACACGCGACGCGGGAGCAGGAGGGAGGGAGAGATAACGCTGTAAGCCACTCGGTCGCCCGAGCGATGCTTACCCATATAGGGTAAGTATACCTTTCGAGCTAGCTCGCTGAGGGGGCCGGGTAGAGGAAGAAGAAGGCGGTGGCGCCGGCGGCGAGCGGTGGCTGGAGAGGTCCGGGAGGTTCGTGAAATGTAATCCTCCGGTGATGGCGAAGCTTTTGGTGTAGACGGCCGGAGGTGGGGTTCACCGGAGAGGGCTGGCGGCGAGCGGGGGCGGCGGTCCGAGGAGGAGCTCCGGTGATGGCGAAGTACAGGCTTCGGGAGTGTCAGACCCAGATTTGTTAATCCGGAATCTACTGTGTTAATTGCATTATTCCCTGGATCAGTAGATAATGCACACAGGAATATTGCTGAATCATTTCATACATCGCATAATAATATTACAGAGTCTGAAATACACCACGTCGGGTGAATGTTTACAAAAGGGGCCGCTTTGGCCAAATGACATTATTACAAACACACAGCGGAAACGAAAGCAAAAGTAAGACCCACAATCCACAGGCAAGCGACTGGAAGGGTAATGTGTGCATTATATGTCGCCAGATGACCAGCAACATACGTGCACACAAAGCCTAAAGTCCACTTGTCTATGCTAAAACATCGTAGCCTACGCCTTAGTTCCTTTCGTTGTCCTTCTCCTCCGTAGCAGGAGCATCTTCATAGGCATAATGGTCATGTGTCCCTGTACCTGAATTTTTGTCGCAAAGACGAGCGTGAGCACTCCGACCCCGTGCTCCGCGAGCCAACACACCTAATGCAATATCTAACATGTATGGCTAAATAAAGGAATGGCTCGGGTTCTTTTATTTGCAGGAGTGCTTTTGAATACAATTATATAAAAATTTCCTAAGACTTAGCATTTTTAGAAATGACTGAGTTTTTAAAGAAATACTCATGTATATCAGTGTTACAGAATCCATCCACCATTACATGGCTTCCGCACCATATATTTTCTTTCAGCGTTATAGCCGCTTAACTTACCACTGGGACGACACCCAGGACAATTCCAAACCAGGGCCTTTCCACTGCCCTCCACTTTTCCATCCCACCCACAAAACATTTTGAAATAGAACTATATCTGGTTAAGTTCCCATGTCCGCCCTTGACCGTGGGCACGGCTATTCGAATAGTTTTGACTCTGCAGAGTTTGTACACTTTCACCACAAGAGACAATCAACTCATTGCCCCACACGATTCCTTAGAAGTGTGGTTGAGCAGACCATCACAGTGACTGTTCAAAGTACCTCACCCCTTCCATCATTTCACCCTATGGGTCGCTCCCACTTGCGGTGGGTCCCATACGTTGTGCGGGATGTTTTCCTTCTGAACGTCTAGCAGCTGGCCACCACCCCTGCTAGCCCGCCACAGCAGAACTTCACTCTCTACGAGTGTCTCATTCAAGCCGTCACACAGACCACCACTTGCACTACTCCAACACCCACTCTTGGAAGGATGACTTTCAGGGTCCGGCACATCTACTAAGCCAAGCTATACTTTACAGACTTGTGGTTGTACTGTTGTACACGGGTTGACATGACAAGATTCGGTCCTTATTGGTATCCGGGCGGTCTACCACTAACCCACTTTGTGCTTCCACTGCACCACACTTTCACACCCTCGAACTCATCCGCCCAGATATTTAAGCATTTTTGGGGTTTTTGGGGACATAAAGTAATCATACCAACATATACCAGTCATTCCCGTCATGACTGCCCGAACAAATTTTCTCATGAATAAGTGTGATGCTCGGGACAATTTCTTGCCCCGGATTCCTAATCAATGCTAAGCATGGCATATAATTAAGGACTTATTTTCGAAATGTTACTATTATATTTTTGCTAGGGCGACAAGGTTCACATATCCAAATATTTCAACGGATTATTATTAGCAGCATTAAATTAGGTGTATAACTACCATTTCTGGAAATGAACATATTTTACCACCTAACATATCAGCATGCATGTTGATAATTTAAAAGAAATTAACTTTGCAAAACCATGGGTTCAACATGATCAAAAAGTGTTGACTCGCCTTGGTCACAGTGGGCGTCTTCTGGGTTGTCTGAAGCTTCTAGCGTTGCTGCCT
The DNA here is from genome assembly GCA_017311315.1 of Dendrocalamus latiflorus. Lineage (NCBI taxonomy): Eukaryota > Viridiplantae > Streptophyta > Magnoliopsida > Poales > Poaceae > Dendrocalamus > Dendrocalamus latiflorus. The sequence continues at coordinate 9,992,464 of CM029626.1, forward strand.
CTGCCTCCTCCTCTTGTGCCTCGTAAGCTATTTTTAACGCGCGCGAAAATTTGGATAAAACGGAAAAAGGCAATCAATAAACCAATAAACATTCACCAAAAGACCCAAATAAATTCAATACAAATTTTCTAGTTTTATTTGTTTTGGTGCTATGGTAATCCCATTTTAAATAGCTACGTTTAATCATACTCATTTTAATATGCTGCATTTTTAATTAGATTTGGATGTCATGACCTATGTTATTGATAATATCTTGTAGCCTATCTTGCTAGTAATTGATTTCTATACCCTTCAATTGAGGGGTCATTATTTCAGGTGACATTCTCTTTTAGTCACACTATTACTAAATCCTCTCTTTTGACAAGAAGCTAGAACAACTATTCATGCCACATCTATATCCAAGTGCTACCTTCTAACACATGATATATATATCCATACTCAAGAGTCCCTAAATACCCTTAGTTGCAATCTATAAAAATTAATACACAGGGTCTAATTGCAAGATTTTTGCCATTTCATATGCCATCTTAGATTATGTGTAATCATCCATTCTATTTATTTGCTAAAGATTTGAACAGAGACATTTATTATATATATATATATATACTCATATGTGCACACATGAATGGGTGTATATCTATAATTATCCATGACATTTTATGTCTCATGTTTTCTATCCATCTCTGCCACTGAACTATCATCCACCTCACAGTCGGCTAGGGCATTGATGTACAGTAAAATGGCAAAAACAAAAACCCCAAAAATATTCCACCCCGGCGCGGCGGAGAGGAATCGAACGTGCGCGGTCTGGGTGTGCTCTAACGCCGACGCTGCTAGCCAGGAGAACCTCTCAATCGTTGATTACTTGTACAGGCGACTATTACCTCTTAAGGTATGCAGTAGCTGCGGCCGGGGCAGAGGAGTTTGGGACCGAGGATGGGCGGCGGTGCAGTCGGCGGCAGGCGACCGGAGGGTTGCGGGTGACGGCCGAAATGGAATCCTCGCGTCCTCGTGAAGATGATGGAGTTGGCGGCGACGGTCGGGAGTCACCGGAGTAGGGTCGGCGGCGTGCGGCGGCGGCGGTCCAGGGGGAAGGTCGTCGCCGGCGAGCTACAGGGCCGGAGAGGCTCGGCCGAGGGTGGGATCAGCTTCGGTGGGGGCCTAGGAAGGTGTGGAAGGGAGGAATTGGACGGAGGTGGCTGGATGAAGCGGCGTGCCCGATCGCCGGAGTTTGGGAAGAAGGGGGTTGCGGCGGCGATTTGGGCGGCGAAATCCCGATTCCTTTCTTCGGGACGGAGCAGGCGAGAAGGGGAGTCCGTAGAGGCCCTCGGTGGCTCTTATAGGCGCGGGAGGAAGGCTGCCCTCGGGAGCTTGTCCGCGCGCTTGGGGCTGGGCACCGGGAGACGCGCCTGCACGATCCCATCGACAAGCAGCGGAGCAGCGGAATTGCAGAGCAGGGCATGATGCCGCTGTGCCACTCGAGGGAGGGAAGGGGACTCGAATCCTCCGCCGGGAGGGACGGCTCAGCAGCGCGGGGAGGAAAAAGAGAGCACTGGCGGCAGCTCGGTGAAGAAAAAGAGAGCGGCAGGGCACGGCGAACCAATGGGGGGAGGCGACGTTGTCCATCGTTTCCGAGGTGAGGCGGAGGAAAGGAGGCGCGGAGGAAGGGGACGACGTGGAAGCAGCTCGTCCGCGCAGTGAAGGAAAAAGAAGGAGGAGGGAGCCAGCGCTGGGGGGGCGCTCGGGCAGAAGGAGTGGGAGGCGGCCGCGCTGAAGAAACGGGGAGAGTGGGGAGTTGGGCTGGGCTGGTGGTCTGGCCTGACTTCCCCTCTCACATTTTATTTTTTTTATCTTTTTCTTTTGCTATCTTCATCACATGTATATGAAAATATACACATACACTTATAGTTTTATATATACAGGTATTTATGCTCTTTATTTACTGATTTATTTGCCTAGTGTGCCTTTTTTTTATTTGACCAACATTATGTGTATATGTATATATATGTATTCATATGTAGACCCATTTTTATTTACTTGCCACTTTACCTCTCATACCCTTTTCTTTGTAGATGACATTTTGTGCTTAATTACAATTCTCTCCGTATACTTTAAGGATCATCTTTTCAGATTCTTAATTTAGATTTTTAAATCTCTATTATTCAAACATATAGGTTTCTTTTTAGACCCTTTTAACTCTTAAATCCTTTTGCCAAATATTTAGAAAAGCATTCCAACTCCAATTGCAAATGGAAATACATTGCAAAATTAATTCAAAAGCTTTACATATTTCTGATTTAAATTTCAGGATGTTACAAACCTACCCCCCTTAAAAAGAATCTCGACCCCGAGATTCAGCCTAGCTAGTGATCCAGTCGGGGTAATCCTCTCGCAGTTGATCTTTGCGTACCCGGGTGGCTTCCTTCTTGGAACGACGACTTTATTGTAATCGACATAAGTGGGTAGTCTGATCCTTAGCAATTTTTTTTAATCTTTTTATAAAATCTGGATGGGCCATCTCTTGTAGGTATCAGGTCACTCTTGAGCTCGGCTACTTCCTACGGGTTTGATCCTTCTGATATTTGTGGACATGCCTTGAGTTAGGATACCTAGAATACGTCGTGCTCATCTGCTAAACTTGCAGTCAACTCTAGCTGGTAAGCTACTCTTCCTAGTGGCGCTGTGCCCTATTCCTTAGTACCTTGCTAGCCGGTCTATTACAACTATGATGCCTAAGGTCGGGGCTTAGTACTACCAGGTCTGCTAGAAAATCACATTTCCCCATAGCAACTCTAACCCTGGGACACACTAGGGTGGCAATGACTATACCAGCTAGTGGGTTAAGTACTAATGTTTTCTTTAGAGGATAGATAGGTAACCCTAATGTATCGTCTTATCCCTTGGATATAGACGAACGCAAAACTCCTAAATCAGTTAGTATTTGTACTGATATGGACTTGACAGAAAGCGTACCCATAAGAACTCCTATGGCCTCCTGAGCTTCCTCGGCCGTGATGTGATTGACTCGGCCGTGGTTTGGTGCTGATGTATTCTTACTGGCTGGCGAGGACTGCTGTCCCTTGTTGTGTACTGAGGCTTGACTGCGCATAGAGGCGGTTCCCAGGTTGATTCTCACTGGATTTGTCTGTCGTTGCGGGCATTGGTTAACAAAATGACCCTTTTCTCCACACCCGAAGCAGCTTCTGCTGGTGGCAGGGTTCGCCCTAGTGGACTGGCTTGCTGAGCGTGACATTTGAAAGGAGCCTCCACTCGAACGTGGTAGGGAAGATGTGGCTCGGGATCGCTCGGAACTTGAGAATGAGGGGTTGTTAAGGAGTTTCTGGATAACCCTCCCTTGGGGTTGCTGTACTGACAGCTTCCGCTTGTGGTTAGCCTCTAAGTTCTTCTTTTCATTCTCCAGGATTAGAGCCTTGTTCACCAGCTGGTGGAAGCTGGTGAAATCTTGGATGATCAACTGAACTCTCAATTCCTGATTCATCCCCTCAAAGAATCTGTCAATCTTTTCCTCTTCATCGGCTATGTCTTTCGGGGCATAGCGGGCTAATTGGGTAAACTTTGTAAGGTACTCATTGACAGTCATGTTGCCTTGTTTGAGAGTGCGGAACTCATTTTTCTTCATCCTCATGATTCCGGCCGGAATGAAGTTGGCCTTGAAAGCTGTTCTAAACTCTGTCCAAGGGATAGCTTCTGCATTATTCCCGATGGTGGCATCCTCTTGGCCTCTGGCAGCCAAGTAATTCTCCCACCATGCTGCTGCAGCACCCTGCAGTTGGTGTGCAGCAAATACCACCTTATCTTCCTCGGCAATCTTGGCCAGTCGCAGCTTTCTCTCGGTATCTCGGAGCCAGTCCTCGGCCTCTAAAGGCTCATCAGCAGATGCAAAGGTGAGTGGCCTTGTCCTCTGAAAGTCTGCTAAGTCAGCCCTATGGCCGCTATAGCTTCCTTGCTGACCATGGTAGATGGCCTGCAGCAGTTGAGTCTGCCGCGCCATCACCTGAGCTAAGGTGGTGCTATCTGGTGGGGGTGGAAGGTTATCATCTTGGTCTTGGCCCCTGCCTTGCCTTTCGGGCAAGGCTCCCTGGGTGGAATCTACTTCAGCCAGATTGGGGTTGGCGCTGGCCCGAGCCCTCGTTGTCCGGTGGCTGGCCATCTGCAGTTATAGTTCTGCGATTTAATACTAGTAGTAGGCAATTAAAAGGACAGTATCATTTCATGCAACAAAAACCATTAAGACAAACGATAAAATAGTTCCAACATAAATCCTGCATTAACCATACAAACATCACATAGCCAGCTCTTTAGGCTGGACTTACTGTTACAACATCATAACAATTAAGAGTTCACATGACCGCTACTACAGGATACCAGAACCGATACAACAACTAGGATACATGAATTTAGTACTTGCATCACATACTGCAAGTACAACACGACCCCATCTACTCCTCCGTGTACCAGGCACCATAGTTGGAGGGGCTGTAATGTGGCGAGCGGGAGCGGGACCGACTACTACTGGGCTCCGATGGTTCATAGTCCGATGGAGTACTTGGGGGACTACGGCTCTCAGGAGGCCCTCCCCGCCGAAGAGTGGACTGGGGTCCCGGGGGTCGCGTGCTCTTACGTGCGGTCAGTCGAGTGCGGGGGCCTGACCCCAACGGAGGAGGTGCCGGTGCTGCTGCGGGTGCGGGGGCCTATGGAGGCTGGGCCCTGGCGGCAGCTGCCTCTGCCTTGGCCTCCGCCAAGGCTTGCTCGCATTGGGCGAGCTGCTGCTGGAGAGACGTCATGGCAACGTGCCTGGTGAGGAGCTGCTGGCGGAGGGAGGAGATCTCCTCCAAGGCAACGGTGTGGGCCACCCCCATGGCCCTGGTGAGCTCAACCTGATGCGTGAGCATCGGGTCGTCCTCATTCTCCGGCATGGTGATTTCATTGTACTGTGCTCCATCTCGGCGCGTGGGGTGGTAGCAATAGGGGGCATGGTGTAGGGGGCCGATATATGTCGCATAGCCGCGCGGCGGCTAGACGAGCAGCGTCCTGAATCGCAGCGGGCCGAGTACTCCTCCGGTGCTCGGATGTGAACACATGGGAGGGATCGAGCTCACCCCTGGGGTATATGAATACCTCCATGATCCAGGACTCTTCTCCTCCAGTGGTGACCTTCAGTCCTCTGTAGATGGGTTGATCTTTGTACTCCAGGTGGTGTAGGAGCTTGCGCAAAATGCTGGCGAACTCCCCCTCATTGACACCGTGGGCTATGTAATCCCAGTGTCCCTCAACACCTGCCCCTGCCATCTGTAATTTAAATTACTAGTGTTAGTGACTTTCAAAATAAACAATGAATTATAGAGTAGAACAGATCTAAGAAGGGTACGAAAAAGAGGTAATATACTATATTTTTCGAAACTCTTTTTATAAGTTTTACAAACATTGTGGTCCTAATCCATCCTAAGGCTTTTACCCTACAGTCGTATGCTCTGATACCAGCGCTGTCAGACCCAGATTTGTTAATCCGGAATCTACTGTGTTAATTGCATTATTCCCTGGATCAGTAGATAATGCACACAGGAATATTGCTGAATCATTTCATACATCGCATAATAATATTACAGAGTCTGAAATACACCACGTCGGGTGAATGTTTACAAAAGGGGCCGCTTTGGCCAAATGACATTATTACAAACACACAGCGGAAACGAAAGCAAAAGTAAGACCCACAATCCACAGGCAAGCGACTGGAAGGGTAATGTGTGCATTATATGTCGCCAGATGACCAGCAACATACGTGCACACAAAGCCTAAAGTCCACTTGTCTATGCTAAAACATCGTAGCCTACGCCTTAGTTCCTTTCGTTGTCCTTCTCCTCCGTAGCAGGAGCATCTTCATAGGCATAATGGTCATGTGTCCCTGTACCTGAATTTTTGTCGCAAAGACGAGCGTGAGCACTCCGACCCCGTGCTCCGCGAGCCAACACACCTAATGCAATATCTAACATGTATGGCTAAATAAAGGAATGGCTCGGGTTCTTTTATTTGCAGGAGTGCTTTTGAATACAATTATATAAAAATTTCCTAAGACTTAGCATTTTTAGAAATGACTGAGTTTTTAAAGAAATACTCATGTATATCAGTGTTACAGAATCCATCCACCATTACATGGCTTCCGCACCATATATTTTCTTTCAGCGTTATAGCCGCTTAACTTACCACTGGGACGACACCCAGGACAATTCCAAACCAGGGCCTTTCCACTGCCCTCCACTTTTCCATCTCACCCACAAAACATTTTGAAATAGAACTATATCTGGTTAAGTTCCCATGTCCGCCCTTGACCGTGGGCACGGCTATTCGAATAGTTTTGACTCTGCAGAGTTTGTACACTTTCACCACAAGAGACAATCAACTCATTACCCCACACGATTCCTTAGAAGTGTGGTTGAGCAGACCATCACAGTGACTGTTCAAAGTACCTCACCCCTTCCATCATTTCACCCTATGGGTCGCTCCCACTTGCGGTGGGTCCCATACGTTGTGCGGGATGTTCTCCTTCTGAACGTCTAGCAGCTGGCCACCACCCCTGCTAGCCCGCCACAGCAGAACTTCACTCTCTACGAGTGTCCCATTCAAGCCGTCACACAGACCGCCACTTGCACTACTCCAACACCCACTCCTGGAAGGATGACTTTCAGGGTCCGGCACATCTACTAAGCCAAGCTATACTTTACAGACTTGTGGTTGTACTGTTGTACACGGGTTGACATGACAAGATTCGGTCCTTATTGGTATCCGGGCGGTCTACCACTAACCCACTTTGTGCTTCCACTGCACCACACTTTCACACCCTCGAACTCATCCGCCCAGATATTTAAGCATTTTTGGGGTTTTTGGGGACATAAAGTAATCATACCAACATATACCAGTCATTCCCGTCATGACTGCCCGAACAAATTTTCTCATGAATAAGTGTGATGCTCGGGACAATTTCTTGCCCCGGATTCCTAATCAATGCTAAGCATGGCATATAATTAAGGACTTATTTTCGAAATGTTACTATTATATTTTTGCTAGGGCGACAAGGTTCACATATCCAAATATTTCAACGGATTATTATTAGCAGCATTAAATTAGGTGTATAACTACCATTTCTGGAAATGAACATATTTTACCACCTAACATATCAGCATGCATGTTGATAATTTAAAAGAAATTAACTTTGCAAAACCATGGGTTCAACATGATCAAAAAGTGTTGACTCGCCTTGGTCACAGTGGGCGTCTTCTGGGTTGTCTGAAGCTTCTAGCGTTGCTGCCTCTGCCTCCTCCTCTTGTGCCTCGTAAGCTATTTTTAACGCGCGCGAAAATTTGGATAAAACGGAAAAAGGCAATCAATAAACCAATAAACATTCACCAAAAGACCCAAATAAATTCAATACAAATTTTCTAGTTTTATTTGTTTTGGTGCTATGGTAATCCCATTTTAAATAGCTACGTTTAATCATACTCATTTTAATATGCTGCATTTTTAATTAGATTTGGATGTCATGACCTATGTTATTGATAATATCTTGTAGCCTATCTTGCTAGTGATTGATTTCTATACCCTTCAATTGAGGGGTCATTATTTCAGGTGACATTCTCTTTTAGTCACACTATTACTAAATCCTCTCTTTTGACAAGAAGCTAGAACAACTATTCATGCCACATCTATATCCAAGTGCTACCTTCTAACACATGATATATATATCCATACTCAAGAGTCCCTAAATACCCTTAGTTGCAATCTATAAAAATTAATACACAGGGTCTAATTGCAAGATTTTTGCCATTTCATATGCCATCTTAGATTATGTGTAATCATCCATTCTATTTATTTGCTAAAGATTTGAACAGAGACATTTATTATATATATATATATACTCATATGTGCACACATGAATGGGTGTATATCTATAATTATCCATGACATTTTATGTCTCATGTTTTCTATCCATCTCTGCCACTGAACTATCATCCACCTCACAGTCGGCTAGGGCATTGATGTACAGTAAAATGGCAAAAACAAAAACCCCAAAAATATTCCACCCCGGCGCGGCGGAGAGGAATCGAACGTGCGCGGTCTGGGTGTGCTCTAACGCCGACGCTGCTAGCCAGGAGAACCTCTCAATCGTTGATTACTTGTACAGGCGACTATTACCTCTTAAGGTATGCAGTAGCTGCGGCCGGGGCAGAGGAGTTTGGGACCGAGGATGGGCGGCGGTGCAGTCGGCGGCAGGCGACCGGAGGGTTGCGGGTGACGGCCGAAATGGAATCCTCGCGTCCTCGTGAAGATGATGGAGTTGGCGGCGACGGTCGGGAGTCACCGGAGTAGGGTCGGCGGCGTGCGGCGGCGGCGGTCCAGGGGGAAGGTCGTCGCCGGCGAGCTACAGGGCCGGAGAGGCTCGGCCGAGGGTGGGATCAGCTTCGGTGGGGGCCTAGGAAGGTGTGGAAGGGAGGAATTGGACGGAGGTGGCTGGATGAAGCGGCGTGCCCGATCGCCGGAGTTTGGGAAGAAGGGGGTTGCGGCGGCGATTTGGGCGGCGAAATCCCGATTCCTTTCTTCGGGACGGAGCAGGCGAGAAGGGGAGTCCGTAGAGGCCCTCGGTGGCTCTTATAGGCGCGGGAGGAAGGCTGCCCTCGGGAGCTTGTCCGCGCGCTTGGGGCTGGGCACCGGGAGACGCGCCTGCACGATCCCATCGGCAAGCAGCGGAGCAGCGGAATTGCAGAGCAGGGCATGATGCCGCTGTGCCACTCGAGGGAGGGAAGGGGACTCGAATCCTCCGCCGGGAGGGACGGCTCAGCAGCGCGGGGAGGAAAAAGAGAGCACTGGCGGCAGCTCGGTGAAGAAAAAGAGAGCGGCAGGGCACGGCGAACCAATGGGGGGAGGCGACGTTGTCCATCGTTTCCGAGGTGAGGCGGAGGAAAGGAGGCGCGGAGGAAGGGGACGACGTGGAAGCAGCTCGTCCGCGCAGTGAAGGAAAAAGAAGGAGGAGGGAGCCAGCGCTGGGGGGGGCGCTCGGGCAGAAGGAGTGGGAGGCGGCCGCGCTGAAGAAACGGGGAGAGTGGGGAGTTGGGCTGGGCTGGTGGTCTGGCCTGACTTCCCCTCTCACATTTTATTTTTTTTATCTTTTTCTTTTGCTATCTTCATCACATGTATATGAAAATATACACATACACTTATAGTTTTATATATACAGGTATTTATGCTCTTTATTTACTGATTTATTTGCCTAGTGTGCCTTTTTTTTATTTGACCAACATTATGTGTATATGTATATATATGTATTCATATGTAGACCCATTTTTATTTACTTGCCACTTTACCTCTCATACCCTTTTCTTTGTAGATGACATTTTGTGCTTAATTACAATTCTCTCCGTATACTTTAAGGATCATCTTTTCAGATTCTTAATTTAGATTTTTAAATCTCTATTATTCAAACATATAGGTTTCTTTTTAGACCCTTTTAACTCTTAAATCCTTTTGCCAAATATTTAGAAAAGCATTCCAACTCCAATTGCAAATGGAAATACATTGCAAAATTAATTCAAAAGCTTTACATATTTCTGATTTAAATTTCAGGATGTTACAGGGAGGTGCGGGGGAGAGCGGAGATGGTTTCGTGATGCTCCGGAGATGGTTCACGAGCGAGGAATTGGGCTCTGGTGGCTTGGCTTGGCTGATCGGCGATCGCCGGAGCTGGGGAAGACGAGGGCGCTGGCGGGGATTGAGGGCGCTACAGTTCAATTACTTGCGAGGGAGGGACAAGAGAGGCATTGCGGCGTGATTTCGGCTCCCAGGGTGGGCTTTTATAGCCGGAGAAGCGGCGCACGGCGAAGGCGGTATTCGGTCGCCGCTGTTCACGCGAGGAAGGGGGGAGGAACGAAATCTTTCCGAGATTTCATAGGAGAGAGATGGCGGGAGTGGTTCGTCCCCCCTCCTGTTTAATTTACCCGCGTGGTGAGAGAGAGAGGGCGGGGATTTGCTGCGGCAGGCGCGATAGAGAGCGAGCACAAGGGAGCGAACGGCGCTGCGGGCGCGTGGAGAAGGAAGAGGTTGGAAGAAGAGAGCGCGGGCGGGAGGGCCACCGGCCAGAGGGAGAGGGAGGCTTGGCGCGCGGGGGGCCACGAGGCAGCGGGAGAAGGAGCAGGCGAGGCACGGGCCCGCGGCGCAGAGGGAGAGGCGCGGGTGGAGGCGGGTCCACCGGCCAGCGGAAGGAGGGGCGCGAGAGAGCGGGGTCCGCTCGCCAGCGAGAGCGGGCGCGCGCTAGAAGATGGGCCGCGGGGCGCTGGCCCATGCGGAGAGGAGCTGGGACGGGGTAACGGCCGGCCCGGCTGTTTCATTTTTTCTTTTTCTTTTATTTTTGCTTTTGCATTTGAATTTTACACTTACATATACATTTGCACATAGGTTTTGAGATATATAACTATACATGTATTTTTACTTTTCTCTGATTTTTGTGTATGTACCCATATATTAATTTATTTACTCTCTCACATAGTATACATGTACATATATACATATATATATTTGTTAACATAACATTTTTATTTTGTATACTCCTTTACTATTTATTCCATTATTTTTAGAGGTGAGATTTTATGGTTAACCAAATATTCTCCCTTGAAATTTTATAGATCATCTTTTCAGACTCTTAATTTAGATTTTTAAGTTTCCTTTATTTGTATATTCTTATGTGTAGCATTAATATTATTGATTTTGATTTATTGAATTTCTTTAACTTTTGAGAGCTCAATAAGAATTTAAAAATACCATGAAAATCCAAATTCAAATATTATAATAGACAAAATAACTCAAACTCCATATTTTCAAATTTAAAAACTTCAGGATGTTACAAGCCTGTACAGAGAGGAACAATAAATCTGGCTGGATAGCCGAGTCAGATTCCACAACGACATTTAAATCAAGTATACCAGTACCCGTATTAGTCTGCTTACCATCCATACGTCCCACAACCAGAGGGAAATATATGGAGGCCAAGGGAGACAAAGATCAGAATTTGGTCAAGTAATGGTTGATCCGATGGTGATGATTTTTCATTAGCAAAAGGAAATTATTGCTCATCAAAGACTACATTATGATAAATATAAATCCTATCCAAAGAGACATCCAAATACTTGTAGCCTTTATTAAGGGCTAAGAAAAGCACATTGTTTATACCAAAATTAGAGTTTCTGATCATTGTATGGACAGAGACAGGATCAGCATGCACACCCAAAAGTTCTAAGAAAGAAGGTCTAGTAGAGTTGAATTTTGTATCGTTCTACTAGGGAGATGATTTATCAAGAAACATGCAATTTAGAATGCCTCGTCCTAAAAACGAACAGGTATGGAGACATGGGCAAGGACAGGCCAACTTCTATGATATAGTGATGCTTTCACTCAGCCGAGCTATTTTGTTAATGGGTGTGTGGACAGAAAACATGATAAGTGATTCCAATTTGTTGAAAAAAGGTATTCAACTTTTGGTACTCGCCTCCCCAATCGGTTTGTATATGTAGGATTTTTTTAATTTAGAAGGCGCTCAATATGTGTTTGGAATTGGATGAATATGCGATATACATCAGCTTTACTCTTGAGACAATACATCTAGGTGAATTTACTGAAATCATCAATGAAAACTCACATAATATTTAAAACCACTAAAGGATGTGCACGTAGGCCCCAAACATCAGAGAAAACAAGTTCAAGGGGTGACGATGACACACTTTTTGACTGAGGAAAAGGAAGTTGATGACTTTTGCACTGTTGACAAACATCACAAACAGAGGATTTATTGGACTCATGGAAAAAAGTTAAACTGTGACGTAGCCGAGCTACTAGGAATGGGGTATAGGCCACCCTCACAAGGACCACGAAGGAGCACCTTCTTCGAAGTCGATCCTTAATCAGAAAATAATCAGGATGAAATTCAAGACAGACGTTCTTGTTAGTCGTGAGTTTATGAACAGATAACATATTTTTATTTATGTGTGGAACATGAATAACGTTATTTAGGAACAAGCGTTTATGTGATATATGAATTTTAGAAGAACCAATATGAGCAATTAGCATACCTAAACTATTTGTTGTGTGAACTTGATCTTTGCCAGAGTATCGCTTGTGGATCGTCAGCTTGTTCAATTCTCCGGTGATATGATCAGTTGCCCAGTATTCGTGTACCAGGGCATGTCAAACCTTGATCTTGTGGTGACATTTTCCACATGTGCTCATCCTGCTAGAATGCATGATTGAAACACTTGTAGCATTTAAAAGCTACATGATCGATCTTTCCACACAACTAGCAGACAGGCTGATTGTCGGACCCCTTGTTGCCACCATGATGACTGTCATCGCCATGATGGTTGCCGTAATTGGTACTCTAGTATTGGTACTGTCTGCGGCCACCACCTCGGCCACGTCCACGTTCACCACCACCGCCTCACCCACGCATTCCTTGATTGCCCCGAGACACCATATTCACGGAGTGCTGGAACATGAGATTGCTTTGCTTGTGACATATCTCATAGTCTAGTATGTGTGAGTAGAGAGATCAGTGAGGGCAATCGGCTTCGTCCAGGTGGTGACGGATGTCACTAGCGTATCGTAGGAGTTGTTGAGACCCATGAGAAGATAAATGATGACCTCCTTTTTTGAGTGGTTTGCCAGTGGTGATGAGCCCCATTTGTAAGGCTCTTGACTTGTTGAAGTAGTTGATCAACGTTATATCCCACTTTTGAAGCATAGCCAACTGTCGTCGGATTTACATAATACATACCCTAGATTGAGTTGCAATCTTGCGATCGAGGGTATTCTAGACTGCAGTCAATGATGATAAAAACAACACCTACCTCAACACCTCCACGTGAGAGGGTAGATAGCAGCAAGCTTGGCACATATGGTCTCATTGGAGCCAGACGATATATGCAGAATTAGGAACCTATGTGGCTTCATTTTCTATCGACACTGTGATTAACTGGGGCGGTGCCAGATCGGTTCCTTCTATGAGACCAAGCCACTGTGCACCGCGAAGGACAGAAAGAACTTGCGCCTTCCACAGCATATAGGTGTTGTGAGACACTTCACACTGATAGGATTACCAAAGGATGTGCAACCAGTGGATATTAGGCCAATGGCTTGAGTGCCGAGCGATCCTAAGATTGACGATCATAGGTTAGCAGATGTATTTGAAGAGGTTGTCATTGAATGAAAAAAGTAGGCTATGATACCATGTCAGAATATATCAAAAGAATAATTTGCAACTAGCACACATTTGTCTTATATTGATCATCTGTTTATATATAAGTACATGAGTGTGAACACTCTCACGTATGGATAGTAAGCACTACCTCTAGTGAGAACATCAACACTAATAGAAATACTAAATAATAGTAAAAATATGCACTAATAAAAATACTAAACAACAATGAAAACATAACTATTCTAGTTGTTTAATAAAAGGAATAAGGGATCATGCTTGAGAAACCTTGATGGGCGATCGGATTTAGACATTTCAGAACAAATGTCACTTACAAAGGCGAAACTGAAGGAGTTAATTTTGCATAAATGCGTCAAAAGGGCGGATAGGCACGCAAAGGTATCACATGGAAGGAAGGATGGATAGGAGTGAAGTCAATTTCATCAGGACCCTGCATCATTTGCTCATGCTTGATCGCTTCCATTCCGCCTGACTAACTCCACGATATGTAGGACAGATATGGCAATAACACAGGATGAATAATGTCTTTATTTTTTCTTTTAAATATTTGTCGATCGTTCACTCTAGTAGTTATAGAGTTGTGAAGATTAAAATAAAAAACCAATACAAAAGCTAGCAAACCAAGAAATCAAAGTTTAGACATTAAAAAACAAAAACGATATGGTTTTCTATTGTGTGATAAGAAGTGGTTTGCCCTCTTTTTTGGTTATAAGTGGTAAACTATGTAAAAATCATATGAACTTATAGTATATATATTAAATATGTGTATTTTTACAAATATGTAGAATCGTTGATTCTACGATTCAATTTTATTGAAGGCAAATCGATTTGATTTAAGATCTCGACTCTGACTACCTTGTCTATATGACTTTTTTTAATGCAACACGTACTTAAATGGGTGACATTTAAGCCTTCACCTAAACCAAAGTGAACAGCCCCATTCTGATGGGCATTGGGCAACACCACCACCTAGCCTACAGACAAATGTCCAGTGTCAACGCAAGAACCATGAGAAAACGTGCATTTGCATCAGATCTAACATTGGGTAGTGTAGAATGATAAAATCCAATAGTAAATCACAGGACAGGGGTCCACAAATTGATCCGAGATGAGCCAAACATAAGGTAAACACTGTTCCAACTTAGACTGTATTATCGTTGGGAAATTAATCAGTCGAAATAAATAGATGATGTGCACCATGCTTATCAGTTTACTACCTTCATTCTTTTTTATTTGTCGTTTCCAATACACACTAACCATTACTTTTCTGATTATATGTTACAAAAATTATTAAAAATATAATTATATGAAAGTATTTTTATAATAAATCTAATAATATTATTTCTACGTGATAATTTCAAATACTTTTGTATATATATTAGAGATCAAAATTATAAAAGGTTGAGCATGCATTCTAAAACAACGTCCTAAAAGAACTAATGGAGTATTATATTCTCTGTACGCGATCACTTTACAGAAGAGTGTCGTCCTATATGGTAAAGTATGTTCAGGACAGGTCATAAAGCATCTAGCATGGGATCAACGAAAATATGAGATGATACTCGAGATTTTTAACCATATTAAAAGGGAAAAGGCCAAATGGTATACCAGTGAAGAACATTTAAGTACTCAAGCTCATGGATAATGTCGCTGTTTAAAATTCTCTGCTTTCTGTATGGCTGCATGGAGGTTGGGTTGGATGAAAGCTGGCATTACGTTCTCACATGGCATGCACACTATACCAAGACGTACGGAACGAAAGACACAAATTAATTTCCCAACAGCTTTCTATTTGCGCTCAAGAATTTCAGCTTTCTGTATGGGATATTTGCACTACCGTTTTTTAAGAGGTTTACTATCACAGCATGATCTCAAAAATATACTCTCTCCGTTCAAATTTTAAGACCTATTTTCATTCTGTATACAGACCGATAAATATTTCAAGTGACTAAAATACCTCTAATCGCTCCCAAAATTATTGTACTATCTCTAATGCACTCATTCATGGCACCTCTTTTCTCTAATCACTCATTTACTCACTCATAGATATTCTGCATGCATGCGCATTCGATGCGCAAGACCCGTTTAAGCCAAACGGAACTCAATTAGGGCATCTTCAATGGTTATAGCTAGCAACTAACTATAAGACTTTCACATCATCTATATAGTACACACTAAAGCTAGCATTCTAAAGAACTATCTATAAGGATAGCTATTTGATGCTTACATGCACACACAGAATTTATAGAGGCTGCCTCGTTTGGCGTTATAGACTAGTGCTTAAGGAAGAGCTGGCTCGATTTTTTTTGCATACTCTCTTTCCTCCACATAGGATATATGCTGATGTGTACATGCATATAGCTAGCTGACTCAGACCATTGGAGATGCCCTTAGTAAGAAAAATCATAAAATTTTGTACGGGAAGAAGTGTACACCTTATATATAAATGAATATCAATATAAAAAATACGCCTTATCAATTTAGATAGAGGGAGTACTTGTTTCTGAAAATCCAGTTTATTTCATATCAGAAGCAGCAGTGGCTACATTGAACGATCTCAACGCACGTCAGGTGTGGCACTTCCACACGGACAAAGTCACAAAAAAAGATCAAAGAAAACGAATACCGATGCATGAATTAGTTAGCCGCGGGCGTCCGGCGCCGGATCGGCCGGAATGCCGCCGATGGGGGAGGGGTCGGGGTCGGCCCCGACCGCCTTGGTGGCGGCCGACTTCATCGCGGACCCAGCGCTGGCGAACTGCCGGGCGCCCGGGACGGCGTCGACGCCGGCCGCGGCGGTGAGAGGAGCCACCGCGACGGCGGCTAGCAGGAGAACCGCGAGGGCGAGCGCGCGAGGCATGTCCGTGGTAGTTACGGCCTTTTGCAGGCGTAGCGATCGACGGAGCTGGCGATGGCAGGACGGGACAGAGGGTGCAGTATGGGTGGTATATATGGGGGAGGGAGGGAATTAAGGCGAAGGTGCGCGTGCGTGGTGGTTCGTGGTCTCGCACGCGTGCGCAAGGGGAGGCCGGGAGGCTACTTGTTTGGTGATCCAATATTCCAATGGGCTGCCGGCTGCTTCTTGAGTCTTGAGCATGCTAAATTGCCAAGAGGGAATTGATCATTTGCAACAAAATTATATGAGCTTCAAATTTCAATGGTTTGCTATTTTATCCGAGGTAACAGATCTTACACACTAGAGTTGAAGAGCCAATCAACTATTTGTCCCTTTTACATTTTAAATCAATTTATAACCCGTTTTCCTATTAATCCCATCTAAAATGACAAAAATGCCCCTAGCCTTTTCTTCTTTGCCTCCCCTTTTCTTCTCTCTCTTCTCATCTCTCCTCTTCTTTCTCCAAATCCAACTAGCTGGCTCGCCATCGCGCCATGAGCAGGTCAGCGTCCGCCGGAAAGGCCACGGGAGTGGACTCATCAATGACATTAATGCTGGTAGGCCCAAATCCCACAGCGATAGCCACCACCACTGCCCTCTTTCGTCACTCGCAAGCGGCACACACCCTCCTATCACCCGCACTACCCTCTCGCCGCATCGCCTCCAAGCCCCACTCCTCCGTGCCCAGGCCACCACCACCCTCAGCGAAGCCTGCCAACACCAAGACCTTCTTGATATGCTTATGGGATCCCGACCTACCATCGATGAAGCCCCACCTCAAGAACTACCAGGTCGACCTCTCAACCGTGGGCCAGTGGTGCTCGACATGCTCCACAAGATCAAGAATGGGCAGGAACATCCCTCACCTTATGCCAGAGCTGCCATGAGTGCATCCTGCAATAGCTGGGCCATGAACATTGACGGTAACAACGGCCTCGCCTACCTCACCCTGCACAAGTGGACAGCGACATGTATGAGTGCATCCTCTACGCCTGCTACTCCATATCCTACCTGTCCTACTACTCATGGCATGACAACGAGACGGCCAGCCGGATTTGGAGAAGAAAGAGGAGGGGAGAGGAGAAGAGATAGAAGGAGATGGGAGGCAAGGAAGTAGAAGCTAGGGGCATTTCTGGCATTGCAGGTGGGGTTAATAGGGATATGAATTATAAATTGATTTAAAATACAAAAAAGATAAATAATCAATTGGCTCCTCAACTTTGTGGTATAAGATCTATTATATTGAATAGGATGGCAAATTGTTGAATCCCATAAAGCTTTGGGGCAAATGATCAATTCCCTCAATTGCTAATGGCTTGACCATTTCTTGGTGTCACGCATGCATGGACGGTTTCACCTTGTGTGTATGGCATTTCGATTGTTATGGGCTTATGGCCGTGGAGAATGTAAGGATTACGAGTACATACTTGGAACTGTTGTCGTTCTCATCTGGATACAGACATCTTATTGAACAAAGATGAGCATTTTCCATGGAAAACATATAATCTTTATCGTATTTATCACTTAATTCTTTCAAAATTCAATTGGAACAAACTAGTTCGCTCTATGGGTGAGGGTGATGTAGTCGGAGGAAGCACTGGATCCCCTTATATGGAGGTGACAAGGAAGCCGAAACTAGCCTGCAAGCCTAGTGTTTGCAAGCGGTTGATCCAGTTGAAGACCGGAAATAGCAATTCTTTGTGAGTATTGAATATATATGTATGTGGTGGAATGTTTATTTTAAATTGCTAATAAGATATGTCGGAAAATACGAGACATGTTCATTGATAAAATTCACATCTTTACCCTTTTCTGATTCCTACATTTCTCAAGAAAAATTCAAAAAAAAAAAGCTGATCTAGAGCTGATGTACCCAGATGATCAAAGTAATGGATCAAGAAATCACTCGGCTTTGCTGATCTAGGATGTTGCTGTCATCGGCTACATTTACTTCAGTTCTAGTGCACTAGGTGTCTAGGTCTGTCTCATTTGTGGGTTTAATTTGTGGGTGCGTACTGCTAATCTTTACTATTATAAAAATATGAGTTGGTAGTTGTCGGTCCGTTCTCCTTTTGCTTTTCTCAGTTGTCCGATTAAAGATCAGCCATTCAGATTTGCATATAGGTAGTTTTTTCGCTCCTCATAGAAAAGGTCAGGCCGACACGTGGGCCGCGCTCCTCCTCTTCTCTTCCCCTCATCCTCCGCCTCCCGCAACCACTCCACCTCCCGCAACCATCGCCTCCTTCTCTCCACCAACCCTCGTGCCGCGCCTCCTCCTCCTCAGCGCTGTCACTAATTCCTTCCCTGTGCGACAGCGTCTGATCGCAGTCCCCCAACTTTCCCTAGGGCGCCACCACCAATTCCATCTCCCATCGCTCCTCCAACCAGCGGTACGATGCTCGGCGATAGTGGTTAGTGGATCAGAGAGAATGACGCTCGACGACAGCGGTCGGTGGATCAGAGAGAACGGCACTCGACGATGGTGGTGGCGGCTTTCTCTTACTATGCCCGCCCACGTGGCTCTCCCCCCACCCCCGCCACCCAGCGGTCGCTCACTTGGTGAGCCTCTCTATCTCCTCCTGCTCTTTGCTCAGAGCCTGTCTCGCTGTCTGGCCATTTTGGTCTACCAAGATAGTTGTCGAAGTTGGTGCTATGGTTGAATGGGGCCATCATCGAGGGGCCATGGCCGAAGTCGAGGGCCCGTGGTCGAAGTCAAAACTGTGGTTGAAGGGGGCCGTAGGCAAAGTCAAAGATCCGTGGTCAAAATCGAAGCCGTGGTCGAAGGGGCGGTGGTCGAAGTCAAAGGGTGGTGGTCGAAGGGGACAGTAGTCGAAGGTGGCAGTGGTCGAAGTCGAAGAACCGTGGACGAAGTCGATCCGCGGTCGAAGTGAAAGGGCTGTGATCGATGTTAGACCATGGTCAAAGTTGAAGGGTCGTGGTCGAAGTCCAAACTGTGGTCGAATGGGACAGTGGCCGAAAGGGGTAGTGGTCGAAGTCGAAGGGTCATGGACGAAGTCGGTCCACGGTCGAAGTCAAAGGGCCCTAATCGAAGTTGATGGGTCGTGGTCGAAGTCCAAGCCGTGGTCAAAGGGGACAGTGCTCGAAAGGGTAGTGGTCGAAGTCGAAAAGCCATGGATGAAGTCGATCCGCGATCAAAGTCGAAGGGCCGTGGTCGACGTCGGGACCGTGGTCGAAAGGGGGCGTGGTTGACGTCGGGGCTGTGGTCAAAGGGGGTTGTGGTTGAGGGGCTGTGGTCGAAGTCAAAGATCTGTGGTCAAAGTCGATGCCGTGGTTGAAGGGGGTGGTAGTCGAAGAAGGAAGTGGTCGACGTCGAAGGGTCGTGGTCATCAAAGGGGACAATTGTAACATAATGGAAATTTAAAATCTGGAAATATGAAGTTTTTTAATTTCTTTTGCAAATGTGTTTTATTTGAATTTGGAGTTATGGGATTTTTCTTGAGAATTTTGAGGAAGGTTTCAAAAGTTGGAGGAAAACAAACATGTTTAGATAATGGAGAATTGAAATTTTAAATGCGAATCTGAAAAGATGATCCATAGAAGTAAGAAAGAAACTTGACTTGGGAACATAAAATATCATTTCTGAAAATAATGGCATGAATAACAATGGAAGCAAGTAAATTAGATACCAACATTAGTTGGAAATATTTTTTTTACTAAGTCCAAAATGTCATCAGGAGCTTCTGTGAATTTTTCTGGAATTTTTGGATGTATTTTCATATTTTTCTGAGCTTATTGGGATTTTCTGGCAATTTCTAAAAAGCTAAAATCCAAAATAAGGAAAATTAAAACCCCAACCCACGCCTCTGGCCGCCACTTGGACGGCCAGGATCAGCCCACGTCGCTCGGCCGATCCCGCCTCTCCCCTTTCCCTGCTTGCCAAGTGGGCGGCCGCGATGCCCCCTTCCCGTGCCCCGGCCCATCTGCTGGCCCAGCCCCAAGCGCAGCGCGCACGCGCCACTGGCGAGCGGGCCCACCCTCATGGCCGCCTCGCGCCACTGCCAGCGGACCCAGCTCCGCCCCCGCACCCGCTCTCTCTCTGCCGTTGGCCCCGCCCCGCGCCAGCGTCGACTTCCTTCTCTCCCGAGCGACCGCGCGCGCCGCTCAGAACATTCCTTCCCCGTGGTGCTCATGCCTCCGCCAGCTCCGCCCGAGCCGTTCCGTCACCCGGTGGGAGCGCCTGCGAAGCTGTCACCGCCCCTGGTTTTGCCGCCTCTGCCCCTGGAACGACGCCGTCGCCTGCAGCTTTCCCTCCGCCCGGTCACACCGCTTGGCCGCGTGGCGCAAGCCCCCTGCGCCCGGCGCGTGCGCAGCGCAAAGCTGCAGCCGACAGTGGAGGGTCACGCCGCAGGACCTGCCACAGCTGCCCTTGCTGCACGCCACCAGGATTCTCGCTGCCACCGCCGCCTGCCATTGCCGCCCGAAGTGACCGAACGGCCTCGCCCGTTGCCAGCTTCACCCAACCGCCTATAAAGGGGATTGAGCCCTCCATTGAGCTCCCCACGCCGCACTCGTCGTCCTCCAGCAGGTAATCAAGCCCCCGTGCCCCGTAGCCACCGGCGAGCCTAGCTTCCTCCCCAACTCTGGCGATCACCGAACCGCCAAACCAAGCCATTAGCCACCGATTCCTCGCGCTTGGACCATCTCCAGAGCATCGCGAAGCCAACCCCGGCCTCTCCTGAGCTCCCCGACGCACGTACACCGCCGTCGCCGAGAGCTTCCCCAAGCCGCCGCCGCCGCTCGACGCCGACCCATCTCCGAACCTCCTCGGCCCCGGGCGACTGCGTCATCGTCTTCACCGTAGCTCGAGGAGCGCATTTCGCCTCTCCCTCGGACCTCCCCGTCATCCCCTCGCCGCCGGCCACCGTCGCCCCGACCCAGCTGCTGACCCACCTCAAGAGGATTTATTCCCCTATAGAGGTAAGAAACACTCGAGCGGAGACCTGCCTAGCACCGTTACTCTCTTCCTCCCCACGGCTCCCTCGGCGCGCGTTCGAGCCCCGGCTCCGCAGCGCTGAGGTTGAGCCTTTCTTTTATTTTTCCGCGCTGACAGCTGGGCCCCGCTCATCAGCCACTGTGGCCTGTGGGCCGGCTGACAACCGGTCCCCGCCTGTCAGTACTACCCGCTGACATGTGGGCCTCGAGCCCCCAAGGTCCCACATGTCAGAGGTCGAGCGGAGGAACCTCACTGCCAGTGGGCCCCACTTGTCAGAGACACCGTACCTAAGGAAATAAAATAAAAATAAAATGAATTAAAAACTCCAGTGGGACCCACGTGTCAGAATCTTCTATTTTCTGGCATTTCACAGAACTGAGATTTTGAAATGGACATAACTTATTCATTTTAACTCCAAATTAAGTGAAATAAATTTCTAAATTTGTCTAAATTCAAGATCTATCCAATGAAACCCGAACCATGATTTTTAGAGTTCATTTGAATTTCTGGTGATATTTTGAATGATTGGTTGCTTTTCTTTTATTTGGGTATTTCGCACGATTAAATAGCCTACGAGGCTCAAGAAGAGGAGGTTGAGGCAGCCAGCTTAGAAGCTTCAGAAGACCAAGATCAAGATCCCCGTGAACCAGGCGAGTCAATACTTTGATCATGTTGAACCTACATTTTTCTGCAAATTACTTTGGTTTAAATTATCAAATTGCATGCTGCTATTTTATATGCAAATACATGATAAATTCAATATTCTAGTTATATGCCCATTGTTTGCCTAGAATAATATTACACTCCCTTTTGAATATTTGAATATGTGAACCTTATCGTCTTAGCAAAATTATAATGGTAACTTTTCAAAAGTAAGTCCGTAATTATATGTCATGCTTAGTTTTGCTTAGATACTCGTGGGCGCAAAAGCGTCCAAGCGTCACTTTTAATCCTGAGAAAAATTGGTTGGGCAGTCATGGTGGTAATAACTGGTGTATGTTGGATATGATTATTTTATATTCCCAAAAATCTCAAATTGCTTATTTATCTGGGCGGATGGTTCGGGGGTATGGTGCAGGGATGCACGAGAGTGTGGTTTGTGGTAGAACCGCCCAGATACCACTAAGGACCGAATCTTGTCATGTCAACCCGTGTAAAACAGTACAACCACAAGTCTGTAAAATACAACTTGGCTTAGTAGATTTACCGGACCCTGAAAGTCATCCTTCCAGGAGGAGGTGTGGGGTAGTGCAAGCAGCAGTCTGTGTGACGGCTTGAATGGGACACTCGCAGAGGGTGAAGTTCTGCTGTGGCGGGCTAGTAGGGAACGTAGCCAACTGCTAGACGTTCAGAAGGAGAACATCCCGCACAACGTATGGGACCCACCGCAAGTGGGAGCGACCCATAGGGTGAAATGATGGAAGGGGCGAGGTACTTTGAACGGTTACTGTGATGGTCTGCTCAACCACATGACTAAGCAATCGTGTGGGGCAACGAGTTGATTGTCTCTTATGGTGAAAGTGTACAAACTCTGCAGAGTCAAAACTATTCGAATAGCCGTGCCCACGGTCAAGGGCTAACATGGGAACTTAACCAGATATAGTTCTATTTCAAAAACTTTGTGGGTGGTAATGGAAAAAGTGAAGGGCAGTGGAAAGCCCTGATTTGAATTGTCCTGGGTGTCGTTCCAGTGGTAAGTTAAGCGGCTATAACGTTGAAAGATGTCATATGGTGCAGATGCCATGTAACGGATGATGGAATCTGGATCGCTATTATTATTGCATTTTCTTGAACATTATGCTTTTGCTCAAAACTGCTAGGTCTCAGGAAATTTCTATGTATTATATTTTTGAATAATGGTAACATTTCTCACAAATAAAACTGTCAGGAAGAATAAATAGAGTCGTAAGAAAGGAATATGGTTGTTTATGGTAATCACATAAGAAAGTTGGTGGATTCATGATTGATCATAAGAGGGATAATGATAGTGCGGAGTCTAGGAGAAATAAATTTGGTGGAACCAAATAGATTTATAAACTAGATAGATGAATTATATGATTTTTGGAGTATTAGGAAATGCAAAGGTAATGGTTGGATTACAACACCGATATTTGTTATAAATTCTTGGGAGATGTTGACAATGTTGGGGTTGATAGGATTCGAACAATTTCTAGATGGATGAATTGAGAATTTCCGGAAAATTTGGAGATATGAAAATAACTATGGGAGATTAATCTTGATCAATGATATTCTTGATGGATGTATACTAGTGAATTAATTAGAGACAGACGGTTGAAAATAAGATTGATTATTGCGAGAACACATTATGGTTTTGGATCAATAACAAAAAGGATTGAATTATTAGGAAATACCGATGCGGATGATTGGTGGATTGCATAATTGATGATAATCGTTGTTTAAGAGTCATAGATAGCAATCAATATGGAAAGAGCATGATCGGTGGACTGATTAAACGATGTCATTCGCTGTTTGGAGTCTTATACAGCAATCAATAAAGAAAGTGTATTTTGGTGGATTAAGTCGATTATGGTAGTCACTAGGTGGTGTATAGGCAGTAACAATAACACTATGATGAAATAATAACAAAGCTACTAAAAGCGATTTTTGACAAATAAAATAACCCGAGCCTCTCCTTTGTTAAGCCATGCATACTATTTATTTGCATTCTGTGTATTGGCTCGCGGAGCACGGGGTTGGAGTGCTCACACTCGCTTTTGCGACAAAATTCAGCATCAGGAATCAAATAACCTCGCCTCAGCAACAAGATTGGACAAGCTGGCAGAGAAGATGAAGATGTCAAGGGCTAGGTCGCGCACCTCCAGTTGGCTGCCTGTGGGCATGTCCTGAAGGTCCCACATGTGTGCTTCGTTCTTCCGCTGCTGCAATTTATTGATTTCGGCCTAATCGGCCCATGAGTAAGTTTACTATTATATTTACGCTTCCGCATGATATGTACCTTGATATTCAGAACTGTAATCTGTGAGCACTATCTACTGATCCAGGGAATAGTGCGGTGAAATCACAGAAGATTCCGGATTGTAAAATCTGGGTCTGACAGGGATGGTATCAGAGCATATCGACTGCAGGTCGTGACCTAGTTAGCTTGGCCGCTAGTTCATGGTTAGAAATATTACTTTAAAATACTATTTCCAAAAATATAAGTTATATTGCTCATTCTTATCACCCTTAAAAGATTCTCTCTCATCCAAATGCTGCCTTAGCTATTTTTACTTCTAGAGCTCTCTTACCCCGAATTCAAAACATTAACCCAAGGGTGAGTGCTAATGTCAATCAAATTACCCCCAAATACTTCCCTTTTCGTTCTATTGATTTCGAAAGAAAGATTTTGCTCCTCTTCTCGTACCTTCACTCCAAATATTTAAGGCTAGGAACATCAAAGGTGTTCATGAAGATAAGGTGGTTTCGTTTTAAACGAACTATGCAGATAAACCCTATGCCCCTTATGTGTGCTTTCCCGAGTAGATGTTGAATTGTTGCAAGATTTTATTTGGTCGAAATCGAAGTCGTGGTCAAAGGGGGTCGTGGTCGAAAGAGGAAGTGGTCGACCTCGAAGGGCCATGGTCGAAGGGGACAGTGGTCGAAGGAGGCGGTGGTTGAAGGGAGAAGTGATCAATGTCGAAGAGCCATGGTCTTCGAAGGGCCATAGTCAAATAGGGCCATGGTCGAAGTCGCAGAATCGTGGTTGAAGTCGAAGATCCGTGGTCGAAGGGAAAGTGGTCGACATCGAAGAGCCATGGTCGAAGGGGACAGTGGTCAAAGGGAGTAGTGGTCGAAGTCAAAGATCCATGGTCAAAGTCGAAGATTCTTGGTCGAAGTCGAAGCCGTGGCCAAAGGAGGAAGTGGTCGGCGTCGAAGGGCCGTGGTCGTCGAAGGGCCATAGTTGAAGGGGAAAGTGGTCGAGGGGGGCAGTGGTCGAAGTTGAACGGGGCCACAAGGTTGACGGCAAGACCCACAAGGTCTCGTAGTCTCCATGGATTGTAACATGCTTTTAACATGAGGTGTGATCGACAACTTCCGATTTACGACCACGAGCACTGGTCGATGTGTTCCGACTTACGACCACGAGGTGTGGTCAATGTCTTCCGACTTCGGAGTGAAACAAGTGGAGCTTGTGCTTGTTATCTGTGGTTGAGTCAGACAGCGTGGCGATGATGTACTAGTCGCCGTGGGAAGGAGGCCAACTTCGACGTCTCTGAAGAAGCTGGCTGGGGCGGGGGTTCGGGAGCAGCGTGAGCGCCGGGCGTTCAGGGGGTTTGGCGGCCTGGTAGATGAAGTAGTCGCTCACCTCCGGCACGACAAGGTGGGGTGGGCACCCGATGGCGACGCGGAGGAGGAGGAGATTGTTCACCGTGCAGAGGACGCGGGGATGCTCGATGAAGGCGGCAGAGTCCAGTCCGAGGCATTGCACGAACAGGCGGGAGGGGCCCGGCGGGTCAGTGGGCCACAGGGACACCTCGATGGGCTCGGCGTTCCTTGTGTGGCCTCCGGCGGTGGTGCCGTTGGGGCGGTCGCCCTTGTAGGCATCGGGGTCGAAGAGGAGCCAGGCGGGAGGAGAGGATGCTGTTGGATCGTGGTCGGCGGCGGTGGCGGCCATCGAAGCGTTTGGATTTGGAGGCAGATGGGATGGAAACTTGGAAGCGCAGAGTTCTCAGGATCGATCCTTGCGGCGCCGTAAAGCCCTGCTAGTAATCGATAGGTTTAGGAATAGGCCTATTTTTTGTTGAGACTTATGGTTTTAGCTGTTATTTATGGTTTTTAGACTATTTGTATGAGAGTTTATAAAGTAATAGAAATTCACATGTAATTTTTACTGATATAAATAAAATCGATATATTATATACTATAATTAACTAGTAGATTCTACTTTAAAATAATACTTCATTTAAAAGTTAGTTATTATAAAAATCGCAAAGACAGGAGTCAAAAACTGAAGAACGGGACTGATTCCATGGACGCGAGAAAATACAATATCAACCCACCGTACGATCATCTACGGTTCGGTACCTTAGAAGCATACAAGTACTTCTCCCCGAGCTTACCTTCACGATTCATGCAAGCAGGAAGCAGCCAAGAAATTACACACCATGCATCTTACTCTCAGTACGTAACACTGAAATGCATGCATAGTATTCGATTAGATTCGTCCCGACGTTACCAAATACCAAGCGTTACAATTACAAACTAATCTAGAAATATGAGAATATGGCATCGAAAAACGAAAAAAAAACGTATCCATAGGACGACCATCATAGCAGGCCACCATGCCCTACAGGCATTATTGCTCCAAATTAACCATTAACCAGACAGATCGTTTGATCAAGAAACCACTTAGATCAGTCCGAGTCGTCGGTGTCGTCGGAGAGACCGTCGATACCCTCGGAGGGGCCGGGGGCAGCCGCCGGCCCGCTGGGCCCCTCCGCCGGCGCGTCGGCAGCCGGTGCGTCGGCGGACTCCTTCTGCGCCTTGGCCAGCGGCGCCACGGCTAGGGCCGCGAGGAGGAGCACGGCGAGGACGAGCGCTGCGCGTGCCATGGTGCGTACCTACGTAACGTTGCGTGCGTGCCCGCGTTGGTTAGTTCACCGTCGTTGCGTACGTATGGCTTGCTGATCGGCGTGCGTGCGTGTGATTGCTGTGGTGTGACGACGGCGAGCACGTACGCGGGCTTCATATACGGCGAGGTAGCGGGCTTTTTTTAGGCGGCGTCGCGTGCGTAGCGCTTCTTGGCCGTTGGTGCATCGGTGGTGACGCGCGCTTGCAGCTGGCCGTGCGAAACTGACGCTGCTATTTCTCGGCGTGCTTTGGTGTGGCCGTTGGATTGTGCCGCGTGGAAGATCGTGCGGTTAGAGCAGGTCGTCTGGTCGGTCAACATGCCCAGTTTTCTTGACCGCTGCGCCATTTGTGCTCAGAGCCCCACAAGTCAATTTCTTAGAGATGGCTTCATGGGTTAGGATGTAAACTCGTAAACAATTTCCTAGGAGAGCCAGATCTAATCCACCATTGACTGACTGACACAAGATTGTTCTTCATTGTCTTGTCTTTTTAGATGGAAATGTTTGGTTTCCATTAACCACGAGGCAGTCAAATAGTTGGCCCCAACAGAGAGTAAGGGGTGTTTTTTAAGCTATGGCATATGATTTTTTTTGCTACAGCTAATGTTTTTTATCTGTATTTTTCGATATGACAGCGGACAGCAAAGATACAATGCGGATGGTGCATATGATTTTAGATTCAGAAAGTCGTTTAGAGAATCCATATCAATAGGTTGGACCGTTTCGATGTTTGTTTTTTTACCTCTGGTAAAGCCAAAAGCAAAAGGCAGAAATCAAAATCCAAAAAAAATGGCATACATCATTTGGGACTGGCTTATGCCACTTGATTACTTTTTACATTAGCTTCTGTTTCTAGCATTTGTTTAGAGAAATCAGAAATCAATATAAACATATGACTTTTCGAATCAGCTTTCCCACCTCTCTCGTTCTTGTCTCACTTCAAGGATAAGACAAGAGGTCACAGACGCATTACGTATCTCACTCATCTCACTCCCATTTCACGTGCATATCTCTCTCTTATTTTCACACCACTTGACTCCTTTTAAAAACTACTTTCAACCATTATTATTTATTTAAAAAAAACTATCACGGTGCCACAGCCAGTATCAATAGACCCTACGGCACCCCGTTTCATAAACGGTCCATACTCAGCTAGGACATGAGCTATAGGCCTGTTTTTTTTGGGCTTTTAAAATTGGCTTTTAGTTTCTGCTACAGTATCTAACTTTCAAATTGAGTATTTTCTCAAGACGGGGTCTACAAGTTAAACGATTTACACGTTAAAAGCCTAACATCTGTACCAACTAAAATCGCAAGTTAGTATATGTCTCTCCGTAATCCATACCGTAAACAGCCAAAATTCAAAAATTTCAGCCAAAATCTATAAACCGCAGCCGAAAAGAATAGGTCATATATCATTTGTTGTTCATTGTCATGTCTTGATGGACTGTCCAAAGTACTTTCTTGCATCAAAAGATGCTTGGGCTATGTTTGGAACCCTGTGGGTGGTGGCGTCCCAGTGTTGGAGCCTGGAGGCTGACTGCCGTCGGTGGCAACGTAAAGGCTTGTTTTCCATCTACGCACACCAAAAATTGGGCCAAAATGGAAATGGCAGTGTGTGATGTTGCTCCAGCCCGGATTAACCGTTTCTCCTCCTTCCCCCGCTGCTACTGCTACATTTCTTTATTTTACAGTTACTTTTGATGTGTGGTTTGGGCTGTTTGACCTGAGTCGAATAGCATCCACCGACAACTGAAGTCCCAAGAAATGAATGTCACGTTGCACTCTGTTCAGAGCAAAGGACCCGTCGATCAATTTGTTTATGGGTTCTGATAGGCACCATATATCTAACCAAGCACATTCCAAAGATTATAACCATAAATTTCTCCCATAAAAAGATGTAACGGGGAGATGCAAAATGTTGTTAAGCACTTAAGCCTGTGCATTTCGACCGCCAGACTGCTTGTAAAATGTCAAATCTCTCATCATCTAGTAGTAACAAGTAGCAACAGCAAACGAAAAACATCTAAGAAAGAAGACAATATTTAAGCACACAACTATTTCTTCCAAGAAAGAGGCACAAATATCGGAAGCGCATCAACACGCCATCACACCACGATCACGCCAATGAATCAACACCTAAAAGAAAGAAAGAAAGAGAGATATGCTAAGCCAATGTGGAGGCCACGGCCACAGCCGCCAACGCTGCGGCGAACCACCGGACACACGGCGCGCCGGCCGCCGTGCTCTTCTTTGAGTCCTTCTTGTTGTCCGCCGGGGGAGAGTCGGCGGTGGCAGGCCCCGGCGCGTCCGCAACGGCGGGCGCAGGGTGGCGGGCGGCCTTGCCGGCCTTGGGCGCGTCCGCCGCCGGAGCAGGCGCGGGCGTCGGCGACGGCGCTGGTTTGAAGAGCTCCACCGGCTCGATCACCGCATCGACGGCGAAGATGGCGACGGGGTCCTTGTCCAGCACCGTGGACTTGACCCGCGCGACGGCGTCGGAGGCGCCTGTCTTGATGGTGACGACGTCCCCCTCATTCTGCACCGTGAAGTTGTAGTTCTTGGCGGAGCCGTCGGTGGCGAGGGTGTTCATGACGCCGTTGTTGGACTTGAGGCTCCCCAGCGAGAAGTACACCGGCACGGCGTGGAACAGCAGCAGCGACGCCTTGCCGTCGGCGCTGAGGTTCTTGTACTTGGGCAGGAACGCCTTGACGGCGTCGTCGGAAGGGCAGAACACCGTCATGCCGCCGTCCACGGCAGACTGGTACGTGGACGCCGCGTCGGCCGAGGCCGCTATCAGGTCGGCGAAGTCCTTGCACCCGCCCTTCGCCATCGCCGCCGTCACGTTGGGCGGCGCCGGCGGAGCCGCGGGCGCCTGCGGCGCCCCCGCGGCGGCCGAGAGGGGGAGGGCGACGAGGAGGAGGAGGGCGACGAGGCGGAGGCGGCGCATTGTGCGGAGCGAGCTAGGCCTAGGTGTGAAGTGCAGGGTGCAGTGGTGTGCGTGAGCGTGGGATTGAGGGGAGTGGGAGCAGTATGGAGATTGGCGTGCACCTAGCTGGATATGTAAGGGTGACGCCCTGAGATTTTTCAACTTCACCTTCTGAATTTTAATTTATTTTATCTTTTTTCTAGATTTTTTAATTTTTTTTGAGTTTTTTTATCTTTTCTTTTTCTCATATTCTTTCGTATTATTCATGATGAAATAATCTATTTTCTATTTTTTAAAATTTGTTAAATTTAGTTATGTTAAATAAGCTAGTATCAGGTATAATAAAAAATAAGTCGGTTACACTAAAAAATCATAAGACATCATCAAACTGAGCATCACATAAGGCAATTGCAATACCTGCCATTTTCCATCAGTTTGTTTTTTCTCAGGTAATTACTCTATAGGGTAGCTAGTCTTTTTCCCATCTTTTTTCCACTTTATTTGGATCTTGTGGTGTTTTGACGTGGCAGTGATGAGATGTACGTTATAACTTGTATTTTAGTGTAGACAAAAGTGTGCGCTAGCATCAGCATGTAGCTAGTATCGTGTACTCCATGATAGTTTGCTCATTTCTTCACTGGCATTCTGGCTACCTCCGCCTGTATTTTTTTTAAAAATAACATGGGGCAAAAACTACGGACTAGTATAGGGCTATAGGCATTCGGCCGCAACTTGCTGTTCTTTTCGAGCATGCGAAGGACAATCGAGAAGAATCATGACCGAGGCGTCGCTAATGGGCAGGAGCAGCGGGCCGCGGGCCCCAGCAATAAGCGAAACAAAACTCGCACGGCTACTAATTGTGTCCTACTCCAATCCGCATTGATCCTGAACTGGCTATACGGATTTCATAGCCTGTCTCTAAATCCATCTGCGCTAATGATGTGCCCTGGGACAAAAGGCAGCTGATCTCAATGTGAGGGCACTCCTAATGCGGTACCATGTATGTAGTGTCTTATGTCTATAATATTAACTAATCTTTTAAGTAAAATTTACGTTAAGATAAAGATAGAACTAAAGAAGAGGGAAAATTGTGTCTTATATAAAATACTGTTGGAGCACAAAATCTAACACTAAGAGAGAGATGAAGAGAGAGGTTGGTAAAATTTATTATTCAATCCCACTAATGAATACCGTCCGCTAAACTTATGATATTTACAGTTATTTTTTAATTATACAGAAAGTATAAAAATAGCGCAGTAATATCTGCCATTAGGAGTGCCTTACCCCTGAGCAAACAGCCAGTTACCCCTGCTTCAGATGACCAGATCTTACTGCACTAGAGGTACTATTAGGACTGCCTTATCCAGAGTGGTAGCTTCACACTGATTTGAGCACTGCTGGTAAGGGCATGTACAATGGTATGAGCTAGTTACTAGCTGTAAGATAACTTCTTCAATGATATTAACTTTTAGCACATAGCTCATAACATGAATAGTCCCACATGACATCCTCATATAATCTTGGAATGTGTGTATGAGACTAGCTCTTGATCAAGAGCTAGCTTTTCTCTCTCTTCTATTAAAATATGAAATAATATGTTTAGAACTAGCTCATAAATCATCATTGAACATGCCCTAACTGTGCTCTACCACGCTATCAGGCTTTAACTGCCGGGCCGCTTTTATTAAGGCAGCGTAGTATTTTCAGGGTCAAAATGGAATGGGAAAAAAGGTCATATCTGTCTCTAGATCCGGTCCATATGGAGTGCGAGCTTTCTCAACCGTCATCGACTGCCGTGGGCGCAGGTCCCAACTGCCACCGAACTTCGGTTGGAAGTAGTGGTGCACATATTCCATTTCGATTATGGATGATTAGCATCGGTTCTTGCATGCCAATGCAGCACAAGATTTTGGGTTGCGATAAGAGTACCACAGAAGCGTTTTTTTAGGTACCGAAGCGCTTGTTAACAAAGGTTTGCTAGCAGCCATTCCAAAGGATCAAGATTACATAGTGGTTCGTTCTTTTCAACTTATAGCTTATAGTTTCTCTTGAACAATAAACAGAATAACTTCATTACCGTTTTGAAATGATTTATCAGAACAGTTTTTTTCGAAACAGTTTATCGGTATTCGGTCCATTCATATAAATGCTCACGCTAGTGCCAAAAGTTATAAACCGTAACTGAAAAGAACGCACTCGGTATCACGTGAGAGAAGCAAAGAGGGAAAAAAGAGAAATATAATGAAAGTACATCACTAATGGAAAGTGCATCCCCAAATCATATAAATATGTTTTCAATGAGTAGCGATGTATCATTTGTACATCAAAATTAGCAAAATTTGTAATATAATAGTAAATATACAATACAACAAGATACTCATTACTGTGATACTGTCTATACAATACAACAAGTCACTAGGTGTAAACTGTAAAGAATCATGACAATTAGACAAAATATTAATAAATAATTGCATATTTACCATTAAATAAGGCCACTTAAGAAATATATCACAAAAAACAGGTTCACTTTAATACTACGAATTTTTTTTAAAAGTTAGACAAAATACCATTCCGTCTGCAGCGTCCTGTCTCCATTACATTACTCGGCTCCTCCCCTCCCCTCCTCGCTCGACTTCACCCAGCCTCCCCACCCCTCCTCACTCCCCTACCTCCGCGCCGCCACCCAGCCGCTTGGCCTCCCCCTTTCCCAGCCTCCCCCACTCCTCCCCGCTCGCTTGCCTCCACCACCCCTCCCCTGCCTCCCCCTTCACTAGTGCTGCCACCCGGCCTCCCCCACCCCTCCTCGCTCCCCCACCTCCACACCGCCACCCCGCCTCCCCCTTCCCCGGCCTCTCCCACCCCCACCACTCCCCCGCCTCTACCACCCCTCCCCGGTCTCCCCCTTCTCCAGCGCCGCCACCCCTCTGTCCAGCCTCCCCTACCCCTCCTCGCTTCCCTGCCTTCGCGTCGCTAGCCCGCCGCCCGGCCTCCCCCTTCCGCGGCCTCCCCCCCCCTCCCCCTTCCTCAGCCTCCCCACCCCTCCCCGCTCCCCCGCCTCCACCACCCCTTTCCCCTTCCTCGGCCTCTCCACCCCTCCCCGCTCCCCCGCCTCCGCCACCCCTCCCCCTTCTCCAGCGTCGCCACCCTGCCGCCCGGCCTCTCCCTTCCTCGGCCCCCACCCTTCCCCGACCTCCCCCACCCTCCCCGGTGGAGAAGCGCGTGCACAGGGCGTGAGGCGGGAGCGCGCAGGGGGCGGGGTGGTGCGACGATGGCCGTGACCAGGGGAAGAAGTCGCTGGTGAGGCTGGGAGGACGTGGTGGTGGTGGGCTGGCTGGACGCACTCGCCTTGCTCCACGCTTCATCGCCCACGCCACCGTTGGAGCCCCTCGAGCACTGCCGCGACATGTAGTACGTGTCCTCGTCAGAGGAGCCCAGTGTGGTCGCATGCCACAGCAACGGGAGCGGCCAAAGCTCTGGGTTCGAGTGGTCGGTGGCCTCGTTGTTGCTTATCCCACGCCACGTGCGCTCGCTTCACCTCCGCGGTGGTGTGTCGGCCCGTGGTCGAGTTCAAGCAACATCTGCGAGTCGCAGTGACGGTGGGACGCGACTGCTGATGAAGAACGCGCAGGCGAAGCCAAGCAGCACGACAGCGGTAGCCGCGACTATGGTTGCCTTCGCGGGACCGTCTTCGTGCCGGCCAGCAGCGGGGCCTGATGAGGTGTTTGAGACATCGGCAGTTGAAAGCATCTAGGCCCCTAAAAATATTAGTTTTGGTAATTAATGACATTATGTAATCATGAGACAAATTTGTGTATTGAGTGTTTGCAAGAATTAGTCTCAAGGGCAAAGAAGAAGGTACATAAAAAGATGTTGAAGATTCAAAGATCTCAAGGGCGACAAGGTAAATAGTTTATGGAGCTATTTTATTTTTACCGGTCTTGGAGATAGGTTGGAAGATCGGATTATAGGATAGACGACGTACTACTAAGAGGGATCATGGTCATTAGCTTGATCATATGCTAATATGCCCTATGGATCAATCTAGGATCATGCATGCACTTAGAAATTAAAATTCAAATCAAAACTGTGCTTTGTCAGAAAATCCGGTAGTACCGGCGTTCTACGGGCGGAACTACCGCGTGGCCGGAAGTATCGGGTCTCTGAGCGGATCGTTTATTCCAGAGAGCGCCCGTAGGTTGAGTTAGTCTCTCGGAAATCGGAAGTACCGCAAGTTCAACTGCGGAACTACCGCGTGTGCGGAAGTTCCGGAGTCCCGAGCGGAACTTCAATTCCAGAGAGCACCCGGAGTTAAACTTAGCCTCTCGGAAAACGGAAGTACCGCGGTTTGAACTGCGGAACTACCGCAGACCGGTAGTTCCGGACTTGCGAGCGGAACTTCATTTCCAGAGAGCGCCCTGAGTTGGAAGTTAACCGCGCTGAAATCGGAAGTACCGGGGCAATGAGCGGAACTTCCGGATTTCCGGAAGTACCGCGATTTTAATGGCGGTAGTATCGCACTCATTGTTCAACGGTTACTTCTGACCGCCTGAAATAGCCGTTCTGTTGCGACGGCGGAAATCCGGAAGTACCGCCCATATAACGGCGGTAGTTCCGGTTTTCCTGAAAATTCAAAATTGTTTATTGCAGCGGTGGCTCTGGGCCGATTGCTCATAAAAGGCCCATCTTCTCTTTCTCCTTTAGGGCTTTAGGAGCTTGCCATCCTTTAAGGCCACGGTCGACTCGCCAACCGCAGCTACCGCCTGGGGGTGGGGTACCGGTGTCGGGAGGATAGGCTCGAGCCTAACTAAGCCCTTCCGGTTAATTCGCCTATGGTTTTAGATGAACTCCAACCCGTCGCATGCAAAGATTTTGCGCAAACATACTCTTTACCAGTGAGAACATTATGTTGCAGCTAGCGTGCCATCTTCACAGGCCTCCCCCAACTTCCGACTGTTGGCATTACTCATGTCTCATAAGAACTCAGCTACGTTTAACTACTAGTCTATAGACCGGGTCCATCAGTCGACCAAAGCATGGGCACTGGACTGTGCACGTGCCGGTGTCTCCTTCCGTCGGATCCGCAGCGCAGCGGGCTGAACCGCTAAAGCCCAAAAAGCTTCGAATCCGATGCAAACCTCGGTGTACGGCGCGGCGGAGCCAGTTCTACGAAATCTGGAACGATTATTAACGGTCCGATCCCTCATCCGACGGGCGTACCGGACTCGAGGCGCTCGGAGCACGTGAGGGGCAGTTTGGTACAGTTCAGTGGGTCCGAAGCTTCCAGCCTGCCCCACCGCTTGTCGGGAGTCGGGAGGCCAGCACTCCACGTGTACGGGTGGCCGGCTGCCGAAGCCACAAAGCAAGAAATGCTAACTCCACGAGCAAGCAAAGTAAAAGGATTGCACTCTAAATGCCACTCTACTACTCTCCCCAACATTTGCGTCAGAAATTTTGAGATGCTTCTTTGTAAATCATAATAACTAGGATATTTTTTTGGGAAAAAATAAAATAGAATGGCAGCGGGAATACGTGAAATATGGATGACGATGAATCTAAAAGTGAGATAAATAGGGGAAGGAAGAAAGCTGATAGAGAAGTATCCAGGAATAGCCGGACAGTCATGCATGTACTGTGTGCGCGTAGGGAATTTATCCGGGTAGTACCGTAGAACCACCCGGCAGCTACCACCGACAAACGAGAGCACGTTTGCGTCGGCGCCAGAGTCGATCTCAATGGCAGTCAGCTATCAGCTGCAGGCGCTGTGAATCCACTTGTCAAGTCTTGCTGGACCCTCGTCATGTACGTACTGACTACTGACACGTACTGCTCTGTGTGGGAGCCAAAATGCACAGGACAGCAAAATCACTCGAGATTTGCGAGATCTGTAAGAGCAACTATAATAAGGCTTAGTCAGCAGGCTATAGCAAATATAATATCAACCAAATTTTACGTGGCAGAGAGAGAAAGGAAGAGAGAGAAGGAAGCTGACTACTAAATTACAGCTAGCTATAGCACGTAAAAATATGCATTTCACTCTCTTACACGTGGGGCCAAATAGTTATTGTAATAGCTATCTTATTGTATGAACTATTTTTTTAAAGGCTATAGATAAAATGGACAAGTGTTATAGCCACCAGTTGGCTATACTATTGTACTTGCTCTAGCGCAAAAGATGACACTGGAACGCCGTGGCCAAATGGGCGTCAGTTTTTTCTTTTCCCGAAACGGAGGGACATCCCCGGGTTTCCTTTATTGAAACCATTAAGCATTCTTAAGGCATCTCCAACTGGTTCTTTATTCTGCTCTTCATTGTATATTTACCTAATATGACTCAAGAAATGGACTCCAACCGGTTCTTTATCCTCCTCTTCATTTTTATCGAGTCGCTATTTTCTCCCGGCCGCTAGCTAGATTTGGCGAGCTCCTCCTCACTCGCTTCTCAAATAGCTAGGCCATTGGAATGCTAACTCAAATAGAGAGCTGAAAATAATAGCTAGCCTCTTCATCCTAGGAAATAGAGAGGGAGAAATGACCAAAAGGGGGAAAAACTCAAACCAACCCAACAAGAAAACTACATTCTAACGCTGAGACCTTTATTGAAACCATTAAGCATTGTTACAAGGTCTTACCAAACAGGGAAAAACTCAAACCAACCCAGCAAGAAAACTACGGGCCTGTTTTTTTCGACTACGGCTTATGGCTTTTGATTGAAAATTTTGAATTTTGGTTGGTTACAGTACAGATTACGGAGAGACAAATACTCACTTGCGATTTTGACTGGTACAGATGTTGGGCTTTTAACGTGTAGATTGTTTAACTTGTAAACCACGTCTTGAGAAAATACTCCGTTTGAAAGTTAGGTACTGTAGCAGAAGCCAAAAGCCGATTTCAAAAACCCAAAAGAACAGGCCTACATTCTAACGCTTAGACAGTGCTGAGAACTCCATAGAGCAGAGATAACAATTTCCTCGATGAATCGCCAAAAGCAAAGTAATTGGCTGGATTCTTTTTAGCTATTTTTGACTTATTATTTTCTATCATAGTAATTAGTTTTTAAACGATGCATTTTTTTAAATGTCAAGTCTACAGATATATTGCACTAGATATTATACCAAATTCAGCTATACTGGTCAAAATCGCATGTGACTATTTCTCTCAGCGCATTGTCTCTCACAAACAACCATAATTCAAAAATCACAAGCTGAAAACTAAATCTACAGTTCAAAAGAACCTACATATTAAATGGATCTAGCTATACTACCTCTGCATTCTAATGTCCATCTAAAGATTTAGGTCCTGTTCAAAGGTGTCATGATTTTTGGTTTTTAGCTGTAGTTTTTGGCTGATTGCGAGAGAGATTAAGGAAATAAGAGATATTCACGTTGAGAAGCTATTCTGTTCAGAGTAGCTCTTACAGTAGTGATTTCTACAACGATTTATAAAGACCGCCTTAAACTTTTAAAAGTTAAAACCCAAAAGAAAGCTGTTTGAAACGTAACCTTAATTGGGCGAAAGCTTCCTTATGCATTCGAAGGGTGCGAGTCGCTAATGAGCTTGGTGCGGGCAATGTAACCTTAATTGAGCGAAAGCTTCCTTATGCATTCGAAGGTTATCATCTTTGTAAGGAATTTGGGCTGGGATAATCGGTGGCAGTGCAGATCAGACCCTACTCTGGCGTATATCACAATGCGATGTGATTGGAACGACGAGGTAATTTCTTTTATTTGTTTCTCAATTTTAGTGTCATTAGATCATTTGAAAGACGTCCTCTGGTTTAAGCCAGCACGGTCAAGACGATGGCCTGCTCCCTCACTTCAGCAGCGGCTCGCTAAATTTGCTGACTACCCAGCAATGTTTTCTGTTTTGCAGGGTTTGAAAGCTAGTAAGCGCATCCGGAGATGGGGAAATTAGACATGACTTCGAGCATTCATCGGTGCACGTTCTATGCACTCAGCTAAAGGAGGTGAGAACGAGGATTAACCAAAGTTCCGAGTCTTTCCGTAAGAGCATGGAGCAGCTTAAGAGAGAAAAATGTTTCCATGTATGAATGCTGGTTCGAAATGAAAAGCATCACGCCGCGTCAAGGCGGCAGCGTGCGAGCGCCGAGCACCTGAGGCCCGGAGCAGAGCACGAGGCGTGTCGTGGCACTCTGGCGTCTGAGAACGTGCGTCAGGGGCAATCCGGCAAGGCGGCGTGGGGGTAATTGGCTGCGCTGTTGCGTTGGGTGCATCAATGTTCTTCCGGACTGGGCTGGGGACGCACACTGAGTTGTGCCGATAGCACGCGACTACGCGTGGAGGCGTGTAGGTCGGCAGCCACACGAGTTCGTACGTGTGGAGAAAGCCGCCCGCGTCGGCGAGGAGGGCGCGCGGGGGCCGGGACGCTGCCACGGTGGGAGCACGGTCGGCGGCAGCGTGCTGTCAGGTCAGATGCGACGCGAGGCTGCGGAGGCGGGAGGACGAAGCCCTGTTTAACAGGGAGAGGAGAACTGAACTGCCGAGTTTTAAGCCTGGAGCCACCCACTGCCGGGTTCCCATTTCACGGCCCAGATATGTACAGAACGCATTCATTCGTTTGGCCCATGGAATCCCGGTGCGATCCCTGCCCATCTGGCCCAATCCAGTAACCGCGGTGACAACCAGTTGTGAACTTCTAATGCGGCAGGTAAGCAGGATGGGGAGCCTTCTCCCCGAATTTTTTCTATTTTAACCCTTTTTTGAAAAATATTCACATTTAGGGCCTGTTTGGGACTGCTCCACTCCAGATTTTGCAGCTCTGCTCCAGCTTTGTCTTGCCAAACACCTCCAGCTCCTAAAACTCCGCTCCGAGAAAAAAGTGGAGTTAGGGGGCCAACTCCACGTTTTTTGTGGAGCACCTCAAGAGGTACTCCAGGATTTGGACTTTTGTACCTCCTCATGGAGTTGTGAAGAAATTACCCACCATTGCCATTACTGAGTCGTACCGGTTCGCATCTTTCTGGCTCCCCCGCGCGTCCCCCATCCTCTCCGCTCCGCCCCCGCCCCCCACTTCTCCGGCTCCCCCCACCCGCGCCCCCATCGTCTCCGCCTCCGCCCCCCCCCCCCATCTTCTCCGGCTCCCCCGACCCGCGCGTCCCCCATCCTCTCCGCCTCCGCCCCCACCCGCGCCGCCCCTTCCTCTCCGCCCCCCTCCCGCGCCGCCCCTTACTCTCCGCCCCCGCCCGCGCCGCTCCTCCCCTCCGCCCCCCTCCCGCGCCGCTCCTTCCCTCCGCCCCCCTCCCGCGCCGCTCCTCCTTCTCCGCCCCCACCAGCGCCGCTCCTCCTCCTCCACCCTCACCCGCGCCGCTCCTCCTCCTCCGCCCCCACCCGCGCCGCCCCTCTTCTCCGC
Organism: Dendrocalamus latiflorus; assembly: GCA_017311315.1. NCBI lineage: Eukaryota > Viridiplantae > Streptophyta > Magnoliopsida > Poales > Poaceae > Dendrocalamus > Dendrocalamus latiflorus. Next base: position 10,031,467 of record CM029626.1, read on the forward strand.
CCCACCCGCGCCGCCCCTTCTCCTTCCTTCCACCCGCACGCCGCCGGTCTAATCCGCCCCCCACCCCACCAGCGCGCCGCCTCTTCTCCGCCCCCACCCGCGCCGCCCCTCTTCTCCACCCGCGCCACCATGAAGGTACCCATTTCTCTCCCCTTGCAATTCTCCCGATCCGATAAGTTCTTGCTGCGATTTGATCTGATTTTGCCCCTGAGTTTTTTCGCAGTTCAACATCGCGAACCCGACCACCGGGTGCCAGAAGAAGCTCGAGATCGACGACGACCAGAAGCTGTGAGTTTTCTTGTCTTCTCTCGATCTCGATCTGTGCTTAGATACATGGAAATAGCGTGTGGAAGGTACTACTTTTGAGTGTATTAGCTTAGCTTCAATACTAGGAATTGCCTTAATTGAATCTGAACCATTGTATGATCGAGTGGTGGTGTTTGAGGTCGATGCGTTTGTACACGTGATACATAGTGATGTTTCTGGATTTGCTTTCTAGTTTACTTGGGAAATATTAGAAGAATTGGTTGGGTTAATATTTTGGTTACGATTTAGTGCGAAAGAGTAATGGTGTATCAAATCGGATTAGGGAAATCTTGGAGACTTCTGTTCGCAGTGGCTTAGGTTGGCATGTTCTGTCAGCAAGCTTAATGGAATGGGGATGTGGAATTGGTTACTGTGTTTGACCTTCTTAATATGCTTCCAATGTTCAATCTTGGGAAGTAAAAAATTCTTGTCACACGAGTCTAAATGGAGTGATAGTATTTTGGTCAATATTTTGTTGTTTGATGAATCTTAGTTGGCTCTGTAGAATTACAGTTGGTTACCTGCTGTTGAATCAGAAAAGAGAAGGGGGAAGGGATTGTTGTTCTAATGGAACTGTGGGTTTGGTTTAGCTGCGAGCTCATGTATTTTGTAACTTGTATCTTGATCAAGTGTGATCTTAAAGAGTGAGCTTTCCTGTCCCCTATATGTTGTAAAGAGTATGCTTGGTTTTTATTATTTCTTGGCGGAAGCAGAATGGTGTTAATTATCTGTGATCATTTGGTGTGAAGTTTAGTTAGGAACTTTTGTTGTAATGATCATTAACTAATTCTTTTTTATCAATTGTGTGGTTGTAATGATAACTAACTAATGCTTTTTTATGAATCGTGCAGCCGTGCATTTTATGATAAGAGGATCTCTCAGGAAGCTTGGCGAAAAGGAGGTCCAAGCTTTCTGCCATCAAGGCTGCTGCTGCCACCACTGCATAAGATGCCGCCTATAAGCCTACTAAGTTGTAGATGAGGAACCACTTGTCATTGTGATAGATAGACATGCTACTGCTAGCTTTCTTCGGTAATTTGTGCAGTTTTCTGTGGACAAGATGATGTTGGTCAGAATTTTTGAGTACTCGTTGCTATGTTATTTCCGAAGCTATAACTTGCCAACTATTTACTTGGTTTTACATATTCTGTTTGTTCTGTATCTTGGTTTCATCTGTCTTGCCTTCTCTCAGCCTTGGTTTGCTTATGATATGACCTTTCACTTATTGTGATCTGATGAGGTTCTGCACTTTACAGTTCCCATGTGATCTGGTGCTGCCTGGTTTACGGATGAATGGTAATTGTGGATGGTTTTATATGTTAAACATGATTCGTAATTGGGCCCTTGAATTTTCATAGAAATCAGTAAGGACAAACACAATTGTAACTAATTTGATCCAGAGCATCTGACCGATTTTAGCTATACATGTGCGATGTTGGTTTTGCGTGAGCACGTGGATCAAGGAATCAACATTTCGTATATGAACAAAGCAGCTGCAGACATCAAAATATACACCAAACATCATTCAAGGGCACATTGGACCTTTCTCAGGGAAACATCACATTCCTGGAGCTGGAGCTAGCTGCGTGCCAAACAGGACCACCTGCTTCAGGAACTCCACAGTGGAGCTGCTCCATGGTGGAGTTGGTGGAGCAGAGCTGGAAAAACTGGAGCAGAGCAGTCCCAAACAGGCCCTTAGACCCCTGGTAGTTTTAATTCCGTTTTTGGACCCAGCGGGTCGGTGCCGTGGGTCACGGCGCCGAGCTAACACGTCTCGGCGCCCTGGTCCATGGCGCCGAGGTCGCAGGCCCAATCCAGCGTGGTGGCTGGCGTGGCACCGACGTGGCAGGTACCTCGCCGACGTGGCTCGTGGTGCCGAGCTCGGCGCCACCGGGCCCCTTTTCCCCCTCTGTTTCTTTCCTTCGCTCTCCATCATTTTCGACCTCGCGCCTGCCGTCCCCGCCCGCGTCCCCGGCCTCCCGCCTCCTCGCCGCCGCCCCCTGGTGCCGCCCGGCCTCCCGCCTCCCCACGTCTCCGCCCGCCCAGGTCTGCGCCCGGCCGCCTCCCCGCATTTGCGCCCGGTCGCCTCCCCCTGGTGCCACCCGGCCTCCCGTCCCCGCCCGCGTCCCCGGCCTCCCGCCTCCCCGCCGCCGCCCCTGGTGCCGCCGCCTCCCGTCCGCATCCCCGTCGCGGCCGCCCGCGTTTGCACGCGGCCGCCTCCCGCGTCTCCGGCCGCCCGCCTCCCCTCCTCGGCCCATCCACGCCGCCGGCCGTCTCCAAGCTCGCCCGCCTCCCCTCCCTGCCCGCCCGTGTACTCGTCGTCGTACTCCTCTCTCGCGCAACTAAATCCTTTGTTTCTCGTTATCGTTTCTCAACTTGATCCATGACATCTACCACGCCACACATAGCCTTGTGGGTTCAAGCAATGGGTGGATCGGGTGTCGCCGGCATGGCCACGGAACCGGCCAATGGAGGTGGAAAACAAATGACAATACTTTGTCAAGATGACTCAAGCTCACGAGGTGGAACGACAGATGCGGCTTGAGCAAGAGCGCCGCGTGAGGGTGGACCAAATCCGTCTGAAGGGCAAGGAGGATGAGCTGCAAAGGAGGCAGGAGCAGTTAAGTCTACGTGAAGCAGCCATCAAGCGTCAGGAGGAAGAGCTTCAAGCTCGTGAGGCAGCTCTCAAGACCAAGAGTGACAGGAAGAAGGATGCAGCGGAGCCATCTTCAGGGCGCGACAAAAATGGGAAACAACCACGCTACACCCAGTAGACAAGATGTAATAGACCCGGTCCACACGAGAGGTCGTACGAGCAGTTGGGTCGGTTAGTCGGATATCATGCTATATGCTATGCATGTAATAAAAATGTACGTGCCATGTTCGTCCCAACTTTATAAGCTTATTATCTCGGCATTTCGCATGCAATGATTCCCACATGTCTTATTATCACTTCCCCTCCTTTCGTCCAATTGTTCCTATCACAGTTGTCCTAAAAAAATTCAATAAATTTCTTCCAATAAAACAACATAACATGATCAAAAAATGTTATTGCCAGTTCAACATATTTTTCACGGTCAGCATTGTACAAAAATCACAAATACACTAATCGTTACTTCACACAAAACTCGTTCGTACTCTACCAAGCAAATTTCTTAATTTTCATAATTGCAAAAATAATTTGCGTAGCAGCAAACTGTACTCCACATCAAAATTTTATTTTTCAAAAACCATTACCAACGTACCATAATATTTTAAAAAAATCTACAAAAAATTTCCTACATGTATCATCTACAATACATAACGAATTTTCAAAACATATGTCGTATTTTTTGCTCTCTATAAATAAATAAATATATTACATAATATTACTATAATTAAATAAATATATTACATAATATTACTATAATTAAATAATCTAAATAAAAAATACAACTAGTAATTCATTTTGAGAAAAAAGGCTGATCGGTGCAGACCCTAAACAGCCGAGTGTCTGCAGGCGTGGCAGGGAGCTTGGCGCCACGATCCACGGCGCCGAGCTCGGCGCCACGAGCCACAGCGCCGAGGTACCTACCACGTCGGCGCCACGCCGGCCACCACGCTGGAGCGGGCCTGCGACCTTAGCGCCATGGACCAGGGCGCCGAGATGTGTTAGCTCGGCGCCGTGACCCACGGCACCGACCCCTGGGTCCAAAAACGGAATTAAAACTACCAGGGGTCTAAATGTGAATATTTTTCAAAAAATGGCTAAAATAGAAAAAATTCGGAGCCTTCTCCCCTCTTCCCCTCCCCCGCCGGCGTCCCATTACGGGCACCGGCGGCCACGCTCCCTCCCACCTCTCTATCTTCTTTCCTGTTTCCCCCTACGTCGGTATAGATCTGTCATCCATGTCCTTCTAGCTCTAACGTCAATATGTTTGGTCTTAGAGTGCTACATTGGATTCTTTAACTATGTTTATGGCACTAGTGTTGTCACTCAATAGTAGAACACTATATAGCTCTAACCCAAAATTTCTAAGAGCAGAAGAAATTTAGAGAATCTAAGAGCAACTACTGGTATCAGCTACATACTCAACCTCAACTACGGATTGTGTAACAGAGAACTACTTCCTAGAAGACCAAAAGATAAAAGAAATACCTAAGAAATGACAATTGCCTGAGTTACTTTTTCTATCTATCCTACAACCCAAAAAATCTGCATATGAGAAATCACGAAGTGAGAGACAAGAAACGAAAGAGTATCAAGGCTCGAACTCAAGAGTGTACTAGAGGTATCTGAAGATGCACTTCACCGCTTGGTGGTGAAATGTGTGAGGGGAAGTCTAAAATCGAGTGTACAAACATACCGAGAAGTGTATGTCCAGTCTTGACACCATAAGGTAGAGGAGGGAGTCGATCATGCTACAGTACTCTTTCTGATTAATAGGATTACCATCCTTGTCGGGATCCAGGCTGGAAGTAGAAGCCATTGGTGTTGAAACAGGCTTGCTACTTACCATGTCAAAGCATCGAAGCAAGACTTTTGTGTACTTGGCTTGGTGAATAAAAGTACGTTACTTCATCTGCTTGATTTGAAATCCTAGGAAGCAGGTTAACTCCCATATCATGCTCATCTCAAATTTTTTTGCTCATGATATCTAAGAACTTGCAAACTAAAATGTGAGAAAAGCCACAAAAAATGATGTCATCCACATAGATTTGAACCAACAGGAGATCACTACCATGCATAAGGGTTAAAGGAGTCTTATCTGCCTTATCCATTTGAAAATTATTTTTCAACAGAAATGTCTTAAGCCTATCATACCAAAACTCTAGGGCTTGCTTAAGACCATACAAGACTTTGGATAATTTTGTAGACATGATTGGGAACTGTGAACTCTCAAACCCAAAAGATTGTTTGAAGCATCTAGGCCTTCAAAAATGATTTTGATAATTAATGAAGATCATGCTTAAAGCATCTAGGCCTTCAAAAATGATTTTGATAATTAATGAAGATCATGCTTAAGGGACTAATGTGTTTGTTAAGATGATTGAAAGGTTTAGTCCCAGATTTGAAGGATATCATGGAAAAGTGCAAAAATGACTATAGATTGACATGGCGCAAGGCAATGCTTGAGACAAAGGTATAAAATGGCTTAAGAAACTCTTTCATAGATTTTTCGGTCTTGACGCAAGTTGAATTAAGATTGGGTTGATAGGCTTGATGACATACTAGTAAGAGGGGTTTATGATTAGTAGCTTGACGGTAATCTTGTGCCACATTAATCAATATTAGTGCATGCATACATTTAAAATTGCTTTGTTGCCCTCTATGTTGTGTTTCCTCTGAATCTAATATGACTGCCATTGATACCGTGGTAGTACTACTGTATTGGTACTACCGGATCCTACATGCAGGTAGGTTTTTTTTCAAAGAGGTGCTAATTTAGAGTTTTTCTGAAATGGTATTACCGATGTTCTTTTCTGGTAGCACCACTGTGGTATGACTACAACGCTTGTTCGGTACTACCGCATCTGCGGTATGACCATATTTTTGTTGGTTATAGTTGTTTTTCAAAGAGGTACATTTTTGAAAGATTTTCTCCCCTCTGAAAACTGGAACTACCACAACATAAGTGCGATACTAACGCTGAATCGGTATGACCAAGACATGTGATGCGGTATGATCGATTTTTGTATTAATGGCTAGTTTTAGTGCATTAAATGAGCAATAAGTAACCATTAAAACAGTGAGTGTAGTAGTACTGGTCACTCCATGGTGGTACTACCAATCAACCTGATATTTGGGAATTTCATCCCCAACAGTCACTCTGATTGGTTGACGCTATAAATACCTTCCCACCTGCACCAAGGTCACTCTCAGGTGCCCTAATTGAATATTCTTGAGCTTTTGCATCTCTCCCTTCAACTCTAGTGCATTTGTTTCACCATTTGAGGTTGTTGAGAGCATTCAAGTTTATTGCATCATTTGGTTGATCTTTGTGGCACTTGAAGACCTTCAAGTAAGTGTCACAGACTTGTTATTCTTGGTGGTTGCCACAACCTAGATGGCTTGGAGGGGTTGAGTCCGATGATCTCTTCAAAAAGTTTGTGAAGAGGCTTGACGTGGTTGTGAAGGTTGGAGCTCACCTCGCGGAGCAGAAAAGAGTTACTTTTAGTGGATTGAAGAAAGGATCTATTGCATACGGAGCCGGCAAGTCTTTGAGACCATGGGAAAAGGTCACTTGTGTATTCGTGTGATTTACTCTCTCGCTTTTTTACTTTGTGTATTTATATTTCTAGTGATTAATTACTTACTTGTCTATCTAGAATTGTATCTTGCTTAGACTTAGCTTGTTGATGCACTTAGTAAGACTTAGATTATTTAGGCCTTGAATTGTGCTAAAACAAATTTTAGTTCATACTTATTCAAAAATCAGGTTTTAGCCAAAAGATTTTAAAAACCTCATATTCACCCCCTCTTGTTGATTATCCTTGACCTTACATTGTTTGATATAGACCTCTTTTTCTAGGAAACCATTAAGAAAGACACTTTTAACATCAATCTGATATAGTCTAAAGCACTTAGAACCTGCAAATTCTAAGAGTATCCTAATGACTTCTAGTCTAGCAATAGGAGCAAGGGTCTCCTCAAAGTCTAAGCCTTCTACCTGAGTAAAACCCTAAGCAACAAATCTAGTCTTATTTCTAATGACTACCTATCCTTATTTTGTTTGTTTTTAAAGACCCACTTAGCTCTAATTATGTTATGACCATGATGGGGTTCTACTAATGATCAGACCTTATTCCTCTCAAAATTTTCTAGCTTCCCATGCACGGTATTGATCCACGATTTATCAGAAAATGTATGGGTGACATCATAGGGCTCAAAAAAAAAGCAACAAAAGCAGAACGAGCAAAGGAGTCAGGAAAAATAAATCTGAAGTGAGTAACTCGCTTATGAAGACTTCTAATGATCTATTCTGAAGGGAGTCGATGCAGAGGCATTCCTAGTGTAGATGTGGCCTCTACCTTATAGGCTATGGAGGTAAGAGCAAAGCCACATGGTGTTGAAGAAGTGGGAGCGGGCTATCCAGTTGAAGGTGAAGTAGATGAAGCATGCACTTTAGATGGCTAAAGAAGTAGAGTAGCAACCTCATCTTTTTCATCGCACTCCTCAAGGAAGATGCTATTTGAATCTCTCTTAACCTATGTACCTGCAGTGTCTAGTCTAGTCCCTTGACTAGCTTTATCAAAAGTAACCTCGCATATCTCTACAATTTTATTATCCTTAAGATTAAGCACATGATAGCCTCGAGAATGAGCAGGATAGCGTAGAAGTATCACATTTCAAGATCTGGACTCAAACTTATCAAAGTTGTCATGTTTAAGAATGAAGCACTTGAAACCAAATACTCTAAAATAACACACTAGGCCTATGACCAAATCTTAACTCATAGGCAGTCTTGCACAATGAGGCTCTTAATAATACCCTGTTTGACACATACATGCAGTGGAAATAGCCTTAATCCAATCTCCTAGGAGTAGCATGTTCATCTAACATAGTCATAGCCATATTAACTAAGGTCCAGTTCTTCCTCTCAACTGCACCATTCTGCTGAGAAACTCTAGGAGATGACAACTGATGCTCTTGACCTTGCTCAGTACAGAAGGAAGAGTTTTTGAACTTAGTCCCATTGTCACTCCTAATGACCCTAAGGGCACCTGGAAGACCAACTGACAATCTAAGGGATAACTCTCTAAAATCACCAAATGTCTTATCCTTAAATGCCATGAAGTAAACCTATGAACATCTAGAGTAATCATCAACAATGATCAATATATACTACTTTTCTTCTACTGACTGAACTCTAAAAGGACCTACCTTGCCATGTGCAAGAACTGTCCTGGACCATCTGCCATGACCATGGTAAGAGATGGATGTGCGGCAGCAACCATCTTATCATACTTGCAAGGAGAGCAAACTAAATTTCCCACCCTTGAGCTTAGGTAATCCCCTAATTAGATCCATGCTACTGACCTGTGTCAAGTGATCAAAGTCAATGTGTCCAAGTCTACATTGCTAGAAAATAAGATCTCTAGAATCTAAAGCAACAAGAAATCTAAACCTAGAAGTAGATGTAGCACCGAGAACGGCAACTAGAGGAGGATGAATAGGAGCCAACAAAATTGAGCACTTTTTTGTAACTTTTTCAAAGGAAGAAAGCAAAGAAATTCACTCCAATAGCTATGAGAAGCTAATAAGATCAACGACAAAACACTCGCAATGAAAACCCTAAGAAAAACTATAATAAGATCAGTGACAAAACACTCGCAATGAAAACCCTAAGAAAAACTAAGTGAAACAAGCCTTCATACCCCAGCGGTCTGACCTCTAATGCAAATCGGTCAGTCCTCCCATTTGTACTGGTTAGACCACCCCTGTGAACCAAACCTTGAACCACAGTTCACACACTTAGTTCATTGTACGATAGCACCGTTCAGACCACCAACTCCTAGCTAGTCTAAGAGCAACTCCAGCAAGGCCCCTACTTGAGCCCCCAAAACCAAATTTAGGGGCTTGAGACAAAAATAGAGCTCCAGCAGGGCCCCTACTAGAGCCCTCAAAAGTAGGGGGCCCTCAAATCTCCCCATCGAGCCCTCATTCCTGGGGGGTCTGGAGGGAGCCCCTATTTTTCTGTTTTGACGGTTTTCACTTGCGCGCATCGACAGTTCCGCGCCGCCGCCCGCCTTCGCCCGGTTCCTCTTCCCCTCCGACGGCCTGCCCCCGCCCAGATCTCGCCACCGCCCCGCAGCCCGCCCCTGCCCGGCCGCTCGTCTTCCCGTTCCCCGCTCCTCCGTCGACTCTAGGCCGACGGTGGAGGAGAAAAGAGGCGCCGGTGGCCGAAGGGGTGGGGGAAAGAAGGGAGGTGTGCGCGAGCATGAGCAAGGTGGTAGAAGCTCACCTGAGCTACCGGGGCGGCCGGAAGGAGGCCGGGTTGAGCCGGCGACGAGCACGGGCAACGGCGCGGGGAGGCGACCGTGGCGGGGGAGCTCGCGTGGCGAAGGACGCCGGCCGGCGGTGGGGGAGGCTGCAGGGTGCCGGGGTGCGGCTCCCACCGAGCGGAATCGGTCCGGGGTCGACCGATGGGGAGGCGGCGGTGGAAACCGCGGCGACCAGCCGGGGTGAGGAAGAGTCAGGGGGTGAGGAAGAGTCAGCCGGGGGTTGAAGGTGGGCGAGGGCGTCGTCGAAGAGGGCGAGGAGGTCGGAGGAGTGGGTGGTCGGCGGGAGGCGCGCGGCGAGGAGGGGAGCGTCGAGAGCGCAGCGGAGAGGGAGGGGCCCGAGCGGGGAGGGGAGCGTGGAGAGCGCGGAGAGCGTGGCGGAGAGGAGCGTGGAGAGCGCGGCGGAGAGGGAGGGACCCGAGCGGAGGCGGAGGGCGGGCGAGGCGAGGCACGCGGCTGCGGCGGGGCGTGGGAGCGGGTGGGCTGAGAGGAGAGGAGGAGGCGCGGGTGGAGGAGAGGAGGAGGCGCGGTGGACGAGCGGAGAGCGCACGGGTGGAGGAGAGGAGGGGTAGAGAAATTTGAGGATGACGAGTGGGCTCTACATGTCATTCTCAGTTGGAATGAATTTGAGGGCCCTGATTTGAGAGCTTCTGCTGGAGTTCAACTCAAAAAACAGGGCCCTCAAAAGTAGGGGGAGCTCTCAAATCAAAAGTAGGGGCTCTAATTTGAGGGCTCCTGTTAGAGTTGCTCTAACCACTCCAGTCCTCCCTAGAAACAAGGGAGCCGTCTAACTGCAGCCATTAAACCAGTTAGACCGCTGGTATCTTGGCATGTATAACCGTCAATCAAAGGCCGGTCAATCGGATGACCTTATCGGACACACCGGATGACATTACCTGGACGCTGACGGCGGATGGTTGCTACTCAGCAGCTTCGGCATATTTGGTTCAATTTCATGGATCCTTCTCTGATGTTGAGGCCAAGAAGATTTGGAAGGCAAAAGTCCAGAGGAAGTGACGGTTCTTTATGTGGCTATTGGTTCAAAAAAAATAATCGTGACGGCAGATAAACTGCAGAAACGGGGTTGGCCGAACGGGACAACCTACATGCTTTGTGATCAGGAGGACGAAACGGCTCAACACCTCTTCCTGGAGTGCCCCTTCGCCAAGCAGGTGTGGTTCGACCTCTTAACAATTCTCGACCTACAGCTTCTTCCTTCGAGCGTTTCCGATTGCATCAAAGCATGGTGGTCATGGTCATGGGAACCAGCCGCGCGCCTTAGCAAAGCAAGCTCCAGCTCTCGGCCAGGATATACACGTGCTAGAATATATGGAAGGAAAGGGATCGGCGAGTTTTTGAGAACCAGACAAGGAGAGAGCAATACGTTGTAGAGGTCGTCATTCAGGATATCAATAATTTCCGGGAAGCGCTGGTGCTTGATTAGCGAGTTGCAATGTTGTTTCACGAGTAGGCCTGTAAATCGGTAACGCCCAATTGGGGCCTGTTGGACAACCGGGATAGAAGGGAAACCTTTCCGGACTCGCAGTTGTAACTTATTTCTGTTTCTACTTTAATGAAATTAGTCCGCGGGGAGTAAAAGAACTTTCCGATGCAAACGTCCTTGATTACTCAAGAAGACAAAGAAAACCCCAAGTACTGTAGCTCCTCCAATGCCATGGAAGTGGGAACTGATCGATGAATTAGATACTCGCTAGTCCTCATCGCGTCCCAATTAGTTATCGCCCAACGTGTTACAGCATCGCTGCAAACTGAGGGCTTCAAAGCTAAATAACATTTGCTTGGTCTCCCCCTCCAATCTCCATAGCCTATTGGGCTGTGTGAATCGTGTAATACTGATACATGGAGAGCGTTCCACTTCTCGCGGAGAGGCCGGAGAAGAATGAGGGTCAGATCCAAAGATTGGCGAAGGAAGTATGGAAGAGTCCAGCAAGCTCTGGGAAGTCGTCGGCCCGGTTGTGTTCATGAGGGTGGTGCTCTACAGCATGAACGTGGTCAGCCAGGCCTTCGCCGGCCACCTCGGCGACCGCGACCTCGCCGCCTTCTCCATCGCCAGCACTGTCATCTCCGGCTTCAACCTTGGCTTCTTGGTACCCAGATATGATTCTCTTGCCGCTTATTTGTGATCCGTTTCTTTCGCACAAATCATACGCATCCTTATTGGACACCATTTGACTCTCCTAGGACAGAAAGCATCCACTGACTTTCTTAATTGAGTAATTCTACTTGTTCCGTTATGAATGCATAATGGCGCTTTCTACCTAGATCCACAAGTTATATCATGCATCTGATGAACCGGCTAGCTCATCAAATGAATTGATTAAATGCATGTGGATGTCCTTCTATCAGAAAAGGTGGCATCAGCAATGATGTGATTTGGTATTGTAATCTCTCAGTCAGTATAAAACTAGAAATACTGAAAAAAAAACTAAGAGAAAAACCGCGAACGCCAACGACGAGAACCCCGGCTTGAGTGTTCAATGTGGTCCTTGTTCAATGTCGTCTCCGGCTTGAGTGTTCAATGTGGTCTTGTTCAAGGGAAAATTGAGTATATAGGACTGAGTTGGATGTGATTTTGTGGAATAGGACCAAGTTCTTTGAACTTGTAAATATAGGACTGAGTTCACCACCTCTTTGCAAATATAGGACTTTTCCCATTTTAATTTCATTTTCAATTTCCAGCCCCTTTTCCCCACGCGAAATGACTATTTTGCCCTCTTCTTCCTCCCTCGCCTGGCCGCGCCGCCCCCTCGCCCGCCCCGCGCCGCCGCCGCTCCCTCGCCTGCGCCGCCCCGCGCCGCCGCCACTCCCTCGCCTGCCCGCCCTGCGCCGCCGCCGCTCCCTCGCCCGCGCCGCGCCGCCGCCGCTCCCTCGCCTGGGGAGGGAGCGGCGGCGGCGCGGGGCGGGCAGGCGAGGGAGCGGCGGCGGCGCGGGGCGGCGCAGGCGAGGGAGCGGCGGCGGTGCGGGGCGGGCGAGGGGGCGGCGCGGCCAGGCGGCGGCGCGGCCAGGCGAGGGGCGGCGCGGCCAGCGGCGGCGCGGCCAGGCGAGGGAGGAAGAAGAGGGCAAAATAGTCATTTCGCGTGGGGAAAAGGGGCTGGAAATTGAAAATGAAATTAAAATGGGAAAAGTCCTATATTTGCAAAGAGGTGGTGAACTCAGTCCTATATTTACAAGTCCAAAGAACTTGATCCTATTCCACAAAATCACATCCAACTCAGTCCTATATACTCAATTCTCCCCTTGTTCAAGGGGTATAAAACGTCTCCGGCTTGAGTGTTCAATGTGGTCTTGTTCTTGCGACGGTCCTTGCGGTACGTCAAAGTGGGATCCAACATTTATAGTGGCTCCTTTTGGGAACTTGTCTAGGTCTACCGGAGCCTAATGCTGTGACTTGACAAGACACGACTCGACCAAAAAGTGGGTTCGCAAAAAGTCCCAGTTGCATTGGGCTGGTCAGTCTTGGCCTTGGCTAGGCCTGAACAAAGTAGTTGAACTCAAGTTGGGCAATTGCAGCTAGGCCTAAAGTAGTATGGTGCATTCTCGTGAGATATGGTCTATGAGTTTTGCTTTACAAGAGATAGTATAAAAAAATAATCGTATATAATTTTAATTGGTATAATTAAATTCAGCACAATATATACTATAATCGATTTATAGACGTCATCTTAAAAAGATGTACTATTTAAAAACTATTCTCTCTGTTTTTTTTACTTAACGTTTTTATTTTTAGAGTTTTCTAAATATGATTTTGATCACTATTTTTATAATTTTATAGTAAAATATATAATAAAATTATAATATTATAAAAGCATGAACCCACAACCTATGACCCTAAACTCAGGCTTGGATTTCGCTGGGCCCAATTCATCAGGTGTAGGCCAAACGTAAGGCAACAATGTAGCCCGACTCGTTCGAGTTAGGATCAGATGGATAGGTTGACTAGGGTTGACCAAAGGCAGCCCCGACCTCTCCTCTACTTTCGTTTTCGCCGCCGACTCGTGAGCTGACGCGCGCGACGCCCCGTCGCCTTGCACGACTCGTCCGCTGTGTGGGAAACGCGTCCTTACACCTTAGTACATATCGCACGCAGATGCAGGCAAGCAGGTATATACTCAGCCGTGACCTCATGCTCCGTTTATTATTCGGCATAGTAGGCAATTGCTGTTTGACTAAGGACGTTTCATATTGGTTGAATAAGTTAATATAAACATCTATTTTTTAAAAAATACTTTCTCTATTCGTCTTGCTAAAGTAGGAGATTACAGACGTATCATATTATTCTTGTTCCTGTCTTACACACGTATTTCTCTCTTATTTTTCTTACCGCTCACTCTCTCCTTTCAAAAACTAATTTGTGTAATTATTACTATTTATTTCAGTCAAAAATCATTAGTCAAGTTCAAAACCATCGCGTGAATATGAATATGCCATAAGGCTCCTTCCTTGTCTACCTTTCCGACTCAGAGTCAATGGCTGCGCCTACGTACGAACGTACGTAGCACTCAATTACCGCAGTTTGCTGAGAAAATCGATCCGTCGGATCGGAAGCAGCTGGTGATCCGTCAAGCAAAACACCCCTTAAATCAAGTACGAAACAGGCTATTTTTTGAGTGGTTAGTGGTGGGGGCAAAATACAGACCATGAGTGACACCCCGCGTAGCAAAGCTTTTCGGAAACTACGCTTTGTGCATGTTTAAAAAGCCAATAATCGAGTGAGCAATAGTCTATAGAGGGTGGCGCCGCCTATAGTTTATAAGCCAATAATACACCGTGTGAACCAAACATGAATGTCAAAGGTGCAAGCTCCGACCATGGTGGGTTGACGTGTATTTGCATCTTGTGGGAAAGAATCGCACCACGTCTCTATACTAGAACTACTGGAATGTAAGCTGACTAGTCGCAAATCAGACAGTCGAGGCGAAGACAATAAGCCTTTTTTTGTCCTTGTAGAGTTTTCACGGCTTCACCTTCATAAATCAAAGCTGACTTTTAATCGTGCAAACATCTTGTAACTTCTATTTCAACTGATTTTCGATCAAACAGCCAAAACGCAACCAAATCTTTCTGTTCACGATTTCCGGAATTCGTTTCCGATCGAGTACAACAAGGCACAAACACTGTACTTAGAAATGAAAAATGTAAAAAGCAGAACAAATCTAAGCATTGCCCTTGCCCTAACGCCATGCAGAAACCTTGCCGGCCCACCGTGTGGAGCCGAACCGGACGGCCTCGCCGCCGCCGGTGCGGATCGGCACGACGACGCGCGCGGACGCGCTCGCCGCGGGGTCCCTCCGCACCACCCGCCTCTCCTGCTCCGTCCTCCGCAGCACCACCTCCTCCGCGCGCTCGCGCAGCCCCTGCGCCCCGCCCACGACGGCCTCGTCCAGCCCCGCCCACTTCCACTCCGGCGGGGACGCCGCGCTCTCCTCCACCTGCTTCAGCACGCAGACCAGCTCCACTGCGTCGGCCAAGCTGAGCGTGTTGAGGCGCTCGCCCATCTCTTGGACCCTCGTGGCTATGTTGCGCTCCGCCGTGACCCGGTCCTCCTCGGCGAGCCGGATGGCTTCCCAGATGAGAGCGTTGGCTTGTGGGGCGCAGGAAGATGGCGGGGCTTGGCGGACAGCGTCGGCGACGGACGCGAAGGCGGTGAGCTCGGAGATGAGGTGGGGATTGGTGAGGGCGGTGAGGTACTCGGCGTCGCGGGAGGCGTCCGGGAGGAGGAGGACGACCTCGAGGAGGCGCGCGGAGAATCGGACCCAGGAGGCGGCGGCGAAGGAGCGGCCGAGCGGGAAGGCGGCGAGCGCGAGGGGGTTGCGGCCGGAGGCGGGGTGCCGGATGAGGGCCGCGAGGAGCTGGTCGCGGAGGATGAAGGCGCCGTGCCCGAGCAGAATTCTGAGGGTGACGAGGCACTTCAGGGCCACGGCGGAGTCTCCGTGCCCGGAGGCCGCGGCGCGGAGGCGGTCGGTGAGCGCGGAGGCAAGCGCCGCGGCGGAGAGGCGCGAACCGCGGCCGAAGGCGAGGAGCGCGTCCAGGTGGTGCGCGGAGGGCGGGGCCGTGGACGGGTGGTGCGCCGTCGCTCGCATCACAGCGTTGTGCACGTCGGTGGCGGAGGCCGAGGAGGTGGTGGTTCCCGGGGAGAGGAGGGTCGCCGCGAGCCGCCGGAGCTTGAGACCCATCGCGCCGCGCGAGGAGGTGGTGTGAACTGGGAACGAACTAAGAGGTTGGGAATACGAAGGATTAAGGAAGCTTATAGCTTACATGCAACCGACGACGGGGTTATCTTGGCCGTCAGATTGGTTTGACTGGATCAGTTTTGTTTCATTGATGACGCGGGGGAGATTCTGGTACGGAATGCATCATCTGACAAGAAAAGTCAACTTGTCTTCATCCACCACATGCGATTGCAACAAGCCAACAAGTTTGTTCTTCATTTATGTTATTGATACAATACATACAAGTAAACTTAGAAGTATCCCTGATTAAATACGAAGACTGTCGAGGATATAGAGGGACCCAAGAAAAAACACACAAATAACCCAAATGTCTTCAATATGAGTGTCTAGGGTTACAAAATGGTCCTTCCTCCCATTACAAGAGGTCCTACTTATAGAGGAAGAGAGGGAGACGAATGAAGTTACAAGTTTGCCCTCGTAGCCTAGCTTACTCCTAGGGTTATCTACGTTATCTGCCCTGAGTGAGTCCAGCCACGTTCGGGACTTTAGGGTCAGTTCATAGCTGACTTTGGACTCTGTCCTAGGTTGGCCCCGGACCTCCTCCGGGGTTGACCCCAGACCTCACTTGGGGTTAGCTTCGGACCCCTTCCGGGGTTCATCGAGGCTGACCTCACCGATGTTAGCCTTGTGGACCTTGTCGACGTTGGCTCGTGGACTTGGATTGGAGTAGACCTTCCAATGGGCGTCGTTGCTCCAAGTGATCATGGACCCAAGGTAGCGCGGGGACCCTCCCCCAACAGTAGCCCCTCACCGATCTGGACGGTCGTTAGTCACCCGCCTGGGCCGACACACCGACCTATAGAGGGAGTCGGTGCACGACCTCAGGCCAACGATTCCTCCTCAACCTACATCGAGATGACAAAATGTTAAGATACCTTAGCATTAGGCTGGACTTGGGGTGGTAATTCACCATTCGTTGACCAACGGGGGCAAGTCTAGGCTAGTCGAGGTCTGGTCGTCAAGGTAGGCCCATACTCTTCCTGGAGGCACACATCCCGAGGGGTGTTACTACTCGGGAATCATGCCGAATTACTATACACGGGCTGGCCAAATGCTATTACATAGATTGGGTGCGTGTGGCACTGCGAACCATGCATTTGATGTTCTTTGGGATGCGGTGGACCATGTGCTAGCTCCATTCCAATGCCCCCATCTACATCCACACCCCTAAATCCCTAAATCAACTCCAAACGACTTGTGCCTCCACATGGGCACCTCATCCGTGTGAGCCCCAAGGTCACCTCAAACCTTGCTCGAACTGTTCGACCGCTCCCAGGCCTTGCGCTCTCCCCAGTTGGTCTTCTCTCGGTGTCTCCTAGCCCTTGACCAGGCCCCCACCTTCAGTGTCCCTGGTGTTGGTCAGCTGGAACCTCGCTGGGGATCTGGTCTTCAGAGGCCCGGTGTCCCCGGGCAGTGCAGCCTTGAAGCCCCAAAGTCCTCTCAGTCGGAGCGGCCTTAGTGCCCCAGGCTCCTCTCGGGAGGCACAGCTGTGGGTTCCCAAACATCCCTTAATTGGATTCATCTTGATGCCTCGGGACCCCCTAGAGGGCTTCTCCCTTGGCACCCAGGCCATCCCTGGTTACTCTGGTTAGCCTTCCTTGACACCTCGGAACTCCCCTCGCTCTTCACTTCCTGACATCTGAATCACCCCTAGTTGGCTCCGCCTTGATACCCTGGGGGGCTTTTCCCTAGGCACCCGGACCATCCTCGGTTGGCCTTGCATTGATGCCCTAGAACTCCCCTCGATCTTCACATCCCGGTGCCTGGACTATCCCAAAGTCTTCACTTCCCAGCACCTGGACTGCCCTGAGGTCTTCACTTCCCAGCATTAGGACTGCCCCGAGGGCTTCACTTCCCGGCGCCCGGATTGCCCGAGGTCTTCACTTCCCAGCGCCCGGACTGCCCCAAGGTCTTACTTCCCGGTGCCTGGACCGCCCCTAGTTGGCCTTGTCTTGACACCCCGACAACCTTACTTTGGTTTCTCCACCTCTTGTCTCACCGTGCCCTGGCACTCGCCTGACATCTTTCGAAGCTTCTGCTTGATGGGCTTATCATCAGGCTTCATGAAGAGCAGATGCTCGATGATCTCGCTTGGGACACCGAGGAGGTCATCGGGCCCCTAAGCGAAGATATCGTGGTTTGCCCGCAAGATAGCCAATATGGCATTTGCCATTGATGGGTCGAGGTCCATGCCAAGTAGCATGGTCTTGGTGGGATCAGCTTTTGATAGGGGCTTGGCTCGAGTCTCCCTGTCAGGCATTAGCATGGGGGCCCATTTACTGGAGGAAGGGGCCTGGACCCTCAGCTCAGCCTCCGCAACTTCTGGGATGATAGAGTGCACGTATCGGATAACCACTTGGATGTCTTTGTCTATCTTTCTTGAAAGGTCTGGTTCGCTGCGCACAGTGATGACCCCTTCAGGGCTGAAGAGCTTCACACAAAGGTAGGCATGGTGAGGCACCGCCTCGAAGTGGTTGAGGACAGCCTTACCCAGCATCATGTTGTATTGATATGGGATATCGACAACATTGAAGACTATGCTTTCACTTCGGGTGCCAACTCGGCCCCGAACCCATGATCAGCTTGATCCTGCCATGGGCCGAGGTCAGTGCACCACTAAAATCGAGAAGTGGGATGCCAGGCTCCGACAGAGTGATCGTGAGATTTCAAGCCTGTTGAACATGGAGGCAAACATGATGTCCATGGAGCTTCCCCCGCCTATGAATACACACCTTACTTTGCACCCGGTGATAGAGGCAGAGATCACCGTGGCATCATGGTATGGGAGGTTGACTCCGGTTGTGGCTTCTAGGCTGAACATGATGGGAGTGTTGACCCACTATGAGAGCTTGGTTGGGGGGGGGGTCGTGTCGATTTAGAGCACTTGGCGGGCATAGGCCCGGTGTCACCACTTTGATGTGAAGGTGTGTGAGTTTTCGCCAGTGATTGCATGCATCACACACGCGTGGAGGGTCTGCAGCATGCCCAATGGCCTCAAGCCAAAGGCGAGTGGCCAAGGCAGGTAGTGTGACCACCGCCACTGGCACAGGAGGCGGGTTGTGTTGCGGCGCATTGGTGGTGGCCTGGACTTATTGCTGATGAAGTTGTCAATTGGAGGTGATGAGCTCATACCCTGAAGTCTTATGGTAAGTCCACCCATGAATGGCGCAAAAGCATAGATTGTTGCCATGGTCGTGGTGTTGCTCCTCATGCCATCGACCACCCTTACACTTGGGATCGCGGTGGTTGCCCCGACAGTCATCATGTTGATCGTCATGACGCGGCTAAGCGACTTTGGATTTAATGTGGTACATAGGGGCGGTGGTGGCATTGCCACCTTTCGGTGGCCTCGAGGTCGGGCGGGTGCGCGAGGGCCATGGTGGATGAGGTCTTCATCTCCTTGTGAGCCCGCCCCTCCTTGTACTTAGATTATTTCTCCATGATGCAAGTAGCTCTGCAACCATCTTCGGTTCCTTCCAATCTAGCTTGTCAGCCAACTCCCTCTTATGGAGAGCCCGACGCACAGCCTCGATGGCACTTGTGTTAAAGATGCTCTGGAATTGGCAATGGATGTAGATGAATCGGTGCATGAAGTCTTTGATGGACTCGCCTGACATTTGCTTGAGCACGTGTAGGTTAGAGGACATGACTGGCTTGTTCTGGCTCCCTTGGAAGCGCTTGCCCAGCTTCTCCCGAAATTGCTCCTATGAGTACACCAAACACGGCGGTACCAGGACTAAGTAACTCCCGAGAGGGCCAAGGGCAAGCTCTTCACCATGATGGCTTCACCCCCTCCCGCTGCCGGTATGATAGTCTCATACACACAGATGAACTCCACCGAGTCAGAGTCCCCCAAGTATTTGGTGACCTCTAGCATCCAAAAACGCATTGGCCACGGCGTGGCTTGCAAGCTCGGGCTCAGTGGTTTTGAATGGTTGACCAGATTAACGATCTCGTGGGTGGGCACCCCTTGAGGTGGGAGGGCATGAGGAAAGTCTGGCGCGGAGCTAGGTGTGAGATCTTGGTATCCATGGCTCATTCCCACACCCCTGGTTGAGGCTAGGGCTTCCCTCCGCAATTGGTCGAGTTGTGCTTGAAGGTTGCTGTCTTCTTGGACTCCGACCAAAGGTGGCAAGTTCACTTGGCCATGGACTTCGGTTGGCTCGTCTCGAATGGCTTCGACCTCGGGGACCTCAGGGTGTGTTGCCTCCCGTGGCGATGCACATACTTCATCCAGCTGATTCCTTAGCTCCTCTGCTTCTCAGGCTTTTGTGGGCGGCGGGGGTCTTGCTTTAGCTCGCGCCCTTTCGAGTTGCGCCCGAAGTTCCCCCGCTTGGTGAGCCTCGACCACAGACTGTAGATCTTCGTTCTGTAATTCCCTAAATTGCCTTTGGGGGTCCTCCAACTCCCGTTCCACCTACACGCCGCGGTCTCGCCAGTGACCTGGACCTCCGTGGAGAGGTCCAGCTGCACCCCCAGCCCCGAGGCGACACAAGCTATGGTCCGATTTGACTTCGGACATGGGGGGGGGGTTTGCACCTCCCACCTCGACAACCTTTCTTGCCTTACCTTCTTAGGTGGCATGATTTCTTGCTTGAGTCCCCACAGATGACACCAATTGTCATCGATACGAGACTGAACAGTAAACATAGGAGCACCTTCGGTCGGATGCGAAGACCGTTGAAAATGCGGAGGGACTCAAGAAGAAGCACACAAATAACTCAAGTGTCTTCAATATGAGTGTCTAGGGTTACAAAATGGCCCTCTCCTCCCATTACAAGAGGTCCTAGTTATGGAGGGTGAGAGAGGCAAGTGGAGTTATAAGTTTGCCCTCTGGGCCTAGCTTACCCCTAAGGGCATCTACGTCATCTGCCCTGCGCGAGTCCTGCTAAGTTCGGGATACTGGGGTCGGTTCATGGCTAACTTTAGACTCTGTCTGAGGTTGGCCCCGACTTAGAGTGGACCTTCCATTAGGTGCCATTGCTTCGAAGTGATTATGGATCTGAGATAGCGCGAGCACCCTCCCATAACAATTTTGGAGGTCAACGCTCAACAGTTGAAAGGTGAATTGAATGGCACTAGAATGTTCTCGTGTTACAATCAAAACTCGACCAACTCATGGTATGTTTTGCTCCTACGGTATATTGTATATCTTCTTCAATGGAATTTGATATTGATAATGAAAGTAATTCTTATCAGGACAGTTAGATGTCAATGTAACAGCAAACAATTTCTCAATACACTAACATTTTGGAATAATATTTTTTTGCTGATCTTTTTTAGTATAAATGTATCTTAGGCTAGCGGATGGTGTGTACGGAATCGATTAAAAAAAGAGGTGTGTACAACCTTGCATCTTGTTGTGTTGCAAGCGGCAGGTTGGTTCTGGAACTGTATGAGTGACATATGATTATTTTTTTCAAGATATGCAGTGACATCTGACATGTCAGTGGGTCCTACTTCTAAGTGTGGAGTAACATCCATCCTTTTCTCTGAATTAAAAAAAAATCTCACGTATTAATCAATTGTTTGGTCGCTTTGGTTAATAGATGAGCAGGTGGGCATTCGCGCGAGATGACTCGATGAAAGTGGCTGGACGTCCATTTCATCAAATTAATGCGCTCTAAACCCCTTTGCTAGATCAAATCTTGCTCAGGACAGAAGATGACATACTTTGTTTTAAAAAACCTGCGGATAAACATGCTCACTTGATTAATCCAATCTATACTATCTATCTGTCGACTTGTACAGGGAAAATCAGTAGAGGTCGGGCTAGGTGTTATTATTATTATTATTATTTAGAATCATGTCAGTGCATCATTTACTTTCTAAGTTGTAGTCGCCCTCGCTTTGAAATGTCCGGATTGTTTTAAGCTGCACCCTTGTTGTCAATCATGGACCTGTTCTTTTCGACCGAAATTAGCGGCTTTTAAATTTTACTATAGTATCTAACTTTTAAATAGGATATTTTCTCAAGATAAGATCTACAAGTTAATTATAGTATATGTTAAAAGCCTAACATCTGTATCAACCAAAATCGTAAGAGAGTATCGCTCTCTCTCCATAATCTCTGTCGTAAACAACAAAAATTCAAAAACTTCAGTTAAAAATCATAAGCCACAGCCGTGCCAAACAGCGCATCTGAAACCAATTACGTTTCGTGTTGAATTTGCATTTGCAGAACCGTACTGGGCGAATTTTGGGCCTGTGGCTGCTTAGTCCAATTGTCCAAGGAAAAAAATTCACAGGCCACGGTCTGGCAAATAGAGGAGAAGAAGAAGAAGCAAAAGGTCCACCTGCGTGTTTCAAGAATTATCCATGGGCTGTCCCATCCTTTAGTTTTGTGGACTTTATTGTAGATATGGGCCCATATATAACTTAGACTCTGGAAAGGCTCTTTTGTTTTTGGGAAATTTTTTTAGAGGATTTGTTTTTTGGAGTTAGAATGCATTTTTGTGTGTTCGGTTACTGCCAAAAGTTGCACATCCAATGATAAAAAAACAAGAAGGGAAATTTTGTTTTTGTCACTAGTCTGTATATGCAACTCACTTTTACCATTTTTATTTTGCCATTGGGTTTGTCTCATGGACCCAAACAGTGTAAAATGGCAAAAACAACATGAATGCCCCAACTAGTGGCAAAAACAAAAATCTCCCAAACAAAAATAGGCCAAGTTATAGTCCTACAGAGTATAGAGTACATATCTAGTGCTGTTTTATACACTTTAATTAATCTGCACATCCAAGAGTAAGTAAAAGTTTATTTTGCCTTTATCCTCTTGAGCTCAAGCATAAAATAAGTCCTATGCGAAAGCTTCTTTGCCTTTTTCCTCAATCAAAACACCACAAAGGTCGTCTATACTTGCAAGCCAGGCCGAGAAGAAAGCCCCACAAACTGTAGAAATATCACCGTCAAAGCATCCGACATTCAGACTGCATGGGTCTGATGTACCATTTGATTCGTTGCATCTGATGATGAACCATCTGACGCATTATATATGCGCAAAGCAGCACCTATATGCTTTCCCTGCATGTGTTTTCCTCTCTGATTTGCTGTAGGCAATGATATTGAAGTCTTTCTAGAGAGTGCACACTGTTGGCCTAGCCAAGGAAAGATACGCACATAAGTGGAGAGAGAACGAGCAAAAACACATAAGGTAACTTATTTTCCGGTGACACACGCCTTTTCTTCCTTTCTCTTCTATTTACTCTGTTTTCTCACTTATTGTTGAGCTCTACAGATTTATATAACTTAAATAGGTCTCACGCACACACGGTTACACCACCTATACACGTACCCACCACTGCTACATACTTTGATGGCCATTCCCTCTGATCTAGTTTTTTCTGGCCTCAACTACCGCGCTGTCTACCCCCATCGCTCAGTCGCCTACCCACACCGCTTAGCCGCCTAACGACTGCTATAGTGACCAGCCATCTGCCCACACCGCTCAGTCGCCTGGCCACACCGTGCAGTATGCTGACAACTGCTATAGTGACCAACAACTGCTATAGTGACCACCTGCACACGACTGTTACAATACTCCTCACAACTATGACTGCGACCATGTACTTCGACTCTACACACAAGCACCACGACCATGACCACAGGCTTTGATTCCTCCAACTGTAGCTTCGACCACAGCTTTGACCATACCTTCGACCATGGTGTCTTCGATCACACCTCACGACTATGGCTGCATGACCACGGCTTCTCGACCACGTCTTGTCAATCACTTCACCGACTACGGCTTGTCGACCATAGTTCTTCGACCGCATCTTCGACCACATAGGTCTTCGAGCACCGACCGTCTTACTGTGACTGCGACCGTGGCTTCGACTGCAGCATCGACCATGGCTTCAACCACTGTAGCTACGACCACTATGGCTACTACCATCAGCTTCGACCACTGGCTACAACCATCGGTTTTGACCACTGGCTTTGAGAAACTTTTTTCAGACATCATTACCTTGAGCTTCAATGTAAGTTTGCATGCGACACTTCTAAAAAGCAAAATCAGTACCATCTATCATAGGGGACGATTCACATACCTCTCTGATTCCATCATTACCTTGCTCTGACACCACTTGTAGGATCGTATAGCACAATTAGAGGGGGTGAATGATTGTCTCCATTTTTTAAAACCTGAAACAAAAACTCAAAGCAGCAGAAAAACAATCTAAATTACGGGATGAAGATTTCAATCGCAAGCTGTTCGACCATTCGCTCGGCTGCTTACTACGATCGATTTAGCAGGTAGTCGAAATCTTCTTCCACTTGAAAAGCTTTGACCACTTGAATCGCTTCGTCGCTTGAATGTTAAAGCCGCTCGAATGAGTACAAGCCGAAGACAATACCGTACTCGTAGCACGTCGAATCACGATGCGTTAGCACACCGTCGAGAACACAGAAAAGCAATGCTCAGAAAAACATGTCGTCGATAAACTTTTCTTGGAATACATATGATCTATTACTTCTGTATTATGGATATTTCTACAAAGCGCCCTCACGGTACCCCTAAAAGCCTTCTCGACGAAAGCACTCTAAAACCCACTAAAAGCCACACATTAATCCTTAGCCTCTCCTTGCTTTTACAGGCTAATGTTCAGACTATGTTTGACTCAAACACGAACACAACACCTAATTCTTCCAAAAACCAAGGGATCCAAAACCCTTCCAAACATGGGATTTACCATATCTCTATAACTTCCCATTATGAACTCCTTCCTTAACGTCACCAATCACAACACATGACAAAGCATATAGGATGCATCTCCTGTATCGTTATCACGCATCATCACCACATATCGAAGCCTCCGAGAACGCACCTACCATATCTTCTCCACGCATCATCAACCTTCGTGTCGAAGCCTCCTGGACCGCACTACCCGTAGCTTCTTCACGAATCACCACCTTTGACTCCACATGCTCCAGTATGAGTCAGACTACCTCGCGTGACATCTTGGCTTCCCAGACCTTAGGTTTCCCTATTTTAGTCCCGATCCTCCTCGTCACTAACCATGATCGCCTCCTTGCCCACCTGCACATGTAAATATCAAAGAAACACTCTCTCCCTACATAAGTTCTCCTAACTTGACCGTCATCAACACATACACACACACACACAAAATACACCATTGTCCATCCACAAACAAGAACCATCCATCCATGACCATCACCCAGTTTGTCTACGACCACACATACTATCCCTTTCCAGAACTCATCTTCAGACCACCCATTATGACCGGTTACAACCGCTATACAAGACCTGTCGCTTGCTCATCGAGTACTCGAACACAAGTACTTAGGAAATACTATTGCTCATAACACTCGGGAATACCGTTGCTACCAACTATAGACCCATCGAGTACTGACTACCGAGTATTGATCATATACCACGACTCTCCGACAACCGGTCAATGACCATGATTATGAAAACCATGTTTATCAAGTACTGAGTCATTTGGGTACTGTTCACCGATAGCTATGCACCAGCCACTGCAACATCGACTACCACGCACCGACCAGTCAACCACTGACCCAACACGAGTACTTGAGGTACTCAAAGATCACAAGAGTTTGAAGCACTCGTATTGACCATGAAGTCTATGAGTACCGATCATGAAGTCTACGACAACCGATCATAGAGCCCTTGACTACCGAAGACAACGATAACAGACCGCAAAATCTATGACCATCGACCGCAAAGCCTTCGACTATCGACCAGTAAAATCTTCGACTATCGAGTACCGACCAGTAAAGCCTACAACTATCGATCACAAAGTATACGACTGTGAAAAAGTATAGTAGCTACGACCATGATAAAGAACTGTAGCTATGATTACCTACCGTGGTCGTATGGTCGTAGTCGTACTGCAATGGTTGACGTTGAAATACCGTAGCCATACTGAGTATCTTCAGACAACCGAGAACCTTTGGACTGACTGAGACCCTTTGGACCACCACTCGAGCGCCGTTCGATCTTCCGGTAGTACTCGAACACAGTTCGATGCATCTGTGCCACTTGAACACCATCTGATGTTTCGGTTCCACTTGGAAACCATCTGATACACCAAAGCTACTCGGACACCGTCCGATACTTTGCTGTTACTCAAAAACCATCCGATGCCTCTTGAATCCAATCGAACTAGTCCAAAACAACTCGGAGGCTGATCAAAACTACTCGGAGCAGACCAGGCAGACGGAAACCGAGTAGACCAAAACCACTTGGAGTTGACTCAAACCACTCGGAGCAACAAAAACACTCGGGGAAAACAAAACCCACTCGTAGAAGACAAAACATCTCGAACTTAAACTTCAACTGTGATCGACTAAAACTTTCACAAACGCAAAATTCAAAGCAATCTAAATATCAATTATTCATCATCACTTTATTTATGACCATTCACATAGTCTAACAGTACAGAACAACACAACAAGATTAGTTCCAACATTCACCTCTCTAATCTTGTTGTCAAACTTTGATGCGTTCAACCGCACCGTCTTGCCGCACGCAGCAACCTTCTTGCGCGACTCACGCGCCTTCTTGCTCTTGCTGCACATAGCAGCATTCTTGCGCGACTCACGCTCCTTGTGATGATGGCTATGACCACCATCATTGGCCACATGCCGACTTTCCTCATGGCTCATCCACATCGGTGTTGTTCATTGCCCTTCGCCACTGGCATCGCCACTACGCACATCGCGTGTGACGCCGGTACACAACCAGTCTCGCCATGGCCACGCAGAGCTTCGTTGTTGTGTTCCAGGGAACTTGGTCTTGCAACCGGCTCATCACCTTCGCCCTATGCACCTCCACCCAAACTCACATCGCCATCTAACTGACACACTGTCAGCTGTGGTAGCTTTTCACTTTAGCCCCTCGCATCCATCCAACGCACGGTTGGCTGTGGAAGCCTTTCGCCTTGGCTACTTCTCCGACTAACAGAAAACACCAAGGATTCTTCTCTGACACATGGAGGTATTGCTTTGGCTTTTCTCTGACATATGGAGAGCACCTGTTCTTCTTCTCTGACGCATGGAGAACAACAAGGATATGATTCTTCGACTAATGGGAATCACCAAGCTCTGTTTCTCTTATTCATGGGAATCACCAAGCTCTGATACCAATTGTTGGCCAAGCCAAGGGAAGAAAAGCACATGAGTGGAGAGAGAACAAGCAAAAACACAGAGGGGAACTTCTTTTCCAGCGACACATGCCTTTTCTTCCTTCCTCTTCTATTTATTCTATTTTCTCACTCACTGTCAAGCTCTATAGATTCACTCACTGTCGACACATGTCTTCTATTTCCTTCCTCTTCTATTTACTCTAGTTGCGACCGTGGCTTCGACCACGGCATCGATCACGCCTTTGATCATGGCTTTGACCATGGTTTGTCGACCACGCCTTTGACTACGGCTTTGACCACTGTAGCTACGACTACTATAGCTACGATAACTGTAGCTACGACCATTGGCTACGAGCACTGGCTTCGACCACTGGCTATGAGCACTGGGTTCGACCACTGGCTACAATCATTGACTACGACCACTGGCTATGAGCACTAGCTTCGACCACTGGTTATGACTACTAGTTATGACCACTCAACAATACTCAATATACGAGTATAAAACAACACAACAAGATTAATTCTAATACACACTGCAGCCTTGCACAAAAAAATGTATAATAACTCACTTAAGACAGCATAATAAGAAAAACACGTGTGGTTGGCTCAATTCACCACCGTTCGCGTGCTTGGATAGAAACATAGGGCATTTCTGAACATTGTCGATGTCACATGATTTTCCAATGCACAAAGCAAAAGACGAGTCCCATGTGATGATGTGATCGATATACTACTTTTTTTTAAAAAAAATGATTACATCATGGCTAATTATGTACTACAAACAAATAAGTGGCCTCGCAAATCCTCCTTTAATTAACCACCATTTTATATACATGTTTCTTGGAAAAAAAATGAAAGAAACCAGCACCGAGGAAAAAACCCCACCAAATGCATCCTACACGCTCCCTCAAAATTCCACCAACGAAAATTTTTTTCCACCCCGACGACGAAAGCAACAACATATTTCCTAGCAGCAGGCCAGCAGCCACCATTTGACCGCAGCAGAAAAGCAGCGTCAAACACGTCCGAGCGCGCAGGCCTGGTCATCGCACTCCAATGACTTGCCGGCGGCGCCGGCCGCCTTCCCGCCCTTGCTAGACCCGTCCGCCTCGCCCCTCCGCATCGACCTCGACCCCCACGCCGGGAGCCGCGCGGAGAACGTCCGCGCCAAGAACGACGGCCACCGGCCGGACTGGCCCAGCCGGACGCTCCTCCCGGCGCGGCTGCTGCATTCGCCGCCGGCTCTGAGGCCATGGCGCGTGCTGCCCTGGCGGCTGGCACGGAACGCGACGAGGCTCGTCGTCCGCTGCAGCTTTCCCGCAGCGACGACCTCCCGGAGCACGTGCTCGGGCAGCCGCAGCGTGAATCTCTCGGCGCCGGCGCTGCCTCCGGCCTGCGCGGCGAGCGAGTGCCCCGTCGAGTGCGAACGAGGGAAACGCGCGGGTGCCCGGCCGGACTTGGAACGCACCGCGCGTTTCAGGCTGCCGATGCGCGTCAACTCGTCTGCCTCTTCTCTTATGATCCACTGCTCCTCGGTCTCCTCCACGTCAATGACGACGGCCGCCTGCCCTGGCGCTGCCGCCGTAGCATACGTCGACGGCGGCACCTCCTGCGGTTGTGCAGCGGGAGCCGACAGCTCAGCGGGCACATCGCCCGCCGGGGCGTCGGGGTCGGGGACGAGGTTCGCGCGACAGACGGGGCAGGTGACGTGGGACGCGAGCCACGTGGCGATGCAGTCGGGGTGGAAGACGTGGGAGCACTTGGGCAGGAGGCGGAGCGTCTCGTCGTCGTCGAACTCGCTGAGGCAGACGGCGCACTCGAGTGCGCCCTTGACGGCCTTGTGCTCCTTCACGTCGGCGTACGCCATGGTCGGGAAGGTCTCGAGGACGGCCTGGTCGAGCCCGCGCTGCCGCCGCGAGCGCGCGGCCGTGGCGCCGTGCAGGAGCGGGTTGGCGGAGTAGTCGGCGTGGTCGCCGTAGCAGTGGCGGATGTAGATGGAGAAGAAGCCGAGGAAGAAGAAGGCGGCGATGAGGACGACGATGACGATGGCCATGGACGGGCTGAACTTGGTCGCGTAGTAGCCCTGCGGAGGTGGGTCCTGCTGCGCCGCCGCGGAGCCGGCGACGGCGAGCAGGAGGAGGAAAAGGAGGCGGCCATTGCTGTAGAGTGTTGGTTCCATATCGATCAGTGTGTTGAGTGGTAATGATCGAGCGGAGGGCGGTGGCTTTGTGGGAGTTTCTGGACATCAATTGGGAAGCCACGGTGGAGTGGAGCGTGTTTATATGTGACAGCGGTTGTGTGGACCGGGAAAGCTACGAAATTGCTAAATCCACCTCAAGTTCGTTGCAGCTGCTAGCTAGCAACCAGTTTTACATCGTAAGCAAAAAAAGGCTTATGGGTGCTTAGCTGCTTGCTGTGTGGCTAGGAGCCTAGGACACACAAAAGGAGTGCTTAGCCAGAAAGGCTTATGGGTGCTTAGCCAGAAATTGATTTGTTTTGAGTGGTAATATGAAATTTTTTAATGTTTGTATTTCTTAGTTTTTTTTGTCTTCTCCATCTGGGCTAATCACTAATCTATATTTTGTGCTAGTTAAATACAACAATGCAAGTGTGCAATTTGTTACGTAAATAGTTCGCAACAATAGTTTTAAGAAGTGCTTTAAACTACATGCGCCACTCCATGTCCACATGCTTGATTGCTTCTTTTTAAAAGACCTCATTCTATACAGATTAAAGATGTATGTCTTGGAAATGGGTTCATTGAGATATCTAGCCGAAATAAGTAAGGTAAAGTGACAAGATTTTTCAAACTTTAGTATCTTTTAAGAATAATATATTTTGTCATGTTAAATGTGATATATTGATATTCATAAAATACCACTTCTACTATTAAATAACCTTTTAGAACAAAATGAAGAAGTCCCTTATAAGGAAATGAATGTTAGAAAGCCAGTTGGTGGCCGGCCTCTTGGTGTACATAAGACAATTTTAATGGGAGGTGTAGTGGGTTAGGCGGAGAATCTGGCGCGCTTTCGTCCCTCGGCCGAATGCGATGGACGAAGCATCGGCGGAGATGAGCAGCTCCGCGCGCCAGCGCGTGGATGTTGCCCGTCGCAAGCGTGAGATTTGTCTGTTCTGCTTTTGTTTGGCTTCTTCTTATTCCTTACGTTCCATTTCCTATTTCTAACTGCTAATCTGAATTGAGGAGACGTTTATATTGATTTTTACTAATGATTTTTTGTTGTTGTAGCTTATAGTTTTTAACTAAATAAGTAGTAGTGACTAAAAAAAGTGACTTGAAGAGGGCACAAGCGGTGAAAAAGTGAAGAAGAAATACGTGCACATGACTGGAGCGAGAGAAATGGGGTAAGTGATGCACCTGTGACTCATGTTTTTTTTATCTCCGAAGCGAGACGGTAACGAGAGAAGTCGAACGTGGTCGAAGCCGGACGTGGTCGGAGTCGAAAATGGTCGAAGTCGGACGTGGTCGAAGTCAGTCGTGGTCGGAATGCCGTGGTCGAAGCCAGGCGTAGTCGAAAGCAGACGTGGTCGTTCTTCCATAGTCGTGCTGCGGTTCTTATACTCCCGTGGTCGAAAGCCGCAGTAGTCGAAGTTCGTCATCGTCGAAGTTGGATGTGGTTGTAAATGACTCTGAGTGGTCGAAAACATCAGCTGGGCTATCACTTTTCGAGGTCAAAGCGCCATCCGATGTTCCGATGGCACTCGAAAGCCATCCGATGCGCCAATGCTAGTCAGACACTGTCCAATACACCGTTGCTACTCGAAAACCATCCGATGCAACTCAGACCCAATTGAACTAGTTCAAAACTATTCGAAACAGACCAAAACCACTCGTAGCAGACCAAAACCACTTCGAGCAACTAAAATTATTCTGAACGGACTGAAACAACTCAGAGCAAACCAAAACCTTTGACTAGAATCGACCGAAACTTTCGCAAACGCAAATTTCAAAATAAACAAAATGCCAATCATTTATCATCACTTTATTCATGATCATTCATATGGTCTAACAGTAAGGATCAAATTATTCCATCAAATGAATGCACGGGTTTGTTTTGCCAGTCGATTGCATATCACGCACACTTGCCGTCAGCCGTGCCACGAATGAGATTTAACAATAGATCGAAGAAAATCATGGTGCAAATGCATGAGACGCATGCACCATGTGCATGCACATATGTCTGCGGACTGCAGTTATAACTAATAACGCTAGCTCTGATATCAACAAGAAATCCACTGATGTTGTCTAGTTACGTTGTGTGGAATCATGCGTATGACGTCCTTGTAAGTTACTAGTGCTACAATAGATCAGGGATAAGAATTTGTTACGAGAGGGACAAGACTTTTGACATGATTGTCTCTAATTCATTTGAATGGGTTATCCCCAAGTCATTGATGCACGGAGGAAGGTGACAGAGGAAGGCCATGCACTCCTACTAGTCATAAAAGAATATATTTTAGGTTACGTGCAATCATTTTTTTAAATTTGAGCCATTGATATATTTTTAATATTTAGATTAAACATATAAAATAGTGTGTATAAATTTATCATAAAAAGAAATTTCATACAAGTATAATTTATTAGGTTTTATAAATCTATTATAATATAAATTAGTGGTTAAAGTTATATTTTAGATATCAAGTTGATATCTAAATCTGTATTCTTTTGCGGCGAGAGGGAGTAACCTAGAGAATGAACCTAACTTGTCCTTTGAGAGTCGAGAGTCTCAGCCTAAGAAGACTCTTCCGTCTGGACCAGGTTGGGCGAAAATAGGCCCCGCTCTAAACGACTGTAGATTCTGAATTTTTTGTTTTCAGCTTATTTAAACCAGAAACTAATTGGAACGAATCGGCTTTTAATTTTGGTTTATTTTAGTTTGTTGGGTTTTTTTCGCTTTTTTACCTTTTCTTTTCCTTCTTATTTATTTTGCTTTATCCGTGATGATATAACCTTTTTTTAATTTTTTTTATTTTCTCAGAAAAAACTAATAACCATTTTAGTATAATTTTAGCTACAAATCACAATTAAAAACTTAAACAAAATTGAAGCAACACCTGAAATGGCGTTGTTCGGCGGCGGCTAACTGCTAGGCCGCGTGTGGAGGCCTCCTATTCCCACACGTACGCATGGCAACTACTTGCGAGTCGATAAGATTTGCTGGTCAGGCGTTGCTCGCGCTCCCAGTCCCACTCGATCACGTTGTTGGTTTCGGGACTGCACCACGATGGCGGTGCATGCGTCAGGCGCGAGTCGATAAGATTTGCTGGTCAGGCGTTACAGACATTATGCCGCCTGCATACAGAAAGTACGAATTAACGTCAATGGGGGCACATCAACTGTTTGGAATAGTACGAATTAACGTCAATGGGGCACATCAACTGTTTGGAATAAGAGCTTTGTTTTCTCTCGTTTGTCGGGAACACGGTGCCGCTCGGTTAGACTGAAATAAGTTAGTTTATAGTTAAAATTATATGTAGCTGGCTGAAATTAGATTGTAGTTGATGGTGGCTTATTTGGCGTATAAATTTAAAAATTTTAAAATGGAAAAAATAGGTTTGCCCGTCATAGATAACACAAACGAATACAGGGAAAAAGAACCGACAAAAAAGTTAAAAAAGCTAAAATATTAGAAAAAGATGAAATTTATAAATAGTGAAAAATAAACTAAAAATCAGAAACTCAAGACAAAATAAATGAGACCTAAAGTTTCATGTTCAATAATCTGTACATGATCAAGAGCTTGAGACAAAAAGGACCACTAGGAAGTGGGAAACCTTCCTTTTGCACGTTTTCTGGCGAGAAAATTAATTGAGGTGGGCACTCTGATTGCAACGTAGGTTTATAAAATTTGCGGTGGTTGTGGAAAGATACTTAAGAATCAATGAATGTGATGCAGTGATCACTCACATTCACGTGGCGCAAGTAACCTCCGTTAGAAGAGACAAGCTATTGCCCGTCATGGGTAATATGGATTTTTAAAAGACAGAAATGTCTTGTGCCGTCATCTGGAAATAGAGGCGACCAGAAGAATCCAGTGAGTGGATTTGTGTACCTGATTCTCAGCGTCAGACAACTGGATCGAAAGTTCTGAGGGCATCTCCAATGGTTATAGCTAGCAACTAACTATAAGACTTCCACATCATTTATATAGTACACACTAAATCTAGTATTCTAAAGAACTATCTATAAGGATAGCTATTTGATACTTACATGCACACACAGAATTTATAGAGGCTGCCTCGTTTGGCGTTATAGACTAGTGCTTAAGGAAGAGCTGACTCGATTTTTTTTGCATACTCTCTTTCCTCATATATGCTGATGTGTACATGCATATAGCTAGTTGACTCAGACCATTGAAGATACCCTGAACTGATGGTGCTAAAGGAGCACACGCAACCAAAGAAAAATGTTCTGCACTGATGTTACCTACAGATGCCCCTAGCAGTGCAGCCCGGCAGCTTCGAATAAAAAGCCGACAAGGTTACATTGTAAGGTGCGGAAAAAAAAAACCGTGTGGTAAACATGGGCGCTGAAGTTGGAGCTGGCCCTGCGGTGCGCTCTCGCCACTCGCCAGGTCGCCGCAAGTCGCGCGGGGATAGGCCGCCTGTGGCCCAAGTCCAGCAGCTCGGCCGAGCAGCCTGTACGCGCGCTTGGCTGTGCCACGTTAATCTTAAACCTTACTGACTTGGCAGCGCAGAAGGAAGGGAGTAGGCCGAGGCATACAGCGTGCTTAGAGGCGTCCGCTCCCCCCCCTCCTACGTGTTATAAGCGAAAAGTAAAAGGTGCCCAATGTATAGATGCTTGTTCATACAGAGATGCCTTTACAGCAAAAGACATCTATTCTTGCCACCCCTCTTCATCTATAAATATGTATCATGTACAGACTCAGAGATTAATGAAAAACATTAGTTCATTACAATCACTTGTCTCAATCTTTCACAACACGTTATCAGCCACGTTTCTCTCCAAATAGAGCAACACGAAAAATCACAAAAACAGAAGGTATGGCATTTGTCCCACGCGAACTGCGACTTCTCTCCCTTCCTGGGCAAACGCTCGAACACCTTGCCAGCGTAAGGCGCGGCCGGCGCGCGAGGCCCCGCGTACGGCGAGAATGCCGGCGTACGACGCACGGCGCGTCGGTGGCGCCCGAAGCATGGCCGGCGTTCGGCGCCAAGGGCCAGGCGGCGCGGCGCACGGCTGGCGCAGCCGCAGCACCCGCCCTTGGCCAGCGACGCGGCGCAGACCGGCACAAGGCACGGCCCGCGCGGCATGTTGCTCACGGCCGGCGGCGCCCAAGCCCACGGCGGCTGGCGGCGTTGCCCAGGGCCGGCAGCGGCGCCGGCGGCGACTCCACGACGCAGCAGCGGCGGCGGCGCCCAGCCGTCGGTGGAGGCGAAGGTGTCTCCGGTGGCGGCGCCCGGTCGGTGGAGGTGGCCGGTGGCGGCTCCCCACGAGGCGGCACAGCCCGCGCAGCGCGGCGGCGTGGCCACCGACGGTGGTGCGCGGCGCCCGAGGCGGCTCATGGCCGGCGACGCCCAAGACGTGGCGGCGCCCGGGTGGTGGAGATGACCGGCGGGGCGCCTGCAACCCTGGTGGCCGGCGGCGCCCGTGGTGGCGCGGCAACGCCCGCGCAGGACGACGGCGGCCCGCGGCGGCACCAAGGGCCGGCGGCGCCCAGGGCCGGCAACCGGCGGCAGCGGCGGCCGGCGGCGCCGGCGGCGGTGGGGCCTAGGGCAGGGGCGGCGGCTCCCCATTGAGGAGCCCCTTGCGGCGGCTTGGCAGTTAGGGTTTGGGGGGAACCCTAAATCCCCCCATTCCTCATATATACATGCTGCCCAAACAAAAAAAATTGGGCTTTTTGGCCCAAAATTTCCCACCTCCCACATGGATCAAAAGGCCGAACGGGCTTTAGCCCAGGTTTTCGAGATTTTACATTTTCCCCCTTGTATTTCATAGAAAATGCAGCATTTTCCTTTTAAATCAATTAATATTGTAATTTTTGCAGTATAGTCCTTGTGCTTCTTTATAATTGTACCTGTCTGTTTATACATTTATACATTAGCATTTCAGTCCCTACAGGATCTGAAAATTTTGCAAATGTTTTAGGTTGATTTTCTCTCATTTTGGAATAACACAAAGTTTCTTAAATTTTATATTGGCCATACACAAGGTAGTACCATAGTACTACTGCGGGATTTATTCCTCAATGTGCGTACCCAATATCAAGTTTTGAAACAATTTGGTCTACACTTTTGGGTGACTACCTTTATTTATTTTCCAATTGGCCATACACAAGGTAGTACCATGATACTACTGTGGGATTTCATCCTCAACGTGCGTACCCAATTTGATTATAAATTATACAAGGTCTACACCTCAGTGATTACCATGGTTCTTTTTCACATTGGCCATACACAAGGTAGTATCAGAGTACTACTGTGGGATTATCATCCTCAAAGTGCACACTCAATGTTGAAAAATGAATTAAATAATGTTAATACCATTGGTGATTAAGTATGTTGTTCCACAATAGGAGAATGTCCCTTTATGTATTTCAAGTTTACCTTGATTACTTGCATTTCGCATTGCTTATTTATCATTGCCAACGATTTTAACAAATCTGTGGCCCTACATATGTAGGCACAATGGCTACTAAAGAGTTTGAGGCCCTCGCTCTTACAGCCACAACTTCCCCACATGGGCGATGGATCTCAAAGTGAGTCTATCGTTGCGCGGAATGTACCAGGCAATTGTAGCTCCCCAAGAGGGTGTAGCTCCTTTGGCTGAGACTCTCAAGTACAATACCTTATTTACGGAACCACATCCATCCTGATCTCAAGGTTGAGTATCTGATGGAAGAAGACCCACGTGCTCTGTGGCTTGCTCTTCAAACACGGTATGAACAGCAGCAAACAGTCATCCTACCGGAGGCTGTCAATGAGTGGAACCACCTCCGCAAAATTTATGAATGCATACCTACAATAAATACCATAAAATCACAATTTATGTGCGCTATGCCATACAATAAATTGGTGTTCACCACCAATATTGTGATTAAACGGTATTATAAATATAACCTCATGTTATATTTAATTTTAGGTATATATTCATTTGGATTACAATACTCATATTGTTTTCCACATATTTTGCATTTTCTTACAACATTACCATACGCATTAATTTACCTCATGTAAATTAACCATATATGGTGTACTTTTCATGTAGGTTTTAAATGGCTACCAAAGATTTTGAGCCCCTCGCTCTCGATGGTTCCAATTACCCTACATGGGCTATGGACTTAAACATCAACCTCACCACACGTGGGTTGCAAAGGGTGATATTTGATCCTCCAAATGATCAAATTTCGCCGGAGATTGTGACATATTCCGTTTTAAGCATAATACGGAATCACATATATCCAGATTTAAAGTCGGAATATCTGTATGAGGAAAATCCACTTACACTATAGTTAGCCCTCAAAAATAGATATACATACATCAAATCCGTTCAACATATTGCGTACAAAGTAATTTTCCAAAACATTAACACATTCCAAACATGGCATGATCGCCTTGGCCACCCAGGCATTGGAATGATGAGGAAAATTATTAGCAATTCAATTGGTCATACATATCTCAAGACAAAATTTCCGGAATCCTCAGATTTTGTGTGTACTTCATGTGCCACCGGAAAATTGATTTTAAGACCCTCTTATCTTAAAATCAGAGCTGCACCACTTAAATTCCTTGAACGCATTCAAGGAGATATATGTGGTCCTATACAACCATTGTGTGGACCGTTCAGGTACTTCATGGTTCTAATTGACGCATCTACTAGATGGTCACACGTGTGTCTTTTATCCACACGAAACCATGCATTTGCTAAGTTAATTGGTCAAATTATCCAATTACGAGCACATTACCCTGAATATCGAATTCAATCAATTCGAATGGATAATGCTGCTGAATTTTCATACCATGCCTTCAATGACGATTGTATGGCTCTTGGGATACAAGTTCAACACTCTGTTCCATATGTCCATACACAAAATGGTTTAGCAGAATCTCTTATCAAGAGAATCAAGCTCATTGAAAGACCATTACTACAGAATTGCAACTTACCAACGTCATGTTGGGGTCATGCAGTTTTACACGCTGCTGACTTAATCCAAATGCGTCCAACTGCTTATCATAGCAATTCCCCGCTACAATTAGTACGTGGAAATCTATCAGATATTTCCCATCTGCGAAAGTTCGGTTGCGCTACATACGTACCGATCTCACCACCGCAGCGTACCTCAATGGGACCGCACAGGAAACTTGGGATCTATGTTGGGTATAAATCTCCGTCAATCATAAAATACCTCGAGCCCCTAACAGGGGACCTGTTTACGGCCCGGTACGCTGATTGCATATTCAATGAGGAACATTTCCCGGCATTAGGGGGAGACAACAAGTACCAAACTGAATGCCAGGAAATTAATTGGAATGTACAAGGCATTCCTGCCTCAGACCCACGTACCAGAGAGACTGAACTTCAAGTTCAGAAACTCATTCATTTGCAAAACATTGCAAATAACCTGCCAGATGCATTTACTGATTATAAGGGTGTCACAAAATCCTATAATCCTGCCAGAAATGTACCTGAAAGAGTGGAGGTACCGCAAAATACCACTCAACTCCCAGTTCAAAATAAGAGGGGGAGAAGTACGGTACAAACGGCGGATACAGCTTCTAACAAGCGACAAAGGAAACAAAAGAATGTAAATGCAGATCAACCTCAAGTTGATAGACACCAAAGGATCCTTGTACCCAGATCAACAGTGCACTCAATATCTGATCCTGGGACATCGGAATACCCCGACTCAAATGTTTTGGGAAATAAACATTAAGTCATCAGGGGTCCAAGAAATTTCCACAAACTATACTGATTCTGGAGAATCATACGATCGTAAGACTACAATTGTCGACATTTATTTCTCCACAACAATTGCAAACAACCTTCAAAATGATCCAGATCCCAAGACCATGGCAGAGTGCAAACAGCGCTCGGACTGGACTCAATGGAAGGATGCAATTCAAGAAGAGTTAGCCTCGCTCAAGAAAAGAAATGTATTCACCAATGTGATACATACACCTCCCAATGTATTCCCTGTCGGTTTCAAATGGGTTTTCGTCCGCAAACGGAATGAAAACAATGAGGTGGTGAGATACAAAGTAAGGCTTGTAGCACAAGGGTTCACGCAGAGACCCGGCATTGATTTCAATGAAACTTATTCTCCAGTAATGAGTGGAATAACATTCCGATACTTAATCTCATTGGCAGTACAAAATCATCTATCTTTTCAGTTGATGGATGTAGTGACCGCATATCTTTATGGGTCACTTGATTCGGACATATACATGAAAGTTCCCGATGGAATTTCAATTCCGAATCCAAACGCAAATCGCAATATGTATTGTGTAAAATTAAACAAGTCTTTATACGGCTTGAAACAGTTGGGTAGAATTTGGTACAACCGACTAAGTGAGTTCCTAACCAAAAAGGGATACTCCAACAATGATGATTGCCCATGCGTGTTCGTTAAAAGATCCTCAACAGGATTTTGCATTATATCTGTGTATGTTGATGATCTTAATATCATTGGTAACACACAAGATATAGATGAAACACGTAATCATCTTATGACGGAATTTGAAATGAAGGATTTGGGTAAAACCAAATTTAGCTTAGGTATACAACTTGAGCATCTTCATACATGCATCATAGTGCATCAATCAGCCTATGTCCAAAAATATTGGAGAAATTCAATATGGACAAAGCATATCCATCGAAAACCCCCATGGTTGTTCGATCTCTCGACAGGGACAAAGATCCACTTAGACCCCGAGATGACAATGAAGAGTTATTGGGACCCGAGGTTCCATATCTCAGTGCCATCGGAGCGCTTATGTATCTTGCAAACTGCACCCGGCCGGATATTGCATTTGCGGTAAATCTACTTGCTAGATATAACGCTGCTCCAACCAAAAGACATTGGGTAGGAATGAAGCATATCCTTAGATATCTTCAAGGCACTAAAGATCTCAGTCTATTCTTCCAGAAGAATAAAAATATGGATTTAATAGGATGTACAGATGCTGGCTATCAGATCCCTATAATGCCAGATCTCAAACAAGCTTTGTATTTTTACATTGTGGAACAACCATCTCTTGAAAGTCTTCAAAACAGACTCTAGTGGCTACATCCACTAATCATTCTGAAATAATTTCATTATATGAAGCATCACGTGAATGTGTATGGCTTCGCAGAATGATTAACCACATACAACAATCATGTGGTATAGGTGCTATTGCATCACCTACCATTATCTACGAAGATAATGCTGCTTGCGTTGTTCAAATGCAAACGGGTTACATAAAGAACAATATCACTAAACATATTGCACCTAAACTATTTTACCCACATGAATTGCAAGAGAGTGGGGAAATAAATATTCTGCAAACTAAGTCCTGTGATAATCTCGCAGACTTATTCACTAAGTCATTACCAACCTCCACATTCCAAAAATGTGTTTATGGAATTGGTATGCAAAGACTACGTGATTTGCAGATGTCAGGGGGAGAAATCTCCTAAGACTTAACCCGTTCAATATAAATATTGTACTCTTTTTCCCTTTATGAGTTTTCCCTCTAAGGTTTCTCATTAAGGTTTTTAATGAGGCAATATGACAACGTAATCATAAATATATTATATCTCTATTTTCCCCACAGGGGTTTTTAAGGAGATATAATCAAATATATGCCATATCAACTTTTCTCCTTAAATTTTTCCACTGGGTTTTAAAGGAGTTTTCATGGCATATCTACTCTACAGGTTCTCCTCATATTTTTCCCTACAGGGTTTTGGAGGAGTTTTTCCAAGATGATGAATCAAGATGATCATATGAAGATACATTGGTCAAGGGGGAGTGTTATAAGCGAAAAGTAAATGGTGCCCAATGTATAGATGCTTGTTCATACAGAGATGCCTTTACAGCAAAAGACATCTATTCTTGCCACCCCTCTTCATCTATAAATATGTATCATGTACAGACTCAGAGATTAATGAAAAGCATTAGTTCATTACAATCACTTGTCTCAATCTTTCACAACACTACGAGCCTTTGTTAAGTCGTTCGGTCCACGCAGCACGCGGCTTGGAGGATGGAATTCAGCGAGTAGTGCTTCAATGTTTTCGGTAGTAGGACCACTAATCTCTTTCTTTATTAATAAAAGATGGAGTTTATATGACGACTCTATTTTAAAAATAAAATCATCGTATTTTCTGTGACGGCTAAGAGTTTAGTTATGAATAGAAAATATTATATCTGCTCATAAATATTTAAAAGGATTAATTTGATTAAAATTTGACCTAATGGCCAAACTACAACAGCTTTACAGGCGCCCAAACTCAAAACTTAGCTTATATTTAGAAGGACTGATAAAATCCCACAGAAACGCTTAAGTATAGTCGTAGCTCTAACACGATAGCTAATGCATCATTCCTTCTTTTGTTGTTTGCTCTAATAAAAATAAGAAGATTAAGTATGCTAGGTACTCAAAAAGCCATGTACTATACAAGGTGTTCAACTAGACATATTCATGAGTTATAATATGATAAGAATAGATGCAAGTTTATTGGCAAAAAACATTGCACTTGAAATAATAAAATATTATTTAATTAGCAAAGAGTTTTATCATTCGTAATTTCTATGTGTGTTATTATCCCTTTATAATTTTTTATAAGTTTGATAGAAGACCTTGAGCCATGTGTATTGATAGTTAGCACCGTCCGTGGAGAACTCGATGTGATGTTTTTAAGCCCTCACATATGGACAAGGAGAACTCCTTCGACCTTACCGACTATACCGACCTTATGGATGAGGACTACATCCCTAATGAGGTATGTAAGTGCGACTTCTACCTCAAGTACGTCCCCGATGGAGAATCTTGGTTGTCCTCAACCAAACTCGCTGGGATCGAGGCAACGGA
Source organism: Dendrocalamus latiflorus (assembly GCA_017311315.1). Lineage (NCBI taxonomy): Eukaryota > Viridiplantae > Streptophyta > Magnoliopsida > Poales > Poaceae > Dendrocalamus > Dendrocalamus latiflorus. Next base: position 10,072,193 of record CM029626.1, read on the forward strand.
GATGACGCCACTGCCCTCAAGCAACTCTGAGAGTGAGTATGTCCCCGAACATGTCTCAATTAGAAAGGTAGGTGACAACCATTTCAGCATCGTGGTGTGTACAGATGATATCGCTAACGGTGTCTATGATAAGATTTTGGCAAAGCAATCTGTAGAACATCTACTCTAGAATCTTGGGTACTACGCATCCTCCGATGAGGACGAAACATTCTCACCCTCCATCTTCTCGGAATTTTGCAAATGCGCAACTATTAATGCAGATGAGACCCCAAAACAGCAGGCAAAACATGAACAACATGAGGCCCAGGAATAGGCATCAACATGTGAAGTAGGAACGACGCAACAATGAGATACTTACCGCTACGTCCAGGAGGCCCAACACCAATCGTCACTAGCCACGCCTCAATTTGTCCCATGAGCGTCTGTAAGAGATTTAAATATTGTATCTTCTAGAGATATCTTGGCCATCCTCCACCCATAAGTAAGTCATATTTTGAGTTTTTGGTTCTTACTCGGTTTTAGTGCAACCTTGCTAATTCATAAAAATGGTTTGAACTTTGAAAAGGATTCAAGTGATTCTTGGATGGAATAGGTTTTTAAGACCTCAAGCAAGGTGTGTGTGAAATCTCATCTCATTTGGTCATGAATTTTTGAATTAAACCAAAAGTAGTTTGGATTCGGGTTGATATTCTATTATGGGAATAGAGGCGTAGTTAGACCGCCACTACTACTGGTTAGATGACCAAAAGTCTATCGGTCAGATCGCCTAGGTTCATGTTTATGTTCTTTAGCTTCTGAGTTGATTGCTTTGGCTTTGGTTTCCATTCTTGATCTTCATAACTTAGTAGCTACTGAAGCGAATGATTGATGAATATTTATGAAAATTTTTTAAAGGCACCATTCACCCCCTCAGTTATCATACTGGTCCTACAAGTGGTAGAGAGCCCGGTTAGCTTTTCTCGTAGATCTTAATCTATCTTATGAGCCATAGCTTTAAATAAGTATTCAACCAAACTACCCATTTTCGACGGAGATAATTTCTCTTGTTGGAAGGCTCTTATGCAATCATATATCGTGTCTTAAGGGCACCCAATTTGAGTCAATGTTAAGAATGCTAATGTGATGTTAGCTAATGATTAGGTGAATACACCAGATATAAAAGCAAACAACATGGCTCGTAATTTTTTGATTTAAGAACTTAGTCGGTCTGAGTTTGAGCGAGTTGCTTACTTGAGGTCTGCTCATAAGATCTGGAAGACTCTCGCTGACTACAAAGAGGGCTCTACCACGATCAAGGAAATAAGACAGAACTAACTTAAGAAAGAATACTCAAAGATCAAGTAAAAACTGGTGAATCCTTAAATGAGTTATAGGAAAGGTTTACCAAGATCATTCATAATTTACGTGCTGTTGGCTTGATCTTTTCTGAATCTGAGAATACACGCCCACTGTTGGGTACACTTGATGTAAAAGTTTGGAGAATAAAGAGCACTTCCATCAATAAAAACACTATCATTAGTGAGCTTATCATGGATAAGCTCCACTCGAGTTGGAGGCGCATAAGATTGACTTGATCTTGCATCTCCCCAAGACAAAGTTGATGCCTCTTGTGATTGACTCTTCTCAAAGTAGCTCTCCTAGTTCCTTGTATTTTGTCTTTTCTAGATTTTCATAGTCTGCTAGGCATTCTTTGAGTGATGAGTAACTAGAGAAGCTTTCTAAGGATGACTTAGCCTTGCTATCCATAAAATTCACAAAAGCATACCATAAGGTAAGGAAAAAGAGGAATGGTTATGTTACTTGGTTTGAGTGTGGTGAGTAGAACCACATTTGACCTAAGTATCCCAAAGTGAAGGGCAAGGACTAGAAGGGCTCTTGAAGGTGTCCTCAAACTTGTGATACAAAGTCTAAGAAGTCTAACTACTGCAAATTCGTCAATCAAGTCCTTGCCACTCTTGAGAATATTGACATGAGCGATATGGACTCAGGGACGGAGGATGACGAGGATAACTCCCAGAGCAAGAAGAAGACTTATGCCATCACCGGCATGTGCTTCATAGCCAAGAGTAGTACCACCGATGTCGACTCCTCCAATGAAGAGCCCTACAATGATCCTCACGAGGTATGCCCCTCCTCTAAGGAGATGAAGTGTGCTCTTGTTGAGCTGAGCAAAAACTGAAAAAAATAAGTTAAGTTAATCAAGAACTACGACATTATGATTGACAACATTAATCTAAAAGTTGTTAGGCTCAAATCCATGAATCCTGACGATGAAAATTGTGAATTTTGCTTATGCTTGCATGACCAATTAACTAACCTGAAAATTGTTCATTCTTCTATTGTTCGGTAACTAAAAGATGCTCTAGATGAACTAACATCTTTCTTCTATTGTTCGGTAACTAAAAGATGCTCTAGATGAACTAAAATCTTTCAAGTCTAGTAATGATTATGATTGCTATTGCCTTATATGTGAACTAAAACTATGCTTTGCTTGAACTAAAACTTGATAGTGCCACTAAGAAATTGCTCAAATTTAATCATAATCATACCTGCTCTCATTATGAGAATAACAAACTTAAGATGAAAGAAATGACAGAAATGCTATTTCATTCTAGACTGAATTTTGTGAAATTATCCTAAGCTTACAATTAAACTTGATGCTCTTAACAAGACACTTGAGGACAAATGTAAAAATAAAAAAAAAATCCTTGTCCATTGCAGTATCTAAGAAAGTTATTGATTCTATTTCCTACGTATTTTGTACTAAAATTGGGGCAAATTTAGATGCGATACATGAGGCCTTTAGAATTAAATTCCATGAGTAGTTGGATAGGATTAGAGAAATTGCTTGTGTGTTTTGTGGGGCTTTGAAACTAGACGTAGTTATTCGTAAAGAAAGGTGTGCTAGGGAAACCAAAACTACTAAGTGTACCATATGCGAGAACCTAACCCAAGGGAGTGATTATCTTAAAAAGACCATTGAGAGATTTTTTAGTGGGAAAAAGAATATCAACATGATCCTTGATCAATCTTAGATGAGTGTGAAAAAGAGAGGCCTAAGATTTAATTCCCTAAAATATTTCAAGAACCAATTATCTAAGGTTGTAAGAGCAGTTGAGAGTGGTAAGTTTGAGGTCAAACCCCCTGAGCCATAAAAGACTATCAGCGGGATTTGCCCAAACCCGTTCTAGCAAAACACGTGCTTCTAATTTAGCAAGTCAGACCCCTCAAAAGGTTAAGTACCATTGCACCTTCTGCAAGAATAATGGACACATTGTTGAGTTTTGCCTTTAGAGAGTTAAGGTTGAGAAAAAAGAGAGGATGTGTGCTTTAAGGTCCATTAGAGAAGTTCTTATACCTGTAAGTGTCTGTAAAGCCAGGTCTCCTGTCTTTCTTTCTAGATATAGGTTTAGATTTATAGATGACTTCTTTGACTCCTTTGGTGGTTCTAGCCAGTGCTTTGGGTTAGGATATCGTGAGGGTAGACCATGGGTGGTGCCTAGACAAGGGAGTACCGGCCATTTGGTAGGCCAATTCAGAGAGGTCTAGGTGGTTCTCATGTGTGACCTTATGATTTTCATGTTAACCATTTTATTCCTAGAGATGGCAATGGGTACCCGATACCCGAATACCCGACGGGTTTTACCCGATAAAGAGACGGGTATGAAAAATTTTATGTACCCATGGGTACGTTATTGGGCGAAATCCTCTACCCGCCGGGTAGGCGGGTGCGGGTGTGGGTATATACTACCCATACCCGCCTACCCGCGGGTAATGAATACCCGCATTAGACAACTAGACATCCCACTCAAATGTTAATTTTATTATCTACTTGTTGTTGATTGTTTATTTATTTGTCATATGTTAATATGGTCGTGTCAAGTATGTTTATGTGATGTACTAATTTTGATCATTAGACGCTTTTGTGCTTGGCATGTATGATTAATGAATGTCTAAATTGATGATATTCTTATGTGTTGAACCGGGTATGCTTGCGGGTACGGGTTACCCGTCGGGTAGTAATACCCGCGCGGGTACGGGTATGGGTAAATTTTCCTACCCGCGTGCGGATACGGGTAACCCGATGGGTAAATTTACACCTAGCGGGTACGGGTATGGAACGGCAATACCCGATGGGTATTTACCCGTTGCCATCTCTATTTATTCCTACTTGTACTGCTGCTTGGAGACATCATGTGGTAGTACTGGATTTCTAAGTCTTTTATTTCCAACTATAGTATTGAGGCACTAATGTTTCCTGCTTATGCCCTATATATCCATGGAGCAAGGAATGAGGACGCGTGGCTTGCTGACTGTGGGTGTTGATGACACATGGCCAGAGATTCTCGATAGTTCTCCTCCCTCACTCATGCATCTGGCAATGAATTGATCAAGTTTGGGGATGCTTCTATGGGACCGTGACAGTAAAGGGCACTGTGCATGTCAACATCAAGTTTATGTTCAAAGACGTCGCTTTGGTAAGTAAGCTAAGATATAATCTATTATCTGTTTTCCAACTTGATGAGAGTCTATAAGTGAGATTCAAGAGTGATGAGTACAGAGTTTTAGATTCCACGGGTGAGTTTATCTTTAGGATATCTAGGTTTTAAAGGATTTTTACTGTTGATTTCAGTATCTCTTATATTTATGGCCCTAAGTGTCTTGTTGCTTCTTATTATCATGATATAGTATTGTGTCATCATAGACTTAGTCATAGCTATTAAAACGAAGGATTGATGAATATTTTAAGAAAAAAATTTAAAAAGAAATTATTAATGTCACCGTTCACCTCTCTTTCTCTCTCTGTTAATGTACTAGTCCTATATTATCCATGACGGTGTTGTTATATACACGATTGAGGTACAAAGCACGTACAAAGATTGAAATCCCATGAGGCCGTGCACGGGGCACCTGGAGTGCACGGTCATGTATGGCGGATTTATCCATGATCGCTCCGGGAGCATAGTCGCTTGCGGTAGTCACACCCAGTGGTAGACCCAAGGAAAAAAAATCTAAGGTTTGTTTAGATTACGTGGGTGTTGCAGGCGTCCTCTTGCAGTAGCTGATACCCAAACAAGTATTTTGTCTGTTACATTTTTTTTGTAGGATTCAAGTGAAATTTACATTGACTGCTCTGCTTCTTTGGATGAGACGATGGTTATATCAAGAAACCGACCTGGACCTGATGGCGAATGTTGCGAACTTTTATTGCCTCGTCAACTCGTCGTGGTCATCGTGGATCCAGCGTCGATGCCGCCGGTCGAGTTCGCTCGCTACCCAGTCGCCGCGCCGGCGCGCCCGACGGCCCGAGCCCGGAGCCACGAGCTGCGCCCCCGTCTGTGGAGTTTCGATCACTCGAAACTTTGATCTCAATAGTCGTAACTTGTTTACAACTGCTCAGTACTTATTATGACCATTCTAAGATATAGCTACGACCATTTAGCTAGTTACATCACTTCTTACTACTATACACGTACTCGTAATCAAGTAACGAATACTCTAGAAATATTAAACTTGGTCATGGGTTTTAGAATTAAACCCTCGACGTGCCACGGCGTCCCCCTGGTCCCTTCACTCCCCTAGTTGCCGCGCCACAGCCCGCACGAAATCGCCGCTGGCGCCGCCGCTCTGTGGTCTCGTGTGGTGAATCGTGTCCGTCTCCTCCGCTCGTGTATTCAATGGAAGTAAGCCATGGAAAAGCATGGGGGTCGCACGAAACGGGAGGAGGAAGACGAACAGAACCGTTCGTGGGCTGGAGGCGCCGAGCCATGCAACGTTGCTAGATGGGCCGACTGTCTTGGCAACTAAAGGCGACAGCCCACCTGTACTCCCATTCCCATGGGTTTCCGCCGGCGGTTTATAGGTCGTGCGAGCGCCTAACCTGCTGGGTGCACCCCTGATCGCACCGACGATGTGTTCTACAGTCTGCGAAGGGAGATCATCGATCTCTGCCCGATCCTGGCCAGCCCCCTGAATCGTTGTCGAAATTCTTTTCTCGAGTAAATGATGGAGGAAGTTGATCAGATGAATTCATCATGCTGCCAGCCCGGAGTCCCAAGCTAGCTAGATAGCCTGCTAGCTTGACGCATGAAACGTTGCCCCTGTGCACTGTTAATTTCTTAGCTTCTCTTACAGTTACACATGCATGTGTCTACCGAGGCCTACTCCGCTGCAATTCTACAAATCGCATAGCTAATGATTCTATTAGTGGTACCGGTTAAAATTAACATTAGTTAACCCTTTCAAAAAATCAATGCATCTAATTCGTAGGGTGAACTGGAGAGATCGCATTAATACACCATATAATCACAAAGTAATTCTTGTCACCCATATAAAACGTGCGGTCTCCTGCCATAATTTTTTTGAAAAAACGTGCAGTCACTTTTTCGCCTTAAACTGATAATATTTCTGGATATTTTGCTTGTATGACTTGATAATAACATGTTTAGATTTGTCACTCAAAACACTTCCATAACATCAAACTTTCATATTTTCATATTTTTCCTACAAATATATAATGGCAGATAGACTAATAATCAAAGTTGCATTTTATTGACCTCAAAAAAGATTGAGAGGCCCTGTGAGAAGGTCCAAAATTATTTATGATAAATCAGAGCCAATGTTTGTGGAGTTGAAATTCAAATTTGCAAAAGATTTGGATTTTCTGCCTGTTGTTTAGTTTCTGGTGATTGCACGGTCGGCCATATTGGTTTGACCAACTCGGCTGAGTGGTCAAACCGGCCGTCTTCTAATTTCGACAGTGAGTTCTGAAATTTAGGAATTTGGTCGTGAATTGAGTAATTTGGTCAAACCGGCCGTCTTCTAATTTCGACAGTGAGTTCTGAAATTTAGGAATTTGGTCGTGAATTGAGTAATTTAGTCCTAGGTTTGTGTATTCATATTGCATGACATATGGGAATATATTCAAATCCATCTTGACTATTCTCTACCCACGAGCAAGTTCTGATCATCGATCTTGGTTTTAGATCGCTTTTGGTGTGTGCTTACTCAAATCACAAAAAGGTCTCAACTTTGACGTTGGTTTTACAATCCATGGATGGAATAGGCTCCTGAGACCTTAAGCAAATTGAGTACAAAGTTTTATGGCTTTTGGATCATTCAATCAAAAGTTACGTGGATTTGTGATTTTGCGGTCATGCTAAAAACCCTGTTCTTGCTGCCACAAAGGTAGTACCACATGTTCTGTAGCAGTAGTACCACAATTACTGGTTCTCGACCATGTTGGTTTACGACCATTCACAGGTCGTCGACCACACTGGTCATATTTTGAATTGTTTTGACCGCTTATTGGTCATCGATCACGTCGGTTTTCGACCACTCATTAGTTATCGACTATGTTGGTTTTCGACTACCCATTGGTCATTGACCACATTAGTTTTCGACCGCTCCATGGTCATAGACCACTTGAGTTGTATTATAACTACATTGGCTTTTGACTGGTCGTGGTAGCACCGTAAGTACAATGGCAGAAGTACCGCACCTGCTGATTCTTCACAGTGGTTCAGTTCCTTGATTCTCTGGGTCTTGAGTAGGGTTCCTATCCTAATCTTCATAACTTTGTAGTAATTGGAGCAAAGGATAAGTGAATACTTAAGGAAAAATTTTAAGGCATCATTCATCCCCTGTTGCCTGTCTGGTCCTGCAAGTGGTATCAGGGCCCAGTTAGCTCTTCTTATGGATCTTAACCGGTCTTAATAGCCATGGCAGCAGACAAGTATTTCACCAAGCCTCATATCTTCGATGGGATTAACTATCCCTTTTGGAAGAGTAGGATGAAATCTTACATCTAGGCTCAAAACTGTGTGTGAATCTAACTAAGAACCTACTAGAGAAGCCACAATCTGCTTGCTTATTCTGTGCTGAAGTAGGTGAGAAAATGGAGAAAATGTAGAAGACCTTTAGGAAGGAGTAGGAGGCCCAAATGGCTAGGATTAGGACTGCCCCCCCCATGTGTGTCATGCGAAGCCCTCAAGGTTGAGACAACCGTGCATAGGGAGAGATATGCACGCGCTATTTGATCTTCTCTTTCTGGTTCTTTATCTTCTTCCTCCCTTTATTCTTCTTATGCTTTCCTTTTTTCAGGAGTGTGAGTACCTCATGAACAATCTTGAAAATTTACCAGAGCCAAAAAAAGCTCAATCTTATCCTAGAAAAATACAAGATTTGCAAGTTTAATCAGGGTCCAGAATATGATTTTCTAGAAGATGTGAGGAAATATCCACCTGTTGTTGTTAGAGCTGTAGTAGGAGACGTGATGAAGGTTGCGCCCAAGTCTAAGAAGATAGTGTTTAAGTCTACGCGTTTTATCCAGGGGATTTTTGATAGTAAGGATGTGCCACCTGCTGCTTTGACCCCCTCAAAAGGTGAAGTATCATTGCACCTTCCATCATAATGATGTACACTTCGTTGAGTTATACTTCAGGCATGCCAAGATTGGGCGTCAAGATTGTGTTCGTGCTCTTAGGGGTTTTTAGGGTCTGTCCCAGACTCAGAGTGCTCCTAAGACCAACACGAAATCTAGAGTTGTAGGTAGCTTTCCTGACTTTCTTGGTTTTAGGCAGCGTTGAGGACTTGTTTTTAGGCTTCTTCTGGTTTTGGTCTTTTAGTTGCTTCTGGTTAGGGTTTCTGCCATCCTGAGGATAGATCTCATTTTTCCCATCGAGGTAGCTATCCACGGCATGATCAGTATACTGCTTTTGGTCAGACCATCTCTTCAATAGCGATCAGACCTAACAGAGGTTTGAGGTCTACTTCTAGACCAACTGATTCTGTGAGAGGTGAGTTGCGGAGTGTCACTAGAGGTGTTTCTTCTGGTTCTTTCACTGGATCTTCTGCTCGCCGTGTGACTCAGTACTGGATGCCTAGATCTACTCTTATTTACCCCAGTACTAGGCCACCAATGTCTACTTCTCAATGATTCAAGTTTGTCGCGCTGGGAAGGGAGACGTCTGGCTTGTAGACTCCGAACGTTCTCATCACATGACTAGAGATTCATGTTAGTTCTCTTCCCTAGTCTGAGATCCAGGTGATGAGACGATCACTTTTTGAGACACTTCATCAGGTCAAGTCATCGCTAAAGGTACTATGTACATTAATAATTATTTCATTCTTAAGGATGTTGTCTTAGTGAGTAAGCTGCGATATAATTTGCTATATGTTTCTCAACTTACTGATGATGATTTTGAGGTAAGCTTTAAGAAAAATACTTGAAAATTCTTGATTCTTTGGGAATTCTAGTTTGCAGGATTTCTAGGTTTGGAAGGATCCTTTGTGTTGATTTTATCGAGTCTTCTGGTGATTCTCTCTGATGTTTAGTTGCTTCCGAGTCCTGTGATATCTCCTTCTAGCATAGGAGACTTGGTCATATTGGTTTTGATCATTTGACTCGAGTTAGCGGTCATGACCTCATTTGTGGTCTATCTAATCTCAAGATGGTCAAATACTTAGTTTGTGCTCTTTGCCGGTATGGCGAGATGGTTGCTGCTTCTCATCCCCCAATCACTGTGGCTATCACTGATGCACTAGGATAGCTTCTTCATATGGACACTGTTGGTCCAGCTAGAGTGTAGTCGGCCGGTGGGAAGTGGTACATTTTTGTTGTGGTTGATGACTTCTCAAGGTTTTCTTGGGTGTTTTTCTTAGTCTCAAAGGATGAGACGTTTAGTGATTTTTAGGATTTGTTCAGTAGGTTGTTTGTTGAGCTTCCTGGTTCCTTACGAACGATTTACAGTGACAATGGCACGGAGTTAAAGAACTTTTACTTTGAGAGGTTCTGTAATGAGATAGATATAGAGCATCAATTGTTTTCTGCATACGTCCCTTAATAAAATGGCATCGTGGAGAGGAACAACCGTACCTTGGTTGAGATGGCTAGGATGATGCTAGATGAGTTTGTTACACCTAGGAAGTTTTGGGCTGAGACTATAGCCACCATTTGCCATGTTTTGAACAAAGTTTTTGTTAGGGCACACTTGCATCACACTTCTTATGAGTTGAGGTATGGGCGAAAGCCTAGTGTCTCACATTTTCATGTTTTTGGTTACAAGTGCTTTATTCTAGAGTCTGAAAATCTAGATAAACTCAAGTCACGTTCTTTTGATGATATCTTTTTGGGTTACTCGACTTCTTCGCGGGGTTATAGGATCTAGAACTATGAGACGAGTAGGATAATAGAGACTTGTGAGGTTACCTTTGACAAGGCTAGTCCTGGTACTAGGCCCAATATCTCAGGTCTAGTTATGCAATCTGAGACTATCTTTGTAGATGATGAGGATGATGGAGATGAAGATTCTTTACATGATCCAATCCCATCTATTCTTGAGGTGCCTACTTTTTCCACTGTGGCTTAGGGAGATCAGCCCTTACCTTCTTGTTCTTCTAGAGATTGTGGCTCTACTCCTACCTCCACAACTCATGAGGTAGACGCCACTTCTTCATCTCATCCAGGACCTCTCCAACACATTCAGCGTTGTCATCCTTCTGAGCAGATCATAGAAGATCTCTTTGAGCATATCACATGCTCAAAGTCTGGCTTATCTCACTTCTGTTTACACTTTGCAGTTGTCATCACTTCCAAGCCCAAGGATGTTTGTCATGCACTGTCTGATGAGTTTTGGTTAATGCCATGCATGAGGAGTTAGAGAATTTCGAGAGGAACATGGTCTGGTCGCTTGTTGAGCCCCTAGCGGCCATAATGTCAATGGAATCAAGTGGGTCTTTAAGAGCAAGCAGAGTAAGGATAGGGTAATCATTCAAGCCAAGGCTAGACTGGTAGCTCAGGGTTATTCTCAGGTTGAGGGTTTAGATTTTGGGGAGATTTTTGCCCCTGTAGCTAGGTTAGTGGCCATTAGAATTTTGATTGCATTTGCAACGTCTAAGGGCCTCAAGTTGTACCAAATGGATGTCAATAGTGCCTTTCTCAATGGGTATATTGAAGAAGAGGTCTATGTTAGACAACATCCATATTTCGATAACCCCAATGCCCAAACCATATCTTCAAGCTTTACAAAGCCTTGCATGGACTTAAGCAAGCCCCTTATAGCTTAGTATGAGAGGCTTAAGTGCTATCATTTCAGTCATATATTTAAGATGGGTTAGATAGATAAGACTTTATTCATTTGTAGGCATGGCAATGACTTTTTGCTCATTCAGATCTATGTGGATGATATAATCTTTGGTGGCTCCTCTTATACTCTTGTTTCCCAGTTTTCTGATGTCATGAGCACAAAAGTTTGAGATGATCATGATGGGTGTAACATCCTAAATTTTGGATGTTCAAAATTATGGAATTTTTAAAAATTTTCATTGAATCTTATTGGCATTCAAATTTCTTCTACAATTTTATCTGAGTTTTTTCGAATTTTGTGCTGAACAAATTAATACTAGGGAATAACTCCCAAGAGAAATGCTAATAATAAAATCGGGAATCCCAATTGAATTACAAAAATCTAAAATGTAAATGCCAATATCCAATCTTGAACATTCAAGTTCAAATCAAAATCCAAATTTCAGAATTTGGCTTGCTCCTTTCATTTTCTCTCTTTCTTCTCTTCCCATTTCTCCCTCTCTCTTGCATGTGGGCCCGTCCACCTTTTTCCCTCTCTCTCCTCCTCCCTTTGGCTTCTTCCCCTGGCGTCTACTGCTTCGTTGTCCTGGCCTCCTTCCTCCTCTCTGTTCTTCACTTTGGGTTGCACAGTCCACTGCAGAGGCCGGGTATGTTGCAGCCGCTAGTTACTGTAGTCAGGTGCTATGGATGGTTTCAAACTTATGAGACTGTGGGTTAGCCATAGATAGTATTCCACTTTTCTATGATAACACTTCTGCCATTAACATTGCCAAAAACACAGTGCAGTATTCTAGAACCAAGCAAATAGATATTTGATATCATTTTCTCGAGATTCATGGCTTTGCGGGGAGAGCTTGGGGGGGGGGTCTGACCTTATGGCATAATCTAAGGGGAGCATCATGTACTTTCTGTATCATATGTTCATTTGCCTCTTTCTGCACTTTGCTTCTGAGTGCTTTTGGGTTAGTCTTTTTAGCATAAACTAGGGTTAGTATCATATTATACTGTTTATATTTCTTCCTCTTATCTTGTGACCTTAGGATGCTGCTTATTAGTTGTCTCTTTTCTCATTAGGTTGAGTTCACTCACTTGTAGGTCTAGTAGGGTTGGGCCCTCTGGGTAGATAGGGAACGTGTTTACTCCTTTGTATTTAGATGACCAACTAATAGTCTTAGAGTCGTATGGGGTAGATAAGAGTGAGTCTGAGCTATAGTGATTCCTCTATCTTGTCTATGCTTTCAGAACTACCATTTCTTCGCTTTCCCAAGCTCCTTCTCTCTCACTTATTGCTTTGGTTCAAGGGGAGTTTATTTGAGATCTTTTTAAGCTTAATGTTGACATCATTAAACCTGAACCAGAATGTTTCTACAACTGACTCACTTAGGGGAGCTGGGATCTTAATTACATCATATTGCATTTTCAATTCGGCAATGAGCATTGAAATATAAATACATGGAGTTTTGATCTTATGTGGCATGATTTCTTGCTTTACATTTCGCCATATCTTATGTTAGCTTGTTAGATTTACCATGTTCTTCTATATGTAGCTTAACTTTTTGCTATGCGAGCTCCATTAAATATGAAAAACTTGAATTAAATCTTGTCTTATTGAATCGTGTGACTAGTCTTACTCTAGTGATCATCTTATGATCCATATTATGTCAAATAAGCTAAATTAAGTCTTAAACCTAAATTGAGCTATGCTAGTTCTTTATTGAAGTATGAGTTAGTATTAACTCTTTGTTCTTGAACTAAGTCAAAAAAATGCAAAGAAAAATGATCTCACCAATTCTTTTTTACGAGATGGCTTGCCATTACACTAGGCATGAACTCAGGGGGAGTTTTGGATGACAAAGACCACTTCTTTAAGCTTCTTACATGGGGTGGTCGCATAAGGCTTGAGATGTAGCACATGGCTAAGAACACAAAATTTTGTGAAAAATAGTTGAAGCTGAGCTAAAACCAAAAATGAATTTTAAAGAAAAATGCCAATGTACTAAATTTACTCAATTACAAGTGGTCTCAAGTGCTTGAACAAAATATTTCAATCTTGAACTTGTAGCACTCTAAATTGACTCAATTATAGCTTCTTGGTTTCATTTAGAATATTAAGATAGCTTGGCTTATTTTTGAATACCTTTGGCTAAACTATGAATTTGAACATCTTGACATGCTAAAAAGCCATTTAATTTCAAATCAATGCTTATTTGGCTTTAATTGGGGTATATATGGCTTATCATGATCTAGATAACACTTTCACTTTTTATGTCTTGCTGTAATAATTGGAAAGTCACTTTAGATAATTTTCATGGCTCCTATGCTTAAAATGAATAAAATGCAGTCACTTCATTTCATTCATTCTCTATCTTATTTCATGCATCTTGATGACTCCATTATCAAAGGGGAGAAAGATCGGTAAAAATGCATATCTAGAGCATGATTTGGAGTTTTTGTGCAAATTTTTGCTAATTTAGAGCTTTGGATTTATTCTCACCATGATCAAGGTCAAGCAGAACAATTGTTCTTTTATGTTGATCTAGAGTAAGATTTACCGACTCATTTAGTGGAATTGAAGCCTTTTGTGGAAAACTTATTATTTTCAGTAGCTTCACTCCATTTCTGCTTCATATGGTCATTTTCAGTCCTTACATTCTTCTTGTGACCATTTTGGAGTTCTCTACGCAAAATTCATTCTCTACGCAAAATTCTTCTTCTTTGTCTAAAACCACTTCCTATTTGCATTTTTTGAGTATTACCAATGGGTTCATCAAAGGGGAAATTGAAGGACCACGTGAGAAGGTCTAGGATAATGTTGTGATGAACCATTGCAAGTTTCGTGAGTGGTGAAGTGTTTTTGTAAAGATCGTATTTTGTTGGGATGTTTTCTAGAAGTGTCAGGAAAAATCAGTAGTACCGTAGGTGGTGGTGAGGTCATACCATAGAGCGGTAGTATCGACGTTGTGGGCATGGGCATACTGCAAGAACGGTAGTTTCGGTCTAAGCTTTGGTACATTTTTCCATAGAGGTCTAATGCAGGGTGCGGTAGTATTGTTTTTGGCAGAAAAACAAGATTTTGGAAAATTAAGTCATGGATTGAGTTGGGTTGACCTTGGTCTTTACATTAAGATTGCATGATGCATGTTTTGGCTAACATGGGTCAAGTTATGAAAAACTTGTACCCAAAAATGATTTCTTTGTCTTTGGATGTGCAGGGTTGCTTGGAGTTGGCCGTGGTCAATAGCGAGAATCGGGGCTGGGCTCATAGAGGAGTTGAGGCCTAGAATGATCGAGGATGCTGGATGAGACGGTGAGCTCAAGCATGGCACAAGAAAGGTGAAAAATATGGAAGGCGATTTCGAATAGTGGGATCGCGCCATGTGGTTTGGACAGGCCAAGTAAGCCGTGGTTCGGTAGAATCGGGACGGGACAGACTTGGTGGCGTGTGGCAAACTAGTGGGGCACCTACACGTGGTAAGTATGACGATTTCTTGCAAAGAATGGTGAAGACTGGGTTAAAACCCGTGAGTATAGGGTTAACGAGTTCCCCCATTGTGATAGATGTGGCTGGTTAGCCCACCTATAAATGAGGGTTGGGATGGAGACATGTGGTTAACCATCCATCCCCTCTGTAATGTGTTCTCTTGCTTTTAGGGTTAGAGTTTGATAGTGGAGCACCTAGTGTGCTCCTTGTCGTCCAAGTGGAGTGACTATAAAACCTACCTTCTTAAGTGGCAATACATCAATTTTTGATTATCTTCATGTCTATCTCTCTATTTAATTGATTTACTCTTGTTTTAGTTGGTTTTTCCTCTCTTCTCAATCTTTTCTCGGTCAGAGGGTTTTTAGAGAGATTTCCTTGGTATTGTTGCTTGCTGTGACATGTGGAAACATATTCAAAACCATCTTGGCTATCCTCTATCCACGAGCAAGTTCTGATCATCAATCTTGGCTTTAAATTGCTTTTGGTGTTCGCTTACTCAAATTACAAAAAGGTCTTAACTTTGACATAGGTTTTGCAATCCATGCATGGAATAGCGAGAGAGACTTGCCGATGCATGACAAACCAATGGTGCACCTACACATGGTAAGTATGATGATTACTTACAAAGAAGGTGAAGATTGGGTCAAAGCGAGGCTATTTTGGTAGTTTGTCAAATACCAAAAACTTCATTGGATCAAAACCGCGGCGACGTTTGGGAAAGCGGTTCAAGTCAAGGAGGTGCTAATAAGATCAAGTGGATCAAAGGCTAAAGACTTAGAGGGTTTAGGCTTATATGCTTTGAAAAACGTGTATGAGTTAAGTGTGAGTGTAAAACTTGTATTGTGTGGGGTTATCGAGTTTCCATCAATTGTGCTAGTGGATAGTATTCATTAGGGTTAGATGTGGGCTGGTTGCTCCATCTATTTAGCAGATGGGGTGGAGGCTTATATGTGAACCATCCCAACTATTCTTAGTTAGGGTTAGGGTTTGAGCAAGAAAAGTGAATACTATGGTGTGTTCTCTTGTCCTCCCTATGGAGTGATTGCAAAACATTTATCCTCAAATAACGATATAATCAAGTTTGTTCATCTCTCATGAATCCTTCTTATCTTGGTTGATTTGCTCTTGTTCTTGTTGTTTCTTTACCTCTTTTCTCCCTTCTTTATCTTGCTAGTTTCAAGGACGTGTAAGCTATGGAGATGATTCATGTAGATCAATTCCTATCTATCTAGGTACTATGATTCGCAAGATTTTGAAATTGCTCGGTTCTTACATAATTTGGAGCCCTTCTTGAGAATACTTGATCTAAGGATTTTGGTTTTAATTCATTTGTTGGTTTTATTTGTCGTGATATATAGGAACACATCTAGAGGCATCTTGACTATTTTTAAACCACGAGGAAGTTGTTTCTTAATATTTTAAGATTTATCCAGTTTTGGTGTGACATTGCATGTTTCGAGAAAATACATTCACAATGGATAAAATTATCAAAAAAATTATATAATCAGTTGTGTTGGGAGGCCGCACATAAAATTTCGTAATTTTTCGAGCTCATTTGCTATATTTAAAAATTCAAAGAAATAGTATAAAAAATTAAGACAGGTAATTAAATTGACTTAATTACTTGTCATCCGGTGGTAGGGCTGCAGGGCACTTGGTGCCCGGTGGCCGAGTGGCAGACCTTGGCCGCCCTGTGGCCGGGTAATGCCTGCTCGGCCACTAAGCTCCAGTTCACATGCGTCAGCTTTGCGGTGTTGTCGTTCGGCCACCGAGCAGTAAATATGATATTTTTAGCAACACTTACAACATACTGTTATTTCTGTAAATACGAGTTGTAACAGTGTCAAATATGCAAAAATTCGGCCGCGCAGATCGTATTCTGATCAGTACGCTCGGATCGTATGTACGTTTTAGGACGTGTGTGTGAGAGAAGCAGGGGCTACGGTCTACGAGTAGACCACGGGACGAGCTGTCTATGCCGAATACAACCAAGCAATTCCCCATTCCCAAGGCTTGAAAATACAAATCGTCCTTGGCAGGCCAGGGAACACGTAGACGTAGCCTTTTGTCAATCATCCTTGCCCGGCCGGGGAACACGTAGACGTAGCCTTTTGTCAATCATCCTTGAGTACTTCTCTCCCATGCACCTCGATCAATCGACCCTCTGCCTAAACTCTGAACCCTCCCTGCTCCCTTATCAAAATTTGATGGAGAACATGCTAATCATACTGCTAAATATGTACATACGACTAATATTACACATATCTTGTGTTAATTTAGTAAGGTGGGACAAGATCAATAAAGGGAGTGCTTGTACTTCTAAAGCTTTTTATGGCTACGGAAGGATCTGAATTTGATGCTTCCGACTCTGCAACTTGATTTCTATTGAAAGAAGTTTTGCTTGCACATAAATTGATCATATCCTAGGTAAGTTGCATCCAATTATTTAGAGTTACTGTTGGAAAGCTACGTGTTTTGTTCTTTGTTCAGAGGTGACATTAATTGTACGATCCTTGATTTGGAACATTCTGAGGCTACCCGACATGACAATAGCATGGACCCACATGTAATACCGACGTTTAATATGGTGATTTCATCATGATAATAGACAGCATCCTTCTTTGTTTTTACTAATATTTTTAGCTCAAATTGCGACATCATGCATTGGCCTTTTGTTGCCCAAACCATAGATCCAAAAACCTAAATTGATCTACTGTAACGACGTCGTACCCATGAAAGGCGACAATATATAATGGACTTCCTTGAGGTATAACGTAAGAACTCGGAATCTTTTCAGTCTCAGAGTTTGTATTGAACTTGCTTTTAAGAACGGACGATGATTCCCTACATATATGCATGGGCCTTTTCAGAGAGCTGTACCACCTCTGAACCTGGAAAGTCAGGTATCAAGCGAATTTTGCAGGAAACAAAGTAATTCCTTCAGAATTTGTATAAAACAGTTTGTTCCAAACTGAACCTAATAATAGTTTGATGCAGATCAACACTTGAATTGCTTGTCCATTCTAGAAGCAGTGTGTTTTTTTTTGAAATGCACAAGATCGGGGAAGGAAAAAGAAAGCATGTGAGATGGAGACACAGACTAGGAACTAAGCACTAGCCCTGCCCCTGATCAGCGTGATTCCACGCTTTTATCGCTCTATTTCAGGGAAGCAAATTTCATAGAGAAGGATCTCAAGGGGCTCAAGTGAGGTCCTCGCCCATAGCATTTTTTCCCTGTTTCAGTGTTCACCGCACATCACAGAACAGAGAAGAAAGGTAAGAGAATGAAGGAAAATATACACAGTGGAAACAAAATGTGTACCTTAAAGTAACTCTTTGCCCACTGTTGCTCATTCAATCTCCTGCACGCCCTGCGACCTGCATCCTGCTCACGATCAGTAAATTCCGAGAAATGATGCAACAACGCTGCTAGGTTCTGCATGCATCGATCATGGAAACCTGCAAGAGCGCAGCGTATGGCATTTTTTTTAGAGAGACCCCAAGCGAGATACTGGTACGAGAGTGGGCATGCAGAGAGCTATGTGTGATAGGGCAAATAGTGATATGATCAGCCTCCATGGCAGGTGAAGCCCGAGCTCCCGCGCCACTGACTGCGTGCTACGGCTATAGAGAGACACTGCTTCGCATGCCGGGCCATGCTGACACGAGGACGCTCTCGATCGGGGCGTAGATTGATGCGTGCCAGTTTTTTTTCTGTAGCGTTGGAGCACTGACGCTAGCTAGCTGCACTGATAAGCAGCTGAAGTGATATGGTTCTGAATCAAATTGAATTTCATGGGTGTTTAGAGGCATAGGCTGTATTTACGCGAATAAAACAAATGAGCCAAAAAAATCAACGACAACTATCATGCATCACCAATCACCTAGTGGTGTAGAATGTGAACTAGCGACTTGCGAGTTCTATTTGCTTGGTCTATATATGTTTAGGACTTTATTAGAGCATAGGAAACATGCGGGAATTTCACGGAATGGAACAACGTAATTCCCGCTTTTCAAACTAGTCCTTTAAGCTGGGACAAAAACTCCCTTAAAAAAAGGTAGGGACAAAAACGTATTTTCAAAATTGAAGAAAACCACCCCGCATTTTTTTACGGTTTCTTTCCCCGACTGCATGTGTTGTGTCCCCTTCCCCCCCGAGACCTTTTCGGCGACGAAGTACGTCCATGCCACACGACCAAATTATGGCCTAATCACACCGAAACCTGCTCCCTTCCAAACCCTCCCATCAATCGATTCAACCCTACATACGTACGCTCCACCTCTCGTCGTTATCACCACCTCCCATTCCATTCCGATTCCCAAACGCACGCAGCAAGCAAGCTAGCTTGCTCCTTTCACGTGTCCAACCGTACCCCTCGCTCGATCCAACCTGTAGATGCAAAAACAACTACCGCTGGTACCCTCTAGGAACAGCCCGTCATCCCATGGAGGAGACCTAGCGTTTTCTCCTGTTCCTCGTCGTGTATGCTAGATTCTTGAGAGGGGGTCCTGCGGAGGCATGGCATTGGAGGCCGTGGTGCTCTCGCAAGCTGGTCTCTTCGGTCGTCGTTGCGCCATGGCGGGAGCAGGAGGAGCTTGGAATAGTCCGTTCGGTGGCGTTGAGGGGGTGATGGATTTGGACGGCGGCAACTGGGACGCGGGGGCCTGCTCGTCGATGCTGCTGCGTGGGTTCCAGGAGCTGGATATCCCTGCCGCTGCCGCGCCCTTGGGGGAGTCCGGCGGTCGCGGGGAGGGCGTTGGTGGCGTGGATCAGGATGCCGCGGCGGTGTCGGCGCTGGCTCCGGCGGGGCAGAGGAAGCGGCGGCGGACGAGGACGGCCAAGAACAAGGAGGAGGTGGAGAGCCAGCGGATGACCCACATTGCCGTCGAGCGCAACCGCCGCAGGCAGATGAACGAGTACCTCGCCGTGCTCCGCTCCCTCATGCCGCCATCCTATGCGCAAAGGGTAACATTAACAACCACCATTGGCTTCGTCGATATCTCCATTGCTTTAGCTTAGTGGCGTAGCCTCAAATTCTCATGCATGTATTATCAATAGATGCAAAGTATGCGTTGCCGTGTGCAGGGTGATCAGGCGTCTATCGTTGGTGGTGCAATCAACTTCGTCAAGGAGCTGGAGCAGCTGCTCCAGTCCCTGGAGGGGCAGAAGCGGTCCCGGAAATGCGCGGCCAACGGCGGCGGTGACGCAGCGCCGTTCGCCAACTTCTTCACCTTCCCGCAGTACTCGATGAGCGCTATTACGGCAGCGCCGGCTGCCGCAAACGAAATTGACCGTGACGGTGGCGGTGTCAAGGCTGAGGCGCCCAGGTCGAAGCCGTCAGCGGTGGCCGACGTCGAGGTGACCATGGTGGAGAGCCACGCCAACCTGCGGGTGCTGTCCCGGCGGCGGCCGAGGCAGCTGCTGCGGCTGGCGGTGGGGCTGCAGGGCCACCGGCTCACCGTGCTGCACCTCAACACGACCAGCGCCGGCCACATGGTGCTCTACTCGTTTAGCCTCAAGGTACAGCGACTACACATTCTTCCCATCACTAAACAATTCCATCCATCTGATACCCTCTGATGATACACATGCATGGCTTCTAGTCCAAGGTGTATAGTACCTATATCTGGTTAGCAATATCACACTGAAAAGTTGAAACTAGTTGGTGCCAAATTCTCCCATCTGTTTACTTTAATGGAGCTCAGCAAGCTGGCTAAAAGGTTGTGGTTTTCAAAAAGAACCATTGCTTGACTTGCCTATGGTGGGTGATATGATGTGCATTTCGTCGTCGTCCATGCAGGTGGAAGACGATTGCCAACTTACTTCTGTGGACGAGATCGCAACGGCGGCTCATCAGATCGTGGAGAAGATCCAAGAAGAGCAGGATTGTAGCTTAGAATAGCATCATCAAGCATACATGTGTGAAACATTTTAGCTATTCTAGCAAGTGAAGTCACTCCCTTGCGCAAACTAATAATGTATCTTTATGTAGTTAGCATGCAGCTTAACCAGTGTTGAATCATTTTATGGATGAATTTGTTCATGAATGTGCATGGCTAGCTAGGTATGTGATGTTTCGAAACTACGAAAACTCGAGCTAGAGAACAATTCCATGGTAGACATGACACATGACATTCCTTGTGGTTGCTACCATGTTCCGTAGGATATATAGGATCTGACACAATTGACAGGTGCTGTTTCTCAACCTTCTCGGGGGATTCTGTTCCCCATGTGAAGCACCATTTCCTGCCAAAACACCAAAAGATTCCCATCTTGTGTTAACAGCTTGAGCTTGCCCGTTACTTTCTTGTATGTCCATTCTGCTCCATTCTTAATTTTTAGCATGGGGCATGTTCTGATCTTAGAGAGAACTACAGGAAGATACATGAGAGCATAGAAGCCTTTTCGTTCCAAACTACTCATATGCTCTGTAGATCCTTAATTGGGCTCAATGAACTCATCTGATTAATGGGTTTATATCTCAGTGTACCATAATCAGTTCGTTTCTGTGAAGAAGATAGAGCTAGCCTTCTAGGGAAAGCAAAGGTATCAACATCAAGTCGACACTGCAAAGCAAAACGATACCAAGAAAACGATAAGAAAAGAACTGCAGATAGGGCACAAGCTGTGTCCTTTCATTGACCCAAGAAAAGCTTCTAAAACAGTCCTTTACCAGATTGACCTTTTACCATTTCCATCTAAGCACGATTGATGAAATAGTGAAAGAGCTGCGCAAACATTTCATCTCTGTGATGCTTGCACCTGATTGATTCGACCGACAGGACAAATTACATGTGCCGCTAGCTCTCACGCAGCATGTCGTTTTCGCTCTTCAAATGCTCTGCTTCATTGTAACTTGTAACATCATCTGGTAAAAAGTGGAGCTTCCTGAGAGTAAAAAGGAAAAATAAACAACAATAGCGTTGAGTTAATTCCATGCATCAACCATTCACCCAAAAGTTTCAGTTGTTAGGAAAGAAAGATGTGCAACTCATACTTTAGTGTTCATGGATGTGTATGCATACATGTGTATGTGCGCGCATGTGAGTGTCCACGAAAATGACAGATCCGTGTAAGAAGAAAGAGCAACTGGTACATTTAGTAGGATCACCGAACTAGAGCATGATAGATTATTAATGCACCATATGCTTAGAGCTATATGCATATATAGATGGAAACCACATCTTATATATTGATTCAATAGAATGTAGCTACTTTATGCAGAATATAGGGACAACAAAAGGAGAACAATATGGCTCGAAATATGCGCAACCAGGTTGTACGCCGAGACAAGATTGCTGTTAGTTTAGTATAATAACCATAGCTTAATATAGTAGTCAATGTGACAACCAATCTCAACAGCAGACATTGCACATATAGATCCTCATCTTTACAAGAACTATAGTAAAAAGGACCTACCGATGTTGAGGGCCTATCGACAACTCTTCCTATTCCAGGACTCCATAAGGATAATGACAGAAAAACCTTTATGTTCCAAGTTGAACGCTTGAACCTCGGTAAAAAAAAAAAGCAAAAGCGTGTGGTACCAGGAAAATTATAATCAACTGCGAATTGAATAATTTTGACCATCATGAAGTAGTAAACTAGCCCAATTCGATTATTTTAGATAAAATTACCTAATTGACTCAGTTCAGCTCAACCTGGCTCTTTAGAGGTTACACGGTTGTATCGTAGTTTAAAAAAACTGAATGTGCTGTTCTTATCAAACTAATCGCACATAAGATGAAAATGCTAGAAATTTACTTTCAAAAACCTCCGGAGAAGCAGCTACATGCTTGTTAATCATGTCTTCAGGATATTTGAATTTTTCTGGTACATAATTACCAGTTAACTTCTAAGCTGACGACCTCACCGAAGTTTCTAGTCAATATTGATAATTGTTAACGTTTAGTCATTGGATGAGAAATGCTTAGTAGCGCCGTAGCATTTGACTAAACTTTTCATGTATATAAGCACAAACTGTGAAATTTCCTGTAGGAGCATATGGCTAATCAGAGGGGGTGGTAAATGATTGCCTCCGTTTCTTAAAATCTCTATATAGTCGATGACGAATTCGACCGCTCAAAAGTCCCCTTCCATCCCTCATACGGAGTAATCTCACTCTTTTTAGTAATTACTCTATTTAGGACGAAAGTTGTTGTCAGTATAGCTTTCCCCACCATGCCTTAGGCATACCGGCACTCTCTAACATAGTATTAATCAAATCTGTTAGTTTCCGGTTTTTCCCCTCAGCTATCCCGTTTGATTGGGGTGAATATGGTGGTGTAAATTTATGAACTATTCTATGCTTTGAACAGAATTGGAAGATTTCATGAGAGACATACTCTCCTCCATGATCACACCTCAATCTTTTTATTTTCTTCTCCAGTTGGTTCTCAACCTAGGCCTTATAAGATTTAAAGTAGTTTAAAGCCTCATCCTTAGTTTTTAGCAAATACACATAGCAGTAGCGTGTTGCATCAACAATAAAAGTTGGAAAATATCTTTTGCCTCCTTTTGTCAATAATCCATTCATTTCGCACAAATCTGAATGAACAAGATCTAAAGGTGTCAAGTTATTTTCATCCTCTAATCCCTTAAAGGGTTTTCAAGGTTGCTTTGCTTGCACACATGACTGCACTTTAATCCTCTGACAATTTTACATTTGGAATTAAATCTAATCTAGACATTCTAGCAATACTATCAAAACCAATATGACAAAAACGAGAATGCCAAATATTTGTCTCACATTTATTTAAACTAGTTGCAACATTCAGATTATAACAAGACTCTAAAATATTTAGGCGGAACAAGCCTCCGCTCTCATAACCTTTACCAACAAATTTTCCGAACTTGGACATTACAATTTTATTTGACTAAAAAACTAGCTTATAACTATCCCTACATAGGAGAGAACCACTAGCGAGGTTCTTGTTTATTGTAGAAGCATGCTGCACGTTCTCCAAGTAGACAATCTTCCCTGAAGTAAGCTTTAGATCCACCGTGTCAACACCAAGAACAGAAACACGTGACCCGTTCCCCATTAGGACGAAGGAAACCTCTACTGCCTGGTAAGAAGAAAATAAGGAAATATCAGAACATACGTGAACATTAGCACCAGTATCAACCCACCAATCAGTAGATTGACATGTTGAAAAAACAACAGGTGGATTACCATACCCTCCTAAAGTTGAGGCCTCGCCTATGATCACGTTGACAGCCTTCTTCTTTGACTGTTCATCATCTCTGATCTTGCGAAAGTGATAGTCCTTCGCCACATGACCGTCTTTTCCACACACAAAGCAGGTGATGTCCCTCAAATCCTTTTTCTCAGTTTTCTTCTTCTTAAAGCTAGTTGTCTTATTCGGTTTGTTGGATTTGTACTTATTTGCAACAGTCTTTTTCTCTATGACATTTGCATTATTCTGGTCAGAGGTGCTAGGTGCATCTTTTGCTCTTGTTTTTTCTTCCACATCGAGGGTTGCAATGAGATCCTCAATAGAAATATCTTCCCTCTTATGTTTCAAGCTAGTAGGAAAATCCCGCCAAGAGGCAGAGAGTTTAGCAACAATGCCCGCAACCATAAACTTTAGAGGCAACACACAGCCCAGGTGCGCAATCTCACTGACTACTAGCTAGAGATTATGAGCTTGTCCAACTATGGACTTAGCCTCATCCATGCTAAAGTCGAAAAATTTCTCACACATGTAGAGCCAGCGACCTGCCCCTGCCTCTGCATATTTGTGCTCTAGTACATCTCACAACTCTGTGGCGGACTTGTAGTCCATGTACACATCATAGAGCTGATCTGCCAGAATAGTCAGAATGCAGCCAAGAGCAGTATTGTTCGCATTTTCAAACTGCATGAACTGCTCAATCATAAATGGATACTGCGGGTGGATAACCCACCACAGCCCAAAGACATGAGCCAAAACTTAGCTCTAGTCTGCCATCTATGAAGTTCTGACCAGAAAACCTCTCAGGTTTCATCGCATCAGAAGCACTAACCATTACTATATTACAACAAAATTCATAATAAGGTTTCTAGATTGTTGGACATGTGGGCAATATTTTAATTCCAAATTTTACTAGGAGACAAATACAATAAATCAGTGATGCAAAACTTACTACTAACAGTAGGCTACTCATCATACTTTAGAATATACATAAGAAAAATATAGTAACAAAGTCGAACGAATGCGCGAATGACTTACTTTTTCGCTTGATGAAGAATAGGAATTAACGCAGGCTTGACGCAGTGCAGCGAGCGGTCGCACAGATGTGCGCTGCCTAGAAACCTTATTACCGCCCCGTGCAGGTACTCTCTGCGGCAATGGTTCGGAGATAGCCACTCTTCCTACTCTCTGCCTAGAAAGGTTGGCGAAGTTCAAACAACACAGTACTAAAGCACAAGATCGCGGAGAAGAAGAAAATGGAGGTAGTGAGATTCTCACACATACTTTGGACGTCTCTAGGCATATAAATAGACAAACTGATAGCTGACATGATTAAAACAACCATTTACCGACTGGTAACTGACACATTCAACTAGCCATTTATCCACTAGTAATTATTTGTGTGTGACTTTCTAACAAGTGGTCTGGGTTCAAGTTTAAGTTCTGCTAAATATATACTCCTTATGTCCCATCATATGTTGGTCATTTGTCCACTAGTAACTGTCTGTCATCAAAACCGCTTGTGTTCACCACAAATATTTATCCCCATTCCTTTTTTTTGGTAAGAAAAGAAGTGTTTTCCTAACCTTGGGTAATAAAACCAAACATGGAAAATATGTTTTTATTAACATAACTCTCTCAGAAGTAACACCTCAAAGTTTAACCCTTAGGCTTTATTTTTGAAAAACAAGGTCCCTTGTGGGGAAAATTTTTTGAGAAAATTTTTGTTTTAACTATTTGAGAAACCAAAGTGAATTTTTGGAATAAGTTTTTGGCAAGTAGTTGAACTTATGAAAATTTCCTCGGAAGATCATATTTGTTAAAAATGAGTTTGAAAGTGAATTTTGTAAACAATTTGATAATCGTTCCTCCAAGGATAAAACAAGTTTTGAGAATGAGTTCCGAATTTAAGCATCGTGATTTCGGCACAAAGTAGGTTCTTAAAGGAGCTTATAAGAGGAGTACTAGATTTTTATCATTCTGAATGCAGGATAAGAGAGCTTCAGAAATGGATATGGCAGCATATAGATGAGGGGGAATCATCTAAGAGGGATGAGAATAAGCAATATAATCATCTAAGAGGGATGAGAATAAGCAATATACTTATATTTTTGGAAATAGATTTTGAAGAAAATAATTCTAGTCATGAAACTAACGGCCAGGCTAACTAGGTCATGACCTGCAGTCGATATGCTCTGGTACCAGCCCTATAGGACTCGGATTCTTTCAAGCCGGAATCCTCTGTGATTCCACCATACTATTCCCTGGATCAGTAGATAGTGCTCACAGATACAATACTCAACATCAAAATACATATCATGCAGAAGCGTAAATATAATAGTAGACTTACTCATGGGCCGATCAGGCTGAAATCAATAAAATACAGCAGCGTAAAATGGAGCACATAGGTGGGACCCTCAGGACATGCCCACAGGCAGCCAACTGGGGGTTCGCGACCTAGTTCTTGATCTCTTCATCTTCTTCACCATCATCACCTGGTGTATTGCTATAGCGTAGCGATCTAACTCCTGATTCTGGATTAATTGAGTGAGCGAGGGTGAGCACAAACCACCATGCCCCGCAAGCCAATACACAGGATGCAAATGGATTATATGCATGGCTTATCAAGGAAAGGCTTGGGTTATTTTATTTGCCATAAATTGCTTTTGAAATATGATACACAGAAAATTTCTTGACACCTAGTAGTTTGAACTAAAACATAAAGCATTAAAGAATGCAATAATAATAGCAATTCAGATTCCATCCACTGTTACATGGTTTCTGCACCATATGCTAACCTTTTAGCGTTATAACCGCTTACCATATTGCTGGGGTGACACCCAGGGCAACACAAATTAGGGCCTTTCTCTGCCCTCTACTTTTCCAATTGCACCCACAAAGTTTTTGAAATAGAACTATATCTAGTTAAGTTCCCATGTCCGCCCTTGACCGTGGGCTCGGCTATTCGAATAGTTTTGACTCTGCAGAGTTTGTACACTTTACCCACAACAGACAATCTACTCGTTGCCCCTCATGATTCCTTAGTCATGTGGTTGAGTAGACCATCACAGTAACATTTCAAAATATCTGGCCCCTTTTTTCATCTCACCCTATGGGCTACTCCCACTTGCGATGAGTCCCATACGTTCCGCGGGATGTTCACCATGGATACTAGATCATTCGGACTCCACTCTCCACAACGCTAGCACAACTGGGAAACTTCACCCTCTCTCAGTGTCCCTTTAGGCCTCACATTGCCCTTGAAATATTCCACTCCTTTCCACTGCTGGTGAGATGAGCCCGGGGTTTCGATAGATTTACTTAGCCAAGTTGCAATTTGCAGACTTGTAGTTGTACTATTTTACATAGGATGTCATGACAAGATTCAATCCTTAGAGTTATCTGGGCGGTTCTACCACAATCCACACACCGTGCTTCCACTGCACCACATACCAGCCCCCGTACTATCCGCCCAGATAATTAAGCAAGTTGGGGGGTTTTTGGGAGCATAAAATAATTATGTCAAAATACACCAGTCATTTCCACCATGAATTCCCAAATCAGTTTCTCAGAATTAGAAGTAATGCTTGGGGCATTTTGGTACCCCCGAGTATCTTAGCAGTGCTAAGCATGGCATATAATTATAGACCTATTTTTGAAAATTTTACTATTATAATTTTTGCTAGGGTGACAAGGCTCAAATATTCAAATGTTCTAAAGGAGGTGTAATACTAACAAGTCAAATAATGGGCATATAACTAGAATCTTAAAACAAACATATATTTGCAGATGAAATAACAACATGTAATTTGATAATTTAAATAAAAGTAATTTGCAAAAAATGTAGGTTCAACATGATCAAAGTATTGACTCGCCTTGCACAGTTTACCGCGGTCTTGAGCTCGCTCAAAGCTTTCTCATTCGATGATCTTGAGCTTCTAGTCTTCATCTTCATCCGGATCTCAGTCTTGCTTTATCCATTGATTCTTCAGGACTCTGATTTCTAATTACGGGCTAAATAACTGAATCCAATAAATTCAAATGAACTCCAAATATGTAAAAAATAGAAAATGGATAGATTGGAATTTTTAATGAATTTAAGAATTTAAACGGACTCAATCGAAGTTAGAATGAGGAAGGACGGGCTTCTAGAAGTTTGAATCTAAGGGAATGAAAAATCTAAAATTTTCACCATGGTCGAAAGCTATACACAGTCGGAAGATCCGCAGCGGTCAGATGCCCTGCAGTGATCGGAAGGCAAGAGTGGTCAGAAGCTTTATAGTGTGGTCAAAAAGCTATGGTGGCAGTCAAGAGCTACAATAATTTGAACATGGTCGAAAGATACAACAATTTGTGTGTGGTCAGAGGGGTCAAGATTACAACATGGTCGGTGGTCAAACATCATGGTCAGTGCTCGAACAACCATGATCGGGTGGCTGAACGTGGTTGGAATTCCATACGTGGTCGAAGGCAAAGCTGGACGAAAGTGAGGGGTTGGGAATGGCGTGGTCTACTGAGTGGTCGAAAGTGGCTTAGACGGCGTGGTGTGGTCAAAGATATCGAGTGCAGAGCAGTCGAACTCGAAAGGCGCTAAGTGGTCGTAAAACTCAACGTGGTCATAAACGACTATGCAGTGGTCGCAAATGACTATGCGTGGTCGTAAATGACTTTGAGTGGTCGTAAACGACTATGCATGGTCATAAAAAACTATGAGTGGTCGTAAACAACTACATAGTCGTAAGTCTGACTGTGTGGTTGTAAACGACTACATAGTCGTAAGTCTAACTGTGTGGTCGTAAACGACTTCATAGTTGTAAGTTCGACTGTGTGGTTGTAAATGAATACATAGTCGAAAGTCCGACAACGTGGTCGTAAACGACTACATAGTCGAAAGCCCGACAACGTGGTCGTAAACGACTTATGACCACGACAAGTGAAGGATCTCAGATGTGATCATAAAGCATTACAATCATGGCTACTCAGCAGGAAGGCATGGTTGTAAAGTGCTACGATCACGACCATAAAGAAGTGAATGCGGTCGTAGGGTGTTACGACCACGGCAGTGAAGAAGTGAACATGGTCATAGGGTGTTATGACCACGGTAGTGAAGAGATGAACATGGTTTGTAGGGTGTTACGACCACGGTAGTGAAGAAGTGAATGTGGTCATAAAGGTCCTGGAGCAGTCGTAAAGATTACAACATCGGCGAGCTTGTCGCCGGGGAGGAGATGGCGGCCGGAGCTGAGAACCCCCAAATGGGTTGCTCACACCCATGCCTACCCGAAGACAGAGTCTTGCTGGCCAATTTGACCAGGCGTTGGCTGGCGACGACCTTGGGCGGCAGCGAAACAAGGGAATGGTGGCTACTTCAGCGCATGGCCCCGGAGTTCAATTAAACGGGAGGGGAGTATCTAGGTGAGCTCGGGAGTATACCTCGGGGGTCAGTGTAGCTCAGGAACAGTGGTGGCGAGCTGGCGGCGTGCAACGACGACGGGTGAAGGAGGCACACGGTGCCGACAAAGAAGAAGTGAGGAGGAGTCCGGAAAAGGATGGGGATGGCTTCTCGTTGCTCCAAAGAGGCTCCAACTCGGTGGAATCAACTAGGTGTAGCTCCGAGCGGCGGATCCCTCGTCGGCCGAGGTTGGGGAAGAAGGGGTTGCTGGCAAAGCTAGAGGCACGAAAAAGCCGATTGTTTGGGGTGGGAGGTAGAGCGGAGCGGTGCGGTGCTGACGGGAGCATCGGGCGGGGCTTTATAGCCGAGAAAAGCTCAGGCGATGTGGGAGTGGTTGATCGATCTTGGCGGTGGCGTGGCTACAGAGGCGATGGGACGGCACTCAAGGCATAGGCATGATTTCCTGGTGATGCCCGCACAGTAACGAAGTAAGGAGCTCACAAGATGAGGCAAACACGACGAGGCAGAAAGCTGTGGGCGACGATGGCAGAAAACTATGGGCGACAGCGGCTTAACTGGGGTGCTAAGCAGGGCAATGCGATGGCGGTCACTGTGCAACGGCACTGTGGCGGCCGTCAGTAGTATGGGCGTGGGCAGGCGGCGACCGGAGCATAGGGCGCGAGATGGGACGGAGAGGCAACGGTCGACGCTGGATGACGCTCGCGCAGGGCATGGGCACCGATGGGGATGCGATAGAAGCGGTGTGACGGCGACGGGGGTAGGTGCGGTGGTGACACGGGAGTAGTGGCATGACATGTGCACAGTAGGCGTGGGGTCGGCTTGGTCAGGATGACGAAAGTGGTCGGAAGGCAAAGAAAAAAGAAAGAAGAAGAATGAGTGGAGGAGGAAGACCGAGCGTGGAGAGGAAAGAAAGAAGGGGGAGGGGCAGGAGCCAAGCCCGCTGGGTAGAGAAAGGGAGTGGGAGGGAGGAGAAGGAGAGAGGAAAGAACGGTGGGGCCCACATGTAATAGAGAGAAGGAAATGAAGGAAAAGAAAGAGAGGGAAAAGAGAAAGGTTTAGGCATAATTTTGGAATTTGGATTTTTAGTTTAGATTTTAATTCTCACTCTAATTATTTAAATGCAAGCTTTTACTATTCTTTTGGCCACTGCTTTTCTTTTGTAAATTGAATTTCAAATTCCATTTCCATTATCTTATTATTATTTTTTGTTAGGCTCGTTACTAGCATTTTGAAATTATTTCTAGTTATTTACTTGGATACTATTTCAAATAAACCTTCAGAAGAAATTTGAATGCCAGCAAAATGCAAATTTTTTTTAATAGTTCCATATTTTTGAACACTTGAAATTTAGGATGTTACAAACCTACCCTCCTTAAATGAATCTTGACCCCGAGATTCTGATAGAGTAGAAAGAAGTAAGCAAGGTCAAACTGGTTAGCAATAGGTTCCAGAGTTTTGCTTGACGTGTCGTCCTTTAGCTCGCAAAGGTAGGAAGCGAGTCCGCACAAGAAGGGTTAATGCTTGAAGAAGCTGAAAGGGAAAAGAGAGACTTGCTCTTCCGGACAGGTTGTAGGCTTCCAACGCTTGCTCTTTGACATTGTTGTCTTCACGCCTTCGTAGAATAGAATAGTCGCTTCGTTTATTGGGCATATGATAGTTGTGGAATCCATATTGATGGGTGGATAGTAATGGCCTATGTCCTAGGGAGTAGACGGCCATATGGATGCAGATATGAGGATGGGCATATCTAAATGGTGGTCTTTTGTCCTTACTGGAACTCCTATTTTTACTCTTTAGTTTTGTCAAACACGATGATTTAAATATAGGTGTGGCTTGTAGTCCTTAGCACCATAGGATTCTGGCCTTGCAAATCTTCTTGTACTGGTCTTGATTAGCTCTAATATAAATTATTGCACCTTCAAGGTAATCATACATCATAGAAATACCTCCAAAAGAAATTATACATCATAGCAGTTCTCCAATGTTCCTGTCTATTCCTGCTACCCTCCTTAAATAAATGGCAACCGACGTTAGTTATCTTTTCTAGCTCTAGGCATGACGAGTCCTATAGCGATCTGGAGACTCATCCATTGTACCTCAGCTGCCTTGGTCAGCAACAAGTTCAGGGAGCAATCCTTGGGGTAGTGGTCTTGTCCTTCGCAGAGAAAACATGTGATCTTGCTCGTGGGACACTCTCCTGATGGGTGGTCTTCGTCACAGTTGGGGCAGTTTGTAGAACATTGACTTTCCTCATGTCCTTTTTCTCCAGAACGCCTAAAAACTATTAGGTTCATGAGGCAGTCATCCAACTAATGATGTTTCTTGCAGTATGAATAGTAGGGAACTGGGCAATTGTAGCAGTAATGACCGGTTTGCCCACACGTGAAGCATGCTCCTCTCTCAACTTGTCGTAATGGAGGGCATAGTTGTGCAACATGTCTAGCTTTACCACACTCGATGCATGTATTATTTAGTGAAGCTTTCTGGTCTGGTGGCAGAACTTCGGTGGACGCAGCTTGTTCCTTGTTGGGGCTCTTGATATTGGCAAGGTCTTCTTTGCTAAAGTTAAGGTTGGTAGCCGCTTGTGTGCCACGCGCTCGTCCCGGTGTTTGTGTCCCGGGAGTTCAGGGACATGATGTGGAACAGCCATTGGAATCACCGGCGTAGAGGTGGGAGGTGGTGGGGTCCAAGGTCAGGGAGAATGCGGTGCATGAGAGCGTGAGGGTCCGGAGGTGGGCGGCGTCCGCCATGTTCTAGACCTTGCACATGTTGTCCATGGAGGCTGAGGCGATGACGGCGTTGCACCCGCCGTGCCCACACGTGACGTAGGTCACCAACGCGACGTGCATGCTGATGCGGCAGAGGGCGAGGTTGGAGCGTTGTCTATGTTTTCGATGTCGAGGATGCGGAGGAGTGGGAACACGACCACCTCATCATCCTCTCCATTTGAGACGAGCAACGAGCCATCGTCTTTGAGCACGAGACAAGAGACAGCGCCAAATTTGTGGGCGCGGAAGGAGCAGGCGGTGTCGCTAGACGGGAGCGAGAGGGAGTGAACGCACCCGGACACCCCACCGGTGAGGACGTCGGATCCGCACGGTGTCACCATGAGCGGCGTGACGGGCTCGGGGACAAGCAGCGAGCGGGCGAACGTCGGGGACCACCGCCAGAGCAGGCGGACCGAGCCTGTGCCCGTGGCGGGGCAGACGTGGGACACGGCGATGAACACTGCGCCGGCGGCGACAGTGAGGCCGTGTCACAGCGTGTTGGCCGCCGGGAACTCGGCCACAACTTCGCCCGATAGCGCATCGTAGGCCATAACTTGCTGGCCGTGGGTCGCTGCCAGGATGTGCTCGCCGCCACCGCCGCGCTACGAGGAGGAGGAGGACGCCATTGGCACGTGGCTGTCGCTATGCACTGCGTGGCTCGCGACCTAGCCAGTGCAACGTGATGCCTCAAAACAACGCGACGTGACATAGTATTAACTCCAGTGAGTAGTAACTGAAATGAAGTGGCATTGGCGCATTGCATGTGCTTTCCCCTTAGCTGTGCCATGTGTTTCTTAGTGTGCGAAGCGTGCTGTGCCGAAGAGATGGAAGCTTTAAATGAGTACAAGCCATTGTCATCCCATGGTGTGACTTTGTAACAAGTGGTCTGGGTTCAAGTTTAAGTTCTACTAAATATATACTCCTTGTGTCCCATAATATGTTGGCCATCTGTAGGGGTGGAAAGGAGCCGAGCTGGCTCGAGCCAAGCTTGCCCAAGCTCGTTTTAACAGGCGGCTCGGCTCGTTTTGAGCACGATCTAGGAAAGCGGCTCGGCTCGGCTTGAAGAAAGGCTCAAGCCGGCTCGCGAGCCTTCACGAGCCAGGAGCAGGCCCAGACCGAAATCCCCAAGTCCCCACCCAAAGCGTCTGAGAGATGTCGGCGGCGTCGGAGATGCAGCCGCTGGTGCCGGCGGGTTACCGGCAGGCGACTCCCCTTCCTCACCTCGGTGGCGTCACAAACCTTGCAGAGCAGTCTGGCCAGACCACCACCCCCACCCCCACCGATCCCCATGCAGCCGTCGCCGACGAAGAAGACGGAGCGGGAGCCATCGCCGCCGTCCCCATCCCCGCGTTCGGGGGCCGGCCACCACCACGCCGACGTCGAGGTGGCGGACGAGGCCACCGTCACCGCCTCCCCGAGGCTCGGCGGGGGCATGTGTGGCATCCTGCGCCACCTCGACCGCCGCATCTCCGCCTGCGGATCTGGCTCTGGCCGCCGCCACCACCAGCACGAGCAGCTCGGTTGCTCCGCCGCTCCCCCCGAGCAGCTGTCCTCGGCACCGTCGCAACAGCAGAGGGAGAGGGCGGGGGAGGAGCTCGGGGACAGGGGAAGACAGCTCAGCGGCAGAGGAGAGCACCGGGGGCAGCACACGCCGACACGGCCACACCGACGGGAGATGAAAGGGGATTCACGAGAGATGAGTGGGGAATTGGGGATTAAGAAGATTGCCCGAGCCAAAATAGCTCGTGAGTTGGGATTCAGGAGATGCCCGAGCCAAAAAAGCTCGCGAGTCTACTTGCGAGTAGCTCGAGCTTGGCTCGAATTTTTTGCGAGCTGTAAAGAAGGCTTGGCTCGGCACGAAATTTCATGAGCTCGAGCCGAGGCGGCTCGGCTCGTAACGAGCTCGAGCCGAGCCACGAGCTTCGAGTTATTTTTCCACCCTAGCCATCTGTCCACTAGTAACTGCCTATCATAAAAACCCCAATAAAGCCTCAAATGACTAGAAGCGTGCTGTGGTAAAGAGATAGAAGCTTTAAATGACTAGAAGCCACTGTCATCCCATGGTGTGACTTTGTAACAAGTGGTCTGGGTTGAAGTTTAAGTTCTGCTAAATATATACTCCTTGTATCCCCTAATATGTTGGCCATCTATCCACTAGTAACTGCCTGCCATCAAAACCCCAATAAAGCCTCAAATTAAAAACAATGTGACATGACGTAGTATTAACTCCAGTGAGTAGTAACCGAAATGATGTGGCATTGGCGCATTGCATGTACTTTCCCCTTAGTTGTGCCGTGTGTTTCTTAGTGCGCAAAGCGTGCTGTGGCAAAGAGATGGAAGCTTTAAATGACTAGAAGTCACTGTTGTCCCATGGTGTGACTTTGTAACAAGTGGTCTGGGTTGAAGTTTAAGTTCTGCTAAATATATACTCCTTGTGTCCCCTAATATGTTGGCCATTAAGCTTTAAATGACTACAAGCCACTGTCGTCCCATGGTTTGACTTTGTAACAAGTGGTCTGGGTTCAAGTTTAAGTTCTACTAAATATATACTCCTTGTGTCCCATAATATGATGGCCATCTATCCACTAGTAAATGCCTATCACCAAAACCCCAATAAAGCCTCTAATTCAAAACAACGTGACACGACGTAGTATTAACTCCAGTGAGTAGTAACCGAAATGAAGTGGCATTAGTGCATTGCATGTGATTTCCCCTTAGCTGTACCGTGTGTTTCTTAGTGCGCGAAGCGTGCTATGCCGAAGAGATGGAAACTTTAAATGACTACAAGCCACTGTCGTCCCATGGTGTGACTTTGTAACAAGTGGTCTTTGTTCAAGTTTAAATTTTGCTAAATATATACTCCTTGTGTCCCATAATATGTTGGCCATCTGTCCACTAGTAACTGCCTGTCATCAAAACCCCAATAAAGCCTCAAATTCAAACATTTGAATCTCATTCAAACACACAAAGAGAGTGGTGCAGAGTTCAGCAAAACCACAGGTAACTGACACATTCAACCAACCATTTATCCACCAGTAACTGCTTGTCATCAAAACCCCAATAATGCCTCAAATTCAAATGTTTGAATCTCATTCAAACACACATAGAGAGAGAGAGAGAGTGGTGCAAAGTTCAACAAAAATAAAGATAGACTTGGTCTGCCAAATGGCGTGCCACATCACGGCACGGTCGCGCGTCACAAGTCACGCAATTTTCACGCGAAAATACGCGAATACAGAACTACATGATTGTGAGACTTGATTCAGAAGTCATGACCCCAACACGGTCCCATCTCTAATGAGGGTACTGTAATTCGATCAAATTCTCCAAATATACTCAAATTAACTTGCTCAGTACCCGATCTTTCGAAATTTTACAATCTCGATCAAGAAATACTTCTCAGGCCGAAAATCCATTAGTCGCCGACATAACCATCTGCCTCAGTGCCACTCGCTTGGCGGCCATTAGCCACGGTCGTCACCTCCCGAAGCATCAGTCGTAGGCTCCTCTTGTATGCGGCCACGGCCATCTCAATTAGCTCCACGGACCTCGTCTTGTCCAACTCCGATGCGCGCAACGTGTGCCCCATCTCCACCGCTTCGACGGTCCTCCTCCATAACTTGCCATCATGAACACTGAACCCCTCACCGCCGTCCCTGACGATGTCGCCAGCGAACCCTTTAACCACTAGGACGTCGCTGACCATGCCGCCGATCCAGAACGTGCTGGTGAGTAGCCCGCTCGCTAGGTCCCACATCCTCACCTCGCCGTCCTCTGTGCACGACACTAGGTTCTTGCACCCGTTGGCCATCGCTGCTCCGACGACTGCGGCGTTGGTGTAGCCGCTTGTGTGCCATACGCTCATCGTGGTGTTTGTGTCCCAGGAGTTCAGGGACGCGACGTGGACACAGCCGTCGGAACCGCCAGCGTAGAGGTGGGAGGTGGTGGGGTCCAAGGTCAGGGAGAATGCGGTGCATGAGAGCGTGAGGGTCCGGAGGTGGACGCCGTCCACCATGTTCCAAACCTTGCACGTGCCATCCGTGGAGGCCGAGACGACGACGACGTTGCACCCACCATGCCCACACGCAACGCAGGTCACCGACGCGACGTGCGCGCTGATGTGGTAGAGGGCGAGGTTGGAGTTGTTGTCCGTGTTGTCTATGTTTTCAATGTCGAGGATGCGGAGGAGTGGGAACACGACCACCTCGCCGTCCTCTCCACCGGAGATGAGGAGCGAGCCATCGTCGTTGAGCGCAAGGCAGGAGACAGCGCCAAATTTGTGGGCGCGGAAGGAGCAGGCGGTGTCACCGGATGGGAGCGAGAGGGAGTGAACGCGCCCAGACACCCCACCGACGAGGAGGTGGGATCCGCACGGTGTCACCACGAGCGGTGCGACGGGCTCGGGGACGGGCAGCGAGCGGGCGGACGTCGGGGACCACCACCAGAGCAGGCGGACCGAGCCTGCACCCGTGGCAGGGCAGACGTGGGATGCGGCGACGAACGCCGCGCCAGCAGCGACAGCGAGGCCGTGCCGCGGCGTGTTAGCCGCCGGGAACTCGGCCACAACGTCGCCCGATAGCGCGTCGTAGGCCATGACTTGCCGGCCGTGGGTCGCCGCCAGGATGAGCTCGCCGCCGCCACCGCGCTGCGAGGAGGAGGAGGACGCCATTGGCATGCGGCTGTTGCTATGCGCTGTGAGCTCGTGACCTAGTCAGTGCAACGTGATGCCACAAAACAACGTGATGCGACGTAGTATTAACTCCAATGAGTAGTAACTGAAATGAAGTGGCATTGGCGCATTGCATGTGCTTTCCCCTTAGCTGTGTTGTGTGTTTCTTAGTGCGCGAAGCGTGCTGTGCTGAAAAGACGGAAGCTTTAAATGACTACAAGCCACTGTTGTCCTATGGTGTGACTTTGTAACAAGTGGTATGGGTTCAAGTTTAAGTTCTGCTAAATATATACTCCTTGTGTCCCATAATATGTTGGCCATCTATCCACTAGTAACTGCCTGTCATCAAAACCCCCATAAAGCCTCAAATTTAAAACAACGTGACGCGACGTAGTATTAACTCCAACGAGTAGTAACCGAAATGAAGTTTCATTGGCGCATTGCATGCGCTTTCCCCTTAGCTGTGCCGTGTGTTTCTTAGTGCGCAAAGCGTGCAGTGCTGAAGAGATGGAAGCTTTAAATGACTACAAGCCAGTGTCGTCCCATCGTGTGACTTTGTAACAAGTGGTCTGGGTTCAAGTTTAAGTTCTGCTAAATATATACTCCTTGTATCCCATAATATGTTGGCCATCTGTCCACTAGTAACTGCCTGTCATCAAAACCCAAATAAAGCATTAAATTCAAAACAATGTGATGCAACATAGTATTAACTCCAGTGAGTAGTAACCGAAATGAAGTGGCATTGGCGCATTGCATGTGCTTTCCCCTTAGCTGTGTCGTGTGTTTCTTAGTGCGTGGAGCGTGCTGTGCTGAAAACACGGAAGCTTTAAATGACTACAAGCCACTGCTGTCCTATGGTGTCACTTTGTAACAAGTGGTATGGGTTCAAGTTTAAGTTCTGCTAAATATATACTCCTTGTATCCCATAATATGTTGGCCATCTGTCGACTAGTAACTGCCTGGCCTCAAAACCCCCATAAAGCCTCAAATCTAAAACAACGAGACGCGACGTAGTATTAACTTCAACGAGCAGTAACCAAAATGAAGTGGCATTGGCGCATTGCATGTGCTTTCCCCTTAGCTGTGCCGTGTGTTTCTTAGTGCGCAAAGCATGCTGTGCTGAAGAGATGGAAGCTTTAAATGACTACAAGCCACTATCGTCCCATCCTGTGACTTTGTAACAAGTGGTCTGAGTTCAAGTTTAAGTTCTACTAAATATATACTCCTTGTATCCCATAATATGTTGGCCATCTGTCCACTAGTAACTGCCTGTCATCAAAACCCCAATAAAGCATTAAATTCAAAACAACATGATGCAATGTAGTATTAACTCATGTGAGTAGTAACCGAAATGAAGTGGCATTGGCGCATTGCATGTGCTTTCCCCTTAGCTGTCGTGTGTTTCTTAGTGCGTGAAGCTTGCTGTGCTGAAAAGACGGAAGCTTTAAATGACTACAAGCCACTGTCGTCCCATGGTGTGACTTTGTAACAAGTGGTATGGGTTCAAGTTTAAGTTCTGCTAAATATATACTCCTTGTGTCCCATAATATGTTGGCCATCTGTCCACTAGTAACTGCTTGTCATCAAAACCCCCATAAAGCCTCAAATTTAAAACAACGTGACGCGACGTAGTATTAACTCCAGCGAGTAGTAACCGAAATGAAGTGGCATTGGCGCATTGCATGTGCTTTCCCCTTAGCTGTGCCGTGTGTTTCTTAGTGCGCAAAGCGTGCTGTGGTGAACAGATGGAAGCTTTAAATGACTACAAGCCACTGTCGTCCCATCGTGTGACTTTTTAACAAGTGGTCTGGGTTCAAGTGTAAGTTCTGCTAAATATATACTCCTTGTATCCCGTAATATGTTGGCCATCTGTCCATTAGTAACTGCCTGTCATCAAAACCCCAGTAAAGCATTAAATTCAAAACAACATGATGCAACGTAGTATTAACTCATGTGAGTAGTAACCGAAATGAAGTGGCATTGGCGCATTGCATGTGCTTTCCCCTTAGCTGTGTCGTGTGTTTCTTAGTGCGTGATGCTTGCTGTGCTGAAAAGACGGAAGCTTTAAATGACTACAAGCCACTGTTGTCCCATGGTGTGACTTTGTAACAAGTGGTATGGGTTCAAGTTTAAGTTCTGCTAAATATATACTCCTTGTGTCCCATAATATCTTGGCCATCTGTCCACTAGCAACTGCCTGTCATCAAAACCCCCATAAAGCCTCAAATTTAAAACAACGTGACGCGATGTAGTATTAACTCCAGCGAGTAGTAACCGAAATGAAGTGGCATTGGCCCATTGCGTTTGCTTTCCCCTTAGCTGTGCCGTGTGTTTCTTAGTGCGCGAAGCGTGATGTGGCGAAGAGATTGAAGCTTTAAATGACTACAAGCCACTGTCATCCCATGGTGTGACTTTGTAACAAGTGGTCTGGGTTCAAGTTTAAGTTCTGCTAAATATATACTCCCTGTGTCCCATAATATGTTAGCCATCTGTCCACTAGTAACTGCCTGTCATCAAAATCCCAATAAAGCCTCAAATTCAAGACAACATGACGCGACGTAGTATTAACTCCAGTGAGTAGTAACCGAAATGAAGTGGCATTAGCGCATTGCATGTGCTTTCCCCTTAGCTGTGCCATGTGTTTCTTTGTGCGCGAAGCATGCTGTGCTGAAGAGATGGAAGCTTTATAGTGACTACAAGCCACTGTCGTCCCATGGTGTGACTTTGTAACAAGTGGTCTGGGTTCAACTTTATGTTCTGCTAAAGATATGCTCCTTGTGTCCCATAATATGTTGGCCATCTGTCCACTAGTAACTGCCTGTCATCAAAACCCCAATAAAGCCTTAAATTCAAAACAACGTGACGCGATGTAGTATTAACTCTAGTGAGTAGTAACCGAAATGAATTGGCATTGGCGCATTGCATGTGTTTTCCCCTTAGTTGTGCCATGTGTTGCTTAGTGCACGAAGCGTGCTGTGGCGAAGAGATGGAAGCCTTAAATGACTGCAAGCCACTGTCGTCCCATGGTGTGACGTTGCAACAAGTGGTCCGGGTTCAAGTCTAAGTTCTGCTAAATATATACTCCTTGTGTCCCATAATATGTTGGCCATCTGTCCACTAGTAATTTCCTGTCATCAAAACCCCAATAAAGCCTCAAATTCAAACATTTGAATCTCATTCAAACACACAGAGAGTGGTGCAGAGTTCAGTAAAAATAAAGATAGACTTGGTCTGCCAAGTGGCGCGCCACGTCACTGCACGGTCGCACGTCGCAAGTCAGAAATCACGTGATTTTCACGCGAAAATACGCGAATACACAAATACATGAGTATGAGACTTGATTCACAAGCCATGACCCCGACACGGAGCCATCTCTAAAGAGGGTACTGTAATTTGATCAAATTCTCCAAACGTACACAAATTAACTTGCTCAGTACCCAATCTTTTGAAATCTAACAATCTCGATCAAGAAATACTTCTCAGGCCGAAAATCCATCAGTCACCGACATAACCATATGCCATTCGTGTGGCGTTCATTAGCCACGGTTGTCACCTCCCGAAGCATCAGCCGTAGGCTCCTCTTGTACGTGGCCACAGCCATCTCGATCAGCTCCACGGACCTCGTCTTGTCCTCCACAACGTGTGCCCCATCTCCACCGCTTCGACGGTTCTCCTCCACAACTCGCCGTCGTGAACACTGAAACCCTCACCGCCGTCCCTGACCATGTCGCCAGTGAACCTTTTAATCACTAGCACGTCACTGACCACGCCGCCAATCCAGAACATGCTAGTGAGTAGCCCGCTTGCTAGGTCCCACATCCTCACCTCGCCATCCTCTGTGCACGACACTAGGTTCTTGCACCCGTTGGCCATCGCCGTTCCAACGACTGTGACGTTGGTGTAGTCACTTGTGTGCCATACGCTCATTGCGGTGTTTGTGTCCCGGTAGTTTAGGGACGCAACGTGGACACAGCCGTCAGAACTGCCGGCATAGAGGTGGGAGGTGGTGGGGTCAGCGTGATGGTCCGGAGGTGGGCGCCGTCCGCCATGTTCCAGACCTTGCACGTGCCGTCCGTGGAGGCCGAGGCGAATACGCAAATATGTGCGC
Source organism: Dendrocalamus latiflorus (assembly GCA_017311315.1). Classification (NCBI taxonomy): domain Eukaryota; kingdom Viridiplantae; phylum Streptophyta; class Magnoliopsida; order Poales; family Poaceae; genus Dendrocalamus; species Dendrocalamus latiflorus. The sequence continues at coordinate 10,112,895 of CM029626.1, forward strand.
GCGTGTTTGACTAGTCAAAACCCTTCTCATACCATCTCTATTCATATTAATGGAGTGATAAGGACTTCATCTTATAAATTAATTTTCCTCACTTTACCTTATCAATATGGTATTAAATCATACATGTTTTGGAATTAAAGAATTGGACCGTATTTAAATATACCAATTTCTAACAGCCACTCGCACTCGCGAACCTAGCCACCTAGCTCCTCGGGCGGGGCCGTGGTCACTGGGAGACGGACAGGCTCCGCTGCACGCGGTGGCGCCTGCGTCTGGCGCCGTCCGTGTACTGTGATGTACTTGGGCTCAGCCCACCAAGGTTCGTCCTGCGTTACTTTACTTGGAAAAATCGAGAAGTTATCACTGCAAACATACATTTAAGGATTTATCTCTAGACATATGATTGATATATCATCTTAGAATCCACTTGTCAGTGATACACCAAAGGTAAATCCTCAAATACATCCAACGTGGACGAGCAAATCCTCGGATGACCCAATTTACTTTCGGCCAAGTCGGCCGAGAATCCTGAGCCAGACTCTGCATGATGCATGATCGGCTTGTCGCAACTGTCGTTCCTTTGGGATAGGGACCCATCGTCTACATACAAGTGTGCCATACGTGCATACTGGACTGGAGTAGCATGTTATGTCTGCACTTGGTGTAGCCGTCGTACTGGTTACTAAGGCAGCTGAACTATGCTAAGAACATGCTTAGAACACAAAAATTGAAAAATATATGCAATTCCAATAGAAATCTTCTAAATTTTCCATGTTCCAACAGAGCTTTTAAAAAACAGTTCCTCCGTAGATATCACAAGCAGAACAATAACTTGCCCACATAATGGTGAGGACAAACAAGTGTGCATCGCTTGGGTGACGATTGAACACGTCGAATTGTTAAATTCTTTTTTAATGAACCGCCCAACACACGGAAGGGAAGAATTGATTGATATTGTATAGGCCGGCCATGTCTATTTGATTCGAGTCCAGCAGTGGAGTCAGAAAATATACATAGGGAGTCAGAAAATATGCACAGGGGGAGCTGGATAAATAGGACTATTTTTTTATATTACGAACATAATGAAAAATATAGCAAAAATTAAACACTTTTGGTACTAATAAATTAAAAAAGCAAAACTTGTCATGACGATTACATAACCAAATTGTAGCGCCTCTCATATCTATAAGGGATACTACTGTGGAACATCATCGACAGTATGGAATAAATAATAAAAGCAACAATAGAAATCACAAGAAAATTAAAACTTAAATAGTACTTTATTAGAGAACCAGCGAAAAATGAAATAAATATTTGAAACATAGAATCAGCTCGCTTCTAACTAAATAAGAGTAAATAAGAAAACATAAATAGTGGTAAGCCACAGTGCTGAAAATTAGAGTGCTCCCACCTATGCATGTTGCTATCATGCCACTGGCCTTTTACTTGAGAATGGAAACAGTAAACGTGAGATTTGCAAATCTCAGCAAGCCCAACAACGGTCGTAAGCAAGGTGTGTAGAGGACAAACAATGAAAGCAAGCAATTAACACAGGTTAAGTGCAATGAAACTAGGTTACCGGAAATACTGATAAGGATCGAAGATAGAGATAACAGGAACGGTGGAATCAAAGATAAATGTCATTTAGCAAGTTATGGCAATGACACTGGCCATTACTTCCCACATACCTGATTATACAAGAGTAGTTAGACACAACACTGTCCTCGACTGTATAACCATAGACAGAGTGTAATATCCTGAGCAATAAAAGTGTATGGCCCCCTGTACGTTACCAGGTGGGTGAAAATCTCCCCTATATGTAGGTAACCATAGACCAGGTAACTGTTATAATGTTAACCGATTATATGGTGTGAAATTAAAGGAAACTGAGAGAAGGCTAAGATAAGGTTATCACTACACAGCTTCACGGTTATCTTATACACAGTGTTGATTAGTTGGTTTAATGCCTAAATCAATTGGACGGTGAGGAGAGGTGTTGGAGTTCGACGGCACGGCCAATGGGGGGCACATCGCGCTTCCCTAGTTGGGAGCGGCACTGGGTGGCACTAGTCAGTGGCGGTAGGACGCCCTGAGGTAGCGGTGGGAGGACCTAGGACAGCAGGTGAGCGGCTACTAGGGGATATGAGGGGCAGTTGTGGTTCATATGGAGGCAGTTGTGGTCTGGCCATGGGCAGTGGGCAAGTGACTACTAGGGGATACAAGGGGCAGAGGTCGTCATCGTAGCACTGGAGGTCGAGGGCGAGGGCTGGCGCTCAAGGTCAAGGTTGAGGGCAACGACACCGTTGGATGGGGCGAGCGAGCGTGTGACACTGGAGTTTGAGGTAGGCGGCGAGTGTGGCGTTAGATGTAGGCGGCTAATGGTGCGGCGTTGAACAAAAGAAAGAAAGCCTAATAGGGATTTTAGTGTTGCGATGGAGGCAAGCGGTGACCTAGGAGGGAGACGAGGGAGGAGGTTGCGGGAGGGAGTGATGAGGGAGAGGATGGTCCTGGGAAGGGAGTGATGAGGGAGAGGATGATTGTGGGGAGGGAGTGACGAGGGAGGGGATTAGGATCGGGAGAGACGAGGGGCGATGATGTGGGTGATGGACGTGGGCGGTGGCCGGTGGCCTGGGAGGGAGACAAGGTACGAGGTCAAGGAAGAAGCAAGGAGGGAGGGGATCGGGAGCGGAGGAGGTTTTCGCAAAATTTGAATGGAGGAGGTGGGTGGTTTTATGTAAAATTGACACGCCTGGATCCCACCCCATTGGATGGAGGCCGGAGGTCCTTGGTTCGCTAAGTGCATGAGTACACCCTCGAAAAATCAAAAATAAATGCACCTATCATGTAGTTATTGTAACTCTTAATTGTGACATCTAGCCTGATCGTTTAGGAATAACTGTAATGATCTATTGAAAAAAATAATATTTCAATGCAACTATGCAAGTAGTAAGTCAGTGTTGAGACTCGAGATCGATCGATCGATCTATTAATTAATTAGGCTACATGATTTTTGGTTAAAATAATCTGATCTGATAGACCCATTCATCGGTGTCGAGCCATTACCATGACATGCCCTTGCTGGAATCCGAATTGCTACCATCTTTTCTCTTCTTTCCTTTAAGAGGCAAAAACAGCCACCGTCTCAAGCCCAAAGAAATGTTTGGACCCTGACATCCGAGCATTTTGGATGCAAATGTGGCTTGTTTTCATCCATACCATGACATCCAACCGACTCTACATCCATTCACTCCCGACGATCCCCATCCACTCACTCAGTCAGTCCTAAATCCCCTCTCTTTCTCCCTTGATAATCCATAGGAAACACAACGTGACCGCGCGCCGAGAGCAACTGAGGCACACAAACATGACTATTCCAGAGAGTATCGTGTCATCAGAACATCCATCTCGGCCTCTGCCGCTACCTCCTCCTTCATGGCGTCCATCTCCACGATGCCTCGCATCCCACTCCCGCTGTCCTTGCACCAATTGGATTGAACCCTAGCCGATTCCTCACTGCATGCCATGGTTAGCGCCTCCGTGTCCCCTACCTGGTGGGCGCCGCCCCACCTCAACATGTGTCCGACTCCGTAGTCGTCTGTTGTAGTGCGCACAGCCCTAACACGGACACTGCGGTGCTCCTCGTCCTCCTCTTACCAGTTGGATCAAACCCTAGCTGATTCCTCGCCACGTTAGATGGAAAGTGCCTCTGTGTCCGCCGCTTGGTGGGCGCCACCGCACTGTGCCATGCGTCCAATGCCGTAGTCGTCTGTTGTAGCACGCGTAGCCCCGATGCAAATGCTAGCGGCGAGCGCTGCGACGGTTGGGATGCGCTCTTCCACGACGCCTTTCAGGGTGTCGTGCAATGATGGAGCGAGTATATTAGAGCATCTCCAATAGTGACTTATGAGCTAACTCTAAGCATATTATTTCATATTTTAATAGAAGAGAGAGAAAAGCTATCTCTTGATCAAGAGCTAGTCTTATACACACATTCCAAGATTATGTGAGAGTGTCATGTGAGGTTATTTATGTTATGAGCTATGTGCTAAAGTTAGTACTATTGGAGAAGTTGTCTTAGAGCTAGTAACTAGCTCATACTGTTGGAGATGCTCTTAGCCACTACTAGCCCCTGACGTCCATTAGTATACTTATTACAAGTATTTTCTAGATTTGTTGCAACACTTTTCTCGAATTATTGTATGAGATGTTTCATTTTGTTGCAGTATATTTGCAAAATGTTATAGCAATAGGAATTTTTGTTGCAGTTGTGTTGTGGATTTGTTACACAAGATTTTTTTTTGTTGAATTGGGTTTGCTAAGAGTTATTTGTTGCAATTATATTTTGATTTGTTGCACCAAGGTAAATTATTGTGCAGTAGGAATGTCTATTAATTGCACCAAGGAATCCGTGCTTGCTGCATCAAGATATTGTGGGGTTTTGCATATTATTTATTTGCACAGTTTCTATGAATCAATGTTGCAAACACAATTATTGATTGTTGCATCTATATTTTTAGAATGTTGTAACAATGTAATTTTTTGAAATTAGACTCAATCATTTTGGGATTTCTACATCACTTTTCAAACATACTAATGTCTTATACTGTGTAAGATGTCCATTACTACTTAGAATTTATTGAATCTATTGATAAAATGAGAATTTTTAAATGCTTTTTTGATGTTGCCACTTATACTTTATAATATTACACATGTATGTAAAAATTGTTACAGATATTGTATAGAATTGTTACGTCAATTTGGTGGACCGTACGATAGAAATGCTCCGGGCGCTCTCAAATCTCCCTATATGAACACTCGAGTACGGGCATCCAATCAACCCATGCACTGCACTAATACAATATCTACTAACACTACATAATTAATATGACACCATCGCAACTAATCCCACATAGCACCATGCAAGCAACTACTTTGTGCTCCATTGTCGTCGTCGTCATCTCATATACGCTAGTCCTTTGCCTCTCCGAAACCAAGAAATCCCTCGATGGCCATCCCCTACCCTCCCTTGGTGGCTCCCTCATGTAGGCAACCTTCATCAGCTCAGCACACCATCATGCTCCTTCGCCTTGGGCAAGTGCCCACCATCATTGTCTACTCTGCAGATGCGGCGCACGAGGTGCTGCAAGCGTAGGACCACGTGTTTGGCAACCACCCGTCACTCGCCGTCCCGAGGAAGCTCCTGTACAGCTGCACAGACATTGCCTTCGCGCCTGACAGCCCGTACTGGCGGCACGCTCACAAGATGTGTTAGTAATCCTTGAGCGTGTGTTAGTTATGCATGGTAGACTTGCATGTAGTTTCTATTCTTCAGCTGCTGCATGCGCACGAGCACCGTTCGTTGTGGTCGTCGTGCGCGTAGAAGGTCGTGGCGAGAATAGCTCGCGCACGACCCCGGAACCTTCGGTCGTGGGCAACATCGTGGACGTGGGGATGCACGCGTCTGTGGCGCGATGTGCGGCTAACCACCGGGAGTTCCTACACTTTGTATTCAGTATATAAGGAGCAATAGATGATCTGAAAAGCAGCCGTTCCATTGCTGCACAAAAGCCCTTCGTGCTGTAGTTTCTTTTCCCTTGTACTCGCGGAGCCAAGTAGTCAGACGAAGCCGACTTACGACCACGTTCACCGTGGTCGTAAGTTCCTACGACCACGTCTATGACTACGTCTGCAACCACGTCTACGACTACGTCCGCGACCACGTCTACGACTACGGCTACGACCATGTAGAAGCCTACGACCACGTTGAAGGCTACGACCACGTTAAAGGTGGTCGTAAGGAGTTCGACCACGACTGGAGAACTCTGACAATTGGTATCAGAGCCTTGCGTGTGCCTGGGAGGTCGTAAGCCTTCAAGCAGATCATGTCTTCGCGAGGCCGAACAAGCAAGGGTGACGACTCCGGCGACAGTAGGAGCAAGACTCCATCGCGCCGTTCGCAATCTCGGCGTGCGACTCGATCGCCGCCACGCCGTGGCCGCACCCGTGGGCCGCGCGAGGTCATCGTCGAGCGCGTCATCCGAGACTCGGGCAGCTCGGGTCATTGGCCGCAACTGACGAAGGCCAACTACAATGAGTGGTCATTGCTCATGAAGCTCAAGCTCCAAGCGCGTTACCTGTGGGACGTCATCGAGCACGGCGACGCTGACTTCCACGACGACCGCACCGCGCTGGAGGCCATCTGCAGTGGCGTCCCCTCCGAGCTCGTCTCCACCTTGGCGACCAAGCCGTCGGCCAAGGAGGCATGGGAGTCCATCAAGACGATGCGCATCGGCGACGATCGGGTGCGGAAGGCGACCGCACAAAACCTCTGGGCCGAGTACGAGCAGATCGCCTTCCGCGATGGGGAGTCGGTCGAGGATTTTGCCCTGCGTTTGACGAACATCGTACAGTGGCTGGCGACGCTCGGCGACCCGGAGCCGGACCACAAGGTGGTGGCCAAGTACCTGCACGTCGCCCGACCGGGGTACAAGCAACTCGTCGTTTCTATTGAAACCCTTCTTGACATCTCCACGCTCTCGCTCGAAGAGGTGACGGGGAGGCTCAAGGCGGCGGACGACGATGGACCTGCGCCAGCACAGACCATCAGCGGCAAACTACTGCTCACGGACGAGCAGTGGATCGAGCGCTACAAGAAGCGGGACCAAGAGTCCAGCCGCGGCGGGTCGGGCTCTAGTGGTCGCGGCAAGAGTCGCGGAAGAGGCAATGGTCGTGGCGCAGGTGGCAACGGCGACTCGCGGGCCGGCTCGAGTGCGGGCCGCGCCAGGCCTGACGACCTGTGCAGAAACTGCGGCAAGAAAGGCCACTGGGCCAAGGATTGTGTAACAGCCCAAGTTTTTATAAAAAAATAATAATAGTAAAAATAATTTAAAATAAAAGTAAGTGTGTTGGTTGCCTAAATTTTATTTTTGATTTGCCTGATTTTCTGTTTTAAAAAATCCAAATTTGAAAAGTAATTTAGATAAAAAAAACATAAAAATATTATTAAATAGAATGATATTTTGCTTTTCTATAAAAATTCTATTTCAAATTAATTATTTGGAAGCAATTGGCGTTTATCTGGATTTTCTGTGTTTTTCTCGATTTTAAAAATCAATTTTAAAGCTTAAACTAAATCTTTATTAGTTAAAAAGATTTAATTTGACTAAATTAAACCTTAATATTTTCTAAAAGTATTTTATTTGCGTTCCTTGTGTCACAAGGAATTTTTGTATATTTTCTTGTATTTTTCAGAGTTTGTTTGAGCTCAATTTAAAATTCTAAAAATAAAAAAATAGAAAAAATCCCATTGAGTCACCTATCGCCATGGGCTGAGCACGCTTAACCCTAGAGTTTTCAGCCAACCAGCCACCAAGTCCAGCACCTTTCTTTCCTGATAGGTAGCCACCTTTCTTCCCTTTATTCCTTTATATGCCAATACACTATTCATCTTCCAACCGAATCGTTTTTCTCCGGAACGCAAGCACGAACGCCATGGCCGGTTCTTCAAGCTTCAAGAACTTTTGATTTTCTCAACCATTTCTTGCGCAACAAAATGCATTTGAATCCTCTCATCAATACCTTTCCATTCCTAGCCTTAGCCCCTAATTTTATGCACCAATTTCGCGGGAATATGCCATGCCACCGAAAGACATTCTCTCGCGGATCTCCCCATCCAGTTCACCTCTGCGCCTATAAAAGGGAGCACCGGGTGCCACTCCTCATCCTCATTCACCACCGAAAATCTCAAAGCCTCTCTCCCTTCCTCCTCGCCGCAATCGGCATTTTTCTCTCGCCAACAAAACGGCGTTCTTCGGCCATTTGCGCCGTCTACAGTGGATTCCGGCCATGATTGACCACACCATTGGCTTTGCCTTGGCGCATTCTACATGGTGCTTCCCTCGCCTTCGCCGGAGCATCGCCGGAGCACCGTGGCCAAACCGTGCCACCGCTTCTCTCCTCGCTGCAGGCCGACCGTGCATCTTCCACCACAACCAAGGTGAGCACTACGTTCCCCATGTTCTCCTCTTCGTTTCGCCACAAACCTCACCCGCTAACTCCTCTCCGTTTGCCCGGAACGCCGATGTCAACCCGCCGGTCACTATAGGTCTTTCCTGCCGTGTTCCGCCACCATCCGTTGTCCTTTGGCCATGCCGTAATTTTTCCTAGACTTACCTCGTCGCGTTCTACGCCATGCTCCCTTCCATTTCCCCGAAAAGCCTCCACAAATTTTCACCTCCGACACCTCGCCATGCCGCCAATGGCATCTCGTGTCCCCATCTATCCGGTGATGTTTTCGCCAATCCGTTCGCGTCATATCGTGCCAAACCATCCCAAGTAGCTACCTTTCAAATGGTTTTGGATTCGCTTCACCGAGCACCAAGATATCAAGTTTTTCCTTTTGCTCTACCGTCGTTGTTCAAACGTCGATTGTATTGTCTGTACGTGCTCGACATCAACATCGCACGACCGGTCTGCCTGGCGGTGCGCGCCGGCGAGGATGCCTGGATCTGGCACGCCCGGTTCGGGCACCTCCATTTTGCCGCACTACGCAAGATGGGAAGAGAGGGGCTGGTCCGAGGGCTACCTCTCCTCACTCAGGTGGAGCAGGTGTGCGAAGCCTGCCTCGCCGGGAAGCACCGGCGGACCCCATTTCCCCAGCAAGCACTGAGGCGGTCGGCAGAAGCACTCCAACTGCTCCACGGGGACCTCTGCGGCCCCATTTCGCCACCAACACCGAGCGGGAACCGGTACTTTCTCCTGCTCGTCGATGACTATTCTCGTTACATGTGGCTATCGCTGCTGCCCACCAAGGACACCGCCACGACGGCGATCAAGCGCTTTCGGGCGGCGGCAGAGCGCAAGAGCGGGAAGAAGCTGTTGGCCTTGCGGACGGATCGCGGAGGAGAGTTCGCCGTGACAGACTTCGTCAAGTACTGTGCCGAGCTTGGTGTTCGGCGAGAGCTCACGGCGCCACGGCGTGGTGGAGCGCCGCAACCAGTCTGTCGTAGGCACGGCGCGCAGCATGCTCAAGGCGAAGGGGCTCCCAGGCGTGTTCTGGGGCGAGGCCGTCACAACGGCGGTCTACCTCCTCAACCGCTCGTCGTCAAAGAGCACCAGCGGCAAGACGCCGTACGAGCTCTGGACTGGGAGCCCACCATGGGTAAATCACCTCCGGACGTTCGGGTGTGTCACTCACGTCAAGGTGACCACGCCGAACTTGAAGATGCTCGACGATCGCAGCCGCCGGATGATCTTCGTCGGCTACGAGCCGGGATCCAAGGCATACCGGGTCTACGACCCGGCGACCCGGCGTGTCCACATCAGCCGCGATGTGGTGTTCGACGAGGCGGCGCAGTGGACCTGGACCGAGGGCCACGGCGGCGAGGCAGAGGACTTCGTCGTCGAGAATTCCATCATGGCGCCGCCCGGAGTGATCACCACCACTTCGACTTCCGCGCGTACATCGGCCGGGACTGCAGTCTCACCTTTGTCCTCGCCAGCTTCATCCCAACTCTCACCAGTGCACGACACTGGGAGCACGACGCCGAGTCTGCAGGCCCACTAGGGTGACGCACCGATCGAGTTCGTCTCACCACCTGGGGTAGGTGCATACGAGATGCTGGACGCGGATCACGACGACGAAGCCCCGCTCCGATTCCGTGACATCGACAACGTGCTGGGGCCGGCTACGTCGCTCGGGCTCGCCGCACGGGAGCTGGAGGAGCAGCAGCTGCTGGCAAGTGACGCCGAACCGACGTCGTTTGCGGAGGCACAGGAGCATGATAATTGGCGCCATGCGATGCTCGACGAGTTCACCTCGATCGAGGCCAACAGCACCTGGGAACTCGTCGAGCCACCGCCTCGACTACGCCCGATCGGCCTCAAGTGGGTCTACAAGACCATGAGAGACGAGGCTGGGCTCGTCGCCAAGTACAAGGCTCGGCTCGTCGCGAAGGGGTACGTGCAACGCCAGGGGATCGACTACAACGAGGTCTTCGCTCCGGTGGCACGACTTGAGTCCGTGTGATTGATGCTGGCCTACGCCGCAAGCGAGGGCTGGGCGGTGCACCCCATGGACGTCAAGTCTGCGTTTCTCAACGGCGAGCTACGGGAGGACGTCTACGTCGAACAGCCCCCCGGGTTCGTGCTCAAGGGGCATGAGCACAAGGTACTTCACCTGATCAAGGCTCTCTACGGACTTCGCCAAGCCCCACGCGCCTGGTACTCCAAGCTGGACGCCTCGCTACTCAAGCTTGGGTTCGTGCGGAGTGCCTCCGAACACGCCGTGTACCTGCGCGGCCAGGACGCACGACGCCTCGTTGTGGGGGTCTACGTCGACGACCTGGTGATCACCGGCGGCAACCACTCCGACATTAACAAGTTCAAGCAGGAGATGAAGTCGACGTTCCAGATGAGCGATCTGGGGTTGTTGAAGTACTACCTCGGGCTGGAGGTGGTGCAGTCAGAGGACAGGATCACCGTGAGCCAGAGAGCTTATGCGGCGAAGATCCTTGAGAGCGCCGGTCTGGTTGGTTGCAACACGAGCAACATTCCCATGGAGCCTCGATTGAAGCTAAGTAAGTTGAGCTCTGCCCCTGCTGTCGATGCCACTCAATACAGAAGCATAGTGGGTTCTCTTCGCTACTTGGTGAATTCAAGACCAGACTTGACATTCTCGGTGGGATATATCAGCCGGTTCATGGAGAACCCGACCACCGAGCACATGGCAGCCGTGAAAAGAGTGCTCCGATACATTGCTGGGACTCTACACTATGGCTGTCAGTATAAGAGGAAGAAGGAGGCTCAGCTTGTCGGCTACAGCGACAGTGACCTTGCAGGTGACATTGATACAAGGAAGAGCACCTCCGGTGTCCTCTTGTTCCTCGGCAGCAACATCATCACCTGGTAATCTTAGAAGCAGAAAGTTGTGGTTTTATCCTCGTGTGAAGCTGAGTACATCGCCGCAACGACAGCAGCTTGCCAGGGGGTTTGGTTGGCGCGGCTCCTTGCAGAGCTCAAAGGCAAGAAGCCGGGCGCCATCAACTTGAAGATCGATAACCAGTCAGCCATCCAGCTCAGTAAGAACCCCGTCTTCCATGATCGCAGCAAACACATTGATGTTAGATACCACTATATTCGTGAATGCATAGAGGAGGACAGGGTCAGGGTTGAGTCCGTTGGGACCGCTGAACAGTTGGCTGATATCTTGACAAAGGCCCTGGGACAAGAACGGTTCTGCGAACTTCGTTCAAAGATCGGGGTCGTTGATGTACAGCGCACACGCAAGGATTAGGAGGAGAATTTGTTAGTAATCCTTGAGCGTGTGTTAGTTATGCATGGTAGACTTGCATGTAGTTTCTATTCTTCAGCTGCTGCATGCGCACGAGCACCGTTCGTTGTGGTTGTCGTGCGCGTAGAAGGTCGTGGCGAGAATAGCTCGCGCATGACCCCGGAACCTTCGGTCGTGGGCAACATCGTGGACGTGGGGATGCACGCGTCCGTGGCGCGATGTGCGGCTAACCACCGGGAGTTCCTGCACTTTGTATTCAGTATATAAGGAGCAATAGATGATCTGAAAAGCAGTCGTTCCATTGCTGCATAAAAGCCCTTCGTGCTGTAGTTTCTTTTCCCTTGTACTCGCGGAGCCAAGTAGTCAGACGAAGCCGACTTACGACCACGTTCACCGTGGTTGTAAAGTTGTGGTCGTAAGTTCCTACGACCACGTCTACGACTACGTCTGCGACCACGTCTACGACTACGGCTACGACCACGTTGAAGGCTACGACCACGTTAAAGGTGGTCGTAAGGAGTTCGACCACGACTGGAGAACTCTGACAAGATGTGCGTGCACACCTCCTCGGCCCTAGGAGGGTACAGGCCTACCGTGCCATGAGGGAGGAGGAGGTGGAGGCGTTGATTCGACGGGTGGAGCAAGAAGTGTGTGAGGTTGGCCTGCGGATGTGGCGATGGCACTGGCATCATCCACTTGACCGAGTTCCTGAGCAGCTTCGCCAAGGACGTCATCGGGCGGATCATGCTCAGCCTGCGTCCCTCCGGCGACGAGGGGTGGCGCTTAGGGGTGGAAAACAGTAACGGATAATTCGTTTTATCCGATATTCGTATCCGAGAGAAATCCGAATATGGTAAGAAAAATCCGTATTCGAAAATATTCGTATTCGTATTCGAGAATATTCGTATCCGTATTTGAGAGTATTCGTATTCGCATTCGTATTCGAGAATATTCGTATCCGTATCCGTATTCGAGACTATTCGATTCGTATTCGATCCGTTTCTAGAACCCATGAAAAATCCGTACAAATTTTGTGATTCAAAACTTGAATTTAGGCGGTTTAAAACTGGTAACCGGTCAAAAACCGATGAAAAATCGGCAAAACCGTTAGGAATCCGTTTTATCCGATATTCGTATCCGAGAAAATCCGTATTCGAAAATATCCGTATTCGTATTCGAGAATATTCGTATCTGTATTTGAAAATATTCGAATTCGTATTCGTATTCGTTTTAAAAATATAGATTCGTATTCGTATTTGAGACTATTCGACCGTATCCGATCCGTTTCCACCTCTAGTGGCGCTCAAAGGTGGACACACTGCTCGAGGAGACTAGTGCGCTGCTGGGGATGTTCCACTTTGGTGAATTCTTCCCACGGCTGGTGTGGGTGAGCGCACTGGACTGCACGGACGCCAGGCTGAGCAGGGCGTTCGAGAGGATCGATCGGATTCTAGAGGAGATTATTGTTGACGCGAGCAGGGAGACCAGGGACAGGTTCGTGGATGTGTTGCTATCGCTTCAGAAGTATTCAACTGGGACAAAGGAGTACCGCCTCACCAAGGATAATAGGTGGGTTCTATTGGTATGTAGCTTTTGGCTTTTGGTTTTGACTTATGGTTTTTAGTTAAAATAGTTGTGTTCTTTTGGGCTGATGGTTTATAGCTGAAACACTTATAGCTTGTTACTGAATTTGATACGTATGTCATAGACTCGAATTGGTGAAGCACAAAGCATCTGCGACGAAGTAAGCATGTTTCGTAACATGGAGAAGGCGGAAAAACCCAGTACATATAAGGAAAGGTAACCAAGTGGTTTGAAAGGTACATTAACACGTACTTTACTTACAAACTCGTGCATCATACAAATCAAACATACATGACCCATACCTGGCACTGAAACGGAAACTATTACTCCTATACACTTATGTAAACCCTACAACAAGATTATAAGAGATAACATTCCATACATAATCCATTTGTGCCTCCCCATTCACCTCTGCCTCTGTCGGCGCCGTTGTGCTGTCAGGTTCGTCGGACCTGTAACCTGGCCCTAGAGCAGGATCCTCGAAATACGGATCACCCAACTGCTGGTTAATGATGAAATTGTGCAGGGCCATAGTGGCAGCAATTATCTTTGCCTGCCACTCAACTGAATATGCAGCTATGTTCTGTAGTATGCGCTACTTCCTCTTCCACACACCAAACGCCCATTTGATAATGTTGTAGAGTGACGAATGGTGAAAGTTGAACATCTCTTTCTGGCCATGCGGCGCTGGGCTATTGCCAAAGTCAGACACATGATACTAGGTGTTCCTATATGGGGCAAGGTATCGCATCCAGCAAAAATGACAATAACATGCATGATGGCAAAGATTCCCGGCTATTGCGACTACACTACTTTCAGCCTTATGCACTCCAGCAAAACGACAACAACAAGCAGTATGGCGTAGATTCTCGGCTATTGTGACAAGCAGTATTAGGACTAAACTATCTTCATATCTATGGAATTTGGATCAACACAAGCAATGTGCAGTTACTTGCAGTGCTCATAGTCATGTACAAAACATGGTCTGAAGTTCCTCAAGATTACAAGGGAATCGCATTTTCTGGAACTAAGCATCGAGGATATTTTCTGACACTAATCATCAATCAACATATCACCAAAATACTCAATCTAAAACCAATTTGCCTGAACTAAGAACAACTTCAGTTATGCTGAGGAGACACACCATCACAGAAATAGGTAATCAATGGCAATCACATAAACTACTTCAATGGGTCTACGCCCATTTCAAAAGCAAGTAATCAATGGCAATCAAATCATTATTTGCCAAACTACTTGAATCACTTGGTCAATATGCAAAGCACTGGGCACAAGAAATATATGGCATTACCAATTATTAGCATTGTCAGTAATGCAACATACAACGCAATTGTTCAGTGGTACAGCACAATAAACAAATGTGTGTTGAGAGTGACATAGTCAATGCACAACGAATAGTTCATGATAGTAACAACATAGGCTGACGTGATCGAGGACATATCCAAGATCCAAAACACTCACCGGATGTATGGAATGATGTCACAGTGCAGCAAAGGCTCAATGTGCATACCACACATACGACGTCCCAATTTATTGAACAACAACATGAAATAAACAAGACATAGGGTACTAACCGGCTCGATGAAGGGCCTCTTACCTCGGATGCATACTACTTGGACTAGCTAAATGCCCACGCACAGTGTAGCCACTCACCTCGGAGCTCCAGGGTACATATCATCCTAAATATTTCATGGCTGCCCTTGTCCCGCATCAATATTGTGGCATAGAACCTCCTCTGAGCCCTCAGGGTAACCATCAGTAATGACCTTGTGAATGAGCTCCTCAAACTCAATGTGCAAGTTGTCTTGCTTCATCACCCCGGCCACCAATTGTGCTTCGTAGTAGTTGCACATGTGCTCCATGCAACGGTGGGGATGGCGTAGACAATGGCATGAGCGATGGCAGGTGATGCAGCAAGAGCTACTGACAGGGTGCGAGCAGTGATTTAGACCTCAACTAGGGTTACTTGGGTGGTGCTAGTGTCTGAGGTCATCTCAGAGGTAGAGCCAATTTTTGACTGTGAGAGGGAGGTCATGGGCTCACACAAGGGTGCCAACGCCTCCTCAGAGGGGGACACGGCCACAGGTTTGCTCTAAGAAGGGAAGGGGCCTGACAAGAGGGTGAGGTGAGGGGACAGACCAGCGACGATGAGCGGACCGAAGTGGATGGTGCCTAGAAATGGGCTGGCTGGCTGGAGCGACGAGGGGTGGCGACTCAAAGGGGATGCCCTGTCGGATCTGGCCCTTGACAACGATGGACATTAAGGGGCGTGGTGGCTGGTTCTGGCATTGAGTAGATCAAAGCCACGTGCGCGGGGAGCTGGGAGGGGGAGCGGGGGGTTCAACGGCAAGGTGGAGCGGGGGAGGGGCTGGGAAGGTGGAGCGGAGGGTCCCAGTGAGGGGGCGATAGGGGTGAAGTGGTGGGCAGCCGGGTGGAGCAAGTGTAAGTTCAAGCTCTATTAAATTGGTTTTGGTGATAATGATAAATCTAATTGTGATACTAACTTATTTATTGATTATGATATTGCTTAGTCTCATTTGGATGAAAAGGTGAAAATTATAAAGAGGTATGCATTCAAATCACATTCTTATATCTTAGTGCATTCCTCGGATCCAAAATATAGATTGAACCTCACCAAATAATCTAACTTGAATATGTGCATATGTCTTTAATACACATTCTTGTATGCACACATTTAGGGAGAGTTCACTCTATGTTTTGATGTTTCATTAGTATTGATCCATGTTCCTCTTTTCCACATATTAAGGATCTGTACTTTGAAACATATTGCTTGAGTATATATAGATTGTGTAGTTCATATATATAGTCATAATCAGGGTATCATCTAGTTCCTCCATTATGTGTTAATGGTTGGATGATAAATGATAACCGGATGAGTAAGCTTTGCTTAAAAAGCTCATCCTAGAGTAAACAGTTATTGTGTGCATATTGTATACTTTCAAATCTATCTTTACCTCATTATTTGTTGAGATTGTCATGAATTACCAAAATGAGAAGATTGTAGAATCTAGTCCCTTCATTATGTGTTAATGGTGAATTTTGGAAATTGATGACAATTGCTTTGTGGACTAACATTTTCCATGAGTTGGATGAATAGGTTAGGTTTTACAAATGAGGATAACTTGGGATGGTTTCATGTGTTGAAGATCATCAAGTCAAACAAGGATACATAATGAGTTGATGCATGATTAAGAGGAGATGATCATGTATTGATTATCAAGTCAAGAGAATAACTATCATGTGTTGATGGAGTTCAAGTAACAAGAACCCGGACTTGAAGTGAAGATATGAGTCATCAAGCTTCAAGAAGATGCTAAGGCAAAGGTATGACTAGTTAAGGTTAAGGATATGTTTCTAATCTTTTACCGGTCTTGATGTTTGGTTGGAAGACCGGATTGCTAGTATAGGTTGACGTACTATTAAGAGGGGTCTTGTCTAATAGCTTGAGTCTCATCATGTGTTGATAGCTCAACCTCACCTCTTCTAACTCTCCTTGGCATGAGGCTTGTATTTACGAATGTGTTTTGCAAATAGTTGATGCTCATGTGTTGAATCCATGTAACATGGGACTATACATTGCAAATGTGTTTTGTAAGTGTTTGAAGTCTATGCTTGATACTTATGTGCATGATACTATAATTTGCAAATATGTTTTGTAAAATCTATTGAAGTATCTACAAATTCTTAGAAAAATCGGAACTATCGCAGTGTGGTCTGCGGAACTACCACTAGTTAGAATTATTGGTGTTGTAATCACGGAACTAGCGCATGCGTTGGTGGTCGAAAGACCTGTATGGTCAAGAACCAATGAGGTTGAGATCTGTGTGATTGAAACCAGCGTGGTCGAAATCGATGTGGTCGAAACCTATGTGGTCAAAATCGACGTGGTTGAACTAACGTGATTAATACAACGTAGTCGAAGATTGACATAGTGGTTGGAAATCTATGTGATCAAAGATTGATGTGGTTGAATATCGACATTGTCCATGTGGTCGAGACCTTAGTGGTCAAAGCCAATGTAGTCAGAGACAGCGTAGTCGGAGACCTGTGTGGTCGATCCGGACAACATGGTCGGAGACCAGCGTGGTCAGGGACCAGTGTAGTCGAAAACCTGTGTGGTCGATCTGGACAACGTGGTCAGAGATCAGTATGGTCGGAGACCAGCGTAGTCAGAGACCTGTGTGTCTGAACCGGACAACGTGGTTGGAGATCAACATGGTCAGAGACCTGAGTGGTCAAACCATCCAATGTGGTCGAGGACTAGTGTAGTCGACGATCGAAACTTTCAACCAGCTCTGTGTGAGCAGTCCGATCACCAAGTGGAACTACCGGCTCTATATGAGCACTACTTCTAAGTTCCAGAATGACCAGCTTGTGTAGCGGTACATTTTTTAGAAAGACACCTATGTGGATGTTGTCTCATCCCCAGTGAATCAGTAGTTCTGCACGAGTACTACGGTACTTTCGATGGTTGATAGTACTAGACTTTTCATGTTAGAACTACCGGATTTGTTTGCAACGGCTAGTTTTCTGACCGTTGCTAAGGAAAGCGGAAGTACCAGTCATAAACCAGTGATACTTCCGAAAATCCTATTTTTTCAAGGATTTTGCGTCTAATGGCTAGTTTTTGTGGTGTGGGTACATATACCCCTTGTGGCTGGTCGGAGGAAGGCTTGATGCATCCCTTGACATTCCTTTGAGCTAGTGTGAGGTCATTCTCTCAATTATGCTTGTGTTGCACCTTGTGAATAAGGAGGAAAGCTCTAGATTGCATGTGTTGCATCTACAGGTGGATTGAGTATCCACTCGAGCTTGTGCATTCGTTGCACATGTTGAGAGTCAAGTGAGTGGTTTGACTTATTAATCTTGGAGTTTGTCGACTCCTAGATGGCGTTGGAGGCGTCGTGCGTGGTGATCTTCTCAAGAAGCTTGTGAGAAGGCCCGACGAATTGTGAGTGGTGTGGTGGTTGCCATCTCTAGAGTGGAGGGAGAGCAACCTTAGTGGATTGATGTGTTTCAGCTTAATTCGTGGAGTCGGTCTAATTCATTTTGGCTAACCTCAACATGGACTAGGGGAGACCAGCAAGTCTCCTAGCACCACGGTAAAAAGTAACCGTGTCAATTGTGGTTTTTTCCTTGTACTTAATTTATATTCAAGCAATTTACATTCATAAAATTAATTTGATTGCTTGTCATCCTAGGATTACAAACTTTAACATAGACTTAGGTTGTTAGTGCATTTAGGTGAACTTTGGTGTTTTAGGCCTTATTTGTGCTAAACCAAATTGAGTTCAGCTTCCGCATCATATACTTGGATTTAGCCAAATAGAAATTATTGATGATTAAATTTTTTTAAACTACCTATTCACCCCCTCTAGTCGGCCTCCTCGATCTTACAATAGGGTGGAGTGACGAGGTGGCACGGGGAAGCAGTGTAGGGGCCCTATGAGGGGGAGCGACGGAGAGCGGAGGGGGCCTGGTGAGGGAGGAGTGCTAATGGGCAGTGGGAATCAGTTCGTGCAATGGAAAATTGATTCCCTCCATAGAGACACTTTTGCAACCAGCAATGGGCAATGTAATAGCTCTAATGTATGTATGTATGTATGTATGTATGTATGTATGTATGTATGTATGTATGTATGTATGTATGTATGTATGTATGTATGTACGTATGTATGTATGTATGTATGTACGTATGTATGTATGTACGTATGTACGTACGTATGTATGTACGTACGTACGTACGTACGTACGTACGTATGTATGTACGTATGTAGGCATGTATGTATAATCTTAACCTATTAAAATCTTCTTCTTTTTCTTTGTTTTAATAATGGATGTGACTACTGTCTGACCATGCATCCCAGGGGTCATCGGTGTGCACACCTGAATGACTAGGCATTAAAAATATGTGTTCCCATCACTATTACTTTTTTGTCCAATGCCCCTATGCCAAAGAAAAAACAACTTTCTTTCGTGTTGTTTTATGCAATTGGACTATAAGCAATAAAATTTTAGATAATTTAAAAAGCAAAGTCAACATAATCTTGAGAGCAAATAAATATAAATTATAAAGCAAATTCGGATAATGTTTAGAGCAAATCGGTGTAAGTTTGAGAGCAAATCAGAATAATTCATAGAGCAAATTCAAGATAAGTTTTAGAGAAAACCAGTATAATTCTGAAAGCAAATTCATGATAATTTCGACAAGCAAATTCAGCATAATTCTAAGAGAAAATCAATATAAACTTCAAAGCAAATTTAGGATAAATTTGATAGCAAATCAACTATTTGACGCGAGAAATCGCTCTCGAGATTTCTTGCCTCAGGGTATAAGGTGCGGGCGTGCCAGTGAACTAAAGTACACAAAAAGTATATAAATATAAAAGGATAGGGAAAACTTGTATTTTATTCATTTATTGAGGAATAACAAAATTACATAATCCCTTTATATGAGTGCACTCCATAGCCTACTTTGCATAGTAAATCTGACATAGGTATTGTGTTCTTCAGGTTCCCGTGGCCTCCCAATTAATTACATCCGCAGGGCAAACCCGCGGACTACCTCCGATTAAGCTACACATTGGTCGCCGTTTTCAGTCTTCACATTCTCCATCTCCGATTAAGCTACGCATTGGTCATCGTCTTCAGTCTTCGCTTCACATTCTCCATAAATGTGATGAATGGTTTATGTAGATGTGAGCATTGGAATTATCCATAGCCTCGTCGGTCTGTGGGGCCATTGATAGCGTAGCCTTTGCATTGGCCATGCCCGCCTTTGTAGTTCGACCTTGTCAGTATCAAACGACACATAAAATTAAGGTGGTTAAAAGTGTGCATGATTCACGTCAAGCGTGATTGATCTGGCGACATAGTAATAGAATTGGTACAGTAAACATACCTAATTCGGGTGGTGAGGCTGGCAGAGCAGAACACTTGGGTTAGATATCCAAGTGGTCGAAAGTGACCAAATGGGAAGGACCCCTCTATTGTATCGATGGGTGGGTCAGTATCGATGTGGTCAAAAGTGTCGTAAAGGCAAACTATCCTTACTTTTAATATATCAGAATGCCAGGGTCAGTATCGATGTGGTCAAAAGTGACCACTGGAAAAGACTTCTAGGAAGCCAAAAGCCATCAGCGCTCGAGAGTAATTGGTAGTTAAAAGCTGAAGGCCACCGACCATCGAAAACATTAAGTAGTCAAAAACCATCGAGCATCGCAGCAGCCGGTAGTCAGAAGCCATAGGATATTGGAAATAGCTGATAGTCGGAAGCCATCAGACATTGCAGCAGCAGCTAGTAGTCGCAAGCCAATAGATATTGGAAATAGCCAGTAGTCGGAAGCCATCAGATATTGGAAATAGTCGGTAGCCAGAAGCCATCGTGGTAGGAGTTGTCAGTGGTTGAAAAACCATCATGGTAGAAACCCATCGGAAGATGTCCGTGGTCGAAGTCCATCATGGTCAAAATCCAATGAAAGATGTCCGTGGTAGAAGTCCATCAGAAGATGTCCGTGGTCAAAAGCCATCATGGTTGAAACCCATCGGACATCATCCGTGGATAAAATCCACCGTAGTCGAAATCCATCAGACATCGTTCATGGTCAAAAGGCATCCTAGTCGAAATGCATTGGAAGATAGTGAGTTGTCAAAGGCATCCATGTACAGTGAGCAATTGAAGGTGTTCAAGCTCGAGAAATAGCCGGAGACGTCCAAGTGCCAAAAGGGGTAGGAGACGCTCAAGCATGGTGAGCAGTCGTGGATGACCAAGTATTGAAGTCATTCGGGGATGTCTACGTACGACAAGCCATTGGAGGCATCCAAGGATGACAAGCGATCAGAGGCATCCAAGTTCAAAAGGTCGTCGAAGGCGTACGAGTATTAAAAGCAGTCGATGATGCTCGAGTACGGTGAGCGGTCATGAGCGGTCGAGTATCAAAGTAGGGCGAGGGGCATACGAGTATCAAAGGCGATCGAAGGTGCCAAGTTCTGAAGGCAATTGGAGAAGCCTAAGTATCGAAGGTGGTCGAAGGTGCCAAGTTCCGAAGGTAGTCAGGGAAGCCTGAGTATCGAAGGCAGTCGAAGGCGCCAAGTTCCAAAGGCAGTCAAAGAAGCCTAAGTATCAAAGGCGGTCGAAAGCGCCAAGTTTTGAAGGTAGTCATAGAAGCTTGAGTACTAAAGGCGGTCGAAAGTGCAAAGTTCTGAAGGCAGTCGAAGGTGATCAAGTACATCAAACAATCGCAAGTGACTGGGTCTTAAGGATGGTCGGCGGCGTTCGAGCACTGCGAATGGTCGTAAGCTCCTGAACACGGCGAGAAGTCAATAATCGTCCAGGTATAGCTGGCAGTCGTAAGTGACCAAGCACAACAGGTAGTTGTAACCGACCGAGTATCACAAACGGTCGAGAGTGTCCAAGTATTGGAGGCAATTGGAAGCGTCTCGGCCTAGCGAGCGATCAAGTATAGGAGATGGTCATGAGTGATCGAATATCATAGGTGGTCAGCAACGTCCAAGCACAGTGGATGGTCATAAACAACCGAATATCACAGGTGGTCGGTGACATCCAAGTATAGAGGATGGTTGTAAGCAAGTGACGTCCTAGCACAAAAGGTGGTTAGTGACGTCTGATCACAATGAGCGATCATAAGCTCCCCAGCATGGTGAGCAGTCGACGACGTCCAGGTATAGCTGGTAGTCATAAGTGATCAAGCACAGCAGGCGGTCGTAAACGATTGAGTACGGTAGGCAGTCAACGATGTCCAAGTACGGTAGCCTGTTGATGGTGTCAAAGAAGGTCGACGACGCCTGAGTACAACAAATGCTCGGTGACGTCTGGGGGCTGATGATGTCTGAGTACTATGGGCGGTCAATGGCCCCGGGTGTTGAAAGTGACCATAGACGCCTAGGCCCAGCATGTGGTCGATGACGTCCGAGTGCTATGGGCGGTCGATGGCGCTCGAGTATTGAAAGCAGTCATATGTGACCGGGTATTAGCAATGGTCGGTGACATCTGAGTACATCAGACGGTCATACGCTACCGATCATAAAAGGTGGTCGTAAGTGACCAAGCATAGGAGGCGGTCGTAAGCAACCGAGTATCAAAGCCATCGGTGAAGCCATCCTGAGCAGAGGTCAGTGACATCACATGTCCTAGGTGATGAGAAGGACTTGTGAGTAGGGTCGTCTACCTTGCCTTGTG
Organism: Dendrocalamus latiflorus; assembly: GCA_017311315.1. Lineage (NCBI taxonomy): Eukaryota > Viridiplantae > Streptophyta > Magnoliopsida > Poales > Poaceae > Dendrocalamus > Dendrocalamus latiflorus. Next base: position 10,135,007 of record CM029626.1, read on the forward strand.
GAGCTATCATCAACTTAGAGATACAGACGGGACTAACCTGGCACATGACGGATCATCGCAACCGCACAGCTTGGCCAGAGCATGTGCCATATGCAAGAGTGAGAAGACTTCATGCTTCAAGCCTAACAAGATGACGACAATCTTGTTAGCCCCATCGTTGTGGCCATAGGCTACCCAATGGTGAGCTCCAAAGTACTTCCTTGATGGCATCACCAGCAGCGACCACAGGTGTTCGTAGCCGCCTAGCTTCTGCCGCTGTCTATTGGCCTGCAAGCTAGCTCCATTCATCCCTCTATCTGGGGTGTACCGGTGTGATCAGGTGTCTCTGTCCCTTCCCCCCGTCTGTTCATCTTCGTCTCCTCTCATCTATGGGGTCTCTCCTTTTATAGGCACGAGCAAGGTCGCAAGCAACGTACACGGCTTCCACGTGGTGCCGATTGTGCTATTAATTTTGAAATCAAATTTCTAATCGATTACCTATTTTTTACCTTCTGACTTCTGCTTTCCATATCAAAAAGATTTGTTGAAAATTACTTCTATCAGATGGAGATACGGTGCATCATCCTTCCATTACAAAGATGATATACCCAGAACGGATCTTTCCTTCTATCTTGGTGCATAAACTACCATAAATTGGCCATGTGCCTTGTGATCGGCCAAGAATATACGGTCGTTTGAGGCACGGTGCAACAAACAGTTGAACTAGACTGTAGATCGTGTTGGAAGTAAACTTGTTATTGATGGTAGTCGCATGTCGAGTACCCGGTATGTTCAAGTACTGTGTAGAAGTCAAAGGCCTCAGAGTTGGAGAGTAGTCAAAAACTCCAGAGACTTAGTCGTAGTCATGATTCAAGTTGTGTAGCGAATCGGTCGTAGATACAATGAACCGGTCATAGCTATAGTGAACCAGTCAGTACTCGTGGGCTTATAGCACTGTGGTCAAAAAATCATGATTGAGGTGCTATGGTCAAGGCAACGTGGTTGACATTGATATAATGTGGTCATAACTGCCGGTCGACACAGCATGGTCAACACAATGTAATCGAAGAACGTGCCTGACACCCCACGTGATCGAAGACGTAGTCACAGAATGTGGTCGTATCAGCATGATTGACATGACGTGGTTGACATAACACAGTCGTAGACCCACGAACTCGGGATGATCTTGGTGCATATGCTTCATGTTTGGCTAGGGACTTGTAGCCATATGAGGCACCACGTGTTGACCATTCACCGATAGCTTGGGGACCAGGTAGCATGTTGTTTCATGACTCGGAATCTTGGATAGCACGTATACGTATGAAAGTTTCCTTCCCAAACATACACCTCTGTATTTGCTTTAAATTGAAATATTTGCTCAAAAACTCATCAAAACATCAACATAATTCTGAGAGCAAATTCAAGATAATTTGGAAAGCAATGGGTGCACCACCGGCTGACAAGAGCCTCAACACCGTGCATCGCCTTGCACCATCATGGGCATTACAGATGTTGACCCTGCACCTGGCCACGCCACATCAGTCCATGCAATGATGAACTGCGCCAGCTCACACCGCGCCGCTCGTCGGAGTCTACCATCCCACCCCGCATCAACGACGAGGCCCATCCATGAAACCCCCATCAAAAACTACTCCATGAATGCAGCTTTACACCCGAATCATTCCTAATCCACTACTAAATCCATCCCCAAATCACAGATGTTTAGCAAAGCACACCAAAAACTGCCACAGATCGTCCAAAAAAGTGATCAAAAAATAAAAAAAAGGTACAGGAGAGGGAGGGAAAGAGAGATTACTTGAGAGACGTAGAGCTCCCTTTGCTCGATTGGTCCTAAAACATGGATCTTTTTAGTGTTTTGATCTGAGATTTGGGTGGGATGGTGTGTTTGGGTTGGGGGTATGATGTTGTGTGAAGATTGGAATAAAGAAAGATGTTGTGAACTGCATTTGTTGAAAAAATTGATCATATACCCTCCATTTAGATGGAAATTGAGGATTTACCCTCCTGACCCACGTGTCAGTGACTTATGATGACCCCACGTGTCATTGAGATGTGGAGGGTAAATCCTCAATTTCCCAACTAAAGGGAGGGTATATGATCCAATCTCCCGCATTTGTTCGCATTAGAGAGGGGAATGAGAAAATGAAGAGGAAGGGACAAGTGGGGCCCACATCTTATTGCCTCCTGCAGCAGCACAAAGAGTGACCTCACCCATCCCACATCTATGCATACCTTATGTTCAACAATGCAATCAGGAGCACGAGGAGAAACAGGATTTTTGGTTTAATAATATTTTCAGAATTGCTAAACAACACTAGAGTGTTTTCTTTAATCGGAGCACTCACATTTTTTTCCCATGTACGCAATATTTTTCACCCATATATGCAACATTTTCCAATGTATGCAACATTTCTCAGCTATAAAATACTACATACATAGGAAAAATACTACAAGCATGGGAAAAATATTGCATACATGGGTGAAATGTTGCAAATATGGGTGAAAAATGTTGCATACATGGAAAAAAAATCTGAGTGCTCCGAACCACAAAAAAACACTCAAATCCCCCTAAACACCTCCTAATATTTTTATAGATATTAATTAACAAGTTTGCTATTCTTCCATCTACTAATTTATTGTCGAGACCCGAATATGTGAATCTGGACTCTCCAATATATACTGCACTAGTCTAGGATCACGCATGCACACAGTATAAACATAGATGAAATATCAACCACATCACGATTTACTAAGAAAAGACTCAAATATTATTAATTATCAGAGTTACAACCTTATGGCCAAGCTTACAGATAATAGACTGAAAGGTTTAAGAAACTTGTAGTGAAAAACAAAAATAAGCGTAGTAGCCATTTGACATGCGCACAGGCAATCGACTAGGAAGCGAAGTCCTAATCCACGAAATCATCTATGAAACCTCCTTCAAATTCCTCTATTTGACCTAGCTCTTCTTCAATAACTGAGAAAATATGGATATAGCCGTGAGTACATAGAATATTCAGCAACTCGTTTGTAACAAAAATGCAATATAGTATGCAACGCTTACCAAAAGATGGATGAGTGATTATTTTACAGAAAGCAATAATTTAAAGTGAAATACAATAAATAGATTGAGAGCAAACTTTGAAAATGATTAATAAGTAAATAAACAAAAAATTTGAGATTAACCACAAGTGAACTGACCATTCACTCCAATGAACCACCCGTGAACTAACCATTCACGTAATGAACCACCAGTGAACTAACCATTCACTTTCCACACCTACCCCAACCCGATTTTATGAAATATCTTCCTTTCATGTGAAATCACCAAGCATTGTCCATAACCGGGGATACGGCTATTCGAATAGTTTTACACTCTATAGAGGTTGCACAACTTTACCCACAAGATGTGATCATCTCTACGTAAAAGAAAATCACAACAAGGCTTTTACAATACTCAATTTCAACCTGATCTCGTCCGCTAAGGTTTCAGCGTCGAGTAGACTAACCACCTAGTTGATAATTGCCCCCTCTTACGCTAATAAAACATCAGTGGCAAAATCAAAGTTGAAACTTCACAAATTATTATACCAGGTCCATCCCACACAAGACATATGGTTGTACGATAAGGCTCAGATCAAAGGCACACAAAGTTAAGTCCTTAGACATTACCCAGGAGAAACACCCACATCCCTAAAGTGCTAACCACACTTCCCCCTTTCATACATGATCATTCGCCCAAGTGAAAACTATTTTGTATAACCACCAGCAATGACACTACACATTCCAAGGTGCACAAATTTTATAACTGTGGCTGGCCATCACGATTTAATATCTCATTAAGTCAAAATTAATTAATTGATCACATGTGATAATAACCCAACATACTACAAGCACGGCTAAGCATACTAAATGTACAACCCATGTGACAACAAATATTGTATCACTAGATAAATACATATCCTATGATGACAATGGTATCATGGCATTCAAATTATTAAGGAGTAATAGTGATGGATGATAAAATAGTGATGGATGATAATTTAAAATAAAATAATACATAATAGATTTGAAGACTAGGTTCAACATAATCAAAGGATATGACTTGCCTTGGCCTTGCTTAGTTAATGACTCTTGATCTACAAATCTTGCTTCAGCTCCTTCGAAGACGTGATCTAATGAGAGAAAAAAATGAAACAAGGCATAAAAATCAAAACAAAATCCAAATAAACTCTAAAGACTTAAAAACTAGAACCAAAAGATAGAGCTTAACTTTAGATGAATTTAGGAAAAAGAATCGGCTTAATCGAAGCTATGACGAAGATGAACAGGCTCTTGCAAAATCTAATTTAAAGAAAATACTGGAAATTTAGAAATTTTAGTATGCTATGGACTCGATGCATGGAATGACTAGTCTACGGTGAACTCGGCTCATGAAATAGTGCACTGGCGACTAGGCTTGCTAACGTGGTGACTGACTCGGCTCGGCTCACGGGTCTATAGAATAGTGACCGCTGGCCCACGGGACCCACACGTCATAGAGGCGGTGCACGGTGGACCAAGTCTATGGAGAATACGAAGGGTCATGCAAAGCGGCGTTGCGGGTTCGTCAACCGAGGTGGTGGCGAACTGGCTGGCAAGATGGTGCTGGTTGGCCGAGGGGCGAGGTCGGACGGTGACTCACCAGCGATGAGAATGGTCGAGGCAAAGCGGCTGCCAACAACAGGGAACAACGATGGGCGATAGACGACGGCGAAGATGACGACCTCGCCGGCGTTGAAGACGAAGGCAACAGTGCAAACAAACTACGACGCACAAGCTCAACAAGGACGATGACAAGGCACGGCGAAAGCGAGCGGCTACGGGACGCGGAGATCGAGGGGGTGTCACGGCTTTTATAGTGTGGACGCCGAGAGTCCATGGTGGGCACGGAGGACAATGTCGTGGTGAACACAGACGTCGAGATTGACACGGAGACGGTGGCGGATCGTGGCAAACACAGATGTCGAGACTGACGTGAAGACGATGGCGGACGAAGTCCGAGCGGAACACAACAGCGAGAGGCTGCGAGGGAGATGACTCACACGAGAGAGACGCATGGATGGATGGATGGATGGATGGATGGATGGATGGATGGATGCGGGGGCATGCGGAGCGAGCCGATGGATGGCTGAAACGTGTTGACAATCCAGCAGGGATGACGACGGCTGGATGCGCGGCACGCGGTGGGGCGTAGGTTGGGCCAGGGTTGGGTTTAGATCCACAGGGTTTTTAGGATTTTTTAGGTAATTTCTTATTTCCAGAAATTCAAATAAATCATTTGAGCTCTAGAAAATAGCAAATAAATCTAAAAAATCCTAGAAAATACCATAAAATTCCTTGAGACACAGGGAAATCAAATAAAATACTTCTAGGACATGTTAATGTCTATTTTAGTCATATTAAATCCTTTTAATTATTACAATTCTAATTTAACCTTGAATTAAATCCAGAAAAATCTAAAAGGTGAATTTTAATTTAGAAGCTTCGAAAAGGCTCTGAAAATTAGGATGTTACATTTCTCACCAAATATTGGTCGATTTCTTGGCCCTTTAAGCTGCATCGATATTCTTGCTCCAGCAATATTTTGTTTCGATTATCGATTAGGTAACCGGTTCACCATGCTTCCCAGCCATAGGTTATGTTAGTAGGGGTGAAAAAGAGCTGAGCTGAGCCGGCTCAAGCCAGGCTCGGTCAAGCTCGACCGGAGAAGTGGCTCGCCTCAACTCGTTAAGCCACCGAGCCAGGGAGCCAGCTCGGCTCAATGCATGGCTCAAGCTAGCTCGTTACAGCTTGTGAGCTGAGCTGCTAATTAAGAAGCTGCGTCAACACAGGTATCAGAACACACAACAACAGCATAGGATTGAAAGTTTGAAACACACAACAGCAGCAACATTAAAATAGAACACGACATTCAACAAAAATATCCTCTGAAAATTTGTAGACTCTCAACAATAAACAAAATGAAAAGCTCTCCCAAAAATTAATAATGCGGTTGAGTTTTGTTTCACTCCGATGGCACATCGAGTCGGTCAGACACTTAGACCGTGACGCGCTCCGATGCAAAGAGGTCATCCAAATCGCCCAGCTCCCTAAACTCCACCGTCGGGCCCCACCACTGGCTCCCCGTCGCCGGCAAGTATAACTCCATGGAGATCAATGCCTCGTCCTCCTCGAACCCCATCCCGAACAGCATGGCAATCACCCCTCCCCCGCGTCCAACACCGAGGAAGTGTGAGAGGGGGAGGCCGCGGAGCTCATCGGCGAAGCCACAGCAGGAAATGCCATGGAGCTCGCTAGGGAATTGGTCCATGGAGGAGAGGTCTTGGAGCTCTTCGGAGATGGCACAGACACGACTGAGCAGGACAGAGACGAGGCGGGAGGAAGGGAAGTTGGTGACGGCGTCGGGCCCACGAAGGTGGAGTGCGGCGAAGTTGTAGACAAAGGTGGCCTCCTCGGCTGTGTCAAAGGTGCTAAGCTAAAGGCGCCTCCCCAGGTTGGGGTCACGGATCTCCGCCGCCCACTTCTTCCACGGCCGGCGCCACACACCACGAAACCGCCTCCACCTGGCCTCCCCATCCGCAACACCCTTTTTCTTGGTAGGCACAACCCTCCTCCTGCTCGGCCTAGAGCTTAGTACCGCAGGAGCGGTGGACAAGGCGGGAGTGGCACGGTGGATGGGGAAGAGCAGCGGGACGGGAAAGGATAGGGAATTGGGGATTCGCGGGAGAGGATGGGGAATTGGGGAATTGAGGATCGGGACTCGGGAGACTTAGGGTTAGGGGCGCTGGGCCTTAGTGTGTTGGGGGCCTGGAGAGCTGGGCTGACACAAGCCAAATAGGCTCGCGAGCCTGCTCACGAGCGGCTCAAGCTCGGCTCAATTTTTTATGAGCTGCAAAGGAGGCTCGGCTCGGCTCGGCTCAAAATTTTACGAGCTCCAGCTGAGCCACGAGCTATTTGTCCACCCCTATATGTCAGTCATGCACTCAAAGGAGAGCGCACTAGGCACTCGAGGACATTAGTGAAAAAAGAAAAGGAGATCAAGTTAGGTGTTGGGGGTGGTGGGAAGTGGTAGACAGCGGTGCTGAGTTGACGAGAGAGTTCGTGGCGAGGGAGGCAGGTAGTGCCAGCAAGTCTGTAGGTGGTAGACACGGTGGCCTAGTGCTGGCAAGACAACGGTTGGGGATGAGACGTGTGGTTGGGTTGGGGTGGTGGGAGCGACAGCGGCTGCTAGCTAGTGTTGTGATCAGGACTATGTGGTCTTTCATGCATGTCAGCTGTGAAGAACAAAAGAAAGGACGTTACAAATAGAGAAAAACTGGCACCTTCCCTGTTTCTCTTTAACACTTTTCTCTCTCACTCACCAGCAGTGGAGCACGACGGCAGATGTCTGACGATAGCTGACAGGAGTGTCATTGTCGTCGCCAATGGATTCATCGCCCCTGTAGAGGGAGGCCGGGGAGGCGGCAGAAGACGATGGGTGACGAAGGAAAGTGGTGGGTGGCACAATGAGAAAGTGGCATGATGAATATTAGGTTCGACAGGGTGGGGGCGGGCGATGGGGAAACGGCAGTGCGGTGAGGTCACTGCCGGCCGCCGGTGGGAGGAGAGGTGGGGGAGGCAGAGATGAGTGAGGAGCTGCAACCAGCGTCACAGAAGAAGATGAGGAGGGCATCGCAGAGAAGAGAGAGGAAAGGAAGGGGAGCTGAGAGCAGCGACACCGGAGACTGGTGAAGCTATTCTGTTGCAACGGGATAGTGTCCTCCAGTAGCTTCCTTACAAATAATATGTATTCTGGTAGTGAAGGGGGGGTGGAAATGCGAGAAAATTGATCATTTGTCACTTTGAAGAGTGGGCTTCGCAAAATTGCCACTTTCAAAATCGGCTTCGCAAAAATACCATGCAGTACATTTACCTCTTGATTACCATGCCATTTGAGCCATTTAACTCATTTAATATTTTTTTTTCTAATTTCAGGAGCTAAAAAAGACCTTTCTACCCTTTGTTATAAAAATGCATGCAGTACATTTACCTCTTGCGGCGCAGCCTAAGCTCGTCCATGGCCGCGACACGTGCGGGGCAGAAACCCGACACGATCTCGCGCGTGGCTTCGGCACGCACGGCATCGATGGCAAGGCACAAGCTTGTGTGCAATGGTGAAGGCCCGACGCGGCGGCGTTGTCGCCCGTGCTCGCATGCGACTGCTGCTGCTGTCGTCCACGCACCCACAATAAACGCTGCTTTCTGCTCGTTTGGCTCAATTAATCCACTTCTTAATTCTTTATTTGCAGAATTTCTCGGTTATATTGGTTGTTGGAAGCTCGTAGGTTGCTAGGATCGTGCGCGTGTGTCAATGCTTGATGGTTTGATCCGTCCTAGTTGCTAAGGCGTTTCTTCATTTGGTCCAGGGAAACGCTATTTCTTGATTTGTTGCTACTTTCTCAAAATGTAATAAAAATCTGTTTGTTTTCTGGGGTCTGATTTGTGAGTGCCGCCTGCCATTTTTGCTTTTGGCAATGGGAAATAAAAAACTTAGCAAGGGTAGAAAGATCTTTTCCAACTCCTGAAATTAGAAAAAAAAATATTAAATGAGTTAAATGGCTCAAATGGCATGGTAATCAAGAGGTAAATGTACTGCATGGCATTTTTGCGAAGCCAATTTTAAAAGTGGCAATTTTGCGAAGCCCACTCTTCAAAGTGGCAAATGATCAATTTTCTCGTGGAAATGCATCGGAATCGAGTCCAAGGATGGAGATTTTTTTTAATTGTTGGATTTTCTATTTCTAAGGCGGCTGAAACTTTCTTTTAAGTCTAGTCAATTTTTGTGATCATTGTATTTGTATAGAGCTTGATGTGATATATGATCGGATGTTGATCAATAGATAAAAATACGAGTTATGTTTAAGAAAAACTCAGTCATCGCACTGATAGACGATACTTTTTCCTGATTTTTGTGCAAATACTAGCTGTCTGTTGTATAGATAGGCCATGAATTAATTAACGACCTGTTCTCGTTTATTATCAACTTGAAGGCGATGTTGCTTTGGGAATATATGCCATGCGGGACTTGTTTGGAGCAGGGACAGACGCGACAATCATCTTCCTACAATGAGCCATGGCCCATGGCAGAGCTGTTCCGCAACAAGGAAGCCATGCGAAGGCTACAATACGAAGTAAGGCAATTTGTAAGCACCAACACGGCGATGATCGCCGAGCAAGATTTGCCTGCCATGGACTACCTGAGAGCCGTGGTGAAGGAGACGTTGCGGCTGCACGCGCCGGCGCCACTCCTGCTCCCGCGCGAGTCCATGCAACCCACGAGGATCAAGCAGAACGATGTCCCAAGCAATACCAGGTCAGCACGTGGGCCATGTCGAGGGACCATCAAATTTGGGAGTCGCTGGAGGAGTTCCGGCCGGAGAGGTTCGTCGGCAGCAGGCTGGATTGCCGGGAGCGCCATTTTTAGTTCATACCGTTCGGCGACGGGCGGAGGATGTGCCCGGGGGTCAACTTCGCCATATCCATGGCGGAGCTTGCGCTCGCCAACCTGACTGGTACCTGCCGGAGGGAGAGGCGGAGTTGGATATGGAGGAGGCCTCAGGGTTGACGTCGCGGAAGAAGACTCCGCTCCGTGCCGTCGCGACGCCGCGGTCCGGCCATTGGAACGTCTTCTGTGGGCATGTAGGGTCTGTTTCCTTGCTCCCAGCAAGTCTCGGCCCACATTTAGTTACGTTCGGTCCACCAAGTGGATCTAAAAAATCTCCCGTGCAAGCAACTTAGCAAGAATATAAATTGAAGGACCGAAATTGCGACAGAGGGGGGTGAATGTCGCTTGCTTCAAAATCTCCCCCGGGAAAACAAACACTGATTTATCAAAAAGATGCAACACAAAGCACCTCACAGAAAATTAAAATTAATTTTGCTGAAATTTGGAACGCATGCGACACTGAAAAATTCAGCATAAAACAAAGACCAGCCAGTAAAAAATTCAACTGAAAATATCGCTGTTTGATCTGCATGCAAAATTGTTGAAGATTAGGAAAAGGAAAAAAGAGAAGCAACTACTACATGCTTTTCTTGCCATTCTGCCAATGGTTATGCTTCCTGTTCACTGAATCTTCTCGGCAAAGGAATAGAATAAAAGTGCATGGCCGAAAACTGATTTCTCAAATGGAAAGAAAATACTTCACTCAACCACCAGAGGAATCATTGTGAAAGAGAACTGATGGCTAGGAAGTATATTCTATTTGGATATTAAACACTGCCACCGAATGACTGTGAACTGTATGGACGAAACAGATAAGTCATTCGAAGATCAGTAAGCAGGAAAATGAACCGAAAAGGTAATTGCTGCTAGCTGCCGAAAAACAAGTAAATGCCCAAATATTTAATGCTCTTACTAGGCCAAACTTTCTGAACCTCAAACAAATTAACTATTTGGCCTAAGAAACAGGAAGAGCTAATCAAGAGGAAAGGTCATTTACGCAGAGACAAGAATTGAGACCAGCCCCTCTGCAGACTGAAAACCTGAAACCCGAGAAACTTGCAGATTGAAGAAATTTTGGAAAAAAAAAGGAATTTTCTAGATTCTTTTCAAACCACAGGCAACAGACTATAATCCAAAAAGCTTAGAGACCTCAATCAACAAGGGAAAATGAACACCAACACACGAATTTCAGATTTTGGGAAAGACTGAAAAACTTACAGAGACTTCACTAAAATCCAAATTACTCCCCAATCTTTGATCCGTTGGCTATGAAATTTTGCAGATATGTTAGCAATAGCCATGGGATAATCCAGATCAAATTTCATGCCATTTCTCCAAGGGAATCGAAAACTGCACTAAACCCTAGAAAAGGAAGAACATGAACAGAGGATGCCAAATGGGAGAAACTAAAATTAAACAAGATATTGCTCTTAAGATTGACTAGCCAAATGGCTTTTGAGCATCTCTCATGTCATAGCAATCCATTTTGGCACTCTCCAGCAACTAAGAACAAGAAATCAAAGATCTCACAAATCAAGCCAAAAGGAAGAAAGAAGAACAGAGAGAGCACGAACAGCAAACTTCTGGAATTTCATTCATTAAGGCAAATGGAATACAGATACGTCCCGATACGCCTGGACATTAGGACAAGATGTTTGATTACAAGCCTCTCAATCCCTCATCTCCCTCTCCCAAGCCAAGAACTCAACACTACATGATTGAGAAGGGGAACACAACTCTGGGAAAGCTACGAACAGGGATACAGAGCACAGAGGGAACACCGTCTGCCTCCTCTAACCACTCTCACCCACTAAAGCCTAAAGCCAAAGCAAGCCATCAAAGCCTCTTTTGACTCTAGCAAACCCTAATTTTCTCTCCAAGTGTTCAAGTGGGCATGCAGCCCTCTCCACCTATTTATAGCCTACGGCTAACGGGTCTCCGCCCCGTTACGCCCGCTATTTCCAACGGAGCCCGCTCCCGCTTGTGCAGTCTTGCGAAATTCCCGATTCGCCCCTCTGCACCTTCCGGGAAGCTTCCGCGCTCCTTGTCTCGCACGCCTCGCAACCACCTCGAGTCCACGTCGTCTTCGACACATCCCGACCGTTCTGACCTCAGCGCCACCTGCGCCTAGTCCGGTCCACCGTGTCTCGCCACGACTCCACTCGACGTCCTGCAGCCATACAGACAAGAAAACACGTCAAATAGCACCGCTCGATACATGAAAGCATAATCAACATCATACTTACCATGACGAAGTCCAAACCTGTCAAATCAAAGAATCAGCGTCCTAATCCCATATGACCAAGTTTGACCACAGTCCGACCGAGCCCGTTGCACCACGCAACGACTAGGTCCGAACCACCCAAACCAAACTCGACTTACCCAAACTAATGTCAGTTACTCATCACGCACATGTGGTCATCTCCACATGGTTCATCAATCTCCCCCTTGATGAGTATATTGACAAACCCCGAAAAAGCACAAAGTTGAGTTTGAGTTTGAAGAATCCAACATGGTCCATAAGAAGGAAAATGAAGCTAATGACCATGTTGACAGAAGTAACACTAGAGCAACAACTGAAAGAGCAAATTGATCTCCAAAGCTCTAAACTGTTCCCAACAGACTTTTTCTTCTCTATTCTCCCCCTTTTGGCAATAAACACATCAAGATGCAATAGAGAGAATATGACATGTCAATGGATGAATATGGCTGAAGTTTGTTTATTTCTAAGCATTGTGAGCCATGAAAATTATCCATAATGACCATAATGAGATACACCAAGCCATAACTCAATAAAACGCTATCTAGATCATGACAACATATGTATAAGCCAGCTAGCACATAAAGATGATAATATGAAATGTAGGGCATTTAGTGAGCAAGTCAAGTCAACAATTAAGCAAAGTCTAGCTAGAGATATCTAAGGATGACTCAGGCCATGTCAATAAGCTAAGCGGAAACAAGAAGCTAGTGTTGAGTCAATTAGAGTGCTACAAGCTCAAGAGTGTATCATTTGGTTAAGCACTTTTCATCTTTAGGTAATTAAGCAAATCTTACACATTTGACATATTTTCTTTTAAAGCTTATAGCTGTTTCCAACCAAAAATTTTATCATGTGCTAGATCTCAAGTCTTATGCGACTACTCCAAGTGAGAAGCTTAAGAAGATAGTCCAAGTCATCCAAAACTCCCCCTGAGTTCATGCCTAGTGCAATGGCAAGCCGTCTCATGAGAAAGAATTGGTGAAATCAGTTTTTTCGCACATAAAAAGAGATCCTTTTGCTTTTTAATAGATTGTGCTAACTCATGATGTATCAAGATGCTAAAATAGCTCAATCTAAGATTCAACCTAGATTCAAGACTCAACTCAGCCTATTTGACATGGCATGAATCATACAAGGATAGCTAAACATAGACTAAACTCAAATGCTAACATGACAAGTTTTAATTTAAGTTGAGCAATTTTAATTAACTTATCATGGCAGAAAGCTAGTCTACACATATGAAGTCATGATAAATCTAGCAAGCTAAGCACAAGTCATGGCAAGGTGTAAAGCATTGTAAACATGTCATAGCAGGATAATAATCAAGGCTCAATGTAGTTATATATTACAATGCTAAATGCTAAAATGCAGAAAAATCCAGCTCCCCCTCAACATGACATGCAACTTTTAGTTCAAGTTGAGTTAAGTCACAATTAAGCTCCAGAAGCTCCCAAAAGAACTCTCCCTGAACCAAAGCAATAAATCGAGAAGCTGGCAAATAAAACCAAAACAGGCAGTCCTTAAAGCATAGATAAGATATAGAGACAACTATGGCTCAGACTGACTCTCATCTACCCCATATGACTCCAGGACAATCAGCTGATAGTAAATCACACACTAGAGAGCAAACACGTACCCTGTCTACCCGAGGGTGGCCCAACCCTCGCTAGAACCTACAAGAAGTGAGTGAGCTCGACCTAGTGAGATAAGAAATAGCTAATAAGAAGCATCCTGAAAGCACAAGATAAGAGTAAGAAGTCTAAGCAACTAGACAAGAGAAGCACTCTAACCTATGCTGGAAGGACTAAGCCCGATGCACCCCGAGTGCAAAGCAACAGAAATGAGACAGAAGTATAATCAATATAGTAAAGCAGTAAAGCCCAAATCTCCCCCTCACTACAGTCCATAAGGACAAACCACCCCAAGCTCTCCCCGCAGAACTGAAAACCTCGAACTATCCAATGGCTTGGTGAAGATGTCAGCCAACTGGTGGTCACTCTCCACAAACTGGAGCACTATATCGCCCTTCTCTACATGGTCTCTAAGGAAGTGATAACGGATATCGATGTGCTTGGTCCGAGAGTGTTGCACTGGGTTCTTGGCAATGTTAATCGCAGAGGTGTTATCACAAAAGAGTGGAACACTGTCTATCGCTAACCCAAAGTCCCGCAGGGTCGAGACCATCCAAAGCACTTGGCTGCAGCAACTGGCAGCAGCAACGTACTCGGCCTCTGCAGTGGACTGTGCAACACCGGACTGCTTCCTCGAAGACCAAGAAACGAGAGAAGTGCCAATGAATTGGCAAGTGCCAGAAGTGCTCTTTCTATCTATCCTACAGCCGGCAAAGTCTGCATCCGAGAAGGCTCTCAAGGAAAGACAGGATGAGGAAGAGTACCAGATGCCATAGTCAATGGTAGCTCGAAGGTACCGAAAGATGCGCTTCACCGCCTGGCGGTGAGATACGCGAGGAGAGGCCTGAAAACGAGCACACAGACACACAGAGAAGTGTATGTCTGGTCTCGAGGCAGTGAGGTAAAGAAGGGAGCCGGTCATACTTCTGAACTCTTTCTGATCAACTGGCTCGCCGTCCTCATCTGGGTCAAGATAGGCTGTAGAAGCCATAGGAGTCGACACAGGCTTACCATCACTCATGTCGAAGCGTCTCAGGAGGTCTCGAGTGTACTTTCCCTGATGAAGAAATGTACCCTCCCTAGTCTGCTTGATTTGGAAGCCAAGGAAGAAAGTCAACTCACCCATCATGCTCATCTCAAACTCGGTGCTCATGACATCCGAGAACTGAGAAACCAGAGCATGGGAAGAGCCGCCAAAGATGATGTCATCGACATAGATTTGGACGAGCAGAAGGTCACTACCAAGCCTACGGATAAACAAAATCTTGTCTACTTTACCCATCTCAAACCCATGACTCAACAAGTAGGACTTAAGCCTCTCATACCAAGCTCTGGGGGCCTGCTTAAGTCCATATAACGCTTTGGAAAGCTTGAAGACATGGTGTGGGTATTTGGGGTTCTCGAAACCTGGAGGCTGTCTGACGTAAACTTCTTCCTCAATAACGCCATTAAGGAAGGCACTCTTGACGTCCATCTGGTAGAGCTTGAAACCCTTAGAAGCTGCAAAGGCAAGCAGGATTCTAATGGCCTCAAGTCGAGCTACAGGGGCAAAGGTCTCCTCGAAGTCTAGACCCTCAACCTGGGAAAACCCCTGAGCTACCAGTCTAGCCTTGTTTCGAATAACCACTCCATCCTCGCTCTGCTTGTTCTTGAACACCCACTTAGTCCCAATAATATTGTGACCTCGCGGGGGCTCGACAAGCGACCAGATCTTGTTCCTCTCGAAATTTTCTAGCTCCTCATGCATGGCATTGACCCAAGACTCGTCAGAAAGAGCATGAGAAACATCCTTGGGCTCAAAGGAGGCAATGAAAGCAGAATGGAGACAGAATTGAGATAAGCCAGATTTTGAGCGGGTAACACGCTCGAACAGGTCTCCAATCATATGCTCAGAAGGATGTCTTTTCTGGATATGTCGGGGAGGTCCAGGATGAGATGAAGAAGTGGCCTCTACCTCGTGAGCTGACGAGGTAGGAACAGAGCCACTAGCTCCAGAGGAAGCAGAAGGCATGGGCTGATCACCTGGAGGTGCGGTAGAAGACGGCACCTCAAGGGGTGGATAAGGGACTTGATCGGGTAGACAACCCTCATCTCCATTGTCCTCGTCATCCACGAAGATGGTCTCGGACTGCTCTAAAGAACCTGAGATATCAGGCCTAGTCCCCGGACTGGCCTCGTCAAAGGTCACCTCACAGGTCTCTACCATTTTGCTAGACTCGCAGTTCCAGACCCTATAAGCCCGCGAAGAAGGCGAGTAACCTAGAAAGATCCCATCACAAGAACGTGACTCGAACTTATCTAGGTTCCCGGACTTCAGAATAAAGCACTTGCAACCAAAAATACGAAAATGAGAGACGCTGGGCTTTCGCCCGTATCTCAACTCATAAGAAGTGCGGTGCAAGTGTGCCCTAAGAAATACTCGATTTGAGACATGGCACGCGGTAGCTATAGCCTCAGCCCAAAACTTCCGCGGTGTAGAGTACTCATCAAGCATCGTCCTGGCCATCTCGACCAAGGTACGGTTCTTCCTCTCCACAACGCCATTTTGTTGTGGGACGTGCGGAGAAGAGAACTGGTGCTCTACACCTGTCTCACCACAGAAACTCTAGAAGTAGGAATTCTTGAACTCCGTGCCATTGTCGCTGCGGATCGCTCGTAAGACACCCGGGAGCTCAACAGAAAGCCTACCGAAAAGACCTCGGAAATGTGAAAATGTCTCATCCTTCGAGGCTAAGAAAAACACCCAAGAATACCTCGAGAAGTCATCGACCACGACAAGAACATACCACTTCCCTCCTGCTGACTGCACTCGAGCTGGTCCCACTGTATCCATGTGGAGCAGCTGTCCCGGTGCATCGGTCATAGTAACTGTGACCGGAGGGTGAGAAGCGGCAACCATCTTGCCGTGCCGGCATGGAGCACAAACTAGATCTTTGACCATCTTGAGTTTTGGCAAACCACGAATGAGATCGTGACCGCTAACTCGAGTCAAATGGTCAAACCCAATATGACCAAGTCTCCTATGCCAGAAAGAAAGATCGCGGGACTCAGAAGCAACTAAACACCTGAGAGGATCACCAGAAGACTCAGAGAAATCAGCACGAAAGATCCTCCCATAACGAGAAATCCCGCAAATCAGACTACCCGAAGAGTCAAGAATTCTGCAAGCGTTTTTCTTGAAGCTCACCTCGAAACCGTCATCGGTAAGCTGAGAAACGGAAAGCAAATTGTACTGCAGCTTACTAACCAAGGCAACATCCTTAAGAATAAAAGAAGCATTAACATGCACAGTACCTTTGGCGATGACGCGCCCAGACGAAGCGTCTCCGAAGGTGATCGTCTCATCACCTGGAGCGCGGGCTAGGGAGGAGAACCAACGGGAGTCTCCGGTCATATGACGAGAACAACCGGAGTCTACAAGCCAAACCTTCTCCTTCCCTACCCGGCGAACCTGAGTCAAATAGAGAGTAAAGTCTCAGTACTGGGGTAAATCAAGAGTGATTTTGGCACCCAATACTGAGTAACACGTGGAGCAGATGAAGTAGTCAAGCACGACTGACCTCTATCTACCCTACGCTCTCCGTGACTCAAAGAAGCAGAAGGTCTGTGAGCAGACCTGAAGCTGTTGCGGGGTCCGACTGCTACGGGAGAGCGAGTCGGAACACCGGCAACACGCTGATCACGCCGTGGGTAACTGTCTCGACAGGGGAAACGAGATGTACCCTCAGGACGGCGGAAGTCACGACCTGGAGCAGCATGAGGACGAAAACCAGAAGACTCAGAAAAACCAAGTCCTCGATGCTGCCCAAACACGTCAGAAGCAAACCTGGATCTCGTGCTAGTCTTAGGTGCACTCAGGATCTGGGGCTGACCCTGAATACGCCTAAGTGCCTCTGCACGGTCTCTTCGCGCAATCCTGGCGCGCCTGAAGCATCTCTCGATCGAGTGCCCATCCTTCTGACAGAAGGTGCAGTGGTACTTCACCTTCTGAGAGGTGGAAATAGCACGAAGAGGCTTCGCCTTCTGAGAGGCCGAAGCAACAGGTGGAATCACCTTGCTGTCAGAGATCCCTTGGACAAAGCCCGCTGATTTGAATTTCACCTCGTCAGATCTGGGCTCAACCTCGATCACACCTCCTAAGATGGGTCGGAGAATAGCAGGTGGATGCTTCCTCATATCCTCATAGAAATCATATCCTAGACCTTGATTGAACTTACAAATCTTGGATTGGTCTAGAATAAGATTAAGCTTCTTTTTGCCACCTACAAATCTCTCGAGAGTGTTCATAAGGTACTGACACTCCCGAAAGAGAGAGGTGCAAGAAGAGCAGGGGGAAGAGGGAACAGCAGGAGGTAAGGAAGCAGATGAAGAACCAATAGCAGAGGAACGAATGGCTTGTGCACGCACAACCGACTCAGAATGGACAGTCCTACTGCTAGCAGGTTGGCTCACGTCACTAAGCGTCTCTAACTTACCTTGGGGCTTCTCCCCCTCCTCAGCAATCACATCACAAGAAGTTGATGACTTCTCTAATAAGTCCTTAGTTAGCTTCACACATTTATCATTCAAAGCAACGAGTTCAAGTTTTAGTTTGTCACAACTAATGCATGGTGAGCTAACAGGATCCTTAGTCGCAAACTGAGCCAATTTGTTGTTTTGATCAATCATCTCTTGGAATTGCTTAGAAACAGATTCAAGTTCAAGGGTTAATTTTGGACAATTGGTGCAAGAAACAACAGGCTCAAGTAAAGAAGCATGCAACTCAGCAATCTTGTGATCTGCCCGTTTTAGGTTCGACTTCAGCTTATTGCAATTTTCACATGACTCGGGCAGATCAAGCAACATGGTATAAAGGCCTCTAAAAGCATTGTCCTTATCCTCACATGAGGTGCAAGCACTAGTCTCAACAGGAGCAGATGAAATAGAAGCAATCCTACTCATCTCTAGTTCAGCCAACAGACTAATGTTCTCCACCTTAACAGTATCAAGCTCGGAGGACAAACTATCATGCGAGTTCCTTAGTTTCTCCATGTCACCCAGCAAAGCAGAGCATGTATCACAGTCGTCACTAGAGGGACCAGATGTAAGAGCAATAATCTCTAGTGACAACCTGTCTACTTCCTTCTCTAACTCAGTACACCTAGCCCTAGCTCTAGCATGGAAACCACCTAGCTTAAGAAAAGCATGATTGAGCTGGTCGTAGGTGGGGCGTACCTCGTCCGAGTCGGAGTACAGCTCGCTGTCGCTGAGTTCGCCCTCGAGGGCCATGAAGCACATGCCGGAGAAGTCGTCGCCGCCATCCTTGGGCTCTTGGTCACCCGTCCCGTCGTCGTCGCTCCATCCCTCCACCTCGCTGAGGTCGAGGTCGTCGAAGGCGGTGAGGACGCGGTGGAAGAGCTTCTTGGCCTTCCCGAAGTTGCGGAACTTCTTCTTTCCCGGCGTCTGAGCTGGAGTCTTCTTATTGCGATTCTTGTCGGTGTAGTCGATCTTGCCCAAACCGCCGTAGTCGTTCTTGCCCTTCTCCAGCTTGGGACAGTTCGCTCGAATGTGGTTGGGGCCACCACACTCGAAGCAGATGACTGGTCCGCCTCTCTTTCTGTCCCTCCTCCTCTTGTAAGCATGGGAGAACTTCCGAGCTAGGAGGGCCAGCTGTTCATCCTCTAGCTGCTCTAACTGATCATTAGTTACGTCACATAGAGCAGCTAGGGAGAACCCACAAAGCGAATCGGCGGAAAAACCAGAAGCCGAACTGGGATCGGTGACCAAAGCCATCGACTGTGACTTCGACCGACGAGAGACAACGTCAATCTCGTGAGTCTTGAGGCGCGAGTACAGCGCGTCAAGAGTCAGGGTCGAGAGGTCTGTCGTGTCTTTGATGGTGGTCACCTTCATCTCCCACACGCGCAGATCGAGTGCCGCGAGCATCTGACGAGCGTTGTCCGAGTCGGGGTATGTGAGACCGACCGCTCGGAGGTTGCTCAAGATTTTGTGAAATCGCGAAAAGCACTCGTCCAGGGACTCACCAGCAAGCATCTCGAATTTGTTGTATTCGCGCTTGAACTGGTCTTGTCGAACCGTCTTGATCTGGGTGGTGCCCTCATGGTATGCGTCGAGGGTCACCCAGATGTCGTAGGCGGACGACAGGTGAGATATACGGTCAAACTCGCTACGACTCAACCCCTGGATGATGATGTTCCTTGCCTTTGCATTCGCCTCAACATCAGCCATGTTCCCGGCATTGATGTTCTCATCGGCAGGAACAGCGAATCGTACCTTGACCTTCCGCCAGATGGCATACCCCTGGGCCTGGATGTATGTCTCCATTCGGCTCTTCCAGAAGGGGTAATCGATGCCATCGAACACGGGCGGCTTGGTCGAGTACTTGTCCGTCGCCATGGCTCTTGAGACCGGTTAAGATCTATGAATTAGAGCTAACCGGCTCTGATACCAATTGAAGGACCGAAATGGCGACAGAGGGGGGTGAATGTCGCTTGCTTCAAAATCTCCCCCGGGAAAACAAACACTGATTTATCAAAAAGATGCAACACAAAGCACCTCACAGAAAATTAAAATTAATTTTGCTGAAATTTGGAACGCATGCGACACTGAAAAATTCAGCATAAAACAAAGACCAGCCAGTAAAAAATTCAACTGAAAATATCGCTGTTTGATCTGCATGCAAAATTGTTGAAGATTAGGAAAAGGAAAAAAGAGAAGCAACTACTACATGCTTTTCTTGCCATTCTGCCAATGGTTATGCTTCCTGTTCACTGAATCTTCTCGGCAAAGGAATAGAATAAAAGTGCATGGCCGAAAACTGATTTCTCAAATGGAAAGAAAATACTTCACTCAACCACCAGAGGAATCATTGTGAAAGAGAACTGATGGCTAGGAAGTATATTCTATTTGGATATTAAACACTGCCACCGAATGACTGTGAACTGTATGGACGAAACAGATAAGTCATTCGAAGATCAGTAAGCAGGAAAATGAACCGAAAAGGTAATTGCTGCTAGCTGCCGAAAAACAAGTAAATGCCCAAATATTTAATGCTCTTACTAGGCCAAACTTTCTGAACCTCAAACAAATTAACTATTTGGCCTAAGAAACAGGAAGAGCTAATCAAGAGGAAAGGTCATTTACGCAGAGACAAGAATTGAGACCAGCCCCTCTGCAGACTGAAAACCTGAAACCCGAGAAACTTGCAGATTGAAGAAATTTTGGAAAAAAAAAGGAATTTTCTAGATTCTTTTCAAACCACAGGCAACAGACTATAATCCAAAAAGCTTAGAGACCTCAATCAACAAGGGAAAATGAACACCAACACACGAATTTCAGATTTTGGGAAAGACTGAAAAACTTACAGAGACTTCACTAAAATCCAAATTACTCCCCAATCTTTGATCCGTTGGCTATGAAATTTTGCAGATATGTTAGCAATAGCCATGGGATAATCCAGATCAAATTTCATGCCATTTCTCCAAGGGAATCGAAAACTGCACTAAACCCTAGAAAAGGAAGAACATGAACAGAGGATGCCAAATGGGAGAAACTAAAATTAAACAAGATATTGCTCTTAAGATTGACTAGCCAAATGGCTTTTGAGCATCTCTCATGTCATAGCAATCCATTTTGGCACTCTCCAGCAACTAAGAACAAGAAATCAAAGATCTCACAAATCAAGCCAAAAGGAAGAAAGAAGAACAGAGAGAGCACGAACAGCAAACTTCTGGAATTTCATTCATTAAGGCAAATGGAATACAGATACGTCCCGATACGCCTGGACATTAGGACAAGATGTTTGATTACAAGCCTCTCAATCCCTCATCTCCCTCTCCCAAGCCAAGAACTCAACACTACATGATTGAGAAGGGGAACACAACTCTGGGAAAGCTACGAACAGGGATACAGAGCACAGAGGGAACACCGTCTGCCTCCTCTAACCACTCTCACCCACTAAAGCCTAAAGCCAAAGCAAGCCATCAAAGCCTCTTTTGACTCTAGCAAACCCTAATTTTCTCTCCAAGTGTTCAAGTGGGCATGCAGCCCTCTCCACCTATTTATAGCCTACGGCTAACGGGTCTCCGCCCCGTTACGCCCGCTATTTCCAACGGAGCCCGCTCCCGCTTGTGCAGTCTTGCGAAATTCCCGATTCGCCCCTCTGCACCTTCCGGGAAGCTTCCGCGCTCCTTGTCTCGCACGCCTCGCAACCACCTCGAGTCCACGTCGTCTTCGACACATCCCGACCGTTCTGACCTCAGCGCCACCTGCGCCTAGTCCGGTCCACCGTGTCTCGCCACGACTCCACTCGACGTCCTGCAGCCATACAGACAAGAAAACACGTCAAATAGCACCGCTCGATACATGAAAGCATAAACAACATCATACTTACCATGACGAAGTCCAAACCTGTCAAATCAAAGAATCAGCGTCCTAATCCCATATGACCAAGTTTGACCACAGTCCGACCGAGCCCGTTGCACCACGCAACGACTAGGTCCGAACCACCCAAACCAAACTCGACTTACCCAAACTAATGTCAATTACTCATCACGCACATTTGGTCATCTCCACATGGTTCATCATAAATATTTTCTAAAAACAAGAATATAAATCAGATGGTTTTTCAAAAGAAAAAAGGGAAAGAATATATAGCTTCGTTCGGTTGAGAGAGAGAGTATCTTCATCAGGAAGATCCTTGTATCAGATCTACTGTGTATTACTAAATGGAGTTATGCAGGTACAAAAAGACTTTGGGGGAAAGAGCTCTGTTCTACCATGTAGCTACTGGCTCCAAATATTGAATTGTTAATATATTTTTATCTCAACTTTCATACTTTCAACTGAAGACCCTCATGCACATTGAGGTATGTAGGGAGAGGAAGATAAGAAAGCAAATGTAATTAGGCACATCGAACCAAAAGAGAGAAGGCATGAGCATGCCAACCTTATAAATGTACTTATGTTACAGTATAAAAGTACAGTGCTGTTTCTGAGTAGTCAGTACCAACCAAAGTGGCCTGTGGACAACTGGAGATCAGCAGCGATGACCCCATCAAATAGCTAGCAAAGAAACAACAAATAGACAGCTTAACAGATGCGCAATTTTCGTTTGCCTGAATTGTTAATAAATAACTCCACTTGAAGACTCCATTGTCGGTTACTTGGTGTAACATTTTATCATGGAAGCAAGTCCCTCTAGGCTTTAGCACCAGAACAAAAAAACGACGTACTTTGCATAACTATCAAGGAAGGAATCTCGAGGTACATGAATGGTGAATCATAGCTTTGTAGAAGTTTGCTGGTGAAGCTTCAACATATTGATAATGTAAGTTGCTTTCAGGCGTAGGCTCGCTCCAAACAGCTTCTGCTTCTAACTTATGATTTTTTCTTTTTTTTTCTAGTTATTTGGGTTTTTTAAGCTTTTTTTCTTTTATTCATTTGCATTGCCGTATTGATATAACGTTTTTATTTTTATATATATTTAATTACATATAATAATCTAACAATAACTACAGTACAAAATAAGCTATAAACTCTGACTTAGAAGCCACTTAGAGCAGACCTTGCTATTCTGTGATCTCATACAGGAATATTGGAAGGGCCGAAGGGGCTATAGTATGGGACCGACCATGTACCATCCGAATGAAACTCAAACATCAATTTAAAACACAGGTACAATTGATACGAAAGAAATTTTCTTTCATCTATCAGAATAAACAAAGTCACTGCTGGTAAAAATCGATTAGTCTTCTAGATGTTTGATAGTGTTGGGATTTCTCAAAACGCTAGATTGATTTTGCAGATACTTTTAGATCTACCCTCTATTCATCTGTTTTTTCATGATGCTGCTCACAATTGTATATAAGGCTAAAGGGTAAGGACCTATTTATAAACTCCACTTCTAAGTATTACAAAATGATCCACCTGTTTTCGGTACACTAGATCTACCCTCTATTCATCTGTTTTTTCGTGATGCTGCTCACAATTATATATAAGGCTAAAGGGTAAGGACCTATTTATAAACTCCACTTCTAAGTATTACAAAATGATCCACATGTTTTCGGTACACTATGAGACTCTTGAACCATGTCATCAATCACGAGCAGACAGGTTAGTTTTACAAGTCTAAAAATATATTAGTCCTTAGCACACATGCGTGAGTCATGCGTCATAATCAGATTGTTTATAAGATTAATTCTAATCTGATCATGTAGGTCAACAACCTGCAAAGTTGATTCTGCAAAAATAAATCTAGCTATTTCACCATGTGTTGTACCTAAACTAAACATATACATGCATATTAAATTTCAGTAGACTCAATCTTAATAAATATATCTACCATATTCCAGCATAATCGCCCTCAGCACTTCGAGTATTAATTCCTCAAGTTAATATCTAAGTACCAAGGGGATGTTTGGATGAGGAGATTGCTTTGGGATTTTTTGAGATTTAGTTCAAATTTGAATTAAATCCTAAGGATTTGGATCAAAATCCTCCTACCCAAACAGGCCCAAGTGCTGCAATATTATCCAATATCCATCATGTTTAAAATGTACAGAAATTTATACTGAGCTTTTTACAAGTTAAAAGGGATACCAGAACATAAGTGACAAAGTGAAAACATGAGAAATCAGGTACCTCATCTGGTGCATCTTCCCTCCTTAAACCGCAGGAGCACACCGCAGCATTGCATTTTTTTCAGTTCATGTATATCATGCCAACAAGAAGAGCTCACATGCAAAAGCTGCTATATGTTAACTCACTAGACATCCAATTACCAATTATGCTAACTAGTAATTAACATCCATATGATAAATAAGCCTATCAAATGTTGAATTACTAGTGTAAGTTCTCATTTGATATGTGCACAATGCTATCCATAGTTCCATACAAAACACGTGTCTAACAATATCATACCCATCAGCAATTGTTGGCCCTCCCAACCTACATGTTCTTGATTTTAGTACATTTGCACCTTCCCTTTTTGAAACCAATAAACATTGATATAGGCAATAGCCCGCTCCTGCTTGGATGATTCCTACATAATTTACGAAGATGCCAAACTTCAGCTTCTTCCCCAAAATTCACTTGACACAAGCTTGATACTATGATACAGGCAACTTGGGAGGTACAAGCTAACATGAGCTCATCAAACCAAGAAATACTTATCACCCCACAATTACTCTTGTCAACTCACACGTCTCAAAGGAGATTTTCTCTGCGAGCTACTTCAGCTCTCTGGTATAGACTTTGTATCAACAGACACTGACACTTTATCAAAAAAAAAAAACAGACACTGACACAGTACCAGCTCCCGGCTTTGCTGAGGCTGCCCTCCCCCACCGACAAATCATGCCGACTCACAGTGGCAGCACGGTGCCACTGGAGCGCCCGTTCTTTGAGAAGAAGAACCCAAGGCCACTGCTTGACATCGACCTGCCAATCCCAAACCGGCCTGCCTGACAAGAGGACGAAGACGTCCCCGTTGCCTCCTTCTCGTTCACCCTGAAGAACCTCATCTCTCGAACCTTCGGCAATTTGCAATTAGCCACGGCATCATCCTGAGCTTCAGGCACAACCACGAGGAATAATGGAGAGTCCATGGACGCCGAGCGCCGTATTGGCTTGGGCGTTGCCCTTCCATTCTCCTCCGCTGGAGCTGCTGTGTCCTCACTTTGAGTGCCCGAAGAGGCCTCGGAGCCCTCGGCCTGTGACTCCGACAGTGCCATTTCGTCAAACACCTCGTGCTCCTCCGCTTCGCCGCCCTCCGCCTCAGCCTCAGTCACCGCAGCGGGGACTGAGGTGGGAACGACGACGGGGGAGCGGCAGAGCGGGCAGTTGACGTGGGCGCGGAGCCAGGTGTCGATGCAGGGCGCATGGAACGGGTGCGCGCAGCGCGGCAGGAGGCGGACCAGCTCGCCGTCGCGGAACTCGCCGAGGCACACCGCGCAGTCCCCTCCCCACCCCACGCCGCCGCGGTACTCCGCAGTGGCTATGGACGCGATGGTGGCCTCATCGAGCCCCACCGTGCGGATGTACCACACGTGGTGCACCTCCCCTCCACCGCCCCCCGCCTCCTCGTCCCCATCACCAAACCCGTCGTCGTGGGGCAGCGGGGCAGTGGCCGCCTGCCGCCGCCTGCGCAGAAGGAGGCGGCGGCGGCGGTAGAGGAGGAGCGTGGAGAGGGCGAGCGAGAGGAACAGGAACGCGGAGAAGAGGGAGACGGTGAGGAGGAGGCGTACGGGCACGTGGCGGCTGGCGGTGGTCGGGGCGCGCGGGAGCGGCGGGAACGGCGGCGGGGGCGCCGCGTAGGCGGAGCAGTCGGCGCCGGAGCAGAGCGGGAGGCAGTTGATCGCGTGGGACGCGCAGTTGACGGTGACGGTGTCGTAGCCGCTACTCGGGCGCACCCGGTTCATGGCTGGGCTAGCACGGATCGGACGGCGGCGGCGGCGCGTGCTCGGCGACGGCGCGCATTGGGGGTGACCGCGTGCGCGAGGGCGTGGGGGTGGTGTGATTCGGTGGGGTGGGAGACGTCGAGTGGATTGGTCGTTGTTGGATTTGGTAAAAGGTTTGGCGAATGTAGCAGCAGCAACTGGGGACGGAGCTGGACGGCAGTCACGGCACACACTGCGAGTGCCAAAGATTTATGCTACAAAACTGTCACTACGTTCACTGATAGGGCGGGGCCAAGCGAATTTTTTGTATGAATAACCTACTTTTTAATCGAAATTACAGAAAAATACTTGTGAAATTATTTTTATAAAAATAGGCTCTAGTCGCCCCACCATTGGGCGACTAGAGCCTTTCGCCCAACCCAGTGGCGACACCTGGCGAATCTGCCAACGGTTGGGCGATTATTGCAATCGCCTCACCATTGGGCGACTAGACTCCAGTCGCCCAACCGTGTGGCGACTGGGGGTGGGTTAAAGGCGTGGCACGCTCGGCCGCTGCCGAGCACAGTTTTCATTTCCCAGCCGATCGAGCGAGCGTGAGAGAAGAAGAGAAGAGAAAGGAGAGGAGAAGAGGAGAGGAAGAAGAGGGGGAGGAGGAGGAGAGGAGAGGGAGGATTCAGATCTAGGTAATTTTTTGGTATATTATTTTTGTTAGTGTTAGTAAAAACTGTAAATGTAGAAAATTTAGTATGGAAATTTTGTATAGTATTTTTGGTATATTATTGTAGAAATTTTAGTATAGAAAACTTTCGTATAGACATTTTAGTATAGAAAATTTAGTATAGATATTTTAGTATGGAAAAATTTAGTATAGACATTTTAGTATAGAAAAAATTTGTATAGACATTTTAGTGTAGAAATATTTAGTATAGACATTTTAGTATAGAAAAATTTAGTATAGACATTTTAGTATAGAAAATTTAGTATAGACATTTTAATGTAGAAAAATTTAGTATAGACATTTTAGTGTAGAAAATTTAGTATAGACATTTTAGTATGGAAAAATTTAGTATAGACATTTTAGTGTAGAAAATTTAGTATAGACATTTTAGTATGGAAAATTTTAGTATAGACATTTTAGTGTAGAATATTTAGTATAGAAAATTTAGTATAGACATTTTAGTGTAGACATTTTAGTGTAGACATTTTAGTGTACAAAATTTAGTGTAGACATTTTAGTGTAGAAAAATTTAGTATAGACATTTTAGTGTAGAAAAATTTAGTATAGACATTTCAGTGACCGTAATGTACAAATTAATCATGCGGTGAAATTTATACGTATTAGAAAAATTAGTAAATATTGAGGGTACAAATTAATCGTGCGCGTTTATTGTAGTGCGTTATGACACGTTTATTTTGGTTCCTTATAAATGCTAACTTGAACTCTTTTTGCAGATATGGCTCGTGATGGTCGTGACTCCGACTGGCGGTACCCACTGTTGGACGAGCACGTGGACCGCATGCACCGCGCTTCCCGTCGTGTACCGCCACCAGGGAGCACGGATGAGCTGGGAGTGGTCCGGACACGCACACCTCGCGTGGCCTAGAGACTCGACCCCCGTTGGACAGTCAGGTTTGCACTCCACCAGCGTTTTAGTGCTGCCGTAAGAACGTTCAGTGCTGACCTTCACTTTGTTTGCAGGCTGCGGGATGCCGGGCTACTCCCTCTTGCCCGGATGGTGCAGGCTACGGACGAGGATGGACCCGCCTTGGCCGTGGGCGGGGACGAGGTCATGAAGCGATCATGACGCTTCCCGTTCGACTGTTCCCTGCTGACGGCTTTGGTGGACCGTTGGCGGCCTGAGACGCACACTTTCCACCTCCCATTCGGAGAGATGACGCCGACCCTACAGGATGTGTCCCTGCTTTTTGGCCTTCCAATCGCGGGAGACGCTACCTTCCTACCGGAGGCCGCGGCCAAGTGGCGCACTGACCTGCTCGCCAGATTCGAGAGGGCCCTTCCACCGGGTGCCACCAATGACCGCCACATCTTCCTGGCGAGTCAAACCCACGGGCCATCACTGAGGTGGCTCGCGCAGTTCCGGGTACATGGTCTTTACAATCGATCATATCTTCGAAGCTCTTATTTGCGCTATTACATACTAATAACATCTTGTTTGCATTCAGGTGGAGCGCATGGATCCAGAGGCAGACGATTACCAGGTCTCGTGCCACTTAGAGGCGTACGTGTTGTGGCTGTTTAGTTGGGTGCTCTTCACCACCAGGCACGGCAAAACCATGGATGCGCGCCTCATCACTCATGCGAGGGCGATCGCGGACGGCGAGACCCCCCAGGTCAGCTAGGGATCAGCCGCACTTGCCACGACGTACCGCAGCCTGTGCAATACATGCTTGAGGACCAAGACAAACTCGGTCCTCGCGGGCTGTCCCCTACTGCTGCAGTTGTGGTTGTTCGAGCGCTTCAGCCTCGAACGACCTTTGCTAGACGACATGGGTCCATACGGGCCTAAGATGTATCCGGGGGGAGACGTCGACCGGCCGACGATGAGTTATCTTTGGTGTCGTCAACGGGTAAGTATTATCTCAGTCAATTATTTCCTTCTTATTAACGATGGTCATACTTAACAACTTGTCTTTCTTGCAGGTACAGTTCGCGCATGTGCAGATCACACGGGCGTACTTGCCCTTTGTGGAGCAGTTCGACCGCCTCACAGCCGACGACGTGCGCTGGGAGCCTTACGCACATACGGCACTGCAGGACCGTGCTCCTGACGGGCTGTCCACACTGTGCTGGCGTGACCGGGCTTTCTGGCTCACGCGCCGGAAGCTCGTGTACAATATCTTCATGGAGGACTACGCACCCCAGCGAGTCATGCAGCAGTTTGGTCTACGTCAGGCTTTTCCTGTACCATTCGGACCACTGCTCCCGCGGAACGTGCACGCGTGAGTGATCGCTTCTCATAAATATGTATGTACTTACTACTGTGTTCGCAAGTACTTACGTAATGGTCCTATAAGCAGGCACTCCAGAAAGGGAGTTAAACAAGGCACGGACTGGACGACGAAGATGCAGGCTTGGATTGCACGTGGGAGGGTGCGCTCGACGACCACGTAGAGGAGGACCGCCCATACAACAGCAGGGACTACGCGGAGTACCTGCGCTGGTACCATGCGCGAACACGTACCAGGCTCGTACATGTCGTAGGCCCTCCCACCACACACGTCGCCGCTTCGACAGACACGTACCCCGCGCACC
The DNA here is from genome assembly GCA_017311315.1 of Dendrocalamus latiflorus. Classification (NCBI taxonomy): domain Eukaryota; kingdom Viridiplantae; phylum Streptophyta; class Magnoliopsida; order Poales; family Poaceae; genus Dendrocalamus; species Dendrocalamus latiflorus. Next base: position 10,164,099 of record CM029626.1, read on the forward strand.
TCGCGCGGGACGCTCACCTTGCGGTACGTTACATGTAATTGCAAAGATTCCCAAATGGCAATGTCGTTTCGATGATGGACTATTTTATGTCTTTTTCTCCAGGCTAACGTCGGTACTTCGCTGTGGATCGAGTCCATCACTATACTGGACAAGATCGCCACAGGTGCGGAGTTGACCCACAAGGAGAACGTCAGCTTTTGCGTCGGGTGGAGGCTGGGTGTAGACGTATCGTAGGCCTGCTGTCCTGCACGAGGCTACCGGCGGTCTCCACACCCACGCCCAGCGCACAGACGGATCGTCCACCAGTGCCACCTCGACTAGCGTGGCACTACTCCGGAGGTAGTACGTGGGTACGTCCTACACCACCTCACTCGGAGCAGCCAGGGGGCTCTACCTGGGGACGGCCTACTACACCACCTCAGCAGCTCTTCACGTCTCCTCCGCACATCCCCGGCTTCCACACGCAGGGGGTGTACTCTGAGCCGTATGCCCCTCATCCTAGCGTGATGGCGCCAACTGTGGGTACGCATCGTCGGATCTCGCTTTTATGCCAAGACGATATGTAACGAACTAACGATATTACTATTGCAGGTCTTCACCTCCTCCAGCACGCACATGGCGTCTCCCCGGCCAGGATGATGTAGACCAGTTTTTTTCGGACTAGCCCGGGCCGTCCTCCGACGCAGCTTTTCGGGGCACACCATGAGAGGTTCTCTTCGGGAGTGCCCTCACTGGTGCACCGCAGGGCACACAGGCAACGCTACAGCCGACTCCACCAGCTCAGGGGCGGGTGTGGCAGTCTTCTGATCGTCTGACATTGTCAAGGCGTCGTCACCCGTTGCATCGGAGGACGGCCAAGCGGGGCCATACGGGAGGACGCGGGCGCAGTGACGGGCAGGCCAGGGTGGCGATTAAGGGGTGGTGCTGATGCTATATGTTATGCATGTAATGAAAAAGTGCGCGGTATGTTACTCCCAACTATATTATGAAGTTTGTTTAAATTCAAACAAGTCTATTGTCTCGTCTTTTCACTTTCAACTATTCACATATCAAGTCATCTATCAAATATTAACATACTAGTTTTCTCTGCACACGAATTCTTAGTGTATGTCACTTACCAGCGTATGTAACAATCGTTCTACGGTCAATCGTTCGTAAAAAAAAATTCTAAAATTTTTTACACACCTACAACATACAATGAACATAGACTTTTATTACAACTCTAACACATTTTTACCAGTTTAAAACTACAAAATTCACAAAATTTAAAACATTCACGGAGAACTGAGTGCAGTCGCCCAATGGGGGCGACTGCATGAAAGTCGCCGAATGGGCGGGCGACTGGCTGCAGTCGCCCGAGTGTAAGGCGACAGGAACTTTGTCGGCCGCTGGTTGGGCGAAAGGCTCCAGTTGCCTCTCCATTGGGTGACTGGAATCTATTTTTGTAAAAAAAAATTCCATGGATATTTTTCTGTAACTTCGATTAAAAAATAGGTTATTTGTACAAAAAATTCGGGCCAAGCAGTCCAGCCATTGGGCCCACCTGACAGTCATACAAGACGATTTTGTCAAGACGGCTGGTCCTGCGCATAGCGCAGCCTGCGACTTGGATTGTGGCAAGTCAAACACGGTTCTTAAGATATTGGAAAAAAAATGTTAGACCGCGCATCGTCTCCAGTACCTGTACGACATCATTGCGTGCCAGCACAATCCTGCCCGTCGATTTGTTACGCAACGGTGGAGATATCGTGAAGAGAGGCGGAGGGATTTGTTAATGGCCAGTTGCAGCTCGGGTAATCAATGGCGAAGCCGGTAATAAAATTAAGGGTGAACTATATTATTTCTAAGATTAAACTAAATTAATATAAATATAGTCTTTTACTCTTATAGAATTTCAAATTCATACAAAAATTACACAATAAGAGACGAACAATGAAAACAGAAAACATACAAAGTAAGTACTTCGATAATAAAAAGTGCGTACCCAAAATTATATAATTATTTCACTATAAGTGCGAAGTAGCGATAAGTCACCTGTGTATGAAATATATCAAAATTAGTGATATAATAGAAAATTGTGAATGAGAATGAAAATTTAGATCATATGAAACATACCACAAATAAGCTAATTTGAATCACGAGACAAATTTGAATTAGGGGCAAATGCATTTTATAGGACTTCATGCCTTAGAAGCGGTTTATGATTTTATCGTCATTGATGCTCTGAAGATCTCTCACTCGATTCTACTTGAATTGCTTGTAAAATAGTTACACAAAATTCATTTCTTCATCATAGCAAAATCTATAAATAAATTATTATTTTTTGTCAATACAAAGTTATAAATTTATGAATAAATTATAAAGACTAAACTATCTATATATATTGAAAGTCTAAAATATTAAATTGGGGAGGAAGAATGAACTAAGAAAGAATACCTCAGTCGGTCAGTCTAGTCCAGGTTCGAACTCACTCACTGGTTTAGCTCTCCTCTCCTAAATCCTAATATCCTCACTTCAAGTGTCTGGGAGTTCACTCTCAAGTCACTCTCTCACTTAAGTCTCAAACTCCACTAGTCCACTTCGCAGTCTTCACTTCCTCATTCCTCTTTTCAACTTCTCCAACGCAAGGCGCGGCCGCGCAGCTTCGGCAAGGGTGCACAGCGGCATAGTGCTCCTACCGCGGTGCCACCCACCCTTGCCGGCGGTGGCTTGGCCCCTCTCTCCCCGGCTCGGCTCCCCTTGCCGCCCTGGTTCAGCTTCCTCGCCCGTGGATGAGCCTCCCCTTAGCCGGCGACTCGGCCCTTATCGCCAGATCCGGTTCCCCTGGCCCCGGTCCCCCCCTTTTGCTCACCGCCTCGCCCAGTCACCCCTGGCTTCTTTGTGCTATGCGCAAATCAAAAAATCCAATTGGGCAGGTGAGATGGATTTGTTGGGCCTCTTAAGGACAGTGGGCTGACCACTTGACGAGACGTTTTTTATTTTAATATTTCTTTGCAGCGGCTGGTTCTCTCTATTTCAAAGTCGTCGTCATCAGTCTCCTACTCGTGGCCGCCAAGGAGGAAGGGTTCACCACCAGGGGGAGATAGGCTGAAGCCTTACTAAGCTCTCCTTGGCTTCGCCCCTGCTGGTAATTATGGGGCGGAGCAGACACCGATCATTTCGTAACGGTGCAGCCGTGCAGCTGTTTAGTGGGGGCAATATCCGACGGAATAGGGTGCTTAGGCGTGGTTTGGTTTTGTTAGGCAAGACATGTGTTTGTTTAATCAAAATTTTAACGCAATCGACGGTGGAATCACACATCACATCAGAGAAAGACGACAAATAGATAAGGCGTTTTTGAATCTTTGATGGTTTATGAAGTTTTCGCGGCATGACTACGATTTTGAACACATTGCATTTGACTACACTACCGGCATGTTTGCATGGCCCACGAGTGCATCTGAGTGAGCCCGGGGAGGGGAAAATCCCCGCCCAATCCATAGTGGAGAAAAAAAGATGTTAGTGAAAAATTTTCCACATATCATGTGATGTTGTACCTTCTTCGTGACTGGCTCCTCTTAGATGACCCCCTTGCGACCTCGCTACCGGAAGCTCTCACCTGTTGCTTTTCTGCCACGCACCAAGGTTATCACTATCACGATACGAACCGTGAGATCATACGACCCTATGATTCTATAAAGCTAACATCATACAGATCAATGTATAGATCAAAATATCATAGAATCATGATCTTAAAGGTAGGATCGAATAGAATTAGATAGGATCATGATCCTGACAGCAAACTATATTAGCATATAAAAATTAATATTACATGTTGCTAATTTAAGTTAAACTAGTTTAATTTGCTTTGTTTTTGTTGTTTAGTATTATCTTTGACATATTGGACTTTTAGATTATTAGTTTATTAAAAACATAATTAAATAAGTTTCAAAAATCAACCTTAATTCAATATAACATGAATAAGTGTACTCAACTTAAAAAATTAAATTTCAAAAAATATATATTATAGACTTGCATATTTAGAAGTATAATTCAATATTTATAGAGTAAATTGCACTTTGCATCAGGCATTGTGTCCCTTGTTTCACTTTGCACCAGATTTAAACCAGTAACATGACCATCTTGAGCTCGTCGTGCGCGTGCGCACAACCAATGGTGCTTACCTACTACTGGCGCACCAAGATGCCTGAGGTGGAGAGTTCAAGACGGCTATGCTACCGCCTCAAACCTAGTGCAAAGTGCAACATTGGTTAAGCTAGGATGGTGCAAAGTGAAAGTATTGCTTAAACTTGGTCCAAAGTGAAACAAGAGACATAATACCCGATATAAAGTGTAATTTACTCATTTTTATATAAAAATATATACGCTTTTAAAAATCTGATAGAATCATGATTATACAAATATACACTTTTAGAAATTTGATAGAATCATGATTCTACGATTATATCCTATCAGATGAAAAACGATCATACCTGAAATAGCAACGCTAACAACCTTGCATTGCACCCATCAAACCCAACGAGGAGATGCCAGCCCTGGGAGTACTTTTTTAAATAATCTATTTTTTATTCCTAATTACAGTAATATATCTGTCTTTTTTATTTTACACTAATGACTCACTGTCGCTCCACCGTTGAGTGATTTGAGCTAATCGCCCAACGGTTGGGCCACAAGTGTCCAAGTAGCTCAGCCGTTGAGTGACTTGGACACTTGTCGCCAAACCCAACCGTTGGGCGACTAGCCCCTAGTCGCTCAACCCACATACACTGTACTGCTCGAATATTTCAGAAAAAGACATGCAAATACGCCAGTATCCAAGTTTCCCACTAGTATTAGTCGCTCAATGGTAGTCGCTCAACTGTTGAGCGACTAGCTCAAGTCGCTCAACCCAATTGTTAGGTAGCTAGCCTAAGTCGCTCAACGGTTGAGTGACAGAAGATTATTAGTGTAAAATAAAAAATATAGAAATATTATTATAATTTAAAATAAAAATTTAGATTATTTTTTAAAAAAATTCCTAACCCTGTGGCTGGGGAACCGACGTAGTATGGTGCCCTAGTCATACGGTTGGGTGGTTGTGGCATGACGCGACAAGGAGGGGAGGTGGCGGGATTTTTATTTTCTTGTTTTTGCTTTTTCCTCAAGATTTTGTTGCATAGGCCCTTTTTTCTTCACCTCCAAAATGATGGGTAGAATTGGTTTTCACGGGACAAACATTTCCTTAGGATCGTGCCTCCAAGTACCAATCTCGGAAAGTAGTAGTAGAAGACGACGACTTGGCTCGGAATCGGAGCGGGCTAATAGAAAGCCCGCCTTTGCCTTGCACAGACCGGGCCGTATTCAAGTTGTCGGCGTTGACTCCAGCGTGCAATGGGCTGACGGGCCGGGCCACCCTGCCTCATTCAAATTCTCTGGCGTGAGGATGCCACGTCGGCACCTCGGTCCACTGAAACAGGCAGTAATTAAAGTCTGCATCACGAAAGCAGCTTGAGGGCATCTCTAAGAGCAAGTTTAATAAGGCTGACTGTGCTAGCTATGTGGAAGGGAGAGAAAAGGAGAGAGAGCCAGCCAAACCGGCTCCCATGCAAGAGTCAGGCTATATCACAGGAAAAGAGGCGTTATCCATGCATGTACCAATAGAACTAACTGCTATACCCATGCATGTATTAAATGGCCAATACCCATGTATGTATTAAATGATTGAGAGCTCTTGTAGAGATAACTTATAGCCAGCTTATTGTATGAGTTGACTGCATCTTACCTTTTGATGACATGGAAATGTATTGGAGCTAGCAGCTATCTATACTATTAAACTTGCTCTAAGGGCATCTCCAATGGTCTGAGTTAGCTAGCTATATGCATGTACACATCAGCATATATTCTATGTGGAGGAAAGAGAGTATGCAAAAAAACCGAGCCAGCTCTTCCTTAGAGCAAGTTTAATAGTATAGATAGCTGCTACCTCCAATACATTTCCATATCATCAAAAGATAATGATGCAGCTAACTCATACAATAAGCTGGCTATAAGTTATCTCCACAAGAGCTCTCAATCATTTAATACATACATGGGTATTGATAATTTAATACATGCATGGGTATAGCAGTTAGTTCTATTGGTACATGCATGGATAACACCTCTTTTCCTGTGCTATAGCCTGACTCTTGCATGGGAGCCGGCTTGGCTCTCTCTCTCTCCTTTTCTCTCCCTTCCACATAGAACTATGCTGACATGGATTCCCTTGTAGCTAGCGCAGTCAGCCTTATTAAACTTGCTAAGCACTAGTCTATAACGCAAAACGAGGTAGCCTCTATAAATGATAGTCCTTTTCTGTGTGTGCATGTAAGCATCAAATAGCTATCCTTATAGATAGTTCTTTAGAATGCTAGCTTTAGTCTGTACTATATAAATGATGTGAAAGTCTTATAGTTAGTTGCTAGCTATAACCATTGGAGATGCCCTAAGAGCAAGTTTAATAAGGATGACTGTGCTAGCTACAAGGGAATCCATGTCAGCATAGTCCTATGTGGAAGGGAGAGAAAAGGAGAGAGAGAGCCAAGCCGGCTCCCATGCAAGAGTCAGGCTATAGCACAGGAAAAGAGGTGTTATCCATGCATATACCAATAGAACTAACTGCTATACTCATGCATATATTAAATTATCAATACCCATGTATGTATTAAATGATTGAGAGCTCTTGTGGAGACAACTTATAGCCAGCTTATTGTATGAGTTAGCTGCATCATTATCTTTTGATGATATGGAAATGTATTGGAGGTAGCAGCTATCTATACTATTAAACTTGCTCTAAGAGCAAGTTTAATAAGGCTGACTGTACTAGCTATAAGGGAATCCATGTCAGCATAGTCCTATGTGGAGGGGAGAGAAAAGGAGAGAGAGAGCCAAGCCGACTCCCATGCAAGAGTCAGGCTATAGCACAGGAAAAGAGGTATTATCCATGCATGTACCCATAGAACTAATTGTTATACCCATGCATGTATTAAATTATCAATACTCATGTATGTATTAAATGATTAAGAGCTCTTGTGGAGACAACTTATAGCCAGCTTATTGTATGAGTTGACTGCATCATTATCTTTTGATGACATGGAAATGTATTGGAGGTAGCAGCTATCTGTACCATTAAACTTGCTCTAATGGTCTGAGTTAGCTAGCTATATGCATGTACACATCAGCATATATCCTATATGGAGGAAAGAGAGTATGCAAAAAAATCGAGCCAGCTCTTCCTTAAGCACTAGTCTATAACGCCAAACGAGGCAGTCTCTATAAATTCTGTGTGTGCATGTAAGCATCAAATAACTATCCTTATAGATAGTTCTTTAGAATGCTAGTTTTAGTGTGTACTATATAAATGATGTGGAAGTTTTATAGTTAGTTACTAGTTATAACCATTGGAGATGGCGATGGGACTGCAAAATCAATCCAGCGCGTGGTAACCAAGAAATAGGTCCATTATTACTGTAGCACCAAAGCGGATGGACTGAGTTTTATTGATGGTTTTAAAAAGTAAGAGGGATAAGTAAGTGTGATGAAGTGAGAGAAATAAGATATATGATCATCTGTAAACTCTGTTCTATCTTTCAAAAGTGAGAGTGTTGGAATAATTATATTATCTTTTAACTTTGTGAAAATTGAAAATATAGGACCAAGTTGAGACCGCTTTGGTAAAATAGGATCGAGTTATTTGCACTCGTAAATATAGGACCAAGTTGGAGACATTCTTGCAAATAAGGTATTTTCCCCATTTTAATTTCATTTTCATTTTTCTGGCTTTTTTCTCTACGCGAAAAGACGCTTTTGCCCCTTCCTCCTTCTTCCTCCCTGCCGCTACAGGCCGCCGGCCGCTCCCTCGCCGCGCCGCGCCGCCGCTCCCTCGCCCCGCCCCGCGCCGCGCCGCGCCGCCGCCTGCCCCGCGCCGCGCCGCTCCCTCGCCTGCGCCGCGCCGGAGCAGGGGCAGGCGAGGGAGCGGCCGGCGGCCTGCAGCGGCAGGGAGGAAGAAGGAGGAAGGGGCAAAAGCGTCTTTTCGCGTAGAGAAAAAAGCCAGAAAAATGAAAATGAAATTAAAATGGGGAAAATACCTTATTTGCAAGAATGTCTCCAACTTGGTCCTATATTTACGAGTGCAAATAACTCGATCCTATTTTACCAAAGCGGTCTCAACTTGATCCTATATTTTCAATTTTCCCTTTTAACTTTAAACCGAAGCCACCACGAACAGGATATGTTGTGGAGTACATTAGCACTTACTGTACCAGTCAGAGTTGTTTAATGCCCTCGTGCAAAATTTTCTATCCTACTACAACTCGTATTATTGGTCTCACACTAGCAAATCTACTCATAGTTCCTTTCTTCCCCTTGTCCACCTAAACGCTTCTGCGCTTCGGCCGCAAATCGATTGATCCTCCATGGCGATGCTCGCCTTGCAGCCGACCGGCGCCGCCACCCAGCCCGCCCAAGAAGACCCAAAGTACGGCTGACTTTCTCTTTGATTCTTCTTTACGATTGGTGTGCATCAGAATTTGGCACCCCTTTTGTGATTTCTTGGATGTTCTTGCTTCGATGCAGCGGAATCGAGAAGCCTGCCGATAATGCTGCAGATCCGAGCGGCATCGACTCCGGGTATGTGTTCTCCGAGCAAGAACTGTGGGGGGTGTTTTTTTTTGCCTTGTTTCTTGAGAGTTCAACTCGTGCATTTGTGTAAGATGGCTGATTTCGATGGACAGTTGGGTTGTTCTTGGGAAATCCGACGTAGTTTCAGCGGAATTGGCTGCGGCCGCGGCCGCCGCCGGCCACCGACGCCTCGGCTTCTCGCCGCTACCGATGTTACCTAGCTGGTAGGAATTTGGAACAGTAAGTGTACTGTATGCTGCTCTTGTGAGATGAATTAATTGCGATTGATCATCTCTGATGTTTTTTTCTCAGGGTGCAGATGGTGCTTGGAGGCTTAGTCTACACGGCCGGGCCATTCTACAAGAAGGTCAGGAAGGTCGAAGGTACACACAATCCAATACTAGTTTGGTTTCCTTTAGATCCCTATAATACAATTGCTAATTTTGCAAACCACACCGGAATTAATCATCTCCATAGTCCGTGACTTGCGTATCGGTTATTGACATTTGACAATCCAAGTGAATTCCAATCTACTAATACCATGAAGGCATGCACATATACTCCAGTTCTTATTGAAATGATTGGGTTGTTGTTGTTAGGCGAGGCGATAGAAAACGTGGAAACTGCTTTGGAGGTTGTGGAGCACACTGCTGAGATGACAGAGAAGCTAGCTGCTAATGTGGCCAATTCCCTACCGGAGAATGGATCCCTGCATAAGGTGGCTGAGGAGGTTGAGTACATTGCTGAGGAAGTGGATAAGGATGCACATGAGGTTGAAGTCATCATTAATAAGGTTAGTGATGCATTATCCATACTCTTAGTTGATGATATACTTGTTTCCATGGTATAAATCAGCATAAATGAGAATCTTATGTGTTCACGGATTCGTGATTAGCCGCTCTTTCTCATTAGATGTTAGTAAAAGTTTCTCATAGAAATAATTCATACGATAACACATTTCTGACCAATTCAGAGTAGTAGCTCCTGACTTTAGGTTAGTTGTTGCTTGTAAGGAACTGAGGTCAGATTCAATATTTTTCAGCAGTTCTGCATACTAAGAAATATATATTACTTGGGGCTGGGGAAAGCATGTGCTAATTTGGTACTGAAAAAAGAGTGCTGCCACGGTTTGTCTCCAAGCAAGCTGTGCTAACTTCATGTCAAATTTTCTACAGGCGTCCAGCTAACTTGTACAGTATCAGTATGCATTTCATCTAGATTCTAGATAAATACCAATGGTTTGCTTACATACTGTTAAAGACTGTTTCATTGTCTACCGTCCCAATTTCCTTGGATTATGAAATGTCCCTGCTCACCATGACAGATTGAAGAGGTCAGCGAGCAGATCGACGCAGCAGTGGAGCCTGTCATTGAAGAGGTCGAGAAGGAATTCAAGCCAAACCCAGCATCCTATGTTGGATCAGATGCCCAGAAATGATCGTTCATATAAATTGGGGGGAAAACCCCAGTGTTCCCAGTTGTAAATATTGTTGACTTTTCTTTCTTTCTTTCTAAATGTCTACGTGTAAATATGTTTATGATGCCCTAAAATCTAGAACTACGCCATGGTTATAGTAAGACATGGTGATGGTGTGCTGGGTGCTCAAATCTGAAGCATCATGAACCCTGATGGCATTAAGAAACATTTTAGATTGAATATGTTGTAGTACAGCAAGTCTTCAAACTACACATGAAGAATGAAGATGCATGAGCGTGCATCATCTTCAGTACATCATGCAATTGCTGTTGCTAAGACGCAATGAAAAAGATTTGGGCAATATTGCTAACTACCATCGCAAAGAGCATTGAATTCGAAAATACTATTTAATGTCACATATATGTTGCTCTGGCCGCACATGTCTTCCTCATGTTGTACCTCGTCTTTCAATTTATACTTTTGTGGTTGTACTGGGGATAATTATGTTAAATGGAGCCTCGCGAGATCAGCGCTTGCTTCTGGGATTTGGGCGAATGCCATCTACTATAAATTTATATTGGTAATGCTCATTTAAACTTCTAGTTTCTTTTGACGTTGTTTGGCACTGTTTCAGTTTTTATTTTGGTATTGTAACTGCTGTAAGTTTTTTTTGCATAATTAAATATATATAGAAAATGTTACATCATCACAGATAATGTAAAAGGAATAAAAAGAAAAAAACAAATAAAACTCAAAGAAAACTAAAAAACTAAAAAAATAAAACTAAAAAGCTAGAAGCTCGAAATTAAAAGCTTAAGCCCAATAAAACAGGCTAATTATGTTAGTCCAGAGATGTTGGGCCGACCTTTACTTTCCTTTTTGTTCGTGTTTTCATTTGTACGATAGGCTGGCCCAGCGATGAGCCAGCAAAGTGGGCCAGGAGTTTCAAAAGTTTCACGATTATCCGGCCATTGTCCGGTGGGGTAGCACCTCAGCAAAAAGAATGCCACCCTGTTCCGTACATCTGTACCTGAGCCGAGTTCATTGAGGCGTGTCTCCTTTGCTGCTTTGCACGCTCGGTCAAATGCACTAGGTGAAACAGTACGTACTCGAGCTGCTGCGTCTACAGGCGCATCACCTGTGCGAAATTATACAAGCAAAGTACAGGAAGTTAACCAACCCATGCCTTTTATCCTGTACACTTTGGCGTCAGTCCCCTGGCCAGCCAGCCATTATTCTGCACTGGCTCCTTTCCTATTTGTGAAAAGATATATTACCTCCTTTTACGTTTTCAATGCCCTCGAGGTCTTGATCCATGAATTGCTTGTTCAAAAGCTTATAGAAATTAATGTACATGCGTTGATCAATGATCATACAAAAGTGTATGTGTGGGTTGCCAGCGCGCGGCACAAAACAAGCCTCTGCACGAAGATGCCGACCAGCTAGCCCATCACAACCTTCCACCTTCCCGTTCCCACTTGGAAGCTTTGAATCGCACCAAAGGCATTCCAATTCCATTCCCTTCACACACTGCATGTAGGGCTGGAAACGAGCCGAGCCGAGCCAGGCTCGGCCGAGTTCGGTCAAAGATGCGGCTCGGCTCGGCTCGGCTCGTTTTGGAAACGAGCTACGCGGGAGGCTTGGCTCGGCTCGACTGGCGGCTCGAGCCGGCTCGCGAGCCCGACCGAGCCAAAAAGCAGATACAGTCTGTATGTCAATTATCAGTATAGCATAACAGAGAGCAGCACATCAGAGATAAATAGCATAGCATACAGTCTGTATGTCAATTATCCGGGGAATACTGGGAATCGGATATCACTGGAGAGATAATCGGAGATACAAAACCCAATCTTCACAAATGAATACTCACCGAGTTGCCAAGCCAAGATGCGATTTGATGCTGCGCAAAGTCCACAGGAACTTCCCGCACCAAACATGCAACACCCAGAAATGAGAGAAATCAATTGCACGCAACCGCACGGCTCATGAGCCAAAATGGCTTGAACGGGCCAGTTCAAGCCAAAATGGCTTGAACGAGCTTTTTGGCTTGAACGAGCCAGTTCAAGCCAAAATGGCTTGAAGTGGAGGTCATGGCAGCGGACGGGCGGAGGGAGAGGGAGAGGGAGGGGAGGTGGGGGAGGAGGCGGAGACTGAGCTGGTGGAGGTGAGCGGGGAGGCCGCGGCGCTGGAGGTGGGGGTCATGGCGGCGGAGGGAGAGGGAGGGGAGGTGGGGGAGGAGGCGGAGGCCGAGCTGGTGGAGGTGAGCGGGGAGGCCGCGGCGCTGGAGGTGGGGGTCATGGTGGCGGAGGGAGAGGGAGGGGAGGTGGGGGAGGAGGCGGAGGCCGAGCTGGTGGAGGTGAGCGGGGAGGCCGCGGCGCTGGAGGTGGGGGTCATGGTGGCGGCGGAGGGGGATGGGGAGAGGGAATTGGAGATGGGAGGGGAGGTGAGATTTCCGGCGAAGCAGTGGGGATTCATGACGGTGGAGGACGGAGGGAGAGAAGGTGGGGGAGGAGGCGAAGGGCCAAGGCAGTGGGGAATCTGGGGACTGGGGGGAGGCAGGCAGGACCGCAGGAGTGGGGAGACGGACGGGAGGCGCGAGCCAAATGGCTCGTAAGCTGGCTCGCGAGCGGCTCGAACTCGGCTCGTTTTTTTCACGAGCCAGAAAGGAGGCTTGGCTTGGCTCGGCTCGAAATTTAACGAGCTCGAGCCGAGCCGGCTCGGCTCGTAACGAGCTCAAACCGAGCCACGAGCCTCAAGCTATTTTTCCACCCCTAACTGCATGCACCCACACAAATTTAATGAATATTGTCGAGAAATCAACCAGAAAAAGAGATCGGCATGGACCAATGTCGTTAATTCTTTCTTTGTATTTTATCACCAGAAAACTTAGCGGCCATGTGAGTTGTGATGCGTATAAATAGACCCTCCAACCTCCGGTCAAGTGTGCAACAGCAGCGATTGGTCTATTCATATCCTTCTCTCTCCCTCCCTGTGCCCACCTATCCCTGCTCTCGCTACGTTGATCATCCCTGCTCTCGCTACGTTGAACAAATCCTACTCGCTCATGGCCTCCTCTTCTGCCGCTCTCGTCGCTCTTCTCGTCGCGAGCTGTGCCACAATGGCTGCGGCCACGTCCTTCACCGTCGGCGACGGGAAGAGCTGGGCGACCGGCGTCGACTACACCGGCTGGACCAGCGGCAAGAGGTTCGTGCTCGGTGACACACTAGGTGAGTGGGCTGTGCTTCTTGGCACTAGCGAGCACTAGCCACGCTCACAAAGGTATATGTGCATGAGTTCGTACGTGTTGGAAAATGATTGTGCAGTGTTCAACTACGCGAGCAAGACGCACACGGTGACGGAGGTGAGCAAGAGCGGCTACGACTCCTGCTCCGGGGCCAACGCGCTGAGCAACGAAGACAGCGGCCCGACCACCGTCACGCTCTCGAACCCCGGCACGCACTACTACATCTGCAGCATCCCCGGCCACTGCGCCAGCGGCATGAAGCTCGCCGTCACCGTCGCCGGGGGCGGCCCCGGCTCGCCATCGGGCGGCGCCACCCCGGCCGGAGCCGCCGGTGGCGCGCTGGTGCCGGAGATGGGCTCCGTCGTCGCCGCGGCCGCGGGGGCACTGATCAAGCTCGCGCTGCTCTGATGGAGCGCAGCGTCAGCGTGTCAGGGTAGAGTCAGTGCAGCACGTTCTTGCCCGCCGTTGATTCTGATTCGTACAATAAGTTGACCGTATTTCTGCTAGGTCTTCTGGCGCGCGATTGTTCGTCGTTCACTATGTATGTGTACGTTAGTTTTTGGTGTATTTTGTGTATGCCGCCGGTATGTCATCGCGCCGTGCCTGAGCATTGTGTGGTTTGTGTATGTAAAATCTCTTGTGGCGGTCGGTGTAAGTAAAAAAACCACAGTACAACACACGTCTCTAATGCTTCCATGTTCCATCTCTTCTTTTTGAGGACAGGCGAACAGTTTATTTATTTAAGCTTCCGTAGTCACGATTTCGTTTGACTCGTCTGAATTTTGTTAGTTGAGTATATGCGTTTCTTAGAAAGAACTCTGCCTAATAAGTCCAATTATTTATCGGCTTAAACAAGCACAAGGATGTAAACAAAAAAATTCAGAAGGTATATGATGCTTAACTCTTGTTTAAACGCGGGATTGCCACACAAAATCATATTGTTTCGTATGAAATTCTTGTGCTTCGAAAAAGCCTGGATTTTTGCGTAACAATTTATGTCATGTTTAATCCAGCTTTTTCTTATACGTTAGGTTGAAATGTTACTGTAATGGTTGTTAACTTTTTATGAGATATTTAATTAAAAATAAGAGAAAACGCCGTTATATCTCTACGGATAATGCAAAAGAAAAAAAGAAGCAAGTTGCGTTAAAAAGTTAACGCGTTTTAAATAGCTTTTGGTTTTTAGAAATTAGTTGGCAAAAAACAAAGGCTATTCCAAACAGACCTTTGTACCATCTCACTGTAAACTTCCTGAATCCAGACTTCAGAGTGACGTGTGACGGTGCATAAAATACAAAATCGAGTAAGGACGCGATTTGTCAGGTGAGAGCGATATGGGCGGGTCACTTGGGAAAAGGCAGAAGAGAACAGAGGAAAAGATTTGAGGAGCAGGAACAGAAGAAAGCGAGCCGGTCGGTTGGATGCATACCCGTCGTTAGAAGCTTCTAATGAATGTCCGTCAAAAGCTATTGCTTTTTCTCTGGATTGCCTGAGAAAACTCCTGAACTTCTATTGCTTTTTCTCTGGATTGCCTGAGAAAACTCCTGAACTTCTGCGATCTGGCAAACATTATCATTAGGAACTTTTGTAAAAGCTAAACTGGTTGACGCCAAGTTACGGGGACAGGGCAGAAGCCTTCCCAATCACCGACTAACCGTAATGACGAATCTTCTTTCGGGTTTGAAGTGATGCAGAAGGGGGAGAAAAGTAGTCGTGCCTTGTTGAAGTATGGTAGGTTATTCTCCTCGCCAGCTTAAACCTGAGCGTGACGCGCAGTGAGTTTGTTGGATTGATCATGTTCGTCGTTTTCTCTCTCATTGAGCGCGGTTCAATGATGTCTGAATTCTGAGCGAACTGTCCAGATTGAGCGCCGTGGTGAACACAAACGCACACACATGTCCTGACAACCGAATTCGAGTATGCTACACGGTTCAGAGTTCAGAGCGCAAGACAAGAAATTAGCTAGAAAGCCCCAAAGTCGAAGCCCAACAATACAAGGGCCTAGCAATATCACAGGACGGCTGTAAGCCCACCAAGGCACCAACCTAGACATGAACAAAAAGGGGGGGGGGGGGGGTTCTTACGCCCTTTTCGGCCCCCACCATGTGGAGAAGATATACGGAGTACGTGGTGATTTTACTCGTAATTCTAGAAAGCTTTCAGGTAAACAGCTAACTTATCATAGAAGGCCGTTAAAAGAAGATTGGCCATCACAAAATAGTCCAAACTTGACAGCGCCTTTCCTCTTTTGGTCATTCCTTTTTTTTCACTGTACTTCAGTCTGGAACCATGAAAGCTTTGATCAATGATCAATCAAGCTAATCAGAGCGTTTAATTAGTTGGCAATCTGTAAGGTGTACCGCCTTGGATGCGCCCGGCCGGCCCCTTCCACAAGCCTTTCATCACACATGGGGCACACTTGCCGGAGCAGGACACTCGTAAACCCCATCTCGTTTCGTTTCATGTGGTAATCGACCCATGGGGAGCCCTGCTGGGCGAGCCTCCGTTGTGCACGCAGCGATCGAACGAGAGGCGCGAAGTAGTGCAGGACTAGAGATTAGAGGGGCCTACACGCCGCGTAAATAACACAGCTTTTATCACGTTCTCCTCACTGAATACAGTTGGATTCGCTTCAAACGGGTCAGTTTCTAACTCTAGAAATCATTTAGAATACGTCAGTTTTTTAATTTTGGTTTTTATTTTTTTTTGTTTTTCTTATTTCTTTGCATCATTCCAAAAGATACAGAAGTGTTTTTTAATTTTTCTTTTTATTATTATTTTCTCTTATTTTTTGATTAAAAAACTAACAACCGCTACAGTACAATTGTAGCAAAAAAAAAACTATAGCAAAAACTAAAAACCATATTTTTTTTAAAGCCGTGTGGAGCACTACCATTATATAGTTGGCTGCAGAAAAGCCAATTCTCCAAGCCATATTTTTGAGCCGTATGGAGCACTACCATTACATAGTTGGCTGCAGAAAAGCCAATTCTCCGAGCCTCCCCTAAGCAGAGGAAGAGAGGAAGAGTGAGCGAAAGATGTTCGTTCTGGCTGGTGCATACTTTCTTTACAGCTCCAAAGTTGTAATGCATAATGCTCTTCCGTTGCAAGCTGTGGTTTATCAAGCGTGTGCAAAGCAAGTGCATGAGGACCACTAGTTCCTAGCTTGGTATTGTTTGCAGTGCAGAAGGTGTGAGCCATTGGATTATAAACTGAAAAAACATGTTGAGAATATTCTAAGTTTATATATATTGAATAATTGGTAATCATGTCAAGTTAAGATTTGAGTTTGCGAAAGTTTGCAAGTTTTTTCTCTTACTGCCAGTCTTCAAGCGATAGTACCGCTTTGGTGTCAGCGGAAGTGCCGGCATGGTAGCCGCAGTACAATTTCTTCCGATGCCCACACTCTAGGGTACAATTTGGCAATCATGTATTTTGTATTATTGTTAATAGAGTTTCGATGTTCCTCTAATCAACGTGCTTCCCTTATTCCTCTCGTCAATGTGCTTCCTGTTGTCCTCATCCAACAGCGTCCATAAAGTGTCAAATTTTCGCTTCTGTTTCTGCATAGCCAGCCTCTTGAACAGTTTCATCAATGGTTGCTTCGGGAATTGCTTGAAGAAGTTGGCCCCTAGGTGGTGAATGCACCATCTGCTCCTCATATCCGATCAAGGGAAGGGCTCCTTGGAATCTTCCTGAAGTTTTCTTATGTCTTTCACCATCCCAACGTGGTGATCATGGATTACACATACACTAGGACGAGCACCGATAACTCCAATCTTCACATGTCAAAGGAATCACAACCAGCTATCGTAATTCTCACTTTTCATGAATACGATGGCTAGGGGTATAATTGGATTGTTATTGTCAATGCCAATGGCTGTAAGGATCTGGCCCTTATATTTACCGGTCAAAAAAGGTCCCGTCAACTGAGATCACGGGAAGCATATGTCTGAATGCCTCAATGCACGCACCGAAGGCTAAGAAGACCCTCTGCAGCACCACAAAACCTAGTGGCCTTGTAGATGGCTTGTCCTTCACAGTAGTGTACATGCTTGGGTTCCTATCTTTTAGCACCTGAAGCATATAAGAAAGGTTGTCGTACGTTGCCTTGAAAGACTCGAACCATTTTTCCAAAACCTTCTGCTTCGCATGTCACATTTTTGCGTAGCTAATCTTGTACTTGAATTTTTTCTCGAAAGCCACCATGATGTGTGTGGCCTAGATATCCTTCTTCTTCACTATCTTTCTATACATCAAATTAGCTATAAAGCTGGATATTAGGTTACGATGCCTTGGCAAAAACACTACTGAGAATACAGGAGTGCGACTCTACATTCGAGAGAATCCAGTGAGTCTCATACTTTGATCTACGTGCGTGCACCCTCTAAGGACAAATGGTCTGCTCGCACTTCACGGTGTACGCCTCCTGGCTAGATTTTATGACCCAAAAAGTTCGTTGCATGGGTAGGGCCTATAGTTTGATAGAATCCTGTAACAATGCCTTGTCAGCAAAAATTGAGTGCAACCGAACCTTTGTGCCATGATACTCCCACGGTGATTCATGCTCGTCATGTGCAGCAACATCCTCAGCATCAAACCTGTTTCATTCCAGCGGGATGGGAGTATCGTCCTCATCAGAACTGTCCTCGTCGTCCTCGTGTACAGCTTCCCATTCAGACCAGGTCATCCGGTCATTGCTCTCTATTTGATACACTATGTACTACATATGCTCCCCTTCATCAGCCTGTCCTATAGGCTCACCATGCCGTGATCCTTCTTCCTCTCCTCTATGTACCACCTCAGCCTCGTCACGAGCAACTTCCTTTGCATCCTCTGTGACATCGCCCTCCAGGTCCTCCTCTTGACCAACATGCTGGGTGCCCGTGTTGCTCGCACCACCGGATGATAGCAGTCAGCACGGCCTTGTACAACTTCTATTGTGCATGGTTGCACAAGCAACACGCAATCATATCCACGGCGTCGGTAGCCTTGCACAATCCCTTCCACGCAACAGTGTGCATAAATATTCTCAACTCCCATCTAATGCCTATAGGAAACCAGCTCCAAAGCCCTTGTATGACGACGCTTCACACTTTAGGGTCTAAGGAGAAGCTGCGGGTGAGCCAATGCATCACATCTGCAATTTGAGCATTCCCGCTGTCCGGGTGTACAAGTAGCTTGCGCAAAACTGATCAAGTCAACACCGTTCAGACCTTCACGAACGGTGCCGACACCGTAATGCACTTTCAATGTAGTGGGTATCGGCATTATTGATGTCTGTAGGCAAATATTTTCAATGGTGCAACTAGTCAAATCGCATTGCACATTACGCAAGTACTGTTTTACTATAATATACATTTCTATGACTGTTCGCCTATCATGACCGACTACATTGCCCTCATAGCGTAACCCATCCTCATTCGCACCGACAATGCACCCTTTCCTCTGATCCAATACGCATAAACTCCTTATTGGCTCCCATGTGCACCGATGTTGCTCCTCTCTCGCTGCTTAAGTTCTCTCCTGCTGTAAATAATTTCTAACGGGTTTCGACAATTTACATGACATACTTATTTAAATGCCAGTATACCAGTTCTAACGGTACGTGTGAATTTTCAATGTACTAATGACATTATATTCATTCGTAATTAATCATAAATGTTACGTAATATTGTTTTGCACAAAGCGAACTATTTACTTCGTACAAAAGTTTTGACAAAATTTTGAACAACTATAATTTTCTACGGATACTTATTTTGTACATAATATTGACTAAATTTTCTACGATGCTAATTTTCTAAAACTATAATTATCTATGGATGTTAATTATCTACAACTATATTCACTAAAATTTCTACAACTATAAGTTTCTACGGATGCTAATTTTCTATAACTACGTTGACTAAATTTTCTACTACTATTTAATTCATACCAAAGTTGTACTATTCTTTTTACAGTTATAATTTTCTACGGATCCTAATTATACATTAAACAAACTATTTATTTCATACAAAAAAATAACTACAACATACAAAAAATTTTACGTCGCAGAAGTAGCAAAACATCTCATTCTTCCTCTTTCTCTCCTCTCCTCTCTTTTTCTTCCCCCTCCTCTGTTCTTCTTTCTTTCCCTTCTCTTTTCTCTCTTCGCGCGGCGTGGCATCGGCGGATGCAAATGGCCGGGGGGCTCGGCCGAGCGGCCTATTTATATGCATGTCCAATCATTGAATAGTTTGGCGACTAGAACTTGCAGTTTCCCAATGGTTCGACGATAGTCGCCTGATTGCTCGACGACTGCAATTATGTCGCCCAACGGTCTACGGACTGTTTGCGTGTCACGCGGCCGTTGGGCAACAGGTTTTAGTCGCCCAACGGTTAGACGACTAGAGGCTATTCTTGTAAAAAGAAAATTACGCAGGTATATTTCTATTATTTTAAATAAAAAATAGATTATTTTTTTTAAAAAAAACTCCCACTCTACTTGGGTTCCGTCCGTGCCTAGCTTCCTAAGTTCCTATTTTCCTTCTGAGCGAACTGATTGCCAGCTGGTACCGGACGAGCCAGCGATGCTGCCTGCCTGCCTGCACGACCATCCTGGCTCGTCGTACCGTTGGCTCAGAGCGCTGCACGCTAGCCGCTTCCGCCGTGCTTACGGATGACGCACCGTCGTACCGAGGCGCAGGCGCCGCAGCTGCGAGCCAGCCCGCGACCACACACCGTAGCAGCAGCGCTGCCGCGCGCGCGACAGCAGCCGTGCCGGACCGGACAAAACAGCCCACATTTTCCTCTCCTCCCGCCTCGATCGGCACCGCAAGCCGCCGCGCTCGTCTGCCAGCCGCTGCGGCTGCGTGTAAGCAGCGCAATGCATGGGGGTGGCATCGGCATCGGCACCGGCACGGGCACGGGCACGTGCTGCCAGCCCCACCGTCCGGTCCCGTCGACAATTCGCCATCGCCACCATTCCCCCACCGACCCACACCCGTCGCGTATTCTATTGCTAGCTGCTCCCCAGCTGGCCTCCTCCCCCTCCCTCCGCTGCTCAGCCTGCTCTCACTCGCAATTTTATTTCACAGGAACAAACAACAAAAGAAATCCAGAAAATACTAGTGGAGCTTGTAACAATTACTGGTTTTAAAGGAGACCAGATCTGGAGCACAGTGTCTCAGATCCATTCATTTCAGGCTGGTACATTGCACCGTACAAGCTGTACATACATCTTCACCTATGGCTGGGTATAAACTGTCAACTAGCGAGGAGTGAGCGTAAGTAAACAAGCGCGAGATTCTGCAAACTACACGATTCAAGATTTGATCTGCTGAAACAAGTAGTGATGGAGAAAGAATGAGATGCGAGAAATTAACGGGAAATTATACAATGGAGAACACCACCAACCAAACAATCTGTCCACGCCACACTCCCACGAACACGCACAGTTCTATCGAATGGAATGCCGAATGGAATAGAAAAAAGAATAAGGAAAACAAAAGAAAAGAAATTTAACAACTCAACACCACCACAAAAGAAGAGAAGAGTCCCTCGAATGGACGGATAAATTAATGATGTGTTACAGCACGCTGCAGATCTCTCAGTAGAACGCGGCGGCGGCGGCCACGGCGGCGGCGGCGACCAACGCTGCGGCGGGGGAGACGCCGGCGGCAGCGCTGGGGGCAGGGGGCGCCTCGGCAGTGGGCGACGGGGACGGGCCCGCCATCGACGGCTCCGGTGGCGAGCTCACGTCGGGAGAAGGGGCCGCAGCCTTGGGCGCCGGAGCCGGGGCCTTGGGAGCGGGGGCGGGGGCCTTGGGGGCAGGAGCCGGCGCGACCGGCGCCGGCGCAGGGGGAGGGATGGCCGGGGGCTGGGCGGGGGGAGACACCGGCGCCGGGGTCGGCGGTGGCGTCGCCGGCGGGGGGGACGCCTTAGGGGCGGGCGTCGGGGTGGCCGCCGGGGCCTGAGCCGCCACCGCGGCGAATAGCATCGCCATGGCCAGAGCCACGAGATGGAGGCGCGCCATTAGAGGAGAGGACGAGAGCAAGCGTTAGGGTTTGGGGGCTTGTGCTGGGGAGGGAGAGGCTAGCTTGAGGTGGTGTACTGTAATGGTTTCTGGGACAATAGAGGCAGGGAGCTTATAAAGAGGTAGGAGACGGGGTTAACACATGCAAATAGAGCGCGTATCAGGGGGGTTAGTGATAACTTTGCCACAGACTGACCGTTGGATCGATATCTGATGGTGAAGGTGCGTTTTTGTTAGAGCCTGTCGGTTTGGAAGCTTATTAATTCTTTTTCTTGTTGGAGACATGCAGGAAGCTGGAATCCGCGTATGCTAAAAATCTTCTCTCAAATGTTTCCTCTTGCAAAAAGAAGATAAACTCTGGTGATGATTTGGGCATATTCCTTTTCTATTTTTGTTTCACGCGTAATTCTCATCGGTTGTGAGCTGGGTTTCTTCTGTATGTTCGGTCGTGCCTAATTTTGGTTTTTGGAGTTTGAAAAACGCGTCCACGTGAAAATTTTCTTCTTTTGTACATTGTGTTGTTCAATTAGCCTATGACAATGCCTAGTGTTGAAATATTCCAGTACTAATACTGTTGAAATACTCTAGGCTGACATGTTCAGACTTGCGAGCAACTAATAGACTTCTTTGTGCATTTTATCATCTCCAGATACCCATTTGTTATATGGCCTATTATTTTTGGTTTCAACTTTTGGATGTAGCTTATGATTTTTAGATTGTTCGTGAGAGAGTATAGAGTAATAGAAACTCACGTGCGGTTTTGACCGATATAAATAAAATTGCTACAGTATGTACTACAATCAATTTTTAAATCTCGCCTTAAAAACAAACTCATTTGAAAGTTAGTTACTGTAGAAAAACCGAAAAATAATTTTCAGAAGCTAACAAGAATAGGCCGATAGCCAAAAACTCGGGTGCAATTTGTACCAATTAGAACTTCTCCAATAATTTGAAAAAAAAGTTTAGCCGTGATATTTTCATTGGTGACCACTTGCACATATAAAATAGTGCCTGTTTTTATCATTTTATGATCGCATCAACCAGCTAAGACTGGTTGCCTACATAATGCTTTTGAAAGGAAATGATTGGCTTGATGGAACTAATCATTTAATCAACGAAGCCCATGTTCCACACTACTACAGAAAGCCTCATAGGAGACGCCTCATCACAGACGGTTTTGTGAAACCGTCTCTGATGAACACTATTACAGACGGTTGTAATTAGGAGGCCGTCTGTGGTATTTGTGGCGGGAAAATGGATTATCACAGGCGGTTATTACCTAAGTATCACAGACGGTCTGTATTAAAAACCGTCTGTGATAATCCCAGATTATCACAGACGGTTTTTAATAAAAAATCGTCTGTGATAAGCTAGTTATCACAGACGGTTTATTATTAAAAACCGTCTGTGATAATTCACAGACGGTTTTTAGTTAAAAACCGTCTGTGATAATGGCTAAGGCATTTATTGCGCTGCTCAGACCGCATCTGTCTTCATTTCGATCCACAATCTAGCTGGTTGCTTTACTCTTTCGCTCTGGAGGCAAGCTTGGCGATTTCAGGCCACTTAATTTGGTGGGAGGAGGCAGATATTGAGCTTTGAAGCTACTTATATTTTCCCGGTTGCTCTAGATATGGTTAGTAATGAATTTCATTTTTTCTTTGCATGCATTACAAATTTGCTCTAGATTTGGTTAGTAATGAATTTCATGCTCTAGATATAAGTAATTGGTGAGTGTTATTAATTGAAGATAGTTTGCAATAATAGTTGTTGTGTTTATAATATGAATTGAGCTAGCAAATTAATAAGCCTCAATATAATACATGTGGCCGATATATATGTAGTAATAATTAGTTAATTTAATTTGTAATACTAAGTTGTTATATATGTACGTAACGTAGGACCGAAGCTGGATGTATGCCGCTAGCCGTGTGAGTGAAGAGTACATTAATGGCGTGTCTGATTTTACAAGAGCTGCCGAGGAGAATATGTTGAATAAGGGGGTGGAATATATGTACTGTCCATGCACTGACTGCGAGAATTTAAAGATGTTTAAGAACCGAGGGCAAATTGAAGCGCACTTGATTCGGAGGGGTTTCAAAAAGGGTTATACGTGTTGGACCAGTCATGGCGAAGTCAACGATCATATGCCGCCGGATGATATTGCCGGTGAAGTTAATGAAATGCCGCCGGATGACATCGCCGGTGAAGTGAATGAAATGCCGCCGGACGACATCGCCGGTGAAGTGAATGATATGCTGCCGGATGATGTCGATTGTTGTGCGAATTCAGATAGGTTGCACGACGACAATCTGGATCAGATGCTTCGCGATGTAGAAGAGAACTATGATGAGAGAGAGTATGTTAAATTCCGGGGCTTGATGGAGGACTCGGAGAAACCTTTGTTCACGTGCTGCAGGTCAAAGTACACGCGGTTGTCGGCCGTGCTTGAACTGTTGAAATTGAAGGCAAGCAACGGTTGGTCCGACAAGAGTTTCACAGCACTGCTAGGTCTTTTAGCCGACATGCTTCCGGAGGGAAATGAGTTGCCTAAAACCACGTATAAAGCCAAGAAGGTTCTTTGTCCATTGGGAATGGAAATAGAAAGAATGCATGCATGTCCGAACGACTGTATCCTCTACCGTAAAGAGTATGCAGACATGCATGTATGTCCGGTGTGCAACGCATCCCGATACAAACGTAACAATCAATCAGATGACAGCGAGGGAACAGAGGCGAAGAAAGGACCGCCTGCTAAGGTGGCATGGTATTTTCCTATAATTCCCCGTTTGAAAAGGTTTTTTGCAAATCCAAAGGAGGCAAAACTACTGCGTTGGCACTCGGAGGAGCGGAAGAAGGATGGAATGCTAAGACACCTTGCGGATTCTGCCCAGTGGAGCTTGTAATTACTCCACAACCTCCTACGAAGTACAATGACATGTCGTGTTCTTGCAGGAAGAGCTGAGTTTTGAATCTACGCTGGGATCATTCCAGGGACGAAGGGAGAATGATATGCTCTCCGCTGCCATGGGAAACAAGGAGCACCCAGGCCGTACGAGAGGCCTTGGGCTTTATGTTCCTTGGAAACATGGTTTCCAAGATGACTCTGACCAGTATCGGTGTAGGAAGAGAAGCAAAGCCGATCGCGAGGCACAGCTACGAGAAGAGATCAAGGCATCTCTTAGAGAGGAGCTTGCTGATTATGTTAGAGATGAGGTGCGGAGAATTACAGAAAATCAGCAGGCCGCCGCCGCCGCTACTGGTCTAGCTAGCCCGCGCAACCATCCGAGTAGTTGTGCGTCCAATCCGGCGCAAAGCGAGGGCAGATTTCCGGTGGACGACATCCTGGTAATAATTATTATCTCTCGAATGCTTGCTCCATTGATATGCCTATTAATTGAGTAGCTAATTTTGTATCGTTATGTAGGAGCCTACGAAGTGCATGCTCCAAGTAAGATATGCCTCCGTTGCGTTGAGCGCTGCGTGGGGCATGGCATATCCGTCTGGTATCGAGGCCAGGGTGCACAGTCAACCTTTAGCAACAGGCTTCGCAAAAGTGTCAGTAGATGGGGTAAACACCAATTTTGAGGTCGTCCCACTACCGAAGCCCACCAACGACGAGCTCGTGACTTTAGGGCAAGCCATTGGATCCTTCATCCAGTGGCCCAAAAGTGATATCTGCCTGGAGGCTTATTCACCGGTGGCAGATCAGCAATGTGCACTGGTGCCTTCTCCACAAGGGCAACCGGAACCGGACCCGCTACCTGAACAAGTGCAACCTCCACCACCGGTGCTACCTGTAAAGTCGACCAACAGTCGGGGCAGCAAGGGCAGCAAGGGCAAAAGCAAAGCAAAGACCAATGATGAAATCTCGTACAAGCCATTAGCTCGCAAATTCGTGCTTGGCGAGCCGTTGCTCGAGGAAAAGGCCCTCCAACGCCTAGCATATAGTTGCGTGCAATTGCACATGTGGTACATGCAACAGTCCAATAAACCAGAGCAAGAGCGGATCTCAAGTATCTCTATCAAATTCTTGCCGAGTGATTTACATCACAATATGCAAAACGGTGTCTTCGTAGTCACCTTTGATGATTTATTCGATCTTTACACGCTCAACACTCTGGACGTCTCTCTCATGCGATGCTGGACGCTGTAAGTGTGTACAATCACAGTCTCAGTTCATGTCATACCGATAAATTTCGTATAATTTGTTGATTTCTTGTGTATATATGTAGCCACATGCTGAGTAAAGCTAGGGCATCCAAAGCATCGGTTGGTTTATTGGACCCACACATGGTCGCCAAGTATACCATCGACGAGGATAGACCCTTCGTCCAGAGGTACATTGCAGCTGGACTGCTGGATTACCGCACTGATGAATACGTACTTATGCCCTACAACCAGAGCTATCATTGGATTTTAATAGTGATTGTACCAAAATGGAACATGGTATATTACCTTGATTCCCTAAGTAAGAATAAAATGGACTTCACACTTATCAGCCAAGTAATCGATGCGTAAGTACATTTTCTCCATACATACCTATATTGTACTCTTTCTTTCCTTCCGAATGACTAAGGTTAATCTTTTCGAATCACGTAGGGCGTTCGAGATGTACGTTGCAAAGGGAGGTGACTCCAAGCCAGGGGCCAAAGGCCTGACACATGCTCGAGATTTTAAAGTATTCGCTATTACACATTAATTAATCCTATGCAACAGTTTGTAGTAATTAATGCCTCTTGAATTGACACATTCTATTTTTTGCAGTGCCACCAGCAGCCGCCGGGCAACACATGTGGCTACTACGTTTGCCACCATATGGAACTACTCCTCGATTCCTCGAGGATTACCAATCCCAAGGTTTGTCAATCTTCCCATAATTACTTCATACTTATCATGTTATATATACGCACATTGATATTCCTATCGACAGGCTGCATTTATCCCGTCATCTGCATTGAAACAGCCTGACCTTGGCCGAATTCGATCAGAGTTAGCGTACTTTTTGCTGACTCAAGTTATAAAGCCAGAAGGACGGTTCCACTGCGCACCATGAGTTTTTATTGCTCTTATCACTCCGGATTTGTAATTGTATATTTCTAAATGGATATTTTATTTCAATTATTTGCTTTGTGAAATGGATGTTTTATGTTTGTCAAATGAGTGAGATGTGAAGTGCATGTTTTATGTTTGTGAAATGAATTGAGATGTGAATTGGATGTTTTATGTATGTGAAATGATTTCCCATGTGAATTGTATGTATATATCTGCTTGTTTCAGAGGGCATGGCTAGCATTTCCTGAGGCTAGCCATTTAAACAGAAATAGATTTAGGGGTAGAAATCAATATCACAGACGGTTTTTAAGTAAAAACCGTCTTCGATATATCAATATCACAGACGGTTTGAAATCAAAAACCGTCTGCGATGTATCAATATCACAGACGGTTTGGAATAAAAACCGTCTGTGATATATTAATATCACAGACGGTTTTTTTATTAAAAACCGTCTGTGATATCGATACATCGCAGACGGTTTTTGATTCCAAACCGTCTGTGATATGTACACCACAGACGGTTCAAAAACCGTCTGTGATAACCTTCGACTATCACTGACCCATAAATTCAGACGGTTCATATAACCGTCTGTGATGACGTTTTTCAACCGTCTGTGATGATGATTTCTGTAGTAGTGCCATTCTCTAATTTTTCTATTCAACCGCTGGCAAATGGCTACTTCAAAGCAATTTGGGTCTACGAGAGAACAAACTGAGGCACGAATCACACTAACATACTCCACATGGGTTAAAAAAGGGAAAATGGCTCAGTTTTATCGAACTCTCTTGGTGAGGTCTTAGCTTACACATGCAGATTGATTGGTTTGCAAGTTCTTGTTCCCTGTGTGTGTTCTCGAGAGAAAAAGTTCTTGGTTCCCTTTATTGAAAACGTGTTTGCTTGGACGGCCAGTAGGCGATAGGGAGTTCGAGTTTCTTGTGTGCCCAAAAAGATAAATCCAGTGCTTTCCAACCTAACCAATTAACCAAACCCTTCGAAAGACTGAAGTATACCACTCCTCCACAATGCTCACCTTGATCCATAAGATATATCCAGTTTATTCCAACCTAACCAAATCCTTCCAAAACCAAAAGTTCCACTCATGCAGAATGTAACTTGATCCATAGGATAAAAATAAACAGATTTCCAACCTAACCAAACCCTTCCAAAACCTAAAAAGCTCTACTCCTTCACTATGCTCATCTTCTTGAACCAAAGATACACACAAATGCACTCGCCTGGTTCTTGCCAACCATGTAGAAAAGTGTCATCATGTTATTGGATAGGTAGCTCTAGATCAAAGAGGCAAAACAAGTAGTCCTTGTTTGGAAACAAGGACACCGAAGGAAATGTGGATGAATTGCATTGTTTCCTGTAAAATTATGCTGAAATTCCTACATTCCATTGGAATCCTCGTTTCCAAACAAGGTCCAAGATATTATATAAATCCCGTAGGAATTTTGTTGGAACTCCTGCGTGATGAAACATTCGCTCTTGCTTTCCACTAATACTGGCGAAGCACAATCTGTTTCAAACAAGCCTTATTCCGAACAGGCTCTTGCAAGCATTATCGCAATTCAAAGTACTCCATAAACAGATTTGCATTGTTCCACATAATGGGTTGCCAACAAATATCCTAATTAATACGGCCCGAAATACTATCCATGGAACGACACATCTCTTAGCCGATCCAATTTAAGAATAGCAAATTTGCATTAAAAAAAAGTTCGTTCGACCAAAAAAATTCCGCATTGCACCAGGGTGGAAGATTCCGGCCGGCCACCCGGCAACGGTGTCCAGAGCTGCGTGACACCGATGTACCAACTAGCAAAGACGACAAGCCATCATCCACCTTCCAAGCGAACGACTTCGTGGTGTCGAGCTCGCTACGTGACAGCCACAAACTCACTTGATAATCGTCAGTTGTCACCATGTCCATGGCCTGTACGCCCATGAAGTATGCAGTGTGGTACAGTTGGAACAATTGGAGAGAGTTGAGTGGGCAGCGGAGGTTAGGGATTAAAAAAAGGATCGGTAGGCCATTAGGGATTTGCTTAGTTACTAAGGCCCTCCGTTTGGAACACAAGATTCTCATAAGAATTTCATAGCAAGACATTCACTAAGGGTTAGTTTGAAACGTAGGAATTTCACAAGAATCAGTTTTCCTAAAGTGTTCTCCTATACAAGAATCAGTTCATTTCCAGCAGGAACAAAAAAAATTCCATGCTCCAAACAGACCTAATAAGAGTGGATCTCATTTTTCCTCCTAATTCCTAAAGGGTTCTCCTATTCCAAAGGGCCTAAGGCTGGTTATAAATTAAGCCATGCGAAGCTTTAGTAGGTGGATGGAAGAACTTCCGTATTCTAATTGGAGGTCAGTGGGGAAAGAAGCTTGACTAGTGGTTCATTGGTCATTGATGAATGATTGGAAATTTTACTAAACAACTTTCCAAATTCCACTATCCGTAAGTTTAAGAGGTCGTTAGTACTAACAAAGCAAATTCTCATGCCTTTGGCTTCTCCAAAAGTCGAAACAAACGAATCGATTTCTTAAAACAGATTCTCCAAACAAATTTCCAAGTCCAAAACTATATGTGTTGTCATTTCAAAAAAAATGTAGATAAAAATCATCAGGAACAGATAAATCGTAACCCAAAATAACTAACCATATAAATAGCAGATCACCAAATTAAAACAGCCACGGCTTGCAAAGCACGCCCCACCTTAGGATCTGGACCCCCTTAACAGGACAGCTAAGTACACCGTTGGTTCAGCTAAAGGCATTCGCCTCACTTCATTTCGTTTCCTTTCCCTCTGTCTGGAACCTATGGGATGGTGGTTTGGTTACCAATGATTGAGGATTACCTGACTGTAATGCGAGGGGCTGTCCGCATCGGTGGCGTTCAGGTGAGAATTGTCCAAACTCGTCGGCTGGCCCAGCCCTGTCAATGCCATGTTATCTTGTCACGTCGACGCTGGCTATTCTTTTGGCTGCACTAGAGAACTGATTGGTATCTGTTCGGGAACCCTGTAGCATTCCTCCCGTTGCACATGTAGGAATTTTGTCCGTACCAACCGCGTCGCCGTCAGTCCGGAGCTTGTCGCCGCAGCCGATGCACGATGCGCATGACGCTGCCACAACAAGGCCACAACCACTCGCAGGCAAGGAGTGAACACTGGCATGTTAATTCTAAGTACTGATGATACGAGGACCCTAGAATCTGCCTTTTTTTCAAGCTTTCCCCCACCCCCCTTTTGTGTAGACCTCATGGCTCCATCAGTCTTAAGCTATCAACAACAGCACGCTTAACAAGTTGAAACAAGATCTTTCACATCCATACATCCAGGATATGTTCATTCTAGGAAAGCTTGAAGTCGTAAACGTGGCCATTTGATGCCAAATTATTATGGAAACAAGAGCTAAATAGCCATTCCCAGGTCAAATGAAAATGAAAGAACATACTCCTATGTAAACGAGTATTAATACTAGATTTCCTCGAGCTTTGCTGCCCCCAACCAAAACACTAGCATCAGTCTACAGGCTCTTCTTGCTTCTTATGTGTGGGAACAAAGTGTGCTTGGCGTGTGTTATTAGACAAGTCCTACATACCGGTTCCGTCTGTGGCTCCCACCGGTCGATTTTCACTTAGATGCGCCAGACTCCCAGCTCGAAGTTTGCTATGCTTGCAGTGTGGTTGGTTAAGCGCTTGGAAAGTAAGTTCAACACACCTGTTTTAACCAATCAAACCACTAATCAAACTAAGCCAGAACTGACATTGTTCTCATGCTTCCTTCAAAATGACTTGCGCCCACCATTCTAAGGGTTTGCCTTGAGCAGGATGGAAGAGTAATTCTATACCTTGGCCCTGTAAATGGCACCCCTTCTGGTACAATATCATTTGGTGATTCCAGGTTGGTATCCACCTGCAGAAAAGGTCAAGTTTAAGATAACTAAACAGAAGGGAGAACAGGGTGAAAAAGCAACACTAAATCTACTCAGACCACAGTAATTGTAAAAATTCAAAGCAACTTATGAACTCCAATCCAGTT
Source organism: Dendrocalamus latiflorus (assembly GCA_017311315.1). Lineage (NCBI taxonomy): Eukaryota > Viridiplantae > Streptophyta > Magnoliopsida > Poales > Poaceae > Dendrocalamus > Dendrocalamus latiflorus. The sequence goes on from CM029626.1 coordinate 10,194,511, forward strand.
GCAGCAGGTCTAAAGGGTATAATTACAACAGTATTATCTAGCGTGTTGTCTTGTTTGAACTATGATAAGAGTATAATTTGTCCAACTAATAACTATAGTAACATTTGAAGTACAGACAGCAATATTACATGGAACTTGACTATGCTAGGACTACATAGTAAGTTACTCCATTAAACATTTTACCAAGATCAGAAAGTATCCATACCACGCGGTTCCAACACTTATGGTGCGGTGGTGGGGGGATTACTGTGTCCACAAAATAGTCATGAGCATTGAATGCCAAATAGATATCTCCACTAGAGTTGTGGTCGTGTACCCTACATTAAAATTGAGAATGGGCAGTTGAAAAATCCAAATACCTGTAGCAACCAAACTGTAAGGGCCCAATTATACAATTCGGCACCCTCTGTGATTCCACCGCACTATTCCCTGGATCAGTAGATAGTGCTCACAGTTACAGTAATGAATATCAAAAATACATATCATGCGGAAGCGTAAATATAATAGTAGACTTACTCATGGGCCGATTAGGCCGAAATCAATAAATTGCAGCAGCGGAAGAACGAGCACACAGGTGGGACCTTCAGGACATGCCCACAGGCAGCCAACTGGAGGTTCGCGACCTAGCCCTTGACATCTTCATCTTCTCTGCCAGCTTGACCAATCTTGTCGCTGAGACGAGGTGATTTGATTCTTGATTCTAAATTTTGTCGCAAAAGCGAGCGTGAGCACTCCGACCCCGTGCTCCGCGAGCCAATACACAGAATGCAAATAAATAGTATGCATGGCTTATCAAAGGAGAGGCTTGGGTTATTTTATTTGCCATAAAACGCGTTTAGTAGCATTTCTATTATTATATCACATTGTTGTTTTTTTGACCTAAAGACTCCTCACCGCAAATGACATCAATGACTTAATCCACCAAAGACTCACGCTCTTTATTAACTGCTGTCTAAGACTCCCAACAACGATTGCCATAATTGACTTAATCCACCGAAATTACACTTTCTTTAATATGTGCTGTCTAAACTCCAAATAGCATGTGTCATCCTCTATTCAATCCACCGATCATATTCTTTCTGTAATGGTTGCTGTCTAAGACCCCAAACAACGAGTGACATCATTTAGATGATCCACCGACTACACACATTTTATATTGATTGCTGTCTAAAACTCCAAACAGCGTGTGCCATTATTTAGATATTCCCCCAAACATACTCTTTCCAAATTGATTGCTGTCTAATCTCCAAACAGCGAATACCATCAATTATACAATCCACCAATATCTTTTGTATTCCAAAATTCCTATCAATCCTTTCCTTTTGCTATTGATCCACAACCACAATTTGCTCTTACAATAATCAACCTTATTTTCCATTATCTATTTCTAACTAACCCACTAGTATACCTCCACCAATAATATCATTGATCAAGCCTATGATTCAATATTGTATATCCACCAAGAATATCATTGATCAATTCTACGATTCACCATTATATATCCACCAAGAATATCATTGATTAATTCTACGATCCACTAGTATCCTTCCACCAAGTAAATCACTAATCAGGAACTATAATCCAATACTTGTATTACTCCTCCGAATTCCCTAAAATTCAATTAGATCATCTATTTAGCCTGTCTATTCAGCTAGACTCTACCAATTTATTTCTCCCAGAACCCCACACTATCATTTCCTATTTATGATCGACATGAATCCACCAATACCTTTATGTGTACACTACAAACATCTATTTCCTTTACTCACGACCCTACTTATTCTTTCCATATTTTATTTTGCAGGAATAGAAATGCTACTATTTGAAATACAATACATAAAATTTCCTGAGACCTAGCAGCTTTGGAACAAAACATAATGTTCAAGGAATATTAACATGATTTTCCATACATATGGCATCACACCATATGCCTAATATCACCATAATTTTTCCATACATATGGCATCACACCATATGCCATCTTTCAGCGTTATAGCCGCTTAACTTACCACTGGGACGACACCCAGGACAACTCAAATCAGGGCTTTCCGCTGCCCTCCACTTTTTCCACTTCCCCACAAAAAGGTTTTTGAAATAGAACTATATCTAGTTAAGTTCCCATGTCCGCCCTTGACCGTGGGCACGGCTATTCGAATAGTTTTGACTCTGCAGAGTTTGCACACTTTACCCACAAGAGACGGTTTACTCGTTGCCCCACACGATTCCTTAGCCGTGCGGTTGAGCAAACCATCACAGTAACCGTTCAAAGTACCTCGCCCCTTCCATCATCTCACCCTATGGGCCGTTCCCACTTGCGGTGGGTCCCATACGTTGTGCGGGATGTTCTCCTTCTGAACGTCTAGCAGCTGGCTACGTCCCCTGCTAGCCCGCCACAGCAGAACTTCACCCTCCGCGGGTGTCCCATTCAAGCCCGCCACACAGACAGCCGCTTGCACTACTTCACTCCCCCACCGATGATGATGACTTTCAGGGTCCGGTAAATCTACTAAGCCAAGTTGTACTTTACAGACTTGTGGTTGTACTGTTTTACACAGGAGGTCATGACAAGATTCAGTCCTTAGGATTATCTGGGCGGTTCTACCACAAACCACACTCTCGTGCACACCTGCACCATAAGCAATTTGAGATTTTTGGAAGTATAAAATAACCATATCCAACATACGTCAGTCATTACCACCATGACTGCCCAACCAACTTTTCTCATGATTAAAAGTGATGCTTGGGCGCTCTCGCGCCCATGAGTATCCAAACAATACTAAGCGTGGCATATAATTATGGACTTATTTTAGAAATGTTACTATTATAATTTTGCTAGGGCGACAATGTTCTCATGTTCAAATATTCCAAAGGAGGGCAATATTAATCAAGTTAGATAATAGGCATTTAACTAGAATTCTAAATTAAACATGTATTTGCATATAAATTAACAGCATGCAATTTGATAATTTAACACAAAATAATTTGCAGAAAATGTAGGTTCAACATGATCAAAGTATTGACTCGCCTTGCACGGTTTACCGCGGTCTTGAGCTCACTCGAAGCTTTCTCATTTGTCGATCTTGAGGTTCGGGCCTTTATCTTCACCTCGGTCTCGGCCTCGCTTGATCCTTGATTCTTCCGGACTCCAATTTCTAATTACGGGCTAAGCAACTGAATTCAAATAAAAACCAATAACTCAAAAGATCCAAATAAATCCAATCATTTTAAATACCTGATTTAATTTAAATTATGCATTTATTATGATTTGAGAATAGAAGGATGATTCAGGTTAGCGTGTTGTAATCACAGCGGTAGCTGGATTTGAGCAGGAGGATGAGTTGTCTGAATGCTTTACCGTGAGGGAAAATTTTAGGAACACGAGGGATCAAAAGTGAAGATGTACCTACAGGAATTATCTGCTTTTGGGAAAAGAAGGTGGCTAGACATGTCCGATTGGGGAAAAGCGAGGCTTGACCTTTTGCTTGATGACTTTCTTTTAATTTATTTACATTTATCAAGAAAGTTCCATAAGCTAGTTAGACCTATGATTTGATGCACAAGTTTTAGCTGAGCTTTGTTTTTATCGAGCGTTAATCTTCAGGGCATAGGTTGTATATAGAGATGTATGTAATTTTTAGTTTACCAATTAAATATTAGAGTACGGTTTTATAGCATTTTATGGCTCAACATTTTATGTATCCTCGGTTATTACTAGGCTTATTTTATAAGGTTATATTTCAACATTTGCTATTTATAGTTACATTTCACTATTGTTACCAACTAGTCCTACAACTAAGATTCAATTTACCGATGGCATGCTAAATGTTAGGGCATACATTATAATTGTGTAACCTCATTTAAATCCTTATATTTATAGTCAAACATGGTATCAAATTTATTTTCCCTAACTTTAACTTGGATGTCCTTTTTGATTGGGTGTTTACTAATTTTAGAACCCTCTTTTATTATTGCCTTCACTTGATATTTAGATTAGGATAAATAACAAAGACACATTAATTATGCATATATGGTAATTAACTAATATTAAATCTTAAACAATTTCATTTACATCCTAAGAAGATTTGTTGGCTCGCATGGATTAATTCCAAATTTAAAATCTCAACTATTCTTATCTACTTTCTATTCAAATTTTATTAGCTTCTCCAAATTATTCGCTAATTCCCCATAATCTTTCTTAATGGGAACGGATTCATGAAACATAAATTAGAAATGCAAAAAGAAAATGCGCCGGCAATGATTCGAACCCGAGACCTCCAAGCTACCGCGCAGAGCGACTGGCCAACTGGGCTAAGGCCCTTAGGTGGCCGAGTTGATCACGCATATGCTTAAGAGGTAGGGGTGGCCGGGTGCCCAAAACAGAGGAGGCGGCGCTGCGTCTCCGGCGTCGGCAGCACCGGCGGGGCAGGGCTGGGGGCTCAGCCACGATAGGCAAAATGGAATGCTTGGGTGATTGACGAGCTAGGGGTGGTGGTGCGGCGTTCGGAGCGACGGCGAGGTGGGCAGTCGGTGGAGCTATGCGGCCGGCGGCGGGGTGGGAAAGGGGGGCGGCGCCGCCGACGTGGAGGAGGCGGATTTGAGTTGCGCGAGAGGAGGAGGGGCTCACGGGGGTGCTCACCGATGATTTGGTAGGGTCGGAGGGAGACGGAGGATGGCTGTCGGCGTGAGCCTGCCGTGGCGCGGAGGAGGCCATGGCGCCGGCAGCCGGGGCGAGGAGACAACTCAGGCGGTGGTGGGGAATGAGCTGGTGAGGCCACGGAGAAGCTCCTGGGCGGTGGAATCGGATCGTAGTGGCGCCATTTGGCGGGATTCCCACCGGCCGGCGCTGGAGGAGATGCCGCTCGCCGGCGGGCTAGGGGCGCCGGGGGGCCAATTCCGCTAGGGGGGGAGAATGGGTAGAGGAGGGCGGTGCGGTTGGAGGTCTCGGCCGAGGTTTTTGTAGGCGGGGGGAGCGGGTCGGCGCAGCCTGGGCGAGGCGGCGTGCGGCGCGTGAGCACAGTGACCGGGAGACGGCATTGTGACTGACGCGCAGCGCAGGGCATGGGGCTTGGGGCGTGGCGACCTGCGCGACGGGATGGAGGGGACGGGAGCAGACGTGCGACCGGTGGGCGTGGGAGAGCATGGCTGACGCCATGGTGCTGCCGTCAGGGTGGAGAGGAAACAGGGGGAAAGAGAGAACTAAAAGCAAGACTAGAGAGAAAGGGAAGAGGCTGGGAAGAAGCTGGGGCCAGCGGCAGGAGGGAAAAAAAGGAGATAAGACAAGAGAGAGGGCCCACATGTAATAGAGAAAAAGGAGAATGTAGGAAAAAGATGATGGGGAGAGGATTAAGCACAATCTTTAAATTTGGGTTATTAACTTAATTTTCATTTCCTGGTTAACATTATTGATTTCAATTTAATTTCGAATCTTGTTTTAATTATTTAGATACCAAAACCTAATATCTCTCTAGTCTCTATTTTATTTAATTTCCCTTCGGATTTCGATGTTTATATTATTATTTAGGTTATATGGGTATATACATATATTTCATATTGTTATTTTTGCTGGCTTAATAATTTTGCATATATATATGTGTATATATATATATATTTATATTGCTCAACTCTTCCTTGAACCATTCGTATATACACATATGTTTGTGTATGTGCTTGCACTTTATTCATTTACTTTTATGGCTATTTATGTCATTATTTCCAAGTCGAGATTTTATACCTTAAGTCAAACTTCTCCCTTCTATTTCTGGATCATCTTTTCAGATTCGACTTTTAAACTTCACTTCTCTACTATTGGCATATTCCTTGTTATGACTTCACTAGTGTTAATTTCTTTCCGGAACCTCAAATTCTCTTAGGACCTCAACCAAATTTTTAGAAAAATTATCATAAACTCAAAATTCAATAAAATATATAGCGAAAATAATTCAAGAAATTCATATTTTCAAATCCAGACTTTTCAGGATGTTACACAAACCAAAACGAATACCATCATATGATCAAAATGTAGCGTCTAATAAAATGCGACAAGGGTGGATGCACATTCTCAAATGGGGGGCATATGCCCTCGAGCCGATTTTAATTTTTGTTGCTTAGAGTCCAAGTTTACACAGTGTGTCTCCACATGCCAAAAACTAGTGACCCCACATGCCAAGAACTACATTTATCTAAAAGAAAGAACGCTTAAAAACATTAACAAACAAGAGAGAAAAGAAAAGGAAAACACGCAGGATATTGACAAAGCAAGACACTAAAAAAAATATGTGTAAGTTAGCAAGATACAACATATCAATCGACAGTGAAAAGAGAATAAAATAACATGGGCTACTTGAACCAATCGAATGTGGGCCACCAGTCGATCCAGCTCCAAGCCAACGCCAGCGCAAAGCCCAAGCATCCAAGCCAACACTAGCCCCAAATCAACCAAGTAGGCAACACTAGGTCCAGATGATGTCTTACCTACTTTCCCCTATTACCCACACCACACATGCAACTTTTGGTGAGTTGGTTCTTTTGTCTGTAGCGGCGACGAGCCCGGCGTCAGAGCTGCCGACGTCCAAGAGCACACCGACCGCTTCTCGCCTGTGCCTACGTTCGTCAGACTCGGATGATATGGTTAGATTTCTCACTGTGCTAATCTCACTACGCGTGCATGCAAATGGAGTAAATCTCAGTTTATGTATCAATGTATGGTTAGATACTCATATGCGATTTTGTCTAATATAGATAAAGTCATAACAGTGTCTACTACAATTGACTTTTTAGACCCTATCTTGAAAATACACCCTGTTTGAAAGCTAGTTACTGTAGAAAGCCAAATCATAAGTTCAAAAGAATACACCCAATAGTGCAATATCTCTTATATTCCCGAGTAAACCATTGTCTCAAATGGAAACTTAATTTCTTATAGCCAATTTAAAATGTAAGATTTTTTTGCCTAGATTAGAATATTTCTTTCGAAATTCCTACCAAAACCTCCATTTCAAACGAGGTTTTAGGTTCCATGGGTATGGAAATGAACTGAACGAACATATATGTTGGATGTGGCATTTCTTGGAATTAGACTTTGTTTGGAACGCGGAGATTTTTCTTGTTCATGCAGAAATTAAATTATTTTCTCTAAAATTTCTAGACTCCAAACGAGGCCTTAGCTCGTTAACAGTTGAAAGGATGGTTAATGTTCCTCACTTTATTGAGTGGATTGGATCGCAGTTTTTCTATCTTTCCATATATGGCTCTCATTTGACATGGGAATCAATCCAAATAATAAAATTTTGGGCAGTGCTAATCAACTGGACCTTAAGCTTGAGAGTGACGAATGTTCACGTGTTCCGAATAGCCCCTCGCAAGTCCATCTCTAACTCTTTCTTATAGAGGGCCTTGACCGTCGAGCGATGGGTGGGCTTGTTATTTCGAGAAGAGCAGATTTTATTTGTTCGTAAATTGCATTTATATATAACTAGAGGTGGGAGATGGTTTGTATTTTTCTGGCCAACCTGAGCCCCGGTCGGCCCGACACGGCCTAAGCACAGCACGAGCACACCACGTGGCGGGCCATGCCAGCATGGCACGAACAGTGGACCGGGCCAGACCTAGAAAGTCGACCCATCGGGCGGCACGGCACGATAAGGCGAATTGTGCTGTGCTCGAGCTGGCCCGGCACGGGGAGCACAGTGGGCACAGGTAGCACGGGGGGCATAGGCGGCCCATCTAGTCCCTCCGGTGACCGTCTCGGCCTCGCCTCCCGTCGCCATTCCATAGGCACTTCTCACGGTCATCCCCACAACCACAAGCCATCACAGATGTAGAGCAGAGAGAGAGAGAGAGAGGGAGTAGAGGGGAATGAGTGGAGTATACCGAAGCCCGGACAAGTGAACGACGGTCGCAGGAGGAGAAGCAGGGTAGCCGGAGTCGAGGGCGGCAGCCGGAAGCTTGTCCCGCTCCGCATCCTCGCACCACCCACGAGCGCGTCAACGGAGGGGGTGGGGTCACGACGATGCCTCCGCTGGCGTCGGCGTCAGCACCTTCGCCTGCTTCGTATCTCTAGTAGCCCTCCCGCCTCGTCTCTTGCAAGTTGCAACCCACACGGCCGTCAGCCTTGGTCTCCCGCACGGCCTCCTCGGCCTCGCCGGTGCTGGTCGTGGAGAAGATGGCAGGGGCCCGAGGGAAGTGGAGGGAGGAGGGGTCACATGGGGGAGGTCGAGGGAAGCGGCCAGGGAGAGGAGGGGAGGGAGACATGGCCATAGAGGGGCCTAGGGCGACGCGGCACTGAGGACTGGCGACGCGAAAGGAGAGGCGAGCAGAGGGACCGGCGGCGCGAGGGGAGAGGCGAGCAGAGGAACTGGGGTGCCGCATGACGCCGAGCACCAGTGGCGCGCGTGAGAGGGGAGCCCAAGATCCAGATCGGGCGTAAGAGTTGAGAGGAGAGGAGGGGCCAAAGGAAAGAAGAGATGGGGAGTGAGGGGGAGCCAACCGGGTGAAAATAGAAAGGGAGAGGAGGAAAAAGAGAAAATAAAAGGGAAAGGATGTAGGAAAATGAAGGAAAATAATGGAAATAAAAGAAAATAGGCCAAGAATAAAATTTTGCAAGTTAAATCCTATTAAATTTAGAAATACAAGTTAAACGGGGCAATTTATAGAAATCTCACCATATAATTGTTCTTCGTAATTAAATAAATTGATTAAATGTCCCAAGAATTACATAATTAAATCTTATCTGCATAAAAATAATAGTTATTCTTGTAAAAGCTATTAGAGCTTTCTTATCAACTCAGGCAAGCATTTCTTTGAACAATTGTTCAGAGTATATTTAGTAAAACAAGTATTTTCTTATTAATCTAGTATCACTGTGCATAGAAATGAAAAATCTTTAAATCGAAGAAAGGCTATGAGCAAGAAGAGAAAAGAGATAGATGGCAACTGATAGAGCAGTTGGCCACTTAAAGTAATTAAGAAGGTGAGCAGAGGTTGCCTTTGCAGGTGACAGAGAGGCAGGTTGGAACCTCTATACTCACCCTTGCTATCATTTTCTTTGTTTAGATGATAGTTAGTTGGAATCTACTTATGACAGGGATGAGATCTACACAGAGGAGACTTACTCCCAGTGAGAGGGAGATTGTATTAAGACTGAGCCGTATGAGAATTACACCTTATATGAGAACTGGGATGACTAGAGATCTAGAAGCAACTTCGACTCGACCACTAGAGACCTCACGCCTAGGATGGTGGAGGCAATCACATGCAACAAAGACTGGGAATTAGCTAAAGAGCGGCAACAACATTAATTGGAGGCGGCCCGTGCTGGTTGGGCCGGGACGGCCCGAGCACGGCACGCCACGCAGGGGCGTGCCGTGTCGCCCATAGTGCCAACTTTCCAAGCCTAGCCTGACCCACCATTCATGTCGTGCTGGCACAGCCCACCATGTGTCTGGCCGGGCCATGCTTGAACTGTGCTGGGCCGGCCGTGCTTTGGACTGGCCCGGAAAAGCACGTCCCATCTTCCATCAATAATTGTTTCCAACGCTGGTACGGAAGAGGCACCACCTGTGAATAGTGTTACTCCAATAAGTGCTTTTGTCAAAGTAGTGAAATTAAGTAGGAAGTATACAATACATATTTAACTCAAAATGAAAAGAGGACAAGTAAAGAGCGTACTCTCCACCCAGAGCTTGTTCCAATGCATCATCATCCTCAAACCATCGATAAAGCTGGTCGTTTGCCTTCAGTGGGATGCTAAATGTCAGAAAAGGTCAAGTTACTGTGTTGACTTGTATTTACATATATTTTAGAAACATACCTTGTCAGAAAGTCGGCGACTTAACGGTCTTCCTTCTAGCTTTGAGCTGGACATCGACGACATATTTCATTTCCACAATGAGCAACATATGGTGAATGAGAAGGGGCAATTGGAATGGGTTTTTTGTGGGGGGTGAACATCTAACACTAATGAAGATCTAATACTATTTTGTATTTACAGATTCCATTAAAAAAAGTAGTACTATTTGCACATGAGCTCGAAATGGAAACAACGTTATAGGTCAAAATAATCACCTGTTGCTACCTAAAACCCAGCTCAGCATCAAAGGCATTCCATACTTGATGAAGAATCTCCCACCAACTCGTCCAAGATGTGGTATCCTTAACTTTGTCAAAAACTTCATATAACAAAGGTAACAAATATCCATATAAAGATCAAGTAGTTTTAGTCTGTGGTTTTTCAATGATCTTCTTATGACACTGGTAATTTAATGTGAAACCTTGTTTCAGAAATCCAATAAAATTATCGTGGATCAAAATACATCCAACATGCTACAGAATAATAAAAGAGTTACCTCCTCAAGGAGGAAACAATATAGGAGTTCCAGACTTGCTACTCTCCTGCTAGGCCTTCTCAAGCTCTACAGTCAGCTGGTAGCCATCCTATGAAGACAAGTTGAAAAAAGTTAGTTGAGTAAAGCCATGCATCATACTGATAGTGACATTATAGCCATGACAAACTAAGAAATTGTGTATCTCAATAGTCATGTCAAACTAAGTGATTGTGTACCTTAATAGCCATGCAACCACCTTGACCCAGATTTGGCTGCATAGCATATGGACAGAATCACCAAGCAAAGTGACACGACCTTTCCATCAGTGCATAGTAGGTGGCCAATCGTATAAATCGCCATACTATCTAGTCTCAAAGAGTCAATCTAACGCCATACTACGGACAATTGGGCATAAAACTCGTCCACAATGTTATCCCGCTGCTATAACGACTGCTCCTGATGCATAACAACAAGGTACAAGGGATCACCAGACGACTCGTAGTGGTTACGCAGATGCACCCAAATCAACTGTGCTGAAGCCAAGCTAAACACATCCCCAGTGAAATGCACCTCCATGCTAGCAACCAAAACAGCAGAGGCACGGGCATTCTCATCAATCCATATCTTGTAGACAACATACTAAGTTTGAAAAGTCTCTATGACATCCTCAAAAGCATCAGATGCATGTGGGTAAGGCAGTTCGCTAGTAAAAAAAACTCCTAAAGATGCTAACCACGCATGTGGAGATGCATGTGGATAAGGTAGTTCGCTGGTAAAAAAACTCCTAAAGATGCTAACCATACATGTGGAGATGCATGTGCTGAAACCAGTCCTGATAATTGAGACAATTTAAGATCATCGGGTAGCGAGGAACATAAACAGTGCCCGAAGAGGATGACACCTTTTATTCCTTTTTTCCCCTTTCTTTCCATTTTCTTTCTTGAATCGAAGACTGCTACTAATACTCGATACAGTTTCTAATAGAAACTATATTCGAAACCTCAGCACCTTGGTGAAGAGGAGGCAGCTCCTTGGCGGTGACTCCTCGGTGGCCACGGTAGCAGCTCCTTGGCAAAGATGGAGGCGACTCCAATGCAGATTGGCGTGGATCGGCGATCTTGGCAAGGCGATAGTCGTGTTAGCACCGGGCAACAGCCCGGATGGAGTGGAGATCCATCTAGAGCAACGATGACAGATCTGGGTGGTGACCCGGATGGAGTGGTAGCAGCTAGGACAACCAGGGCGTCGGTTTGAGCGTGTCGCCAAGCTCTGGCTCTCCCTCTTCTAGCTCGACTCCTACTCCAAGAGATGCATGGTGCAACTCGCGAAGGGGAGGTGAGCCAAGACATGGAGAGCCTCGGTGAAGTCGGCGGTGAGCAGCAACCAGAGCGCAATGCTAGAGGTCGACGGCGAGCACGATGGAGGAGAACACCCAGGCTGTGGTGGTGGCTAGAGAGATGAACCGGCGGTGGCTTAAAAACCTAGGTTTGTTTTGATACCAGGTTATGAGTAGCGCTTATATTCATCATGAGGCCAATGGGCCTATATATATATATATATATATATATATATATATATATATATATATATATATATATATATATATATATATATATATATATATATATATATATATGCAGGTAGCCCCTTATACAATAGGGAATATACACAAATAATAATAATACACATCTTACATTATCCAACCTCATCATCTATGTTCAACAAAACTTAAGCAAATAATGACTTAAACCATGAGTTACTATCCTCAATCAATGAATATTGGCTGATGAACTTCATTTCTTTTTCAGGAATAGTTTGTTCCGTTTTCTTTTTCTCTGAATCATCATAGCTCAGTGCCAAAGTATCTTCCTTTTCAATTAAAGCGGTTTAGTGTGGTTAAGAGATTTTGGATGTGCTCAAAGCCTCAAACTTTGTAGAATGATGCGTGTGTTTGTGGTATCTCACAATTTGTTCTTGTTGTGGTTACTGACCAAACAGAGAGAGAGATGGTAGTGGAGAGATGCGAGTGTTCTGCCTCACCCTCCCCCTCATCCTGATATATATATATATATATATATATATATATATATATATATATATATATATATATATATATATTCACATGGAGTATGCTTTTACAGTTATGCCCTTACATCCGTACATCCCCATTAGGGGCACTTATGTCATTACACATGGTACTCTGGTTCTTATAACCTCCTAATAGGCCCGCTGGGCTTAGGTGGGGGCCACCCCTACAACAGGAGCCTCTCATGGTGAAGGGCTTCACAGGGCCGAAGCCATGTCGCCGAGTCCTTTGGCCCCCTCCGTCCCCTGCGGCCCGTGAATTTCTCCAAGCTTGCGGTTGGGGAGCTCGAGGTGTGGGATGGAAGGTGATGTCGAAGAACAGCGGAGCTGGCGCCTTATCGGAAGCAGACGCGCGCGCGCTCCGTCCCCTACCCTTCGAACGGGTGGCGGCGGAGGCTGGCGCCTAGTCGAAGTAGACGCGCGCGCGCTCCGTCCCCTACCCTTCGAACGGGTGGCGGCGGAGGCTGGCGCCTAGTCGAAGTAGACGCGCGCGCGCTCTGTCCCTTACCCTTCGAACAGGTGGCAGCGGAGGCTGGCGCCTAGCTCAAAGTAGATGCGCGCGCTTGCTGGAGCCGAGGCGGAATTGGAGTTTGTCCCTTTCGGTCCGGTAGAGCACCTTTAATGGTGGCTGGGACCGTACCGACGCCTAGCCTGCCAAAAGGCGGGTTGCTGCGTCGTGCCGTGTCCGTTCACGTGGTTAGGGCACGCGGCGGCTTGTAATTGGAGCGCCGCGGTGGGTCAGGGATTGCGTGATCGTGACCAATTGCGTTGACGGTCCTTGGTTCTGCGGTCGCGTGTGGCGTGTATTGCCATGACGCCTCGTCTTTGGTTACAGGGAATCGTGCGGGGCGGACCTTTGCACCACTGCGGTTGCATCTGGCACGCGGATCGTTGCGACGCTTCGGTAGCGGCGGCATGGGCGAGGTGGCTTGAAATAGCCCCCCCCGTAACAGCATCCCCGCACCTTTACGCCCTCTTTCCTGTCTGCTCCGCCCTCTACATTTTCGCGATATTTTCACCGCTTCAATCTCTTTGTGGGAAGCGATGGCCTCCGGTGGTAAGCGCGGCCAGGCGGTTGGCGGCTCTGGCATTCGCCGGCGACCGTCGCCGCTGGTGGTGAAGTATTCGTTGAGCGAGCGCGGCCTGGCGGCGGCAGACAAGTGGTGGCTGGCGATGGAGAAGGAAGGCTTGTTCTCCGGTGAGTTGGGCTCTTCGCTTGTGACCGAGAAGGCCATCCAGCGACTGCTGCGCGAGGGGAAGCTTTCCGATCGCCAGGCGGTACGACTGCCCGCCCCCGACGAGACCGAGCCGCACCCCGAGCCGTCCGAGGCGATCGTTTTCGTCGCCTTCTTGGATGCAGGGCTCCGCATCCCGGCGGCGGCTATTGTGGGCGACGTGCTACGGACCTTCGGGCTGGAACTGGCGCAGCTGACTCCAAACGCCGTGGCCCGGCTTGCCGTATATACAGTTGGGCTTTGCGCTCGGGAGCGTGCTGGCCCAGCTCTTCTTTGTTTGCCTATCTGCACGAGGCACGGTGCCAGCCCAAAGACCGGAAGGGCGGGACACTGTCGAACTTTGGCAGTGTTAGCTTCCTTCTCCGGTCGTCATGCACCAAGCTTTTCCCTGCGAATTCGACTCGCGAGAAGTGGGAGTCCCAGTGGATGAAGCGGTGGTTCTACCACCATGTAGAGAGCGGGAGCGGCCTCGAGTGTACGGGGCGGCCGATCGCGTTCAAGACTTTGCCCGGCCGGACACTGGACGACGAAGACAGGCGACTGGCCCGACGACTCGTGGGCTTGACGGCCCGCTTCAATATGCGCGACCTCGCCGAAGAGTTCGTGATGTACGGCGTGGCGCCGCTTGCGAGCGGCTGGCGCCTTGCTGTTGAGAGTCGTCGAGACGACAACGTTGAGCCGTCGGTCTGCGTACTGCCGGCGCCCCCCAACCCTCGTAAGTGCCGACCGCCTCGCTCCTTTTGTCCGCGCGTAGCGTGTTACGTATTCACCCCCCTTTTTCTTCTGCTTTAATTTAGAGATTAGCCTGGATGACGCGGAGCGACTCGTGCGCGTGTTCCTCGGGCCGTATACCGGCAGGGAACACGAGCAGCGCTCGTCCGCAACTGCGTCGGCGGGGCTGGGGCGGATAAATCGTGTGTGTGAGGCCTTGGGCCTTGCCGTGCCGGACCGCCCTTGTCCGTCTTCGCAATCTCAAGACGCCGGTGCTGCGAAGACGAAGGCGCCGTCTCGCAAAAGGGGCCGAGGCGGAGCGTCTGTCGTTTTTGGCATCGCAGCCGCGCCTGCTGCTGCCCCCGGCGCGGCCGACGCGGAGTCGGATTCGGCGAGATATGCCGACTCAGGCTTGGAGGCTGGGGACGCCGGGGGCGAAGTGTCCTCCGGGGGCGTCCCGGACGACGGGCTCACGACAGCCCGCCAGAGGGAGGAAGTCTGGCATCCCCTTGCGGTCGTCGAGACGGGACGCGAGCCGGCCGACAGTGTTGAAGTGGGGCGCCCGGTTGTGGCGGCTAAGACGTTGGAGGCGCAACCTTTGGTGACGACCGTCTCGACGCTGGAGACGCAGCCTTCGGCCATGGCCGCCGCGATGCCGGAGAGGCAATCTTCGGTCGTGGCCGCCGTGATGCCGGAGAGGCAATCTTTGGTCGTGGCCGTCGTGATGCCGGAGAGGCAATCTTCGGTCGTGGTTGCCACGACGCCGGAGGCGCAGCCTCCGGCCTCCTCTTTGGGGGCGTGTGAGGCTGGGCTTCTGCCTATGGTGGCGGCCGGAGCTGAGCCGTCGCCCGCAGAGGTTGCCGCCGAGGGGCTTTTGCCCCCGGGTGTTGCAGCCGCGGGGCCTGTTCCCCCAGTGGTTGCTGAGACGGGGGCGCTGCCCCCCATTCCGGCCAAACGGCCATGCCTGCGGCCGTGGCTCCACCAAACGTCGAGGGGGTTCACTGTGGTGACGGGCGTCGGGAGTTTGTGGGACTCCGACACCCCTGCCGAGGTCCCTACGGCGCGTGTTCCTCCTACGCCTCGGACCACGCCATCCACCTTGCCGGAGCGATTTGCGGCGACGGTAAACGCGGAAGCCTCTGTTCCTTGCGGAACCGTACCTCCGGAAGGGGCTTGTGCCACTGTTCCTGTTCCTGGGACTAGGGGGAAGGCTCCCAAACTCCGCCGGCTGCCACCGAGGGTAAATTGGTATGGGTTATCCTGGAACGTTTTTGTTGCTCCTTGTGGTGTGCTCACACGCACCTTTGCCTGCAGCGTCGCTTATCCCGGAGGAGGAGCCTTTGCCGGAACGCGAGGGTTCCGGCGCTGTTGGCACGAGCGTTCCGCGCTCCGGCCCCGCGGACTTCGTCCCCCCGCCGGAGACACTGAGGGCATGGCATGGCATTGTGGATGACGCGGCCACCAGTGTCAGGCAGCAGGCGCTACCCACGTACGGGGTGGACCGTCTGAGGGACGGCTTCGAGGTGTCGAGGGTGCGGGTAAGTACGTAGTTATATGATAACACCCTGACCATGCTGCGCTTGCTGAATCGCTTTTTGCCCTACAGACCCTGGTGCTGGGGCAGGCCCTGCAGACGGCTTACGTTCATGCGCAAAGGGCGCTGGAAGATAGGCTGCAGGCCACCGAGGAGCAATTGCACGAGGCCGCTGGGGTTCGGTCCGCCCAGGATGCCCGAATCCGCCAGCTTGAGGCGGAGTGCGCCGAGGCGAAGGCACACGCCGAGGGGGCTGCCGCGTCGGCGCGGGAGTCGGCCACCGAGGCGGCGCGGATAAAGTTCGCGGTGGAGCGGGACGGCCTTCTGCAGCAAGTCGCCTTGCTGGAGAAGGAAAAGGGCGAGCTTGCCTCGACTTTAGCAGAGCGCAACCAGGCGCTTGGCGAGGCTTCTGTCCTTGCGTGGGACGCCCTGCAAATGCTGGAAGTCCACCTCCAAAGACTTGTGGGTGCGGTGCCGGATCACGCCTTCGGCCCGGAGGAGTTGCTGCGGGCCCTTCGCTGGATCCATGATGCCGCCGACGTTGCGCGCGGGGCTGCGACGAACTTTGGCGACCACTGTGCCTATGTGGCTGCGTGCCTGATGTGCGCCCTCCTTCGGCACCGTGGTTGCACGCACATCGCCGGGCTAGAGAACCCTCAGCTGGAGATGCCCGGCGGGGCCGGAGTGATGTCCGGTGAAATCCGTGCCGCTCGCCACCCCGTCAAATTCTTCTACGAGCGGATCTGGGACTACGTCGGGATAGCCGCCGCGCAGGTCGAGCTTCGGAAGTCCCTTCATGGGGAGGGGAGCCTCGGCCAATTTCTAGACGAAGTCCCGCGGCGCGACGAGGGTGGCGCCGAGGCCTCCGGAGATGCCGAAGGCTCACAGGTGCGGCGCCAACGTGGCTAGGTGTGGGCGTGCGTTGTAACGTCTGCCCCTTAATTGAATGAATAAAGTGCATGCTTGCTTCACGAACTGATTACTTGCCTTCATCCCGGGCAGCTTCCTTGCTGGGGGCGACTGCTCGCGTTTGGCCTTGCGACCCGGTGGCGCCTTCGACGCTGGCAAAGTGCCGAGGAGTCGTTGAACTTTTGGGCAGGCCGACCTTCTTCGAGCGAGGCCCCAGCTTTAGCGTGTGTTAAGGACGAGCCCGCGGGATAGCGGCTTAGAACGACAAGGATGTTGCCGGACCTTTGTACTTGTGTGATTTTTCCGGTATGCAGATTTTCTGGCATTTTAGGATATGCGCTATGTGTTTATGCCACTTCGGGTTCACCGGTACGCCACATGCTGTGCGGGGACGGGATCTCCGCGCTCGACGCGCCCCGTTGGCGAAGTAGTTGCGCAAGGGTTCCTTAGAACGGCACTTGCGGGGGCAGTCCTTGGCGCCTCACCTTTTTACAGTCCGTAGACGGGCGGGCGAGGAGGCAGACCTCGACGCTTCGCCTTTTATAGTCCGCAGACTGGCGTGTGCAGAGGCGGACCTCGGCACTTCGCCTTTTTATAGTCCGTAGACTGGCGTGTGCGGAGGCGGACCTCGGCATTCGCCTTTTTATAGTCCGTAGACTGGCGTGTGCGGAGGTGGACCTCAGCACTTCGCCTTTTTGTAGTCCGTAGACTGGCGGGTGCGGAGGCAGACCTCGGCACTTCGCCTTTTCATAGTCCGTAGACTGGCGGGTGCGGAGGCGGACCTCGACGCTTCGCCTTTTTATAGTCCGTAGACTGGCGGGTGCGGAGGCGGACCTCGGCACTTCGCCTTTTTATAGTCCGTAGACTGGCGGGTGCGGAGGCGGACCTCGACGCTTCGCCTTTTTATAGTCCGTAGACTGGCGGGTGCGGAGGCGGACCTCGGCACTTCGCCTTTTTATAGTCCGTAGACTGGCGGGTGCGGAGGCGGACCTCGACGCTTCGCCTTTTTATAGTCCGTAGACTGGCGGGTGCGGAGGCGGAAGTGCATGCACGTTCCGTTCCTCTTGCTCCTCATGGCGGGGGTAGCCTCTGGCGTGCTGTGTCTTCGGCAACGCGCGCTGCGCTCACCCCCCGCAGTACGCGAGGGTGAGCCTCGCTCCGCTGCGATTAATATTCGTGTCCTCCGCCTGCGTTGCGAAACGCGTGGGGGGGCCTCCGTAGTTTTATTTCAACATCCACGTCCTATTTATACTCCGCAGAGTATGCACAGGGACGAGGTCCCTGGCATGCGCGCAGTTCGCGTCTTGTTTAGACTCCGTAGAGTGCGCAGGGAGAACATCCGCGTCTTATTTATACTCCGTAGAGTGCGTGCGAGGGCGTCCCCTCACACGTCTTTTGTTTATACTCAGGCCCGTCACCCTTGGCAACGGCGAGTGCACACGCGGACGTGCGACTTCGATTTATACTCAGTCCCGTACCCCTGGCTACGGCGAGTGCACACGCGAACGTGCGTCTTTGTTTATTGTAACATCCTGAATTTCAGAGCCTTTTTGAAGCTTTCGAAATAAAATTCACCATTTGAATTTTTCTGGAATTAATTAAAGCTTAAATGGAATTTTTATGAATTAAAAGGATTTAATATGATTAAGTTAAACATTAAATTGTGCCAAAAGTATTTTATTTGAGTTCCCTGAGCCTCAAGAGTTTTTCTGGCATTTTATGTGATTTTTCTGGATTTATTTGCTATTTTCTAGAGCTCAAAATGATTTAATTGAATTTCTGGAAAAAGAAAAAGAAAAAGAAAAACCAGTCGGTCGAGCCGCAACCGCTTCCACCCCCGCCGCGTGTCAGCCATCCAGAACCCCGCCCCCACATCGCAGCCGCCCGCTTTTAGCAAGTCGTACTCGTATACGAGTAGGACTCTCAGGTCGTATCCCACCCGGACTCGTACTCGTGGCCGACCAGGACACCTCTACGACCGGGTATAAAAGGGCCCGAACCCCTGGTGTCTCCCTCGTCCCAAGTCAAGCCTCGCCTTCGAGTTGAGCCGCAAACCGAAGTCGTGCCGGCCGCCGCTGTGGTCGTGCGCCTCGCCAAAGCCGTGGTCGTACGCGTAGCCGCTGCCGTGGTCGTGCTGGAGCCCGAGGTCGTGTCGTCCTCGCCGTCGTTTCGCCTTCACCGATCTGCCGTCGCCGGTGAGTCCCGCCACCGTCCCTAGTCACCGCCGACCAGATCCCGCCGCCATCCATGGTCGTAGATCCGTGTGTCGTAGATCCGTGTGGTCGTAAGGTTCTACGACTACGTTGTAGAGCCTTAGTCGTAAGTCGTAAAGCCGCCGGTAAGTTCGATCATGTGGTCGTAAACGACTTCATGGTCGTAAGTCTGCTTGAGTAGTCGTAGCCGCTGTGCAGTCGTAGCCGCCCGTGTGGTCGTAGTCGTAGATTGCTCTGTGTGGTCGAAGTAGTAGGTTCGACTACGTAGTCGTAATCTCGACTGAGTGATCGTAGTCATGTGCTCGACTACGTGGTCGTAAGACCTGTAGCAGCTCTCGGTTTCAGTCGCTCAATTCAACGTGGTCGTTAGTTTCTGCGTAGTCGTAAGTCTTCTGCGTAGTCGTAAGTCTTCTGCGTAGTCGTAAGTCTTCTGTGTAGTCGTAAGCCATTCTCTGTGGTCGTAAACGGTAATGTGATCGTAAAAGACTTCATGGTCGTAATTTCGACCGTGGTCGTGAGCGACTACGTGGTTGTAAGCTCCATCCGAGTGGTCGTAAATAACCGGGTACTCGTCAGCTGTGGTCGCAGGCCCGACTACGTGGTCGTAACACCTATTGATCGTGTTTGCCGTGGTCGTAACCCTCCCGACCGCGATAGCCGTGGTCGTAACTCCCTCTCCGACCACGTTGGTTTCCGAAGACAATCTTTTTCTCCGATTTAAAACTTCCCAGAGCCCGTTCTTCTTCGTCCTAGCTCCGATTGACCCGATTCTTTTTCCTAAATTCATATAAAATTGAGCTCTATATTTTGATTCAGGTTTGGAAGTTTTTGGAGTTCATTTGAATTTTATTTGATTTTATTTTGTGTTTCGAATTGCGTTCTCTCTCGTTAGATCACGCGTTCGAAGGAGCGGAAGTTGGATTTGAAGATCAAGAGCCGTCAACTGAGCAAGGCCAAGGCAAGTCGTATTCTTTGATCATGTTGAACCCAGTTTGCAATCTATTATTTAATTATTTTGGTTTAAATTATCATGCATCGCTACTTTTATTCAAACCCTTGTATTGGTAGTTATCGTCCCAATTGGTTATTTCCCTCTTTGATATTTTGGAATACCTTGATGCCATTGTCAACTTAGGTTGGGAAATTAATTAGTGATGCTATGTTATTTGTCACATTGGGTTGGTACGATTAGAATGCTTAGCCTTGCTTATTTGGCGAAAGGGTTCATCATCACATGTGATTAATTAATTTGACTTAATGATATATCGAATCGTGGTTGGTGCCACCAATATAAAATTTGTGCCATGGCATTGGTGTGTCATTGGCGTGGTTATACAAAATTGGTTTTCACTCGGGCGAGTGATCGTGCAGTAAAGAGGGAAGTGTTGGAGCACTTCGAGGGATGTGGTAGTCTCGCCCGGGAACGTTTAAGGACTTAACTTTGTGCGCCATTGATCTGAGCTTTACCGTGCAAATCACATGTCTAGTATGGGATAGACCTGGCATAATAATTTGTGAAGTCTCAACTTTGGTTACACTACTGATGTTGTTGTGGCGCAAGAGGGGGCAATTATCGACTAGGGGGATTTACCCTACTCGACGGCGAAACCTTAGCGAGTGGGATCGGGTTGAGATGGATCATTGTAAAAGCCTTGTTGTGATTATCTTTATCGTGAGGATTATCACATCGTGTGGGTACAGTTGTGCAACCTCTGCAGAGTGTAAAACTATTCGAATAGCCATGTCCTCGGTCATGGACAATGCTCGGTGATTTCACACGAGGGGTAGAGTTTTTATGAAATCTGGTTGGGTTGAGCTGGGAAGTGAACGGTCAGTTCACTTGTGATTATATTCAATTCCTTGGATTATTCATTTAACGTCCTTTGTTAAAGTTGCTTTTCAATCTATGTATGATATTTACTTCAATTGTCGCTTTCTGCAAAACTAACCTTTCAGCCATCCATTGTTAAGCCTTGCATACTATATTGCATTCATTTGTTACAAACGGCTTGCTGAGTACCAATGTACTCACGGCTTTATGCCCCTGTTGCTCAGTTGAGGAGGAGGAGTATCACCAGCAGGAGGTTCCAGAAGGAGAGTACTTCGACGTCTTCGCGGATTAGGCTTCGTTCTCCTCTCGATAGCCTGTGGGCGTGTCGATTGGCTGCTGCGCTTTCTTTTGGATTTCCGCTGCTAGTTTTTGTTAAGCCCTTCAGGCTAATAATTGTAAGCTTGGCCATAAGGTCGTATTCTGATAATTATCAATATAATTTGGATTTTCCTTAGAATATCGTGATGTGGATGATATTTATCTTTGTACATACCGTGTGCACTAGCGTGATCCTGGACTAGTGCAGAATACACAGGAGAGTCCGGATTTGTATATTCGGGTCTCTACATTTATACTCAGGCCCAACGTGCGACTTCGATTTATACTCAGTCCCGTACCCCTGGCTACGGCGAGTGCACACGCGAACGTGCGTCTTTGTTTATACTCAGGCCCGTCACCTTTGGCTACGGCGAGTGCACACGCGAACGTGCGACTTCGATTTATACTCAGTCCCGTACCCCTGGCTACGGCGAGTGCACACGCGAACGTGCGTCTTTGTTTATACTCAGACCCATCACCTTTGGCTACGGCGAGTGCACACGCGAACGTGCGACTTCGATTTATACTCAGTCCCGTACCCCTGGCTACGGCGAGTGCACACGCGAACGTGCGTCTTTGTTTATACTCAGGCTCGTCACCTTTGGCTACGACGAGTGCACACGCGAACGTGCGTCTTTGTTTACACTGCGGGAACGCGCGCGCTGGCCAAGCCTACGCGCGCCTCCGCCGCGTACGTGCGCGTGATGAAGAAAGATTGGCGACAAACGGCGATCTTCATTATATCCCCGTTTGCGCGGGTAAGCAATTACAAGGGGTGGATATACTAACCGTTTGTCCTTGGTGCGGCCGAAGCCTCTAGTCGCTAGACATCTGCAGGGCCCGCCAAGGCGCCTCTGAACGGCCCCGCGAACCCCCGCGCTGTGACGCCGGCTCTAAGAGCGCCGTTGGGCTTCGCGACTCGGATACCTGGTACCTGGCTCGATGCGCCGGGCCATATCCTGGTCGCCTCGGACGGTGATGATGGTCCGGGGACCCGGGATCTTCATGCATAGATAGCCGTGATATGGTACCGCACCGAAGGAGTTGAGGATTGGGCGCCCTAGTATGGCATTGTAGGGGTATGGAAGGTCGACCACGTCGAAGGTGGCATCTTCGGCCCGCACATTGTCATCTTGGCCGAACGAGACTTGAAGACCTATTTGGCCCAGCGCCCGCAGGGGCTGTCCCCCGAAGCCCTGCAGTGGGATTCCCGAGGGCCCTAGGCGGCTTCGAGGGATCCCCATCTGGTCGAATGCTGCCGCAAACAATACATTCGCGGAGCTACCACCGTCCACCAAGGCACGCCCCACGTCGCATCCCGCGATAGTGACCCGGATGACCAGGGGGTCCTGATGAGGGAAGTCCACGCCTTGGGCGTTGTCGGGTGTGAATGTAACTTCGTGCTGCGCCCAGTCCGGCGGTGCTTGCGCTGGGTATGCCGCCACATGATGTAGTCTTCGCGCATAGGCCTTCTGCTGCCGTGCTGAGGCGAATTCCAGCGCAGAGCCTCCGGATATGACGTTAATGACCCTGCGGTGGGTTGCCTCCGGGGCCTGCAGCGACAGGAGGCCCTCCCGAGGCTGTTGTACGTGAGCTTGGATCCGTAGGGGGCCTTCCTGAGGCTGCATCCCTTGCACCTGTACCTGCGTGGGGGCCTCGTACGGGAACTGGACGTGGGCCACCGCAGGCGGACGCGTCTCCGGGTTCCTGTCCCTAGCGGCGCTTTGGCGGAGCGCCGCGATGGAGACACACGAGCGTGTGTCGTGGGTGCCTCGGCCGTGGACTTCGCACCACAGTCCCTGGTGCTGGTCGTCGTAATCTCCACGGCTTTTATCATCGCGGCCGCGGCCACGGCCGCGTCCTCGACCTCGGCGCCCCCGACCGCCACGACCAGCGAAAGCGCTTTCTTCGGAAGCGCCTTCGATGTCGAGGATGAACCGGCCTCGGCGCGACTTCTGCTGGCCGCGCTCAGGCCCATTGGACGGCTCCTTGTGCGGGGCTTCCCCGCGTTCGGGCGCATCTTTAGACGACTCCGGCTTGCGTTTGCCCCTCGAGGGGCCGTCCTGTGATGGATCTTCGATTTTTGTCGAGCCACCGACCTGGTTGGCGTCGGAGTCATCTCCTCGCCTTCGGCGAGCGTCTTCTTCCGCCCTGGCGTACTCCTCCATTTTGTCGAAGAGCTTCGCCACCGTCTTGATCGGCTTTCGCGCATTGTACTCGGCCATCAAGCCCGGACGAAGGCCCTGTATGGCTGCATTAACGACGGTGGTTTCATTAACGTCTTTCACTTGGCATCGAATCTTGGCGAAGCGCTTGAAGTAGTCCCGGAGCTTCTCCGAGGGCTTTTGCTTCACAGTGAAGAGTTGGTCCGCGTCGACTCGCTCGACATAGTTTCCCTGGAAGTTGTTGTGAAGGCGGTCGCGGAGCTGCTCCCACGCTTAGATGGAGCCCGGCTCTATGGTAAAAAACCAAGAGAGCGTCACTCCTTGCAGCGCGAGGGGGAGTCCCTTCGCCTTCGTGGTGTCGTCTCCGCCCGCGGCCTCGATCGCGGTTTCGTACACACGCACGAACTCGCGGGGATCCGTGTCGCCTTTGTACGGGTCGATGACGCTAGGGAACTTGAAGTCTTCAGGCCACGCCGCCTGCTGCAGCCCCGCCGAAAGCGGGGACTCCGGATCTACGCGTCACAGCGGCACGCGGCTAGACGTGGGGGCTTCGCGGCTGTCCGCCCTCTCCGGCGTGGGCTCGGGCGCGATTACTGGCGCGGCCTGCTGGCTCCGAGCCTCTTGTATATCTCGGACGGCTCCGCGAAGGTCCCCTAGTTCCCGCTGGAATGCGTTGAGGGCTGCTAGTAGGGTGCTTTCCACCGCAGGTGCTGTCGGGGCCGCCGGAACACCCAGCGGACGGGTCGGTGCAGGGACCATCGCCTCACGATCTCCGGATCCGCCGGATGCTTCGTTGCGGCTACCCCCGACCGTCTGATCCGCGCTGCCGGCGAGGGTGGCGGGGGCTGTCGTTGCAGTGCCAGCGACGGGGTTGGATGTCGTTGTAGCGGCGCCGGCGGGGTCGATCGTTGTAGCGCCAGCGACGGGGTTGGATGTCGTTGTAGCGGCGCTGGCGGGGTCGGTCGTTGTAGCGCCAGCGACGGGGTTGGATGTCGTTGTAGCGGCGCTGGCGGGGTCGGTCGTTGTAGCGCGAGCGTCGGGGTTGGATGTCGTTGTAGCGGCGCTGGCGGGGTCGGTCGTTGTAGCGCGAGCGTCGGCGCCCGCGACCGCTGCGCCTGCGCCGCCGCCAGCTCCTTCGGCGGCCGATGCCGAAGCCCTGGTATTCACGCGCCGCTCCGACCCAGCCGTCTTCTTTCCCTTCGCCGCCGCTGATGAAGTTTTTTTCGGTGCCATCCTTCTTCGGTCTTCAGGCTTGTCCTTGTCCTCCCCACGGACGGCGCCAACTGTTGTGGTTACTGACCAAACAGAGAGAGAGATGGTAGTGGAGAGGTGGGAGTGTTCTGCCTCACCCTCCCCCTCATCCTAATATATATATATATATATATATATATATATATATATATATATATATATATATATATATATATATATATTCACATGAAGTATGCTTTTACAGTTATGCCCTTACATCCGTACATCCCCATTAGGGGCACTTATGTCATTACACATGTTACTCTGGTTCTTATAACCTCCTAACAGGCCTGCTGGGCTTAGGTGGGGGCCACCCCTACAACAGTTCTTATTTTGTTTTTTCTGTTCTTTTTACTCAGGTACAATAAAAGGCCTGACTACTGACCAATTAGAGCAAATAGGTTGCAAGATTATACTTGGAAATACCTACCACCTTGAACTTCGTCCAGGTTCTCAATTTATTGATGACTTGGGTGGCCTTCACAAATCTTTATTTTCTTAACACATTAAATGTTGTACTGGACCATTGAACATGCAGAACTAAGTCATTGACTTCTTAATGTGATATTTGCACTGTAAATAAATACCCTGTACAATATGAGTTGAATCTAGTGTAGATAATTGTTGAGTTGTGATGGTTGCCTAATGGTTTGCTATGGATACTATTTCTGTTTGGTGATACCAATAAACAATTGCTTTACACGTAAACTCTTCATCCCACTGAATTCAACCAAAATTGAAGTTAAAATTCTAGCTGTGTACTCAGTAAATCTTAAATAGTATGCCAAGTTTTACTTTTACAAGATGAGGTATATGTGCTTTCCGAAACCTTCTGAGGTTGGATACTTTCATGCTTTCAGGTTTCTTTGCTACATTTGGCTGACATTACTGACGAAGGAGTAACATTTCAGGTAGATTCTTTTAGCTACCTATTCTGTGATGCTTTTGTTATCACAAAAGTCAAATTAAATTAGGTTTCTTAACTTTGTCATACGATTTGTGCAACTTTTGAGCATTCATGTGTATCCTATAGTAAGATTAAATTACTCATATATTAGAGCACGACACAGTTTTTAATAATTTGCTGATAGATAAACAATGTCCATATTTATTATCATAGAATAATCGGGAGACAGGTTCAGTTTGCTTCAGGGTTGGTAAGAATTAAGATTTTGTTTAGACCTCTTAAAGTTGAATTGTGATTAGTTAAAGGCATCTTAAAATTTATTGTAAAGATTTTATTTTTTGAGTCTATTACTATTTTGTTTTCCATTTAGTCTTGTTCTTTTCCATTGTGTAAACCATAATTTCCATATAAGTAACACAATGAATAGAAAGTTCCTAAGTGGTCCTGTGAGACTGATGGAAACTACAGTTAGCTGATGGTACCTTGACAAATATGTATTAATTGTTTCATTACCTAGTATATACTTTTTAGATGTGTATTATTAGCTGTATATTTTCCTTGTTGTATAAGAGGTTTTCTACATATACCATATCTATACTTGTATATATATTGGCTCATTAGTCTTATGATGAATACAATCGCTATTCATAACATGTTATCAAAGCAAACCTAGAGTTTCCATCAGGAGCCGTAACGCTGTGGGGATAAGAATCCTTCTTTAGCCTTATCCGTGGTGCGATCTCTGGGATCTCGTGATGGATCTCTAGAGATGGCCTCACTGTTGGATGAAAGCATGGTCTATTCGTAGTCATAGCAGGCATCCATGTCGAGGTCTGCATAGTCGATCAGGTCAAACCAATTCTTTTCGTTCCATTCTCCTGTCATGAGAACATCAGAAAAAAGAGAACTTACCGACAAGGGATTACAAGAGTTTAGAAGAAGGATCCTCACGGACGGTGCCAACTATCAGTGTTTTAATACCGATCTTACGTATGATTATTTGGATTCAGGGAATCTCTCAAAGACTCGACTACATGGAAAGACACAAGGATTTTATACAGGTTTAGGCCTTTTCCGGAGAGAATAATAACCCTAATCCTGTGTGGCTATATTGATTGCTCATATTACAAGAGATAGTAATGTTGGGATGTCTTGCGCTCTGTTGTCACTGTCCTGATTGTCCTCTTGGCGGTTGCTCCATGTCAAGAGGCGTCTCCATATTTCAGACAATAACTGCTTGGCGGAGGTTATTGTCAGTGATATGATTCTTCATCGCCAGGCGGTTTGAGGAAGAGGTTATGGGTGGTTATTCCAGAGAACAACCACGTGTGCTAACTTGTTTGTGAAACAGACCCATAATGTAACAGGTTGTAGATAAACTGGTCGAAGTCAGGCTAGTCGTAGAAGAGTTATGGTTTAGTAATGAGTTAGTGCTACGTAATTAAGTGATATGGATGATCATAATGAAGCACTCATGATTTTTTGGATGGGTAATTAAATTTTCAGTAATTAATGAATTATTCATATGTAATTGCACGCTTGCAATCACTAACTTACATGCTGCTTGTCTAATTTTTTGTTGTAACACTTACTGCGAATCTGGTTGTCTGGCTTCAGGTAGTCACAGACATGGAATACTTGACAATGTTTTGCGATGGTCTTGTATGGGTTGGACCTATCGACATACCAATATAAGGTGCTTTGGGCCGAGGGGCTCGGCGCCATGAATATTCATGAGCTATGAAGCTACATCCAGAGGAAGTTCGTTAGAGAGGTAATGGTGATGAAACTTGCGATCGAGAGGATTACCTACACGAATGACATGTGGGAGCTCATGTAGGTGAATGGCACTGTACATGGAGGCAGTATATGCAAATTGCCTCCCAGCCCAAGATGGCCATTTATGGGAAGCCAATGGTGTACCTTAGTTTCATGCATTGGGCGTTGGAAAACGATGATAAGCCCAGCCCAAGATGGCCATTTATGGGAAGCCGATGGTGTACCTTAGTTTCATGCATCGGGCGTTGGAAAACGATGATAAGCCCAGCCCCTCGACACTCGGGGAACCACAGGTAGAGCTTCAAGATGATACCATTGAATGTGTTGCATTGGAGGGAAGACTCGCCCCTCATTTCGTGCGGAATGATGGGGCGGGCATGTGGTAGTCAGCTCGCATTAACTGTCACAAGTATCTATCGGACCAGGCACTCGGGTTGGAGTCTGACGAGGACACCGATTCAGGCTCCAATGATACCGATGACGACTCACAGTAGATGGCTGGTCCACCCAGGGAATTGTGTCATCGGAGGTACCTTATATGTCCTCAAGACTCGACAATGTTGTGGTGTGTTCCCTCGTACCACCACAAGAAGGGTCCCAGTGGGGGTTTCAAGCTGACACCCTCCTAGTTGGGCAGCGCTTCCCTAGCAAGGCGGTTGTGCAACAAGCTATTGCACGGTACACCTTATCTATCAGCTGTGTGTACTAAGTGCACCAGTCCAACCCAGCCAATTATACAATGAAGTGCGTAGTTTAAGGTTGCCCTGCAAAGGTCAGCGCTCAACGAGCCATGATTTTTGGCTTGGTCTTCTCGATCAAGGCAATGATCGACCACACCTGCATGCTCAGCGAGCCCCTATGCCATCATCAGAACATGACTTCCGCATATGTGGCAAGCATCATCAGCTACCTAGTTGCGGCGGACATGTTCGTCTCCCCGAAGATGCTCTTGTTGGTGCCAATTTTGTTGGCTATCCAGTCAGCTACAATAAGGTCCGATGAGGCAAGCAGAATGTCATCGAGTCCATGTACAGGACGTACAAAGAGGCGACAACCTTGTGCTAAGATTACTTTACCAGATAGTTGAATCAAACCCCGGCATGTACATAAACAAGATTGAGCGTCCAGATGTTGACGGAGGGCCCAACTGCTTCATACTAGACCGATTACTCTGGGCTTTCACCCAGGCCATTGAGGGCTTCAAGTTTTGTCATCCTGTGCTCACGATGGATGTCACTTTCCTCACAGGGAGGTACAAGGGAACCATTCTCACTACAGCGGCGGCCGACATGAATGACCAGCTTCTCCTAGTGGAATTTGTTATTGTGGAGAGCGAGAATAAATCCGGTTGGCTCTGGTTCTTGGCGAGCATGAAGCAAGCAGTAGTTGGCGACTGACCCAACGTTTGCGGATCACACTACTAGGTTGATGTAGTGGAACGACGTGCGAACTTAGTCGTGCATAAGGCATCTTGCATTTAACTTGTTCACATGGTTCTGTAGCCAGGAAGTTCTGAAGATGTTCAAGATATTGTGTCTACAAAACCAGAGACAAAAGTTCGAGTCCATCCGGGCAGAGCTAGAAAGGTGAACTACGGAGGGCGAGCAACCCTGTGGCCCGAATGCACGACATCCGGGTAATCGATGGCATCCAGAGGAAGTATGAGATCAGGTTTCAACAGTCATGCTTGGCATGAAATGAACAGGCATGCGCCCTGGGTGATGTCGCAACATGCACTTGTAACATGCAAAAGCTCTTGCATAAGCCATGCTCGCATATGTATAAGGCATGTGAGCAAATGAGGCAGATGTCAGAGCTGTACATTTCAGAGTACTATGACGTGCAACACCTTTTCAGTACATAGATTGCAGAGTTTCACTTCTAAGGTTTGGACATGAACTACAGGGATCTTTGGCTAGACATGCTGCAATGGACCCCTAACAAGGAGTTGAAGATAACTACAAAGGGACATTGGCAGACGTGGTGCTTCCAGAATGACATTGATGTGAGCCAATATAGTAGTATTACCTACATAGTGAACTACAGAATATGCAAAACCTCCAGGCACTCAATGAAATATTACCCCAATAGGCCAAGCTCATCTGGTCGCCATTCAGTGTCATAATTTTATGTATCTTTTATTGTATCGCATTAATTCATATTTGTACCAATTTGAGATATAATTGGGGCAAGTAATCAATTGATTACCTAAATGATTAACTCTATAATCTATTATCGCACGTGATGTATGTAATGTTGTTGCGTTCTTATTTGTACTCCTTTGTACGATGTACGTTTGTTCAATGCATATCGACCCCTCTAGCTTAATGCATGCGACGTAGCATTTGAACATTCCACTCAATAAATATCAACCTCAATGATGTATACATCATTCAGTTACATGCTTTAGGAGATTGAAAATAACCACAAACTACAGGGGTAGTACCGTGCTACAAGCTTCTCTGTGCGTGCCTATTGGTAGAAGGTGCCTCACGCTACCCATATGGAGTGTTGCAGTAGGGGGCGTCTCGGACGTGGCTGGCCATCGTTGTAGTGGCACACACATATGCAGCT
This sequence comes from Dendrocalamus latiflorus, assembly GCA_017311315.1. Lineage (NCBI taxonomy): Eukaryota > Viridiplantae > Streptophyta > Magnoliopsida > Poales > Poaceae > Dendrocalamus > Dendrocalamus latiflorus. The sequence continues at coordinate 10,224,345 of CM029626.1, forward strand.
AGGGTACGCGTAGCAGCATGTGGGATCATAGGAACTTCCTATATAGATGACCTCCTCGTTGCCCCTCTCGCACTACATCTGTTGGTGGAGGTCACCGTTCTCATTGTGACTATCAATCCACGTCTCCATCTCTAAGATTCGCTCCCACAGTGTATCCACGTAAATCACAACATAATGTTCATGAAGAGGATCGATCCAACAGATGAAGTCGCATTTTGCTATCTGCTGGAAAGGAGGGTTAACATGGAATCTCTATTAGCAGTAAGAGAAAATAAATTATTGGCTAATTGTACTCCTAGAGTGTGGGCATCAGAAGAAACATCGCTCTCCATCGAAATGGCCTTCGATGACATGTGGGACCGTGTCCTCCCTATGTCTGCATTTTGGCCATACCGGTTGAGTCCGCCTATTTGGCATCAAGCGGTAGTTAGGGCCGAAGTCTTCCATCCTCTCTAGGGGAAGTTCTTCCTTTGGACACCTCGCTCCGATTGGCCCCTCGGTGTCTGCCATGCTAAGTTACTGTATAATGGAAAAAGTTTTTCTTTCTATAAGAAACGAAATGCAGTTTACATAAGCGATGAGTGATTGTGAGAGCTCCGTATTTGAAGCTGAGAGAAAAGGAAACCCGGTGTGTTGCCACCAAAAATTACGGACGCGTTGTTGATACGCATCACCGTGGGCGATGGGGGACAACATGGTAAGAGTGACATATGTGCGCACGAAGGAGCGGGCGAGGCAGGGTGACATGGACAGACTAGCGTTTGTGTGGGCGAGAGGGGGACAGCACAAACATAATGACATCAGTGTGGACGAGAGAGCGCGCAAGGGGGACGGCACAGATAGAGTGATAATTGTACGAAGGACACAGTGGAAAAGGAAATATAGTAGCAACGGGCTGACATATATGCGAAAGACAGAGGTCACGCATTGCAAAAGATGCGTCGCCTATCGCTAATTATGATTAAATTAACATAGTAAATTTGGAGCACATAAAATTACACAATTAGGTGGACTATGTCAGGAAGATTCACATAAAATTTTGTAATTTTTTGGAGCTCGTCTGCTATATGTAACAACTCTTGCAAATATCTAAATTTGGAGCACATAAAATTTCCATAAAATTACACAATTAGGTGGACTATGTCAGGAAGATTCACATAAAATTTTGTAATTTTTTGGAGCTCGTCTGCTATATGTAACAACTCTTGCAAATATCTAAATTTGGAGCACATAAAATTTCCATAAAATTACACAATTAGGTGGACTATGTCAGGAGGATTCACATAAAATTTTGTAATATTTGGAGCTCGTCTGCTATATATAACAACTCTTGTAAATATCTCAATAATACGAATTGTTGAGCAACATTTAGAGTGGTTAAAATTGTCCAAAAATTACACAATGAAGTACGTTGTGTCGAAAAGCTGCACATAAAATTTTGAAATTTTTTGAGCTTATTTGCTATATTTAAAAATTCAAACAAATATGACACATAAAATATTATTTATTTACACAGGTAGCCAGCTTAATTACCTGCCATATTGTGGTGGGGCGACAGACCACCTGTCGTCCGGTGGCCGGGCGGCAGGCATCCGGGACGCCACATGTCGCTTGCAGGCCGCTGCCGCCCGGTGACCGGACGGTAGAAGTGCCATTTTTGTCATTCTCGTACATATACGGCTATTTTTGTAAATACGGATGCAAAACACACTATATATATTCCAAAAATTCTAAAAAGAGAAGAAATATACAATCATGACAACTGAGAGGCCTACCATATCTGTAGCTCTACTAGCCTACACCAGCTCTCGCCGCTGATAGAAAACCTAACACCGTTCTCGCGATCCTGAATTCGAGAGAACAAAAGAAAAAGAAACTTTCGCCCCTACTCGATATATATGACACCATTTGATCTTTTTTGAAAAGATAGTACGAGCACGAACTTGGCAAGAGAGCCTTAGCACCCTCTATATCCCTAGCTAGCTACTTTCCTGCTGCTGTTTGACAAAAGCAACTTACCGCCGAAGACCAAAAACCTTTTTTTCCCCCTTGCAAGCTGTGAGTTGTGACCGTGACGTTTGAGGGGTCGATCGAGAAGGGGCGAAAGGCGCGCGCCCGCTCTCTGCTCCGGCCATGCGTGCCCACACCGCACGACCTTGACAGTGCGGCACAAACGCAAGAGCCATGCATGCAAAAGCGTCGCGCGCGCGCGGTGTCGCCCAGCTTTGCCGCTCGGCCGGCCGGAAAGCAAAGCAAAGGCTAAAGCGGTAAAGCCTAGGGCTTTTGCCTCGTCTGTGCAGGAAAGGGAAGGAATCCATTGGGTGGTGGGTGCGTGTGGGGTTGGCTCGTGGCTGGCTCGTCGTGCACAGTACGTGTGGATGGACGTGGAGAGAAGGGAGTGGATCAGGCCGAGCCCCCATGCAACCATCATCGCTTTCCTAGCCGTCCGGCCTAGACCGGCTGGGGACGAGACCTTTGGGCAGGTGCCGCTTTGGCCCGTTGCTAATTCCATTTCCATCCCTCATGCATTAGGGTGGAAACGAATTGAATATGAACTAAATAGTATTCTTATCATATAATCATATTTGTATTTTATAAACAAATACCAATATAAATTCAAATATTCTTGAATTCGAATACAAATCGAATATTATAACGAATACTAATTCAAATTAAATACCTACTCAATTCGGTTGGATCCGGATATCCTCATAACTTATGTAGTACGAAAATATTAATGATGTTTTATTCTCGTACAATCACGCTTAATTATTCTAATTCATTTATTTCACCTAAAGAAACACAGGTGTTGGTCTGTGAATGCTACGGCAGCATGGTCTCTTGCACAGAACTTAAATCTGGGGAGAGACAAGCCATCTAATTCAACAGCTATGTCACCATCTAAACTGGACTAGGTAGGGCGTGGTTTTCAAATACCTCAGGATTCACCGAAGAGAAGTTATGAGAGAGAGAACTCGGTGAATGACGAGGTGCTAGCAGAGTATGTTTCAAACTTACAGGTTACTCATGAAACACAGATGGAAGATGCTCCAAAGCCAGGAAAACACGCTATTGAGAAGGCAGCCCGTGATACATGTGATGCGGGGGGCGCAAAGGCAATGGCAAAGCAATGGGAGACTCAGCATAAACGTGTCAATCTGATGCAAGAGACAGAGGTGGATTTACAAAGTATGGACTGTTACCCGTCCGACAATACTCGGTCAAGATTCATGGCTTTGATTTGATCATTGCCCCCTACTATTGTGCCTAGCCCAAGAGACAAAGAAAAGGAGCGGCCAAAAATATATGAGGTATGAGATCATTGGGAGAGAGAAGAGACGCTTGAGCAAGAAATTTGTGAAGCCTAGGCAAGAAGAGAGGTGAAATGTGATCTTCATGACATTTCACTTGCTCTGAAAGGAGTGATGTGCTCACTAAAGAGATGGAGTAATGACAAATTTGGATCCATCTGAAAGGAGATGGAGGGCCTGCGACAATAGCTGGCTGACTTGCAAGCAAATAACAATTCTGATAGAAGAAATGAGATTAAATGAACTGCTACTTGGATGGATCAAATATTATTAAGACAAGAGATGCTCTAACTTCAAAGATATTAAATCACATGTCTCAAAGAAGGTGACCGCAATACCAAATATTTCTATCAGAAGGTAGTCTAGTGAACACAAAAGAACAAAATTAAGAAATTGAGAAAGGATGATGGCCAATGGTGTGAGGAGGATATGGAAAGGATGGCTATACATTTTTTTCAGAATCTATATACTCGTGATATAAACATCAATCCAGAGGTACTAACTAATCTGTTTGATTTAGTTGTTACTGATAGCATGAATGAGATGTTATGCAAACCCTTCACGGATAAGGAGATAAGTGATACCTTCACGGATGGGTTTTCAGCATGTTTCTTTCAAAGGAACTAAGGTGTGTTGATGTTATCGGGGGTGTTCGAATTTTTTTGAGGAAGAATGTATGCTAGAAGGTGTTAATGACACATCTTTAGTACTAATTCCGAAGAAGGCCCATCCGGAAGGATTGGTTGATTTTTGGCCGATCAGTTTATGCGATGTTATTTACAAGGTCATGTCTAAGTGCATAGCGAATTACCTCAGACCCTTATTGCAAGATATAATATCGCCAAATCACAGGGCATTTGTTCCAAGAAGGATGATTGCAGCTAACATGTTAATTGCCCTTGAGTGTATCCATGCTATTCATTATGGGGGAAGTATGAGTAGGGACCATTGTGCATACAAATTGTATCTTTCCCAGGCGTATGATCATGTTGATTGGGATTATCTCAAAGAGGTGATGCTGAAGTTGGGCTTTCATCAAACTTGGGTGCAGTGAATCATGTCATGTGCTACTGTTCAAGTGATTCTTGTTGTTCAAAGGCTGTCATTCGAAGCAAAGTATTTGGGGCTACCAACACCAAAGTGCAAATGAAAGCTGAGAGGTTCCAACCGCTTCGTGAAAGGCTCAGCAAGCACCTAGCAAGCTGGAATGAAAAGTTTTTGTCTTCTGGAGGTAAAGAAGTACTCATAAAATCCATTGCGCAGGCGATACCCACCTATATTATGAGTGTTTTTTAGTTATCGGCTGGTACTTGTGAGGAAATAACGAGAAGCATTAGAAATTGCTGGTGGGGAGCTGAGGAGGGCAAATGGAAAGTCCATTGGCTAGCATGGGGAGAAGCTGGCAAAATCTAAATTTCATGGAGGCTTAGGTTTTTGAGAAATTAAGGTCTTTAATCAAGCGCTGCTAGCCCATCAAGCTTGGCGACTATATTGTTTCCTGATAGTCTGTGTGCTAGAGTGCTAAAGATGAAATATTTTCCTAATGGTGATTTGCTAGACATGGCTTTTCCACAGGCAACATCCCCCACCTGAAAGGCTATTTTGCACGATTTAAACCTGCTGAAACAAGGAGCCATTTGGCGTATTGGGTGTGGCTCTAAGGTAAAAATCTGCAGGAGTTCGTGGATTCCTCGGCCCTTTAGCCTGAAAATCACAAGGAAGCATCGGCCTAGCAGATTAAAGTGGGTTTGCTAGTTTATTGATCAGGAACATCATTGTTGGAAGGAGGCTGCAATAGCTAACATTTTTCATGATCATGATGCTGCATAAAATTTGAAGATCAAGATACCTTCAAGGCACATGGGTGATGTGGTTGCTTGGCATTATGAAAAGTCGGGCATGTTCTCTGTTATAAGTGCTTATAAGTTGGCTATGGACAAACGAGAGGCTGACAAAGGAGGTCTGAGCTCAAGTGCTAACATAGATGGTTAGCAACAGCTCTGGAAGAGTTTTTGGAAGATGACAGTTCCATTGAAGATAAAAAAATTTTGCTTGGCATCTTGCAAAGGATGGCCTAGCAACTAGGTGAATAAATGGCGGCATAACCTAGAGGTGGATAAAATATGCAATATTTGTGGCATGGCTAAGGAAACTGGTCATCACGTGGTACTCCAATGCACTAATGCTAAAAGTGTTGCACGAATGTCTATAATCTTCAGGATGGTTATTTCTGGAGGAGAGTCAGTTAGTTTTCTCAGGGCCAGATTGGCTACCGATCCTATCACTGACATCACAGGAGAGAGATAGATTGGTCTTGTTCCTTTGGCACGTCTAGCAAGTTCGCAATGAGGTTACTCATGGCCATAGGGGCAAACCGTTTCCTGTTATCACCTCTATCAGGTTCCTTCAAGACTACTGGGAGGCACTGTATCAATTCCAACAAATCGGTGGGACAGTTGAGCGCAAAGGAAAAAAGGCCCATCAAATCAATTCCCTGCTATCCTGAGTTGATCGAAGCCCCTGATGGGAAGATTGGCTGGCAATCTCCTGACCCGAGCTGAGTAAAAATCAATGTCAACGGTGCCTTTTCGACGCTGACATCTGCAGCTGGCTTAAAAATTGCTATCCAGGATGAGAAGGGCACTGTCTTACTATCTTCTTGGCAGGTCTTGAATAGTGTTGCAAATACTGGAGAGGATGAAGCTTGGGCTTGCCGAGAGGGTGTCAGTTTGGCAGCAGAATGGATAAAAAAGTATGTTGTTCTAGAAACGAATAGTGCTTCAGTGGCGAATTTGCTAGCTAATCCGAAAGCGCAATGATCGAGACTCACCTTCATCATCACAAAAGTTCTATAGCTTGCTGATCAATTGTCGGCGTTCTTAATATGGCATACGAAGAGAGAGTTAAATTGTGTTGCTCATGAACTTGTACAATTGGCAAAGCATACGCATTGTGCGGTTTGGCGTAATCTTACCCCTCCTTGTATTGAGCAAATTATCACTTAGGAATGCAACTTTGTTCTTGAGTAATTTACAAAGCTCTCTTCTTCTTAGCGAAAAAAAAGGAATGAGTACACGCAGTGGACTAATGGGACGCGATTGGGGAGGCCCATTGTGCTGTCGGTTCTTCGGGACAGGTAGCTAACGTGTACTGAAAAATAGGGCCCCGCCTTTGAATATGTCTAGAGATTCGTTGGACTTATATGTCATGAATAGGTTTTCTACGGTAGGCATGGGGTCTCCTGGCGGCTGACTGCCATGTATTTAGGTGGGGGTTTACTTTACATTGACTGTAGAACGTATAGATTCATTGGCAGAAGTCCTTTTTTTGCAAGTTATTGCAATGCTTTCGTTTCACAATATATGCTACCGATCTTATACCTGACATTTTGGTGCTCCGTGATTATGAAACTAACTGTACGCCATTTGTATACTGATAATGGATGCAACGTTTCATTTCATCTTACTAAAGCCTGAAGGGAAAGGGGAAAAACATACTGTAGAAAGATAAGGAGAAGTCGAACTATACTCCGTTGGCTCCACATTAAGGAGGCCATATATATATATATACCAGCTGACGCTACACGTTTGTTCTTCCATTTTCACGGTCCCGTGTACTTCAGCACTTTACCTTCTTCACTGGAGAAAAACAAATTGTGGCGTGAGATCACCTTTTGGTCCCCGGTCCTCTCTGTCAAGCTGTTACTGTGCGCCTAGACATTGCTGCACCACAGTAGTAAAACCCAACCACTTCTGCCGGCCTTCCTTTCCCACCGCTCGTGGTTACTGCTGGTAAAACTCGAATTAACCCCGCTGAATTTGGTTGCCGTGCATGCGTGTCCAAATTGACTCTTCCACTGACTTAGAGCAACTCCAACAGGCCCTAGGGGGCCTCAATCTCATATTTGAGAGCCAAAGCAAAAAAATTGAACTCCAGCAGACCCCCTACTTGGCTCTCAAAAATAAGAGGTCTCTCAAATGAGGCCTTTAAGCCCTCATTCCTACGGGCCCCCTACTCTGGCTCTCATTCTTCCGTTTTTTCCCCGCCTTGGTGAAAAATCCCCCGCCTCCCGGCTTCTGCTCGCACCCCGCCTCCTCCGCTTCCTCGGCTCCTCCGCCCGGCGCCTCGGCTCGCCTCCTCCGCCCGGCGCCTCGGCTCGCATGCCGCCTCGCCCATCGCCGCGCCCGACGCCTCCGCCCGGCACCTCCGCTCGCCCGCCGCCTCCGCCCGGCGCTCGCTCGTCGCCGCGCCCGATGCCTCTGCCCAGCGCCTCGGCTCGCCCGCCGCCTCGCTGTGGTGGTGCCGTCCGCGGAGAAGTGGTGGCGCGGAGGAGGATCCGGAGGCGTGGCGGCCAGAGAAGGTGGAGAGTGGCGGCGCCGAGCGGTGGGCACGGGTGGAGGAGAGAAGGAGGCGCGGCGGCTGAGAGGAGAGGAGGAGGCATGGGTGGAGGAGAGGAGGAGCGCGGCGGCTGAGAGGAGAGGAGGAGGCGCGGGTGGAGGAGAGGAGGAGCGCGGCGGCTGAGAGGAGAGGAGGAGGCGCGGGTGGAGTAGGGGTGCAATCGGATCGGATATTTCCCGACCAACCGACCGACCGGATAGTTTCGGATAGGATTCGGAAAAAAATCTCGGTAACCGACAGATTTTGTCGGATACGGTTTCGGAATCGGATAGTAATTTTCGGATTCGGTATCGGATTCGGGAGAGCAGTTTCCGACGGATACGAGAATATCCGGTAATTTATTCGGTATTATCCGATGTATGCAATCGGTATTATCCGGTAATATGCACCGCGACTCCGTCCGTCCGTCGGCCCGGCCCACCTGCGCACCACGGCAAAGGCAAAGTGCCAAACCCTAACACCGCATCGACCGCAATCCGTAGACCGCACCGCCCAGGCGCCCACCGCATCGACCCTAAGTCCCTAACCCTAACACGGCGACCCTCCCTCCATCCAGATCCAGCCGGCACGGCGTCGGCGGCCTCCCTCCCTCCAGATCCAGCCGGTACGGCGGCGACCAGCGGGCGCCTCCCTCCAGCGAGCGCACTTGCGGGCGGCTCCCTTGCTCCGGATCTGCTGCGCAGCGGCGTCGCCTGGACGGCTGGACCTGCGTGAGCTCCCCGCTCCAGCCTCCGGCGTGAGCTCACGAGCTTTCCCCTCCGGCATCCGCTACGGTGCGAGCTCCCTGCCCCGACCCGCGAGCCCCCTCCCTCCGGCCTCCAGTGCGAGCTTCCCCCTCGGCCCGTGCCCAGTGCCTCCCCCTCTAGTATCCGATGCCGTGTGCCGAGTGCCGACGCCCGGGTATGTAAAAGTGTAAAGTTGTAAACTCTAGTTTTTGATGCCATAGTGCCATGAGTTGATGAGTATTACTGAGCCATGAGTAATTGAGTATTACTGGAATACTGGTAGATGATAATGTTCTGATCATCTGATGCATATGTGTTAACATATAGTTGCCAAATGCCAACAACACTTCGAGCCTGTTCTGTCATATATGCCACTGCTGTTATATGTCATGGCTGTTATATTCACTGATGTTACTGAGCTATGAGTATTATTCAAGAACACTCGAGCATGTTATATTCACTGATGTTATATTCACTGTGTTATATTCACTGTGTTGCTCGAAGTGTTATTCAAGAACACTCGAAGTGTTGTTGGCAACTATATAACAGCAGTGACATATATTCAAGAGCCTGTTATATTCACTGATGTTACTAAGCCATGAGTATTACTGTTGTACTGTGATTGTTGTTAACTGTTATATGTCACTGCTGTACTGTGCATTTAGTATGTGTCATAATTTAGTAATTAGTATGTGTTCTAATCTGATGCATATGTCACTGCTGTGCTAGTGTGCTGTGTTTTGCATAGGATGGAAACTGGAAGTGGAAGTGCAACTGCTGCCGCAGTTAGTGCAAGCATCAATGCACATAGTGAGAATGCAGTGGCAGTGGCACCAATAGGAAGTGATGAAGTGGCAGCAAGTGAACAAGAAGCGGAAATCACTGCGGAAAATGAGCCCCCTGTGAAGAAGAAAAAGAAATCTACCTCTATGGTTTGGCAGTACTTCACAAAGACTTGGGAGACAAAAACTGGAGCAGATGGCGTTGAAGTGAAAGAACTCTGGGCCAAATGCAAGAAGTGTAGTTACAAGGGTCGTGCTGAGACCACAAGGGGTACAAAGGTCTTTTGGAATCATGTGGAATACAAGCATTCTGTAAAGCAAGGCCAACTAACAATCAAGCTTGAAAAGAATGATGACAACGCTGTTGTGCAGGCATACAGGTATGATCCAAAAGCTAGCCTAAAAAAGTGGCAATTGGCACTTGTTATGCATGAATATCCCTTTAATATGGTTGAGCATGAGTACTTTGTGGACTTCATTAAGTCATTGCGTCCTGGGTTTTCATTTAAGTGTCGCACATCCACAAGGAACAATATACTAGAAATGTTCACAGAGGAAAAGGAAAAGTTGTATAATATGTTTAAAACTATGTCATGTCGCTTTTCTGCTACCATGGATATGTGGACTTCAATTCAAAATAAAGGGTACATGTGTATCACCGTGCACTGGGTAGATGATAATTGGCAAATGCAGAAAAGGATAATCAAATTCATGCATGTGAAAGGTAGCCATACTGGGACAAATCTAGCCAATGAGTTTGTGAAGGGTGTGATGTCCATGAACCTTGAAAAGAAGTTATTTGCTTTAACTCTAGACAATGCATCATCGAATGACAAATGTGTTAAAGAACTTATTCCAATACTCCATAAGCATGCTCCCTTGATCTGTGATGGGGCTTTTTCCATGTGAGATGCTTATGTCATATATTAAACCTTGTTGCTCAAGATGGATTAAAAGCAATTGCATCTTCAGTCCAGAATGTTAGAGATACTGTTGCAATTGTGAAGAATTCCCCATTGCAGTGGGAGGAATTCCAAAAACGTGCATCTGAATGTGAATTGGATGTCACAAGAAGTCTTTCATTGGATGTTACAACAAGGTGGAACTCCACTTTTGATATGTTGAATAACGTTGTTTACTTCAAGAAGGCTTTTCAAAGGCTACTGTTTTTGAATGAGAGCAAATATAGAAGATGTGCTCCAAGTGAAGATGATTGGGATAGGGCAGTGTCTCTAACTAAGTGTTTGCAGAAATTTCGTGATGTAACAAATATCTTTTCTGGACATTCGTATCCAACTGCTAATCTCTTTTGGCGGAAATTTTGTGAGATAAAGTTAGCAATTAGAGATTGGGTTTGTGATTGTGATGAAACCATTTCTACTATGGCAAAGTCAATGGAAGTTAAATATGAGAAGTATTGGGACAAGTCCAATAAAGCTCTTGCCATTGCATGCTTTCTTGATCCAAGATATAAGCAAAAATTGGTAGAGTTTTTTTTAAAGAAGATTCATGGTGACACGTATGGGTGGGAAGTGGAATTCAATGATTTCATGGATGTTGTTCACAAATTATTTCAAACTTACAAGTCTAGCACTTTTGAGGCAAAGGCTACCACTATAGTGGCAATTGTCGATTCGCAAACATGTGGTATTGACCAGGAGATTGAAGACTTCTCGTATGATGCTAATGTGCCAAGCCAAAGTGAGAAAACTGAATTAGAGACATACATGAAAGAACCACTACTTCGGTGGATTGATACTAATGACGCCAAATTTGATATATTGGATTGGTGGAGGGGTAAACAAGGAACTTTTCCTATTCTATCACGATTAGCCCGTGATGTATTATCTATGCAAGTGTCAACGGTTGCCTCTGAGTCGGCGTTCAGTGCTGGTGGGCGTGTTGTTGATCCTTTTCGTAGTCAACTAGATCCTAAGGTGGTCGAAGCATTAATTTGTATCAAGGATTGGACGGCTGCGGCCAAAAAAGGTAATAAAAATTATTGATTCATTTACCTCATATTTTCATATGATTTCCAATTTACTAATTTCCTTCTGCCACAATAAAATGTTAGGTTCTAAGGAGAAGAAGATTGCATCACTCATGGATGAGTTCGACATGGACATGGTGGCTAAGGCTATAGAGCATGAGGTTTTCAAGTTTCTTATCTTACTGTTGGTTGGATTGCTTGTTGTTGTTCATGTTTAACTATATCTTTAAAATTTTACTTGTAGGATGAAACTTGGATTGATCCTGACAGTGATTGATGGATTGGGGATTGCTTGCTGCTGCTATTGGACTGCCTGTTTTTGCTAAATGTTGGACTGCCTGTTTCCTATCTTATGTTGTTTGCTAAATGTTGGCTGTGTGCTGTCATTGGACACTTGGCTGTGTGTGTCGTTGGACACTTGGCTGTATGCTAAATGTTGGACTGCTAAATGTTACTACTGTGTGCTATCCATCCTTGGTGCTATCTACTAATTGTAGTTGTTCTGTCATATATTTTCAGTGGATGCAACACTACAGGAATTTACTTGTTTGTTGACTTGTTGTTACTCCTTGACTCCTTGTTGTTATTGCTTGTTACTGCTTGCAGGTTTATGGGTGGTGAGAATAGAGCAAAAGAAGATCATCTCAGGAGACTGGTTCAAGGTACTTCCCCTTTCCCCTCTTTCAGTATTGTGTGAAGTAGCTTAATGCATGCTAGTTGGCATATAGAATATAATGGCCATGAAGAGGTCCTGTGGTTTGATTCTTGAAATTGACATAGCATTGAAGACCTAGTTCACTTGTGCCATGTAAACCTTCGTATTCATATTCACTTGTGCCATGTAATATTTCTTTCTGCTGTAACACCCTCCTGCAGTATCTTTTATAAATTGAAAGGTCATCATCAGGCATTTCACTGTTGAATAATCACCCTTCTGCTGCTATTGAACCACCTGCTTGTAAGTATTCCAGTACATTTTGCTGCCAGCCTTACCTTTGACCTTTGGAGTTTTAAACAGCAGTATAATCTAGAAGGTTTCTTTGATGCCTTTTGTCTTCATCACTATGGAATGTCCTTATGTAACATCAAGCCCTTTTATTTTATTTCTGACAGACATTGTTGCATCCTCAAATTTGACGGATGAAACTATTGTGGCGGATTCTGATGTTGAAATTGATACTGCAGTTTCTGAATGCTGTTGCCAGCTTTGTGAACTCAATGAATGCTTGATATTCCTGAAGTGGTGAATTCAATGAATGCTGTTGCCAGCTTTGTGAACTCTGCCTAATTGTCAAGATCTTGCTGATCATAAGACATAAGTTTTGTTACTTTGTTCTGAAGTGTTCGGTTGGTACTGTACTTGCAAATTTGCAATCTGTGAATAGTATAGAACTATAGATGACACTATATAAAGATGCTACTCTGTTTTTGCTAATTCCCTGGCTGTCTTTTTTTGTGTCTAAGGAATAAGGATGTTATATAATATATTCCCATTTCTGAGTTTGTTTTGCATAAGTTGGAAAATACGAACCACATGCTGTACAACAACGGGTTTTTTACATGCTGTAGCCATGCCCATGAATCTCTACACGTTTGTCGTTTTACATTTGTCTTCTCGCGTGTTATCCGATGAAATATGGTTACCGTATCGAATCCGCTCCGTATTCGTTCTGTATCCGTGACCGATACTATCCGTGTTCGTATTCGTATCCGACACTATCCGCGTCCGACTCCGATTCCGAGAAAAAAATATGGTATAGGATACAGGATGAGCAGTTACCGACCGTATCCGATCCGATTGCACCCCTAGGGTGGAGGAGAGGAGGAGGCGCGGTGGACGAGTGGGTTGAGAATGAGAGTGGGTCCTACATGTCATTCTCAGTTGCAATGAATTTGAGGGCCCTGATTTGAGAGCTTCTGCTGGAGTTCAACTCAAAAAACAGGGCCCTCAAAAGTAGGGGGAGCCCTCAAATCAAAAGTAGGGGCTCTGATTTGAGGGCTCCTGCTGGAGTTGCTCTTATGAAGTGCCAAACCCGAAGACACCCGGTGACGAAACTCAGGCCCTGTTTGGTACAGCTTCACCAACAGCTTCATGAGCTGTTGTGAGCTGATTTTTTGCTAAACACCCTTTTTGCAAACAGCTTCATGGATAAAGCTCCTTAAATCTTGCTCTCACAAGGGAATGGGGTGGGGTGAAGCTGAAAATAGTAGCTTTTCACAGCTCTCTCCCTCAGGCTCGCAGTTCTAGGAACCCACTGCCCTTGTAGTTGACAGAAATTACAGCACTTTGCCACTGGGTCCCCACGCCTGTTTCCTCTCCTCCCGTTCGCACTTCTCTACCGTTCGCACTGATTTTCATTTTTTTTATTATTATTTTAATTTTTTAATTCATACTCATTCAAATATATTATTTTTTAATTCATATGACCATATACAAACATACAACTCCAAATGTTAGAACAAGTCAGGTAGACAGGGCATCTTGGACAATTGCCCTCTCTTAGTCATGCATGAAGCTGTTGGTGAAGCTGTTTTGCCAAACAGTTTTCCAAAACAGCTTTAGCTTCACCGGTGAAGCTGCTCGTGAAGCTGAAACCAAAAAAATAGCTTCACTAGTGAAGCTGAGCTGTGCCAAACGGAGCCTCACCTAAGAACAAAATTAAGAGTGGACTAGAGTACTAAGTTAGATTGTCATAAATATAATATTTTATTCTGGTTTATATCAAATTTATTCATAAATACAAGAGAAATAAAGCTAAAACGAGAGAAATATAATGAAAGTACCTCAATAATAGAAAGCGCATCATGCTTCCGATGAGTAGAGATCAGTCATCTGCATATCAAAAATAGTAAAATTAGTGATACGATAACTAATTGTAAATGATCATGAACATTCAAGAAAAACTTAACATATCACTAGCACATAAAATTAAACCATAAGGCAAATTCATTATAGTCAAAGCTTATTTGGTTGAGCCGTGCTCTCATTGGTTGAGAGAGTACTACTAGAATTGCTTGCGAAATAGTTATGAAAAGTTCATTTCTCTATAATAGCAAATCTATTAACAAAATGTGACACATCAATTTTAATCGGAACATATAAATCATAATTTTAATTTTAATCTCGAGCAATTTAAATTTGTCATTGACAATGATGCAACATACACAATACGAAACTAATCAACTAAAGACTTAAGACTTACCGGTTGGTTTACCCTCCTCTGGCGCTAAGCCGCTGATAGCCGCCACCTGTCGGGGGCGTGACCGTGTCGCCATGTTTGACTGTTAGTCGGTCGCCCACTCGTCCAATACTCCGAGTCCAAGGCCGCAAGTCTCCAAGAGAGATTGAAGAGTGAAGACTCCCAAATCCAAGTCCTGAGTCTCCACAGACAACAGTCTCTAAGACTCCAACCAATTCCCAAATCCCCCACCGACCATGACCCATGGGCGATCAGTACCCTACTCGCCACTCAGGCCTCGCCGCCTTGGCCACTCCAGACTCCGGCACTCCCTAAGTCCCCAGCAGACAGCTCCCCCTTAGCCTTCCCTCAGCACCAGTGACAACGGCTCTGGCGCTCGTGCTCAGCCTCCTCTTGGCTCTTGCCTCTTGCAAGCCTCTGGCCTCGGGCCCTCGCCCCTCGGCGCCTCGTCTGCCGCCCCCTCTCAGACTCCTACTTCCCGTATGCGCTCAGCTCTGGAAGCCACAAAAGTCGCTGGCCCGCCGGATCTACGCTCCGTCGGGCATTGCGCGCCACACTGCCAGCGCCTCTTGCCGACTGCCGAGGTACGTGCATGGCAGCCCCTCTTGTCTCTCGTGTCTCTAGTTTGTGGATGTTAGGATATGGATGTGGTCTCCATCTCCAACCTGTGACTGTGTGTGGAACGTGGTGGCTATGGACTGCGGTGCAGACTGTCAGCTACCCTACTTGGGGTGGAAAGGTGATGCCCTACCTGGGCCGGCCTAGCTTGTTGGGGGGTGGGTTCAAGGCGGGCCGAAGGATAGACTAAAGCCTGACGATACCTATCTAATTGCTATGCCCCTGCATACACCTGACTGTATACATCTAAGAAAATGATGTCTGAAAAAATCTCAAGACAACGTATAGTGTAGGTAGAAGTAAGATAAAATCAAGCAACATTAAAAAATGAGAATTGGAACTAAATTTTTTGAAGACTGCACACAAAACTAGCAATGAGCTTTAAAGTGTGACGGTTAATTTGGAGATCGGCAGAAATGATCGTGCATTCCATTGCCATGATCAATCCATTCCTTGCCTAGTGCGATTGCTAGTAGTAGACCCTACGGGGCACGGCTACACAAACGACGGCACGATCAAGAAACGTACACTCGCACAGTGCAAGGCGAGCCGATTTTTAACATAATAATATATGACAGAGACACTGACACAAATGGTATATATGATTTTAAACTCGAAAAGCCATTTGTAGAATTCGCTTTAAGAAATCATCTTATTTATTTCGACTTGTAGGATTGGTAGGAGTAAATGGCTCCTGCAGAATCTTCCTCAGGTATTATCACTTCTATACAGCGAAAACACAAACTCACAAGCTCACAAAAGTCAAAAACCAAGGATCACAACATCATCCAAAACTTCCTATCTCAACCGTTGCGACCGCTAGCTTGGGTGCGGTTGGACTACCTTGGCTGGTCTGATAGTCAAGTGCATAGGTTTAATCAGGAAGGGCCAATTTGCCACTCGGTTTTCTGCAGTCTAACCGCTCGCCGAGGCATAGTGCAGAACTGCAATGCACACGATCTAGGAAATGAGCTAACTTTTAAACCACTAATCCAGATGTAATGAAACTTTGCACATGCCTTCTCTAAGATGTTAAAAATATATTTCAGTCATGGATTATGAAGATTGATACTGAAGTTCTGACCTTTTTTCAAAAATTAGAAATGTTACATCAAAATTGGGCAAAAGAGATATAACTTAATCAACTCCTACTCATGAGGTCTTAATGATCTAGATGATATTAGATAGGTTCTCATATTTCATAGTAAGCTAGATCACAGCACAACTCAAGCCAAAACACTCACAAGGGTAAAACTCAAAAATCACTTCTCTCTTGAGAAAAATCGAGCAAACTCAATAACTCTCCCTAGAAGATGCATAGATGAATAAGATCATATCTCCACCACTTACATGTCCTTGGCACCAGAAAAGATCATGAAGAGAGAAATCTCAATAAGAAAACCAAGCAAATCAAAAGTACAAGGAATAATCTGTAGTATAACTCACTTGGGTAAATTTTGGATGTTCATTTTGCTTGGAGAAACATATTTTACAGCTACTCTCTCATGGACAACAGAGTTCTAAGTCTAGAGCAAATCTCTGTCTCTTATCTCGATATATCTCTCAACACATACATGGGTTTATACAATAAAGGCTCCTCACTTTCCACTTAATCCTAACATGCACACTCTTAGAATTTGCTTTAAGAAGTCGTCCAATTTATTTCGACTTGTAGGATTGGTAGGAGTAAATGGCTCCTTCAAAATATTCCTCAGGTATTATCACTTCTATGCAGCGAAAATGCAAACTCACAAGCTCACAAAAATCAAAAACCAAGGATCACAACATCATCCAAAACTTCCTATCTCAAACGGTGCGACCGCTAGCTTGGGTGCGGTTGGACCGCCTTGGCTGGTCTAATAGTCAAGTGCACCGGTTTAATCAGGAAGGGTCAATTTGACCACTTGATTTTCTGCAGACTAACCGCTCCCAAGGCATAGTGCAGAACTGCAATGCACACGATCTAGGAAATGAGCTAACTTTTAAACCACTAATCCAGATGTAATGAAAATTTGCACATGCCTTCTCTAAGATGTTAAAGATCTATTTCAATCATGGATTATGAAGATTGATGCTAAAGTTCTGACCTTTTATCAAAAATTAGAAATGTTATACAAAACTGGGCAAAAGAGATATAACTTAATCAACTCTTACTCATGAGGTCTTAATGATCTAGATGATATTAGATAGGTTCTCATAATTCATAGTAAGCTAGATCACAGCATAAATTCAAGCCAAAACACTCATAAGGGTAAAACTCAAAAATCACTTCTCTCTTGAGAAAAATCGGGCAAACTCAATAACTCTCCCTAGAAAATGCATAGATGAATAAGATCATATCTCCATCTTTTACATGGCCTTGGCAACAGAAAAGATCATGAAGAGAGAAATCTAAATAAAAAACTAAGCAAATCAAAAGTACAAGGAATAATCTGTGGTATAACTCACTTGGGTAAATTTTGGATGTTCATTTTGCTTAGAGAAAAATATTTTACAGCTACTTTCTCATGGACGACAAAGCTCTAAGTCTAGAGCAAATCTATCTCTCTCTCTCTCTCTCTCTCTTATCTCAATATATCTCTCAACACATACAAGGGTTTATACAATAAAGGCTCCTCACTTTCCACTTAATCCTAACATGCACACTCTTAGTGGATCATACCACTTAAAAATGGGTAAAGCTAGTAACCCATACACAAACGGATTTTACACTCACACATACTTGCATGTTTTTCAAAGTATGACTTTCATGGCTTCAATAACTCGATAAGACGTTCAATTCTCCAAGACATGACCTAAATCACTGAGGCCAATGACGTGGTTTTGCAAATTGCCTTTCCAACCGGTATTAGATAGTTTTCTCAATTGCCACCCGTCTGGTATGATGCCCAATGCCTCGTCATCAAAATCATATGCTTGCTTCGAGGCCGTTACAACTTAAAACGTCTTAGTTCTATAGCACACAACATCACAACATAGTCTATGATGCTTAATTACTGATCGTCATACTCGTATGTCTGCTCCAAAAACCATCACCAGTTGAAACACAAGTCCAATTAGCATACCACATGCATGTATTTGCCTTGTCACGATCCTTACCTTTTTTCCATACTTCTCCACTTGAGATGATGCTCTACCCAGACTTACATGACACGCCATGACCTTAGGACCCCTTCTATAACCTCGGTTTTGCCACTGACCGCAACAATTGTCAAGCACCCTGCACATTAAAAAACAAATAATCGATCCAAGCACAAATGACATGCACTTGACTATCATTAGTAAATTAACGCATGCATGAATATACACCATGATTCACACTTACATGAACTCCTGCCATGACTAACACTTGAGGGACTCCGCTATGACTAACACAATCAAAACCAACTCAACTCGGTAACAGGGACTGATCTAACTGTGGCGTCAACCATGTTGGTCAAACCACCCAACTCCCACCGGTCAACCCACCCTGCACTGGTTGATTAGACCGCTCATCACAACTCAGCGTAGACCTCTTTGGAAAATAGCTATCTCCAACTACCGGCCGGTATTACTATTATTCCGGTCAAATCACACCCCAGTGCTGATCAAACCGCTACCACCGTCGGTTACACCGTCAGCCAGTCTGACTGTGAGCCAAAGGGTAGTCAGAACACTCCTGGTTGAGCGTCTGCACCATTGCCTCCTAGACAACAAAAATTAGAGAATAAAAGATATAAAATCAAATTTAAACTTAGATAGCAAACCACAGAAACAATTAAGGGCCTGTTTGGTACAGTTCCTGCTCCCAGCTTCTCTGTTGAATCAGGTGGAGCTGTGCCAAATAACCCGCTTCCCAAAATGACCAGATTCAGCTTCTCGCGAGGAGCAGGTTCCAAAATGAACTGTTCAGAAGAAGCTGGGTTGAGGTGGATTCTCGTGGGGAGCCAACACACCCTAAATACAATAACTCATTGAAGTTCATAGTATTTACCCGCAAAATGCCACCATATAAAAACCAAAAACCGGCCCCCTCCCGCACCCCGTCGCCCGGCCTTCCCCTTCCCCTCTCACGCCCGCGCGCCTCCCTCCCCTTCCCCTCTCACGCCCGCTGATAAATACTTGTACAGTGATATCCCAGTACATACATACATACTTGTACAGTGATATCCCAGTACATACATACATACTTCATTTGCTGCTGCATTCCTGGGCAGCTTCCTTGGTATCATTGTGCTGATCTTTGGCAATGTCAGCAATATCGGGGCACTGAAGGCCGTCGGGCATCTGAAGGGAATGGAAGATGAGAAGAGGCTGGGTGGACTTGGCATGGAGAAAGGGGAAGGCATGAGCGCGGTTGCTGATTCGGGCGAAGGAAGGGGGAGGGTATGATGATTAAATAGGCTCTGGGAGGAAAGATTGTATTGATGTGGATGCTGTGTTTGTGAGAGTGATTTTGCTTGGAAGACAATTGTAACTGATGATATGGTTCTTTGTTCACCACCCACCGAAAATCTCTAGCAGTCAAGCTTCGTGATTTCTATCGAAAATGTGATTGTGTAGAGTGAAATAAACTTCTTCTGTAATCTTGTAGTGTTTACGTAACTCCAGTGTACTATAGTGGCTTTCATACAATTAGTTTTATGCATACAATTTAGGAAAAATAAATTAATGAGATTATTGGCCTTTTTAAGGTATACAGTTTAAATCAAAATCTCATGGTTACAACTAGGGGTAACATGGTCTATTTCCCTCCAATCTCTTCTTTTAAGAATCTGGAGCCAACCCACTAGCCAAACGCTTTTCAGAGGTAGCTCCAGATTCTCAGAGAAGTGAATTCTTACAGAATCTAGAGCAGAAGCTGAAAAATGAGAATCTGGAGCTGTACCAAACAGGCCCTAAATACTTATCACATATACGACTTTTAAAGAAGCCGAAAGAACATGGTGGGCCTGCGGCTTTCAGTTGCTGACACCACCGCCCCGAGCTGAAGCCGGGGACCAGGGCTCAGGCTCAGGCTGGTGCGCTGCCTGCCACTGCCGCTGGCGCCGGTCGCTGCTCTGCTCGCAACCGGATGTCATCAGCGCAGGCGCAGCACGACAGTACGTACATCCATCCCCTTCAACCAACCAACCAACAACCCCGTTGCAACTTAACGAGAGCATCCATCCATGCATGCTCGGATGCTCCCTTCCAGTTTCACGCAAAATTCAGGCCCATCCCCACCGGGTGTGTGCGGAACTGTAATTTCTCGCCGCATCGTGGTAACTGGTGACCACTGGTGTGACGAGGAGTGAGATGACATATTTCACCGAGTGTTCGCTACGGTTTGGCAATAACAGCGTAGCCAATTTAGAAATGTTCGGTTCGTTGTCACACTTAGAAATGTTCCCAGTTTTATGACATGGTTCCCCTTGAGTTAATTCTCACCTCCCATGAGTCGCACCAGCGTCACGACAACGGATCAGGGAGGGGATGTGATGTTACTTACTGCGCACCGCGGTCTCCGCACACAGGAAAATATAGAAACGTACACGGCCAATCGTGGTGAGTCGAGCTCCGCTCCCTGTTTCTGTGTCCCAGGGGCCCATCGTCATCAAAACGCACTCTTGTCTTCTCCGGCAGGCAGACCCAGAACTGGTACGGCGCATGCATGCATGTGCCCGTGAGACAAGCTAGGATCATCCGGTGACAACTTGTTATAGCAGTAGCTAGTGTGGTGATGCTGCGAGTGTGAGCAAGATCGGTGTGAAATGCTCAAATGCATGTGTGCCTCGCCGTTTGGCCCGAGCAGTGGTTTCCTCTTTGCTCGGCCCTGCCTGGCGGGTGTCGTCGTCACTCGTCGACGATATAGCCCAGCACGGCGTGCATAGGCTTCCCCCTCTTCGCCTGTGCCGAACCATGCAATTTTGCGGCTGTCGGCCGCGAGTGTGTCGTGCGGATACTGCTATCTTTTTTCTTGCGTCATGCAAATGCAAATGAAGTGTGCAACCCCAGTCTAACCCCATAGTTGAATGAACCACCAGCCAAGGAAAAACTTGCGAGCTGCTACTGTGTAGCCGTCTAGGTCTTTCGCAAGATCCACCCATCGATGACCTGTCTGCCTCGCCAACCAATTAACATCTCTGAAATTTCGTCGATGGCTCCACCAAGAATCTTTATTCGGATTTATGGAGCAAATGTTTCTCTATCAGAACAAATTCATTTTACTCATCAGCTCTACGTAAGTCCCAAAATACCTATTAACTACAATATCGTCTAAGGGCAGTCCCAATGGTGTATTGATGATGATTTCTATCCTCATTAAATGACTTGCCACGTAGGCAAAATGCTGACATGGCAACGTAATTAATGATGAAAGAGAGCACAAATCCTAGAAACTGTTTCCTCATGAAGAAATCGGGTCTTCACTCCACCCAATGCACCAAGAAACTATGAAATCGCTATTGGGAAGAAACCACCAGTTTCTAGGGGGCTCGTGGCACACTCTCATTGGAGGAAGAAGATAGAGTTGGGAGAGAGAAAGAGAAAATAATTATTACTCGAAGACACCTCCACTGTGGAAGATAGTTTCTATAGATGATTTCTTGTGCTATGGAAATCGTGACAGTTTCTTCCATTGGGACTGCCCTAAGGGCACTCCCAACCTATAGTTTCCATGAGTAGTTTCTAGAGGAGAGAGAGTGCAATCAATGTTCAGTAGAAACTACCCCTTCCAACCCACAGTTTCCATAGTAGTTTCCATACAGAGAAAAATTTAATGACAGTACAAGAGAGACCTTGATTGATTGTGGCAAGCCACTACGTAACCACATCTCATGCTCCACTGTACACTGTATATGCAGTCCATAAATATGATAGTCCATAAATAAAATAGGTATCATAGTCTGAGAGCAGAATAAATAAAGTTCAATTCAGCATTTGCGTAGGTGCATAGGAACATCCAAAAACCATCGTCTCCAAAGGAAACAAAATGACAAATGAGTTCAAAAACAGAAAATAAGATTGCCCATTTCATGTAATCATCTAATGATGCTTTGCTCTGTGGACTTTGTAATTGCTGAGCACCTCTATCAGATCATTCATGACATAACCAGACACTGTTTTCTGCCAGTGGTTTGTCAAAATCCCGCCATACATACAGCATGCCACAGCATAGTGTTCACCAAGCTAGATGATGGGACTCCACTTTAATTTCATCAGCTATGTATTGCCACATTCCTGCAATGTAAGGAAAATATGTTCTTACATTTGTTGAAGACCAATTGCATTTGAAAATAATAAATCAATGGTCCCCACTTTGATTATAGACAGTAAATACTGTCCCTTTCTCATCAAAGATTCAGTAGGACCATTTACTACACGTTTAAAAATTGTTTAATCCAAACAGTCAACTAGTCAAGAAATCAACTGGCCAACATATGGGATAAACCACAAAGCAGAAAAATTAAGCTAATGAAAAAATGTTGGTAAAACAGTGTAATATATGCATCATGATCCAAGCCTTTCGCTATAAGAATCACTAAATCCTAGCTTTGCAATTCAGAGAAACGTTGGTGGACTAGGATTACTATTACATACAAAGCCAAGACATCAAGTCTCCATTTTAGCAAACTCGTGTCATTTCGAGCAATCCAACAGGATATTAGATGGCACTTTTTTTCGCAAATCTCAACAAAATGTAAAAGAAAACAAATTGCACTTTTGTGAACAAGAGGCCAAGATCCAGTTTCGGACAACTCAATACACCATAACACATCCATGAGTACCAACTACAATCTTTTGAATGATTCATGAATGCCAGGACATAAGAATTGGAGCAAACCCCATATCTAAACCAACCATCACACTGTGTAGCTTGTTACGAAGAAGCAACCCATATGAGCAAATACTCTGATTCAAGAACCAGTAACATGCATGACTATTATACATGAAAATTGAAGCTAAGTCACGAAAATCCTAGCTTTGGAACAGAGGATCATTGCTTGCATCCAAATTTATAAGCCAACACATCCAATCTTTTCAAGCAAAACAATACATTTCAAGCAATCCAGGGTAGGCAAGGAGTCAACCAAATCCCATCTTTCACAGGCTAATCATTAAATCGGACTATATACAAAAGCCAACAAGTAACGACGGCCGGGAGTAGCCAATTCACCTGCCACTTGGCGGTACCGAGCGCCGTGTGTAGCTCGCGCCGCAGCTCGCCGGCGCCTCGCCCCCATCCGCCGGCCGGCGCCGCAGCCTCCGGAGCGCTGCCTCCTTTCCTCTCCTGCACCCATCTCCTGTACACCGACTCCATCCTGCAAACCCCACAAGCAAAACCAAAAATCAAGCAAAAAATCGAAACAAGAAAGGGAAACGGGACAAGATCGAAGGGAGGAAACAGGAGGCCAAGAAAAGAATGCATCGGTCGGCGGACTCCTGGACCTCCTCCGCGGCCAGGAAGAAGGGGTCCTTCTCCCACCGGTCAAACGACGTGGCCATCTCGCGCGCCGAGCTGCGGCCACCGAATGGAGCCAAGAATCGGTGGGAGGAAGAAGAAATTCGTGGAGGGCCTGGATCGGAGGGACGCGCGGGATCGGAGGGAGGCGCGTCGGAAGGAAGCGCGCAGGCGCGCGCGCGGGATTGGAGGGAGGCGCGCGGGATCGGAGGGGGAGGCGGCGGCGCCACACGAGATCCAGCAGCATGCGATGGAAACGACGCTGGAGTCCCCAACGCGAAAAGAGCGATTTCCTCCCGCATCGGACGTTGAGCCGAAACGATTTCTCACCTGAGAAACGATTTCCTCTCTCTCCACCTTAACTCACCTTCCACATCAGTAAAAAAGCTGAGGTGGCACCTTATTTAATGCCATGGAAACTATGGTGGTTTCAGGGTTGGGAGTGCCCAACCGGGACAAAAACCACAGCGCACGAAATCTCTATTTGCCGATCTTGCATCTGAAAATGCATGGCAATAAGTACAATTCAAGAGCGCAACTCTATGCTAAAGGCACAATGAGGGGGCAATTAAGGGGATAACTATTTAAACATTCTAGTTCTAGTTGTAGTATAGGATTGTTGTGCCTTGTTGGACGGGCGTCAAACATGACGAAAGGACGACCATGTAGTAACAGAAATAAAGCCGTGACTGAAATTTTAATGCTACTTCAAAGACACAAACAGTTGGAACATCCAAGAATCCAGCTTTTAGGCTGCATGTTTTCGGGGACCAATTCTTAAAGAACTCTTAGGCTCCCTTACAAACAATTTTTAGTTTTGACTTGTAAAAATTGTTTTGAATATATTGATTTCTTAACATGATTTTTTTCTTTAAATTGTCCGTGGAGAATTTTTTATTTTTCTTTAATTAAATGTCTTAGTCAAAATATAACAGCCGCTCTGATACTATTTTAACTAAATGTTGAAAGACATCAACCATAGCCGAATTGAACGGGTCTTAGTCTTTTGTTGAAGAGACTCGATGGGGATTCAGGTAGACTAAAATATGCAATTGAGTGATAAAAAAAGGTGTCCCAAAGAGAGGAACTAGCGCACGGCATGCCATCAGGAGGTAACCCAATGGCATACCTTCCCCTCACCTCCCTCTCGAATGTGTCGCCGCTCCCCTCCCCTCCACCTGCCTCCTTCTCCAACGTCATCCGTTGCCCTCCTCTCCCTCTCTTCTCCACACCCGCCGCACTCCCCGCCTTCTTCTCCAGCTCCGACCGCAGCTCCGCGCTCCTCCTCCGCCCCTCCTCCACCATCGACGGCCGGTAGCGACTCCACCGCCTTACCGCAACATCCTCTCCTTCTCTCCCGCCGTCCTTATCTCATCCAACCTAAAATTTACTGTGCCACTGTCTCGTTATACCATCCTTCAGCATCACCCACCACCCTCCACCGCCACTCGACGTCCTCCACCGCTGCCTACAGGGCTACCGTCTCTCCGGCCTCTCTGTGTTCCAAGGGGCCATGATGAATCCGTCCGGAAAAAAAGCGCTGGCGCCCCTTAAGTCCCAAAAGCTGCGACTACTTTTTCCACAGCGACGTGCTACCTGAAAACGATCTGGGTCCCCATCTGCAGAAATGGGACACAGAACCTTCGGTGATTAAGTTACAAAACTTACAACCTACAAGAAGAAGAGGCTAATACGCCCTTGCTTTTCGTTGAATTACGACCAAACAGTACCTCGCTTTAAATTTGGACCTCTATGTTCCCTAAATTACAATATGATACTTCTACACGCCTACGGTCAAACATAGAATTTACGGGTCAAACGTAGAAGTATGTGCAAGGCCTTTTTTCAGCTTTTTTTTTACAGTAATTAGCTCTCAAATAGAGTATCTTTTTAATATGTGATCTACAAGTTGATTGTAGTAAATACTATAATCACTTTATTTATATCGATTAAAACCGCACACGGGTTTCGTTACTCCGTGATTTCTATCACGAATAGCCTAAAAACCATAAGCCGCAGCCAAAGGGTGGGTTCTTTTGGACTTATGGGTCGGCTTTTCTATAGTAACTACTTTTTAAACAAAGTGTCTTTTAAAAACAAAGCCTACAAGTCAATTGTAATAAACATTATCTTGACTCCATTTATATCACACACGAGTATCTCTCTCTAAAACAATCAAAATTTAAAAAAATTAAGCAAAAAGACATAAGCTACAATTCAAACGAACCCACCTAAAAAACAATAAGCTAAAGCAAAAAAGAACAGGTCGTAGTTTAGCTTAAGGCCTGTTCAAAAGCAATGTATAGTTTATCTTAAGGCCTATTTAAAACGGGTTTTACTAATAGTTTTTAGCCGTTACTGTTGTTTTTTTGTTAAAATAAACATTGTAACGACTGTTTTTTTTGCTAAGGCATTTAATTTAAAAAAGAGAAAAAGAGGGGAAATGAAAAAAAAACACCGTTATAATCTTCACTGACAATGCACGGGAAAAAGGAAAGATTTGGGAAAAAAGAAAAAAAAATCATGTTAAGAAGCTAATGTATTTAAAATGACTCTAGCTTTAACGGGACCTAAGCCTGTCGCGTATGTATGTTAAGAGCATGTTTCGAACACCAGCATTTTTTTGCAAGAAACAATGCAATTCTTATAGAAATTATGTAAACTTATTTTATTCCAAACATGACCTAAAATCTTTCTAGCATGACTTCTATATGTTTGGAGGAGTATTCTTAGAGCTACCGAGGCCATGGACTAGAGGCTCTGCTTACCCAAACATGTGCCGAATTTGAAATACATAGGAATTCCACTAAATTCGGCAGATGAGCATACAAAAGTGCACTAACCGTGGCCATGAAAAAAATTGTGTGTGCAAATTATAAATCAAATACGGATGACTATGAGAAGAAAAATACGACGAATAACATTGTTTGGTTCACGTACTCATAGGCACAAGCGGACACCATTCATTTGAGCATTGCATTTGAAAAAATGTGACACTAAAAAGAAAATTTCAAAATTCGAGTCTTAGACGTTGTCATAACATACAACTCTAGAAAAATCTCCGTCGATTATCAAACGGTCTTCACCCTTAGCTAACAGAAGCAACAACCAAACCATGACAACGCTGCAGCCCATTTCACCTTAGCCACTGAGCTCTCTGGCCATCAACAACAGAAACAGAGGAGCAGCAGAGGCAAAGAAGATGGTGCATAGCTCAGAGAAGACGGCGGTGTAGCGAGGATGACGAGCATAGCGTTGGTGAGGGGCACAATAGTTGTCACCAAAGCAGAGCCAGCGGCGAGGCGACCAGAGAGAGGTGAGGACGGCGGCCTCAGACCTTCTCTGCTCCAGATCCGATGACTGGTTTTGATTTCCCCCTCCCTCAGTTATCAATGACAATTCCATAAAACTGGAAGGTTGTTTGGAACCTATGTATTTTCTCATGTTGCTAAAAAATTGAGATGCTTCCGAAATTCCTACATTCTAAATACACCCTTGCCCCCGCGCGAGATTCGGAGTGGTAACACGGATTGGAAAATCAAAGTCCACTACATCCTCCCAGGACTTGGTGAGAAAACAAACCGCACACAACGTAGGGAGCAAAGCGCAAAAAGATGTCAGTATCACTCGGATATTTTTTCCCTAACAATCATCCAGATTTAGGACCGTTGGATCAGATCCAACGATTCTTTTTTTGGACGGGAGAGAGATTTTTTTTGGAGAAGGGGGAAATTTTTTTGAGGGGTGGAGAGAATTCATAGCCGTTGGATCTCTAATTCAATAGCCATAAATTTGAATGATAGTTAGAAATAAAGATATTTATCAACCCCGACAAAAAAATTTACGACTACAGTGGCTCCACCATTCCCCAGAAAGCTGCACTCCGTATAGCTTGGCCGGCCCTTTGATCGTCAGACCAATCGAAGCGCCCCGCCTTTTCTCCCACTCGTCCCGCCCCTGCCACGCCGCTAAAATCCCCGCGCGCTTCTCCACGCCCCGCGCTTGCCTGGGGCCGCGGGCCAAACCGCCACCGCCGTTGCCGAATCCACACGTACGTACTCGCCCTGGTCGTCTTGTCTGCACCGTCCCGCCCCGCTTACGCCCGCCCAGTCGCCATGCATCGCGTGCCTGCCTAGCTCTGGCCTTTGGTAGGAGTAGTTCGTCTTGCCTTCGTGCACGGGCCTTACCTGACCTTGACCACCGCCTCGTTTCGGTCCTCTAGGACTAGAACTTTAGGAGATGTTAGGATGATGTGCGCAATTTGATCCTGATGGGTATCTATCTATCTACTAAAGCAAAGCAAAAGATAAAGAATTGTGGATTTCGCATTGTATGCGAGATTAGCCGTCGATTCTGAGTGCTGGTTGTCTAATCAGTCCGAGATCTCACATAGTACTCACCTAGTTCGTTCAGTTCTTTTTCTGAGCTGAAACCTAAAGAACGGCCACGCTTCTTGCCAAGTTGCCATGCAACGCATGCTGGTTAACCATGGTCACCTCTTAACCGCACCACCACCCAGTCTACCTAACCCAGGCGCCGAACCCGAACGGTCGTGTCTGTCTCTCTCTCGCCCTTTATTAATACACACAGAATACAGCAGAGTCTTGCTAAAACAGAAAGGAAACCGAGAAAGAAACACAGAGAAGGGGAGAGAGAAGACTCCTCTCCATGACTCCACACACCACACTCCACACTCTCCCCCAGCTCTTTCTTGGATCATGAGAAACCGCGCAAGAAACTTGCAATTGTAGGAAACATTGTGATCAGGGTTAGAGGACGCAGACGAAGGTGCATGGTGTTGGTCGTGGATCGCAGCATAGACGAAAGACGGGCGATGAGTCAGCAATGGAGTCACCCGCGTCCTTCCTTTCTTTGCCCCTCTTCTCGCAGTAAGAAAGTCGGTACCCTCTGAATTCCTCTTGAACTCGCCATGAAGCGACCCGGCGGCTGCAGCCCCTCCCTCCTCCCGATGACCAATCCAAATGGTAACCTCTGTTCTCTGTTTCTTGTGGGAATTCGTCCTTTTGAGGTGATGTCGTGGTGAAAGATGTGTGAAAAATTGAGTCTTTGTGCGTGTTTGATTAGATGATGGTTACGGCGGGGTTGCGATGGAGGCGGAGAGGGACGCTGAGGAGGAGATGATGGCGTGCGGCGGCGGCGGCGGGGAGAAGAAGCGGCGGCTGAGCGCGGAGCAGGTGCGCGCGCTGGAGCGGAGCTTCGAGGTGGAGAACAAGCTGGAGCCAGAGCGCAAGGCGCGGCTGGCGCGCGACCTCGGTCTGCAGCCGCGCCAGGTCGCCGTCTGGTTCCAGAACCGGCGCGCGCGCTGGAAGACCAAGCAGCTCGAGCGCGACTACACCGTGCTCCGCCACTCCTACGACGCACTCCGCCTCGACCACGACGCGCTCCGCCTCGACCACGACGCGCTCCGCCGTGACAAGGGCGCCCTCGTCGCCGAGGTCCGTGCTGCCAAGCGGCTCACGCCGCTTAATTACGCTGCTAAGCTGCACCACAGGCGCTGTTTGTTACATGCATAATGGCTGATGCTTTGTTGGTTACGTGATAGATCAAAGAACTGAAGGCGAAGCTAGGGGACGAGGAGGAGGCGGCGAGTTTCACGTCGGTGAAGGAGGAGCCGGCGGCCTCCGACGGGCCGCCGCCGGTGGGTGTGGGGTCATCCGAAAGTGATTCTAGCGCGGTCCTGAACGATACGGACGCGGCCGGCGCCGCACCAGCGGCGGAGGCACCGGCTCCGGAGGTGGGGACACTTCTTGCCGCGCCCGGCTCCGGGGCGTGCGCGGCGGCGAGCCACGGCGAGGTGTTCTTCCACGGGAATTTCCTCAAGGTGGAGGACGAGACGGGGTTCCTCGACGACGACGAACCGTGCGGGGTTTTCTTCGCCGACGAGCCGCCGCCGCCGCTGGCGTGGTGGACCGAGCCCACGGAGCACTGGAACTAGGTGGAAGTGGAACTAAAGCCTTGGGAGAGGAGACATCTTGGGAGGTGACGCGGATCGAGTTGTCCTTGAATCCACCGTCCACTGCGATCCAATGGCTCCCCTAACTCCTTGCTTTCACACCTATTCCCGCTCGTCAGTTTAGTTCCCTCCGCGCAGCTCAACTCGGCCCAACAAGCAGCACCACAGGACTCGCTCAAGAGAAGAGAAACCCACCGACGGCAACTTCACCGCCGCCTGCACGCGCAACGGCTCGCCCTCCGCGTCGAGCCGGACCACAGAGGCCCGCGGGGGGGACGGCGAGGAGGACACGGCCGCAGCAGCCCCGGCGCTTTGCCTTGGCGGCGGCGGCCCTGCGGTGTAGGGCATCGAGCGGTGGCTCTGTGGTTGGGGGTGGGGCGGCGGGCGGCGGCGAGGGTTTGGGCTCCATGGCTGCGGTGTGCACTGAGCGCGTGCTGCTACTCTCGTCTTCGTTCTTCCGTAGTGCATCAAACTAAAGATAGATGATGCTGTATGCTGAGGTGTTGTTTCGAACCTTGTGTTTTAGTGCTAAAATGTGCGGCAAATTGGTTCTAATATCAGAAATGATGTTTGGAGGGTTGCAGTTTTTCAGTATCTTCATCAATTAGATTACATTGATTTGGAATTGGAAGTTAGATATCCGAAAGAACACCTAAATCCGTTGATCTCTCTCTCGAAACGATGGCAGGAGCCCTACCTTTTCAGTTAAGAAGGGGAGGAGATTAAAAACATCTAAATAGGCAAGTAAGGCCAGGAGCCATGGCCTCTTTGGGTGACCCCGCTCCGATTGGCCCTTCGGTGTCCGCCATGGTATGTATCTGCACGACGAGAAGGTACTTCTTCGTTCGATTTACAAGGTTTGATTCATCTTCATGGGACTGCATCCGTGCTCTTTATATAGAACGAGAAAACTTACTGTACTTGAGTATTGTTGACAAAAGAGGCCAGTTTTGCGCAGTGACATGACAAAACGGGGCAGCTTTGCTCAGTGAGATAACCAAAGAGGTCAGCTTTACGTAGTGACATGACAAAAGAGGTTAGCTTTGCGCACAAACATGACATAAGAGTGCAGCTTTGCGCAATGACATGACAAAACGAGGTCAGTTTTGCGCAATCACATGGCATGACGACGCAGCCTTTTTGCAGTGATATAGCGGCACGGCCCAGCTTTACTCAGTGCTAGGACCACGCGGACCAGTTTTACACGTAGGAGTAGAGAGAAAGCGGACCGTATAAATTGGTGTGCATTATATTTCACAGGGAACACTGCACTTCCAAACCACACACTACACTGTGCTTTCTTCACCGCATCGGGATGGACAAAAGCCAGAAAAAACAATAGGACAAGATGGTGAAGCAATTGGAGGAGACCCGTGACCTAGCACGGTTAGCTGCCGCCCATGATAAGAAAATAAGAGCTATTGCGGCTCGGGCAGAACAAGCCCAGCGTGCTACGAGATCATCTCCCCACAATAAGCGGCCGCGTAGCAACAACCCCATCCCGAAGGTTCCCACCGAACGTTCGCCGCAACTCCCACCTGAGGGGGAGACACCCCTTTTGTTGGTGCGGGGACATGTGTAAATTCTTTAAGTCTAAGCACCGCATCAGCCTAAGTATGCGAAACTGGGGTTGCGCAAACTACTCCAGTGACTACCTTGATCGCTGTTTAGACATCACAACCTATCGGCAGCCAGTAAGGACCACATGCACTATTTTTCCCTACCTTTTCTCCTTCACAGCACGCACTAACAATCTCTCTCCTGTATTTACAGTCCCCAGAACCCCTATATGGCTACCGCAAATGGATCGATCTTGAGATCCATCCTGCGGACCAATGGCTCCTCGACTTCGAGGAGTGGAATGTCGCAAGGTCATCGGAGTTGCGGGAGGAGCACCGCAAGAACGAGTAAATTTTGCGTATACAACGCGAGACGAAAGCTCATCTCGAAGCGTGCACGCGTAGGGAGCGGGAGGCTCGCGAGAGGGAGCGCGAGAGAAAGAGGGAAATGACGACTAAGGCAAAAGAGGCCGCGAAGGAGTTCAACGCTGAGCGGGCAAAGAAGGGAAAGTGACCCTGGTCCACATAGTAGGTCGTACGAGCAGTTGGGTGGGTTAGTCACACATGATGCTATATGTTATGCATATAATAAAAAAGTACGCGGCATGTTACTCCCAACTGTATTATGAAGTTTATTCCTATTCAGATAAGCTTATTATCTCGTCTTTTCGCATTCAATGATTCACGTAGCAAGTCATTTAACAATATTAACAAACTGGTTCTCTCCGTACTCGAATTCTTAGTAACATCAAAATATCACTTACCATTGTATGTACCGATCGTTCTACGGTCAATCGTTCCTAAAAAAATTTTCAAAGTTTTTTACGCACCTACAACATACAATGAATATAAACTTTTATTGCAATTCTACCAGATTTTTCTCAATTTAAAACTACAAAACTTAAAAAATTCACGGGGGACTGAGTGCAGTCGCCCAATGGGGAGGCGACTGGTTTGAGTCGCTCGAGGGTAGAGCGATAGAGATTCTGTCGGCCCCTGGTTGGGCGATTAGCTCCAGTAGCCTTTCCATTGGGCGACTAAAGCCTATTTTTGTAAAAAAAAAATTCCACGGGTATATTTCTGTAATTTCGAATAAAAAATAGATTATTCGTACAAAAAAAATTCGTGACAAATGTACATGATGGTTCATATGATGGTGATGATCATGACGATGTGGCCATTGTGGAGGGGAAAGTAAGGTCGCTGAGAAGGAACCAAAGGGCCATGTGAAGCAAAAGGCTACTAGTGTTCGTCCTAGCTGAAAGAAGAACAAGAGAAACCCTATGGTTAGGGAAGTGAAGTGTCTAGTGGACTATATGACTAGTAGCAATTCTGCGTCATCGTAGAGAGATGATCAAGATGATAATGAGATTATACAACAGATGCAGATGGCTGTCCAATCTAGAGTAGATGAAGGGAGTGATGAACATTTCATTGCATCAAAGCTCTTCAACGAGCAGTTTTTCGGTCCATAGAGAGCAATCATGGAAGGGTTGCTTGGCTTAAGAGTATGTATGAGGACCAACAGAACTAGAAACCTTCTTTAAGAGTGATGAACAATGTATGGTACTGTTTAAATAAGATTAACATGTGGCTCTCACCATGTATATTTCCACTATATTCATGTATGTTTATTCCACCTTGTTATATTGCTTATGTTATTCCACCTTGTTATATTGCTTATGTTATCGGTACTATCCGTATCCGACTCTGACTCTAAGACTCCGACTCTAAAAATATATAAAATATGATACATGATAAGCAATATTCGTTCATATCCACTCTGATTGCATCTCTAGTTAAGGAGGCATGCCCAGTCACTCGTCATCGGCATCTGGGTCGCGTGGTGGCATGTACTGTCGTAGTCCTTGGGGTGGAACAAGGTGGCTGCGGTTTTTGCTCCTCCAATGTCCTCACACGCCCGCCTTGGTGGATTGGTAGGAATCGTCGTCGCCGGTGGAGCTCCGGCGTCCTGGGAGTCAGATCTAATGCAACACGCCATTCGGCCCGCACCACAATCGTTCGATGGGCTTGCGGCTCTCGGTCTCGACTCTCGAATGTAGTAGGCCTTGATGGATGGGCTTTAATTGAATTGCGGTCTGTATTTCAGTCTTCACGCATGCGATGGCAGGCCGGACCTTTAGGACCACACGGATTCATCTAGGACAAGGCACACACACGCCACAGCATCTCGCTTTGTAAGGATGGGACAAGAGTTTTGTAAAAAAAAAACAAACAAAAATTGGTGAGCTATAAGACCTTAGCGCCTCATTTGGAGCATAGAAATTTTCCAGGTTCCTATAGCGTTTGAACCTTTTTTTTTGTTTTAGAACGTAATAGCGCAATTGAAGTGATTCTCTGATAATTTTTTGCGTCCAGACAAGACGTATGTAATTCTTCAATTCACACATTAAGGTAATCAGGTTCAGGTAAAGCTCGTGATCGAAGATGCACACGTGCGTTCATTCTCGGCAAAACTCACCGCACGAAAATAGAAGATAACGGCATAACAAATCTGCTCAAACAGCTTGGTAGGGTGCTACTCTTGAGCTACGTTGCCGTCAGCCAGCTTCACATCATTGTGGCTGCGCGTGGTTACTGCCGCGATGGGGATTCTGCCAGAGCCTCAGCTTCTAACTTTTTAATTTTATAATTTTCTAGTTTTCTAGCTTTTTGTATTTTTCTTTTTTCTTTATTTTTGTATTATCTGTGATTATATAATTTTCTATTTTTTAAAATTTAATTACATTGAAAAACTGCCAGCAACTACAGTAAAAAAAACTGTCACAATACAAAATAAGATAGAAGATCGGATTTAAAAGCCCAAATGAGCGAGTGCCTGAACCACATGAGCTGCTATTGTTACTGAAGCGGCGTTGATCTTTGACTGAGCTTCACGTGTACCACCTCAGGTAGTAAGTGTGGGTTGGGGTTGGAGGGTAGAGACA
Organism: Dendrocalamus latiflorus; assembly: GCA_017311315.1. Taxonomy (NCBI): domain Eukaryota; kingdom Viridiplantae; phylum Streptophyta; class Magnoliopsida; order Poales; family Poaceae; genus Dendrocalamus; species Dendrocalamus latiflorus. The sequence continues at coordinate 10,258,272 of CM029626.1, forward strand.
AAAAGAAGTGGACTTTTGAGTGCTTTGTTTGAACCATGCATGACAAGTCCAGCAAAAGCGACCAACCCAAAAGACCAAAGAAAACTGTTGTCCCGCCAGACACCAGGTGAAAGGCCAGGTGACCGGCTTACCCCGTCCGCCGTCGGCCACTCTCGGCCTCGGCGTCCACCAAGCTGCCGCTGCTTTACCCCTGTCCCTACCGTTACCGACCCCAACCACCCCCTCCCAACTCCCACCCAATCCCCACCTTCTACCCCCACCCACTGCCGTCGCTTAGGAGATCCCGTTCGACTTCAAGGCACGCGGCTGCGTAGATCTGCAATCCCACCGCCTCTCCCTAGCCCACCACCATCGCTCGAGGGATCTTAGTCGGTTTACAACTCAAGGGGTGCCTGGATCTGCATTTTCAGGTCCGATCTACTTCCCACACCTTTGGATCTACAGTCAAGTCTTCCCCCTAGCCCTCCTCTGCCACCTCAATGCTACAGGTTCTGCCAGTACCATCGGAGGACCGGTTGAAGCCCCATCTTCGAAGCTACCTTAAAGGAAGCCAACCACCTCCTACCGGCGCACCGACTTCTTCAATGCGCGACATGGAGGGCTACCCCCAAATCCTGCAAAATCCACCATAGGTCAACTCAGTCGTGCACCGCGTCTCCATCGTGGATGACCTTCAATGCGACTTTGAAGCTCCATGCCACATTAACTCGATGGTTGTTATCCCGCCACAACTTCTCTAAGCATGCGCAGAGGACATTCAAGACCCGCCAAACTACTCTCAAAGTCAAAACTTTTTGCAGCAAAGGGAAGCCTCATCAAACCAGCTGCTCGGCTACGATAGCTATCGTTGAGAATGTCATCACCGTCACCTTTACGAACATCAACACCTCCATGTTGAGCCAAGTCAAAAAGTACTGCTCTCCATCACGCAGTGTCACCCCTCTTGCGTCGGCTCCCGTCCCATCACTTCATGCCTTGCAACAAGGGCCACAAAAATAGAGGCATCTGCACGATGCCTCGGGCGACCAACCTTTTTGATCAAAAAGGATCCAGGCCTCCAAACTTCCTCTTATTGCCACCCTTCGCACGTGTCTTCATCTCACTATGCCAGGACCCAACATTTTAATTATTTCCTGGAGTGTGAGGGGATTCAACTCCCCTGCTCGTCGAGCAACTGTACAAGCTATAATTCAGGCAAACCCTTGCCACATAGCTTGTCTACAGGCATCCAAGCTGAGTGCAGTTGACCATTTTCTCGCCAATTCCATCAGTGGAAATAGGCTTGACAAATTTCTCTTCCTCCTGACAGAGAATACCAGAGGAGGGATCCTCATCCTTTGGAACAACGTTACAGTTGCCACCTCCAACTCTCAACACCATGAATTCGGCCCCACGATTGATGTGATGATCTAGGAATGCGCTAACAATTTTGTTCTAACCACGGTGTATGGCCCAACGCTCAACAAGGACAAGGGGAGATTCCTTGCGAACTGATGCTTGTGCGTCCGCCACTGGATATCAAATGGCTCCTTCTGGGCGATTTCAACATAATCATAGGGACATCGATAAAAACAACTTGAATCTCAATTAGCATCTTATGGGAAGGTTTTGTAACGCCCTCAACACCTGTGAGCTACAAAAGATTCACCTAGAAAACCGCAAATATACTTGGAGCAACGAAATACACAATCCACTCTAGTTAAACTAGATAGATGCTTCTGCAACGCTGCCTGGAACACCACTTTCAACAATCACACCTTACAGGCCTTATCTACCTCTATGTCAGATCACCGCCCCCTACTTTTGTCTGATGTTGGTGCTCCACGACCACCCAAAATCTTTTGTTTCAAAAATTTTTGGATCCAATTGTTGACTTTCCAACAGGTAGTCCAAGAGGTTGGGCGGAGACCACAACTGGCCATAACCCGATTTCCACCTTCAACAGGAAATTGAAAAACACGGTAATTTGGCTAAGGACATGGATGGCTAAAGAGATCATCCTGTGACTGAACATCGCACAGGAAAATAGGGTCTTGACTCCACAAGTGGTGGACCTCCGAGCCCTCCTGAAAAAAGAATCATGGGCCTGACAGTAATCCAAAAATCTCGTACCAAGGAAATGTCACACATCAGTTGGTTGCGAGACCGAGACGCAAACACAAAGTTTTTCCACACCAAAGTCGACTCCTGCAAACGAAGGAACTTTATCCAACGCCTTAGGACGGAACAAGTTAGGCGACCTCACATGACGAAAAATCCAACATGCTCTTTGACCACTTTTCTCAAATGCTCGGACACAGTTCACATGTAGCCACCACTTTTAACTGGGAAATGCTATAACTTCCTTGCTTGGACCTACATGACCTAGACGCACCTTTCACCGAGCTTGAAGTGCATACGGCCATCCTTTAGTTGCCGAAGGACAAAGCACTGGGCCCAGATGGGTTCAAGGGAAATTTCTACTGTGCATTTTGAGACATCATAAAAGAGGATCTCATGGCAGTCCTACACAGTTTTTTCATAGCCTTAGAACATTCAATTTTTAGTGCTCCAACACCACCAATATTATTCTTCTTCCAAAGAAAGACGGAGCCTAATCTGTGGCAGATTATAGACCAATAAGCCTTATCCACAGTGTTTCCAAGATCATCACCAAAACCTTGGCCTTGCGCCTCGCCCCTTTCATGAACAGCCTAGTCTCACAGAGTCAGAGCGCATTCATCAAAGGAAAATGTATTAAGGAAAATTTCCTTTACGTCCGAAATCTCGCAAGAATCTTTCATCGGGCAAGACACATCAACCCTCCTCCTTAAGCTAGATATAACCAAAACTTTCGACTCAGTTCGATGAGACTACCTTTGGCAGCTATTGGCGGTCAAGGGTTTTCCTCCGTGTTGGAGGGATTGAATCTCTTGCCTCCTCTCCACTGCAACCTCTAGAGTTCATCTAAATGGCGTTCCCAGCAGCTCTATTCATCATCGTAAAGGCCTTCACCAAGGCGACCCATTATCCCCCTTCCTCTTTATAATAGCGATAGACCCCATCCAAAACATCCTCAACTTAGCATCGGAAACTAGGCCTCCTGTAACCGTTATGCGGACGGGCAGCAACCTTGCAAACCTCCCTCTATGCGGATGACACAGTCATATTCCTACACCCTTCCAGGCCAGATGTCACCTCCCTTGTCTACATTCTAAAGAAATTCAGTGAAGCCACGGGCCTTCATACTAACCTTCAAAAAAGCCATGTGTCTCCGATTCATTGTAAAGGGATTGATCTACAAACCGTGCTACATGACTTACCGGCTAATCTAGCTTCCTTCCCTTTGGAATACCTGAGACTTCCCTTGGTTGCTACATGAAAAGAATTTGGACCCTTATCGGCTAATGGATCACCTCGGACTCCATACAACCAGCTTCTTGGCACACCGCTGCCTCCATTCGGCATTGGTGGGAAACTGGGAATCCACCATTCTACAGCCAAATGTGCCCCGCAAACCTCTAGCTTCATTATTGATGCTTGTCACATGGGAGATCTGGAAAGAGCATAATTCTTGCATTTTTGACCTATATATTCTTCCCCCACATCACTTCTCGCAAAATTTAAGGATGAGGCTCAAACCTGCATCTTAGCTGGGGCAAAGAGGTTAGCAGAACTTTTACCTCCTACTGTAACGTCTTAATTTTTTTTCCCTTATGCGGTCCTCCTAGGTTCACAACCCTCAAACTTATATATAACTTCTCTTTCCAGTTTTAATATATTTGGCAGTGTTCTGCCCGTTCAAACAAAAGCGACCAACCCCAAAGTCTCCATAAAACCGAAACAGGATCACTGAACTGGCCCTAGGGGGTCCTGGTTTCAAAGTGGGTCGGGTTGGACACCCAAACGGCGCGACCTGAGGCAGTCTAGTGCGCGTTCATAACTAAATAATACTCCTGCCTGCCGCTGAATTCTTCACATTAGATGTGTCACTGTTGAAAAAACATGAACTAACGAAGAAAACTAGTGCTCGTGTTTGAGGCTTTTGACATAAATTTGGACTTTGGACGTACCAGCTTTGGATTATCTTCTTTGGGATCCCTTTCCGCCTTTTCTGATTTGACTTGCTTCCCGTTAATTTTCTTTCTAAATTCGTAGTGGATACTGGATGCGTCTTCTTTTGATAAAGTACAAGGCGGTCGTCTTCCTCACACTTTGATCGCCTCCAAGAGCTTTGACCGATTGCAAAAGCTGTGGCTAACAGTACTGCGCCAAACAGCCCCTTGCCGTTTGCCACCCTGTCCTCAGAAAAGAGCACAAGGGCCTGTTCTTTTTCTTGAAGTTGGTGACTTTTGGCTTTTGCTACAGTACCAAACTTTCAAACGGAATATTTTCTTAAGACGGGGTCTACAAGTTAAACGATCTACATGTTAAAAGTCCAACATCTGTACCAACCAAAATCATAAGTGAGTATCTGTCTCTCTGTAATCTGTACCGTAAACAGCCAAAATTCAAAAATTTCAGCCAAAAGCCATAAGCCGCAGCCGTTGCCAAACAGGCCCAAGACACCTGTGTACACAAAAACACGAGCGGTTCTGAACCTCGGGAAGCCTGGCCGTGTGCACGTGAACGTATCGCGTCTGTACCGGCGTATCTGTTACATGCAAAAAGTAAAAGGTGCACAAATGTATAAATCCTCTATGTACAGATGTCTTTCCAGACAGACATCTATTCAAGCCAACCCAAGCCACCCTATGATCATCTATATATATGTAACAACATGTACAGATTTTAGACTAATAAATGGATCAACAGTTCATCACATACACTTGTACTCTTTCTCTTGCAATACGTTATCAGTCACGTTTCTCTCCAAATCGAGCAACAACAACAGAGAAAAAGGTAATGGCACGACCACCCTGCCGGTGGAGAGCACGGCCGCCTCCACCGCGCCCAACGGTGCCGCCTCCGCCTCTGTCCCCGCGATGGCACCGCCCGAGCCCGGAGCGGCCGGTGGCGGCAGTGCCTGAGCCCGAGGCCGACCGGCGCATGGCCCGGCGCGGTGAAGCCCGACCTGGCGGCGCCCGAGCCCGCAGCCGGCGGCCCCGTGGCGAGGCGGCGGCGTCCGTGGCACGACGGCCTGGAGCGGCGCTCATGGCCGGCATGGCGCGGCGGCGGCTTCTCATCCGGCGGCGGCGCCCGCGCTCGTGACGATGGCGCTCGATGCGGCACGGCCCAAGGCCGGCAGAGGCGGCGACGCCCGCGCCCGCGAAGACGGTGCCCGAGGCGGTGGCGAGGCGCGGCAGCGTGGCATGCGTGGCCGGCGAGCCCTTGGCCGGCGCAGCGCCCGTGCCGGAGACGCTCGTACCGAAGACGCCCGCAGCCGGCGGCCCCGTGGCGAGGCGGCGGCGTCCGTGTCGTGGCGCGGCGGCCTGGAGCAGCGCCCATGGCCGGCATGGCGCGGCGGCGGCTTCTCATCCGGCGGCGGTCACCCGGCGCTCGCGGTCGGCAAGGACGGCGTGGAGGCTCGGCGAGTCCGGCGGCGCCTGGCCGACTGGCGGCGGCGGCGCCTGGTGGTTGGGGTTAGGGAACCCTAACCCACACCTCCCCTCATCCTTTTAAATGGCTGCCCAGAAATGGGCTTTTTGCCCAAAATTCCCCACCTCCCACATGGGCCACAAGGCCGAATGAGCTTTAGCCCAGGTTTTCGTAAATTTGCAAAACCCCCCCTCCATGTCATGATAATGTAGAATTTCATGTTAAAATAAATTCCTATTGTACATATTTTGCAGTATAGTCCTTATGCTGAAATAAATTAGTATTTCAGTCCCTACAGGATCTGAAAATTTATTTACAATCCTTATTGCAATTTATTTACAATAGGAATTGCGACCATATTTAAATTTGCTATCGCTAGCAAATTTAAAATTCAAATTCCCATTTAATGTGTATCATTATACTTAATAATTTGGAATTTTTTGCAAAATATTATGAATGCATACCTAAAATACATACCATAATCACAATTTATGACACTTTGCTACATTTATTTGTACGCTATGCCATAGAATAAATTGGTATTTACCACCAATATTGTGATTACACGGTATTATAAATATAACCACATGTTATATTTAATTTGGGTATATATTCATTCGGATTACAATACTCATATTGTTTTACACATATTTTGCATTTTATTACAACATTACCATACACATTTATGGTGTACTTTTCATGTAGGTTTTTACATGGCTACCATAGATTTTGAGCCCCTCGCTCTCGATGGTACCAATTACCCTACATGGGCTATAGACCTCGAAATCAACCTCACCACACGTGGATTGCAAAGGGTAATATTTGATCCTCCAAATGATCAAATTCCGCCAGATATTGTGATATATTCCGTTTTAAGCATAATACGGAATCACATACATCCAGATTTAAAGGCTGAATATTTGTATGAGGAGAATCTACTCACATTATGGTTAGACATCAAAAATAGATATGAACAGCAGAATGTTGTTATCTTACCTGAGGCTAATCATGGATGGGCACATCTTAGACTCCAAGATTTTAAATCTGTTGGAGACTATAACCATGCTCTTCATACTATTTGCTCCAAATTGCGCTTTTTTTTGAAAAGGAACCAACAGATGCGGACAAAATAGAGAAGACTCTCTCAACTATGCTCCCATCTGACAGGGTCCTACAGCAACAATAACGTGCTGCAAATTACCAAACTTATTTTTATCTTATGCATACTATACTTCAGGCAGAGAAGCATGCTGAACTTCTTTTAAAGAACAATCAGCAAACGTCCCATTGGGGCTGCTCCACTTCCTGAAGTACATGCTAATCAAAATAACAACAAGTTCAGTGGTTCACACAATCACTCAAAGAACTTTAAAGGTGCACACAAACGCAACAAGAAGCAAAAACCAAGTGGATTCAAGAAAGCTAAAGGCAATTCTGGTAAGAGAGTTGACAAAACTGAAATTGGTCACAAATGTGGTTGCTACAACCATCCTACCAAGAAATTCCGCACCCCGAAGCATCTTGTGAACCTCTACCTCCAGTCGTTGGCTCATGGCAAGAATGCTCAAGAGAAGAGATTTGAAGCACACTTCAATCTCACATCCAACAATGATGAAGCCGGATGCTCTCAAAAGTTCATTTAAGAACTCAAAGACACATGTGCTTCTCCAAAGAAGGATGATCTTATGTGCATTGAGGACATACTTGAAGAATTTCATTCTCAAGACATGTTTGGAGATCTCCAATAGACTCCTAGTACCATAGCTTCTAAGTACCATAATGTTGTAATATAAATAATGTTGTCATCTATATTGTAAGCTTGTATGCTACAATCATATATCGAACACATTCGATATTGTAAATAAAGTTTGTATGTATTCTATATATACCACTATAAGAATTTCATCAAATTCTTTTTTGTGTATATAGATTTTTGGAGTCAATCCAATGGAGGAGGAATTATGCCTTGTGGATAGTGGTACCACAAACTCTATACTTAGGGACACAAAATATTTCCTAACTCTTACTAGGAGGAAAGGAAATGTTTTAACCATCGCTGTACGCGATGCAACGATAGTAGGCTCTGGTCGCGCCTCTATCACTCTCCTTATGGGTACACAATTGGAAATTGAAGATGCACTCTTGTATCCCGATTCAACACGTACTCTACTCAGTTATAGAGATATCCGTCACAATGGTTTCCATGTTGAAACCCAAAATGACAACAAAGAGGAATATCTCCTCTTAACCAACAACAACGGATATGGCAAAGAATTACTAGAAAAAATTCCATCTTTAAACTCCGGATTGTACTATACGTACATCAAATCCGTTTAACATATTGCGTACAAAGTAATTTTCCAAAACACTAACACATTCCAAACATGGCATGATCGCCTTGGCCATCCCGGCATTGGAATGATGAGGAAAATTATTAGCAATTCAATTGGTCATACATACCATAAAATAAAATTTCCGGAATCCTCAGATTTTGTGTGTACTTCATGTGCCACCGGAAAATTGATTTTAAGACCCTCTTATCTTAAAATCAGAGCTGCACCACTTAAATTCTTTGAACGCATTCAAGGAGATATATGTGGTCCTATACAACCATTATGTGGACCGTTCAGGTATTTCATGGTTCTCATCGACGCATCTACTAGATGGTCACATGTGTGTCTTTTATTCACACGAAACCATGCATTTGCTAAGTTAATTGGTCAAATTATCCAATTACGAGCACATTACCCTGAATATCGAATTCAATCAATTTGAATGGATAATGCTGCTGAATTTTCATACCATGCCTTCAATGACGATTGTGTGGTTCTTGGGATACAAGTTCAACACTCTGTTCCATATGTCCACACACAAAATGGTTTAGCAGAATCTCTTATCAAGAGAATCAAGCTCATTGCAAGACCATTACTACAGAATTGCAACTTACCAACATCATGTTGGGGTCATGCAGTTTTACACGCTGCTGACTTAATCCAATTGCGTCCAACTGCATATCATAGCACTTCCCCGCTACAATTAGTACGTGGAAATCCACCAGATATTTCCCATCTGCGAAAGTTCGGTTGCGCTGCATACGTACCGATCTCACCACCGCAGCATACCTCAATGGGACCGCACAGGAAACTTGGGATCTATGTTGGGTATAAATCTCCGTCAATCATAAAATACCTCGAGCCCCTAACAGGGGACCTGTTTACGGTCCGGTACGCTGATTGCATATTCAATGAGGAACATTTCCCGGCATTAGGGGGAGACAACAAGTACCAAACTGAATGCCAGGAAATTAATTGGAATGTACAAGGCATTCCTGCCTCAGACCCACGTACCAGAGAGACTGAACTTCAAGTTCAGAAACTCATTCATTTGCAAAACATTGCAAATAACCTGCCAGATGCATTTACTGATTATAAGGGTGTCACAAAATCCTATAATCCTGCCAGAAATGTACCTGAAAGAGTGGAGGTACCGCAAAATACCACTCAACTCCCAGTTCAAAATAAGAGGGGGAGAAGTACAGTACAAACAGCGGATACAACTTCTAACAAGCGACAAAGGAAACAAAAGAATGTAAATGCAGATCAATCTCAAGTTGATAGACATCAAAGGATCCTTAAACTCAGATCAACAGCGCACTCAATTACTGATCCCGGGACATCGGAATACCCCAACTCAAATCTTTTGGGAAATAACATTGAGTCATCAGGGGTCCAAGAATTTTTCACTAACTATACTGATTCTGGAGAATCATACGATCGTAAGACTACAATTGTCGACATTTATTTCTCCACAACAATTGCAAACAACTTTCAAAATGATCCAGATCCCAAGACCATGGCAGAGTGCAAATAGCGCTCGGACTGGACTCAATGGAAGGATGCAATTCTAGAGGAGTTAGCCTCGCTCAAGAAAAGAAATGTATTCACCAATGTGATACATACACCTCCCAAAGTATTCCCTGTCGGTTTCAAACAATGAGGTGGTGAGATACAAAGTAAGGCTTGTAGAACAAGGGTTCACGCAGAGACCCGACATTGATTTCAATGAAATTTATTCTCCAGTAATGAGTAGAATAACATTCTGATACTTAATCTTATTGGCAGTATAAAATCATCTATCTTTTCAGTTGATGGATGTAGTGACCGCATATCTTTATGGGTCACTTGATTCGGACATATACATGAAAGTTCCCGATGGAATTTCAATTCCGAATCCAAACGCAAATCGCAATATGTATTGTGTAAAATTAAACAAGTCTTTATACGGCTTGAAACCGTCGGGAAAAATTTGGTACAACCGACTAAGTGAGTTCCTAACCAAAAAGGGATACTCCAACAATGATGATTGCCCATGCGTGTTCATTAAAAGATCCTCAACAGGATTTTGCATTATATCTGTGTATGTTGATGATCTCAACATCATTGGTTACACACAAGATATAGATGAAGCACGTAATCATCTTATGACGGAATTTGAAATGAAGGATTTGGGTAAAATCAAATTTTGCTTAGGTATACAACTTGAGCACCTTCATACATGCATCATAGTGCATCAATCAGCCTATGTCCAGAAAATATTAGAGAAATTCAATATGGACAAAGCATATCCATCGAAAAACCCCATGGTTGTTCGATCTCTCGACAGGGATAAAGATCCATTTAGACCCCGAGATGACAATAAAGAGCTATTGGGACCCGAGGTTCCATATCTCAGTGCCATCGGAGCGCTCATGTAACTTGCAAACTGCACCCGGACGGATACGATATAGCGCTGCTCCAACCAAAAGACATTGGGTAGGAGTGAAGAATATCCTTAGATATCTTCAAGGCACTAAAGATCTCGGTCTATTCTTTCAGAAGAATAAAAATGTGGATTTAATAGGATATACAGATGCTGGCTATTTATCAGATCTCTATAATGCCAGATCTCAAACAGACTTTGTATTTTTACATGGTGGAACAGTCATCTCTTGGAAGTCTTCGAAACAGACTCTAGTGGCTACATCCACTAATCATTCTAAAATAATTGCATTATATGAAGCATCATGTGAATGTGTTTGGCTTCGCAGAATGATTAACCACATACAACAATCGTGTGGTATAGGTGCTATTGCATCACCTACCATTATCTACGAAGATAATGCTGCTTGCGTTGTCCAAATGCAAACGGGTTACATAAAGAGCAATATCACAAAACATATTACACCTAAATTATTTTACCCACATGAATTGCAAGAGAGTGGGGAAATAAATATTCTGCAAACTAAGTCTTGTGATAATCTCGCGAACTTATTCACCAAGTCATTACCAATTTCCACATTCCAAAAATGTGTTCATGGAATTGGTATGCGAAGACTACGTGATTTGCAGATATCAGGGGGAGAAATCTCCTAAGATTTAACCCGTTCAATATAAATATTGTACTCTTTTCCCTTTGTGAGTTTTTCCGCTAAGGTTTCTCATTAAGGTTTTTAATGAGTCAATATGACAACGTAATCATAAATATATTATATCTCTATTTTCCCCAAAGGGGTTTTTAAGGAGATATAATTATATATATGCCATATCAAATTTTCTCCTTAAATTTTCCCATTGAGTTTTAAAGGAATTTTTCATGGCATATCTACTTTATAGGTTCTCCTCATATTTTTCCCTACAGGGTTTTGGAGGAGTTTTTCCAAGATGATGAATCAAGATGATCATATGAAAATACATTGGTCAAGGGGGAGTGTTACATGCAAAAAGTAAAAGGTGCCCAAATGTATAGGTGCCTCCATGTACAGATGTCTTTCCAGACAGACATCTATTCAAGACACCTCATGATCATCTATATATATGTAACAATATGTACAGATTCTAGACTAATGAATGGATCAACAGTTCATCACATACACTTGTACTCTTTCTCTTGCAATAGTATCGACCGCGCGCCCCAAGCCCGGCCCAGCTCCACTGCGGCGTACGTACGGTGCCGCGTAGGCGCGCAGCGCAGCGCAGTTTGACAAGGCCTCCGCTGTTCGGCAGGCGATCGGCGGCGGCAGGTACTTCAATTCTGCTGTGGGCCGCGTTCGGAAGCGGGCTCAAGTCTGAGCGTTTTGCTGCCAAAAAGCCGAGCCGAGCGCGCGAGAGCTGCCGGACGGCACGCGCCCGCCGGCCGCCGTGCCGTGACGACCCGATCGATCTCCTCCGTCTCGTGCTTTGCGAAAGCTCAAAGTTTGACGCGATTATGGGTTGCCGTGTCACCCGGAACTTGGACGCCTGGAGAAGAAATTCTCTCGGGTGCCTTGCCTTGTTATCCAGGTTGCCAACGCACACGTTGCACGCTGCGGCTGCAGCTTCTTCCTGCTATTCTGGTAGACCTGTTCTTTTTAGCTGCGGCTTATAATTTTTGGTTGAAACTTTTAAATTTTAGCTGTTTACGATACAGATTACGGAGAGATCGATACTCACTTGCGATTTTGGTTGGTATAGATGTTAGGCTTTTAACATGTACTACATTTAACTTGTAGACCCCGTTTTGAGAAAATACTTCGTTTAAAAGTTAGGTATTGTAACAGTTGCTAAAAGCCAAGCGGCTTGTGCCCTGCCAAACACCCCCAAGTAGTCCTATTCTTGGATTTTGCTAAGCTACGAGCAGAGCAATAACTGGGCGGCCGAATGGTGAAAGGTAGATACTAGATGACTACACGTGTACACGATCGAGCTAACACAATAATATTGTAGTGTAGCTTCTTCGACTGTCCAGCCACCGATCGACGTACGTGGACACAGGGAAGGACAGGACGTGTCTGGCAGGTGGTCCCGTTTGATTGGGGAGGGATCATGCAGCAGCAGTGACGTAGAAAACAAAACAAGAGGAAAAAGGTCTCACTGGACCCGGTCCAATGGCACGGACCCAACACGACTGCAGGAGAGCTGACAATGACACAACATGAGCTGCACGACACGAGCCGACCTTTTCCCCTGCCTCCCGGCCGGCCGCTTCTCCATCTCTCGGGCCCCGGACCAACAGGCCCGTCGCGTGCGCGTGTGGGCACTGGAAGCCGAACCTACGGAAGTGGCTCCCGGTTTCCGCGCCGCGCGACCGAATGAGGTTGGCGAGGCCGGGCCAAGTGCCAGCCAACTCCACCGCTGCGCGTTACGTACGTACCACGGTCCACGGTGCCAGTACATCATCAGTCATCGGCCACAGCGTAGCACGAGCGGCAGCTAGTGGCACGGGCCGGAAGAGCCGAGCCGGCCGGCGTTTTTCCTCGAGCGCGTCAGCACGCGCGTGTGAGCTTTGGAACCAATCGGCCGCCGCGCGCCGCTCGGCGCCGGCTGATCGGCTCTCGTTCCCTCAGGAATCAGGATCGACACATCAAGTGGATGCAGTCAGTGGAGCCGGCCAAGGGCCAAGTGCCAATGTGCCTTATATCCCTGGGCTAGTGCATCTCCGTTATGGGCGGTATGATCAAGCGATATATGTCGGCGCGTAGGCTGCCAGTTTCGGCTCTGCCACGTAGGAGTAGTTCTCCTACTTCACTGTAACTGTGAACAGAGGACGTGGTACCGTTGGGCCTGTTGGTAATAGCTTGGCTGGTAGCCTGGCTGAAATTACTCGGTATAGTGTATTCCTACCACGTTTCTAGTCTCATTTCAGATGCCCTAGAGGCCAGTCTACCACGAAAGACTAGCTTTGACCACTCCTCCGAGGTGCAGTTTCACGTGCCATTGTTTCCTTCTCGATTGGGCCAGTGGAGAGCACTGGTACTACGTACTTAGGGCAGGCGTAACATGGAAACACAAGGAAGGGGAGAATATATACAACGGACATGCATGAAAGTCAAGAGCATGAAAACGATAAGAAAAGATCCAGCCGTGTCAGTCGACGCCCAGCCCCAAAAATTCCCACCCGAGGTCACGAGCTCCATGTAGACGTGGCGAGCCACCCAGCCAGGTCAGCCAGTCCACCGCAGGACTACTCTCCCCCACGGACCCCAGCCAGGCATAGATTAGAGGTCACAGTGTAACACAATGCTTATCTTGAAGTAGTATAATTTTGTTAGAAACCGTATAAATCCTTCACAAGCCACGGGTAATTCCGGCGTTCTGCATGGGCTCTAAACGGTTTTAAGTTTTATGCCTCCGTATTTCACTTCCCCACATGATGGTCAATTGAGTATGTTCTTTTGTAATGGTGCCATATGGATGGAATTGTAACGGAACTCAGGCTAGCTATTCCAGCCGGCCAATTGATCATGGTAGGACACGCTATCTGTAAGTTTAATTGCATGGTCAGCGCACGTGTACGTAGACACCTAGTAGTACACTTACATGTGTATAGTACTATGCAAGTGATTACTTACTGCATATATATAGTGAGAGACTGACAGTACCCCATTTCATTTCGTGCGATAGCAGTAATCACGAGGAATCATGCCGAAAGCATGGCTGCTTGTTCCATCGTTTGTCTTGACGTGCGCTCTATTAAATGGCCACATCGCATGGGGCCAGGTCCAAAGCCTAGTAGTAGTTATGGCCTTATGGGGAATGATTCCAGTAAAGCTTCCGGTTGGCTCAGCTAATCCTGGTCTAATCACGCACCACAAAGATTCCCACTTTTGTTAACCCTAACCACGGAGTTAGAACTACTTGTTAATGACTCTGACAGTTCTGCAGCCCGACAATGCGGAACCAACCTGTTCCAAGCGAGCAAGCATTCCTCTGTCACTCGAGCGCAACAGATCTGGGACAGCTGTAAAGTATTTCAGACGAGTGGACTTTGTGCCGAATGATTGCACTGCACCGACCAGGGAGGCAGAGATGGCCAGAGGCTACTACTGATTACTGAATCCCGGCAAGCTCGAGTCGAGCAGAATGATAATGGGCCAGCAAGGCCAGCAAAAAGTGTCATACTTTAATCGATTAAGTACTGTTCGCAGTGATTTCTTAAAGCTATTTATTTTATAATAAATAATTTTTCTATAGTACTTAATTTTGAAACATAATGTTTTTTTAAACAAGGACTATTAAATCAATTGTAGTATATACTACAGTGATTTTATTTATAGCAGTTAAAATGCACTTGAGTGTCTTTCTCTGTAAGATTCTCTACAAATAATTACTATTTATAAATCAAAACAAATAAACTACATGCCAAAAATCTTTTACGTCGTAGTAGGAGAATTTGTGTGGTGCCTCTGCTCTTTTTATCCTCGTCGCAGAACAGCATAATTCTTAGCAAGAATTTATGCTCCTTTTAACTGAAAAATACTCGTAAGAACAAGAGATGTATGGACGGATATGCAAATGATGGCGCTCTATGGATAAAAAATGCGTACTACACTGCAAAGCAGTTGGATACTGCCATTACTTAGCAGAACAGAGCAGTTGTGTTAGTCTGTTTTTTTTCTTTAAAAAAGAGAGGCAGTTGCGTTGGTTGGACAAGGCCTGGCAAACTGCAGAGTTAACTGTGGGAACGGCTCAGGTGCAGGGGCCCTGCACTTAGCGCCGTGCAGGGGTGCCCAGCAGCCTGACACGTGTCCCCCAAATACAAAAATATTCTGAAAAATTCAAAAAAATACTTTAAAAAATCCGAAAAATTGTAAAAAGTACTTTATGTGAGAATACTTTTATTAAAAAGTATTTTTAAGTACTTAAAAAAATATTTTTTAATAAAAGTAAAAAAATCAAAAAAAATTTAAGTACTTAAAAAAAATACTTTTTATACTTTTAAAAAATACGTTTTACAATTTTTCGGATTTTTTAAAGTATTTTTTTGAATTTTTCGGAATATTTTTGTATTTGGGGGGACACGTGTCAGGCTGCTGGGCACCCCTGCACGGCGCTAAGTGCAGGGGCCCCTGCACCTGAGCCGTTCCCGTTAACTGTTGCTCCTTCGCCGAACTCTGACGAGACATGAAAATCGCTGGCCACCTGCCTGCAAGGGAATAAAGATATGGAACTACCAACGTCAACCTAGTGTACACAGATGGCGCGATCGTCTGAAACTTTTCGCTCAATTTCAACTAGTGAGTCGCAATCAGTCCGACATCACGCGAGAGCGAGTCATTGGTAAGTTGCAGCTGAATTTCATGTCCAGAAGAAATGGGAGAATCCTTTCCATCGTTCGTCAGTAGGGCCTCTTGCCCATTCTTTGATTATTGTTGTCATGTCAGAAATGAATATCCATATCGAATCAAATCGATGAGAATAAACATATCTGACAAAAGTAGTCACAAGTCAATTATCTGTAGTATTAGATTAAACATGCTTTTGTTTTCTTACTACATACTTCAACTCAAGCAACGTGAATTTCTCGACCAAGATCGCTTTCGGGAATAGGCGACAGTTGTTTGATATAACAATTTTATCTTTCTTTTTTTTACTAATTTACTCATTTGATAACGTAGTTATTAGGTAGCTCATACTCAAATTTAATTTGCCCAAAATGCAAAGATTGCTTGCTCCAAGTTACCATTCAGTTTAACTCCTGTATTTCCTCCAAGACACACACGGGATTAAACTGACCGGAGGTCTTATACTACTTGCTGTAGGGTAGCTAAAAAACCATGTGAGAAGGTCTAAGATTTTATGTAATGAACAATTACTAAGTTTATAGAGTTAGAATTTGAATTTTGCTCAGTTTGCTCTTTTCAAAGGGTGTTCTATTAGAGGATCAGGTTAGACATGCGATCAGACCAACAAGAATGTGTGTTTTGGTTGGTTTTGTGATTTTTGAGAACTTGATTGTGGTTTGGTTTGTTGGGTTTAGGTCAGTGTATTTATGTTGCAGGAAGTGTATTGTGACTAACATGGGTCGAGTTGTGAAGAACTTATGTCTGGAAACAACTTTCTTTGTATTTGGATTTACAGGAAGGTTAAGGGTCAACCATGGTCAACGGCGAGGATCGGGACTACACTCAGGAGGAGCTGAGGCCCAAAAAGATCAAGAATATCGGGTGAGATGGCTGAAATCAAGCATGGCATAAGGAAGGTGAGACATGTTGAAGCGACGGGTTGCACTAAGTAGCTTGGTCGGTCTATGTGAGGCGTGGTCCGATAGATACAGAATGGGAGAGACTTATCGACGCATGAGAAGCCAGTGGTGCATTTATACGTGGCAAGTACGGTGATTGCTTGTAACGAAAGACGAAAACCGGGTCAAGGAAGGATATTTTTGTACACTTACCAAATACTGAAAACCATACGGATCAAGACTGCGATGCTTGAACGGTGTTTGGGAATGTGGTTTAGGTCAAGGAGATGCTGAGAAGATCAAGTTTGATACAACTTGTAGGACCGATATGACAACAGAGGGGTGAACAGTACCTTCATATTTTCCTCCAATTATTCAACTAATTTTTACTCCAATAGCTACGAAGATTAAGAAGCAAAAAATCTAAAAATTCTCGGAGCCATTGAAGCTTTCAGCCTGTGAATAGTGATTTCAGCACTGTTTTAAATTCAAAAAATCATGTAACTTTTGATCTGTCGACCCAAAAGACTTGAAACTTGAACCACAGCTAGTTCAAAACCTGAGGAACCTAATCCAATCAAAAAACTTGAGAGAATTTAAGAGATTTGGAATATTTTTGTTCATGAAGCACTGTTACACCAAAGTATGTCTAAACCTAAAATTGAGCTAACTTTCAAACCAAATCTCCAAATCACTTGAAATTTGGTATATACCTTCCATAGGATGTCAGGAACCTATTCCAATTAACAATTAAGAAAATTGATGCCAAAATTCTGACCTTTATTCGTTTGAAGTCAGATTGCACCAAAAACAGGTCAAAATCTCAAAACGGTGAATACAACTTGCTCTTAGGTGAATGATGGCCAAGATGGTTTTAGACGTATTCCCACATGTCACAAAAAGTTAGAACACTAAAGAAATCAAGCCAAAAACTCTCAGATCAAAAATCACTTAAAGGATAAAAAACGTGCAGAAATTGAGTTTTTTGATGAACTTGCTACCAAAGTATCTAGATGGGTGGAGATTGATTTTCGAAGATTATCTCTATCTCTTACACATTCTTGACACAGCAACATCAAAAAGAGGGAAGAGAAGAGATCAAAACCAACCAAATCAAAAGCAAATCAATCAAATTGAGAGATAGCTATGGAGATGATCAAATATTGATGTATTGCTACTTGAGGAGTTAAGTTTTATAGCCATTCCATCTTTTAGGATAGAGACTACACCACAGGCACTCAATTCTCAAACTCTAACCATAAACATAAGAGCACAAGAGAGATGGATTAGATAGATAACACAATCCTCTATCCTAATCCCTTTATATAGGTGGGCTAATTAGCCACACATTGCTTTTAGTGGATACTATCCACTTAGCACAATGGGAGAAACCCGACAACTCCACACACGGGTTTTACTCACACATATTTACTCACACCTTGATCCATCTCGATCAAACCAACTTCTCTTTGACCAAAACTACTCTCCCAAGCACCGCGGTTTTGATTCAAGATAGTTTTCAGTATTTTGATCAAACTACTAAAATACCTTTCCTTGATCGGTTTTTCATCTTCTATTGTAAGAAATTGCTATGCTTGCTACTTGTAGGTGTACCACTGGCTTACCATGCGTCGGCAAGTCTCTCCCGCTCCGGTTCCACTGAACCACGGCTCACTTGGACTGACCAAACCGCATGGTGCAACCCCGTTGTTCGAGCTTGCCTTTAACATTTCTCACCTGTCTCGTGCCATGCTTGAGCTCACTGTCTCACCCAGCTTTCTTGATTGTTCTGGACCTCAGTTGCTTCGTGAGCATACCCCTGATTCTGACTGTTGACCATGGTTGGCTCTAAGCGACCCTGCACATCCCAAGATACTAAAATCGTTTCCGGGTATAATTTCTTCATAACTTGACCCACGTTAGCAATAACATAGCTCATGTAATGTATAACTACTAACCTAGATTGCCAATTCATCCTATGACTCAAAATTTCCAAAATCATCAATTTCTGCAGGTTGTCAAGAAAAATCTGCAAATTCTAAGTTTTCACTCCTCCAAAATGACAGTGGTTTATCACAACAAAACCATGAATCTTCTCTCATGGTCCTTTAGGATCAAAGGCTAAGGACTTAGCGTATTGGGCTTATGTGCTTTAAAAAGCGTGCATGAGTTAAGTGTGTAAGTAAAACCCTATTATGTGAGGTTAATGAGTTTTCCCCAAATGTGCTAGTGCATAGTATCATTAGGGTTAGATGTGGATTGGTTGCCTAATCTATTTAATGGGTTGGGATAGAGAATTGTGAGCCAACTATGTTGAAGGGAAGGTTCAAGTGATGAATTGCACCAAGTGGCTTAATCAGTCCAAGTGAGGCATGGTCTGGTAGAACCAAAAAGGGAGAGACTTGCTGATGCGTGGCAAGCTAATGGTACACATGCACGTGACAATTATGGCGATTGCTTATAACAGAAGATGAAGACCATGTCAAGTAAGAGTATTTTGGTAAGCTTACCAAATATCGAAAACCATGTGGATCAAAATCATGATGCTTGAGCGACGTTTGGGAAAGCGATTTAGATCAAGGGGATGCTGAGAAGTTCAAGTAGATTAAAAGCTAATGACTCAGCGGATTTGGGATCATGTGCTTTAAAAGCGTGCATGAGTTAAGTGTGTGAGTAAAACTTGTGTTATGTGGGGTTAACAGATTTTTTCCAAATATGCTAGTAGATAGTGCCATTAGGGCTAGACGTGGACTAGTTGCCTGATATATTTAACGGGTTGGGATGGAGAATTATGAGCCAACTATCCAACTTTTTCTCATTCTAAACTTGTGTTCTAGGGTTAGGGTTTGAAGAGTAAGTTCCGTGATATGCTCTCTTATCCTCTAGACGGAATGACTGTAAAATCTTCATCCTCAAGTAGCAATAGATCAACGTTGTTTATCACACATGGTGTCTTCTTAATTTGATTGATTTGCTCTTATTCTTGTTGATTTTGATTTCTTTTTTCCCCTTCTTGATCTTGCTGTGTACCAAGGATGTGTAAGTGATAGAGATGACCCATGAAGATCAACTTTCATCCGTCTACACACCTAATCTTGCAAGTTCTATAAGTTGCTCGGTTTTGCTTGGATTAAACCCAATCTTGAGACTTCTTGATCCCATTTTTTGCTTTGAATCTTTGGGACAAATAGTTTGCTGTGACATATGAAAACTCATCTAGAGCCATTTTGGCTATCCTCTACCCACAAGCAAGTTGTATCCTAAGATTTTGAAGTTTCCTTGTTTAGGTGCACTCTTGCTTGTCTTTAAGAAAGGTTGAAATTTTGACCAAGATCCTTGCAATTTTTTGATAGAATAGATTCCCGAGACCCTTCGAAAGGTGCATGTAAAGTTTCATCTCATTTAGTTAAGGATTTTGGGAGCTACACTTTTCTTGGTCTTGGCTCAAGCTGATTCAATATTAAATTTGTAGCACTCTAAAATAACTCAATTATATTTTTTTTCTTTATTTAATTTAGTTTATTGACATGACTTGGCTCAATTTTTGATACTTTTGGCTAAACTATGACTTTGAGCAACTTGACATACTAAAATCCATTTAATTTCATATTCTTACTCTCTTGGTTTAGCTTTGCTATATATGAATTGCCATGATCTAGATAGCTACTTTACATAATATGGTTTTGTGTAATACTTGTAGAGCCACTTTGGATAATCTTCATAGTTCCTTATCAAGCTAAAGTAAATAAAATATAGCCACTTTATTTTATTTATGTTCTATCTTCTTTCATACATCATGATGACTCCGTTGTCAAAGGGAAGAAAGATTGGTAAAATTATATATCTAGAGTATGATTTAGATTCTTTTGTGAGAACTCTTGCTAAGTTGGAGCTTTTGTGCTTTATTATGATTCTCTTGATCTTTTAAGCTTTCTTCACCATGACAAAGGTCAAATAGAATATTTGTCCTTTTATATGGATCTAAAGTGAGATTTTTCAAATTCTTTTGTGGAGTTGAAGCTTTTTGTGTAAACTTGCTCTATTTAAAGGCTTCACTCCATTTTGTCTCATATGATCATTTTTAGTCCTTCCAATCATTTTGTGACCAGTTCGAGATTCTCCTTGCAAAATTCCCTCTTTTACTTCTAAAACCACCTCCTATTTTCATTCTTGAGAAATTGACTATGGGTTCATCAAGGAGAGATGAAGATACCTTGTGAGAAGGTTTAGTATTTTGTGTGATGAACCATTGGTAAGTTTGTAGAGTTTGAATTTTATTTTACTTAGTTTGCACTTTTTAGAGGGTGTTTTGTCAGAGGAACCAATCAGACCGAGCAGGCGCGCGGTCAAACCGGTTACCGATCAGACCGACTGGACTTAGCGATTAGACCAGGAGCCTCAGCGGTCTGACTGGGAATGGTGTGTGTTTCTGCCGGTTTTGTGATTTTTAGAATTTGATCATGGTTTTGTTTGTTTGGACTTAGGTCAACGCATTTGTGTTATATGAAGCATGTTTTGACTAACATGGGTCAAGTTGTGAAGAACTTGTGCCCAAAAATGATTTTCTCTGTCTTTGGATGTGTAGAGAGATTTGGAGTCAACCATGGTCAACAAGAAGGATCGAGGCTATGCTTAGGAGGATTCAAGGCCCAGAATGATCAAGAATGTTAGGTGAGATGATTGAGCTCAAACATGACAGAAGGAAGGCAAAAAATTGAAAGGAAGGTTTAAGTGATAGGTTGCACTAAGTGGTTTGGTTAGTCTAAGTGAGGTATGGTCTAGTGGACCTGAATGGGAGAGACTTGCCGACGCGTGGCAAGCCTGTGGTGCCCCTACACGTAGTAAGCATGGTGATTACTTACTAGGGAAGATGAAGACCAGATCAAGTAAGAAATTTTGGTAAGTTTGCCAAATATCAAAAACCATGTGGATCAAAACCGTGATGCTTGAGCAACATTTGGGAAATCAGTTTAGGTCAAGTTGATGCTGAGAAGATCAAGTAGATCAAAAGCTAAAGACTTAGTGGACTTGGGATCATGTGCTTTAAAAAGCGTGCATGAGTTACTAGTGTGTGCAAAATTAGTGTTGTGTGGGGTTAACGGGTTCCCCCAAATGTGCTAGTGGATAGTACTACTAGGGTTAGATGTGGGCTATTTATCTTATTTATTTAACATGTTAGGATGAAGACTTGCGAGCTAACTATCCAACCATTTTCTCATTCCAACCTTGTGTTCTAGGGTTAGAGTTTGAAGAGTAAGTGTTGTGGTGTTCTCTCTTGTCTTCTAGGTGGAGTGGTTGTAAAATCTTCTTCATCAAGTGGCAATAGATCAATTTTGTTCATCACTCATGGTGTCTTCTTGATTTAGTTGATTTGCTTTTGTTCTTGTTGGTTTTAATCTTTTTTTCCTCTTCTTGATCTTGTAAGTAATAAAAATTACCTATGAAGATCAACTTCCATCCATCTAGGCACCTGATCTTGCAAGTTCTCTAAGTTGCACGGTTTTGCTTGCATTAGACCCCATCTTGAGATTTATTGATCCCAGTTTTTTGCTTGAATCTTGGGATAAATAGCTTGTTGTGTTATGTAAAAACTCATCTAGAACCATCTTGACTATCCTCTACCTACAAGTAAGTCGTATATCAAGATCTTGAAGTTTGCCCGGTTTAGATGCGCTCTTGCTTGTGTTTGGGAAGTGTTAAAATTTTGGCCAAAATCCTTGCGATTTGGATGGAATAGATTCATGAGACACTTAGAAAGGTGCATGCAAAGTTTCAACTCATTTGGTTAAGTATTTTGGGAGTTGCACCTTTCTTGGTCTTGGCTCGGGTTGATTTTCTGTTCTGAAAATAGGGGAGCGGTCAAACCGCCCCTAGGCCTGGTTCAACCGACCATATGTCAAATCATTGGCTTCAAGCTGGTTAGATTGGCCAGCGGTTGGTCCGTGGGTGCTTTGTTGGTCAGACCACTCACCGGTCAGACCGTACTCTCAGTGGCCCCCTGTGTATAATTTTGAGGAGCTGAGAACTTCTCTCGGGATTTTGAATGTGTTGCTTTGCTCTTAGCTTATAATTCTCATCTTCATAGCTCTATGCTAATGAGTGAAGAATTAGTGAATACTTGGGAGAAATTTTGAAAGCATTATTCACCCTCTCTATTGCCATGGTCATACAATAGCTTCACTTGATTAATTACAATCTTTCTATTTAGAACAATAAATTTTCGCTCTAAATTTAGGGAGAGAATCTAGAAAATTCTTGTATTCCCAACGAGGACGTGTCAACCCTAATCATCGTTTACCTCACCATAGAACCGATTTTTTAAACAATCTTTTTTATTTAGAAATACAAAATTATACCTGCGTTTTATTTTTTTTGCAAAGTAACTCCCTACCGCCTAACCATTGGGTGATTAGACCCTTTAGCCCAACGGCTGAGCGGCACATAAGCCAATTGCCCAATGATTGGACGATAGGTGCTGTCGCCCATCCATTCGGTGGCAACACCTTCCAGTCACCAATCACTAATCTTTGACCACATTGTTCACTTCGACTACTCACTAATCTTCGACCACAATGTTTAGACTATGATGTTTCGACCACGTTGGTTCGAACTCGTTGTTCTCTTCAACCACTCATTAATCTTCGATCACGTTGCTTCAACCACGCTAATACACCACGTTGTTTCGACCACATTGTGTTGACCACATCGGTTCAACCACATATCTATTGTTCGACCATTGTGCGACCGCATCCTTGTCGCTCAAAAGTAGAGCTACTGCCTGTCTGTCGCTCGGCCGTTGAGCAACAAGATCTAGTCGTCCAATGATTAAACGACTAGAGCCTATTTCTATAAAAAAATATATTAAAATACATATATAGTATTTTTAAATAAAAAATAGATTATTTAAAAAAATCTCCCACGGAACTAAAGTTGTGGAGAGAGAGAGAGGAGGCAGCGGAGACAAACTCCTTATGATTGACCCATTAGAGCCCAATTAGGCACCCCAAATGACAGCGTTTTATAAGAGCTCACCCGTACTCGTCGACTGCTTTTTTTATCTCTTCTCGAACAAACTCCCCTTTTTTTACTCTCTCTATCCCACCACCACCACCACGTCACCCCCTCCTCGTCTCTCCCATTCGCCCAAATCGAAAGGCGCAAAGGAACAAAAGCACTAGCGCCCCTCCTCTCGTCGCCGGCGATGGCCGACGGCGAGACCTCCGGCGTGTACAGGGAGTTCAAGGCGCTGGGGGAGGCGGCGAACCGAAAGTTCGCGCGCGCGCGTGACCTGCCGCTCTACGGCGGTGGGGACCACCACAGCCGGAAGGCGTTCAAGGCGTACACGCGGCTGTGGCGGCTGCAGCAGGAGCGGCGCCGGGAGCTCGTCGCCGGCGGACTCCGCCGGTGGGAGATCGGCGAGGTGGCCTCCCGGATCGGGCAGCTCTACTACGCGCGCTACCTCCGCACGGCCGAGCCGCGGTCGCTCGTCGGAGCGTACGTGTTCTACGAGGCCATCTATAGCCGCGGTTACTTTGCCGCTGCCTCGGCTGGAGGCGGCGACAAGCACCAGGGTCTCCTGATCCGGTACAAGGAGCTGCGGTTCCTCGCCCGGTTCCTCGTCGTGGCCATGCTCATGCGGCGAGCCGAGGCGGTGGACCACCTCGTCAGCCGCCTCCGCTCGCTCGTCGAGGAAACGAAGTCGGCATACCCTGTAAGTAGCTTGCCTCTCTTGCTTTGAATTGGGGAGTCTGAGTTAAATTATGTGTTTGGGTTATAGCTGGGATAACGAGATGGTTGCCTCCTCAATTAGCGAACGGAAGTTGGGATTTTATTTCGGAAGTTAGTGTTCGTCATTTGTTTTGATAGAAGTGATATGCACATCATTGTTTGTTCTGTAAGGAACTTTCAAGTTAGGGATTTTGAGTTGGATTGTCATTGAGTCGAGGAGAAATTTTTTGGGTGCTACTCAGTTTCAGTTACTATGTCATTCTTTTGTTGTTGTAGGTGACGTGAATCGTGCTTGTTTTGGTCATCGATTTAGTTACAGAAGAGCATAAGTATCGCTCTGTATTAGTGGAGATTGAGTATAGTAGGAAGCAGGGAGGATTTGTGGTCATGACAGAAGTGAGTTTGAGCTGATAAGTGTTTCATTATTTGGTGTTTGAATTCCTTACGATCTGAACCTCTGAAGCAGTGGGAAAACAGCCTTTGGGTTTTGGAGTTTTGGATTATGTCAATTGAATGATGGTTGAAATTGAAGTATGAAGTAGGGCAATTTCACAAGCGGTATTGTCCTATTGCCTATCAGGAACAGACTAACACATCCTTCTCTAAGTTCTCAATTGACATATGAAAGATGAGTTGAAACCTATGCATGGGGGGTGAGTGATGAATGTTTTTATTGCTATGCTAAATGAAAGCTTGGCATTGTGGAACATATGATGTGTGAACTTTGTTTGTGTGTTGCTTACTTATTTTCCCCATTGGTTTCTATTTCATTTCTTTCATAAAGTAGGGACATGTTTTCAACCTGTTGTGTGTTTTTTAGAACTAAACCTGTTGTGCTTATCATTTAGTTCTTTCATGACAACAACATTTTGGCCTCCTACTTCTTAGAAAACCAACTTCAAGGAATGGAATCAAGTGCTTCAGGAGCTTGGGAGATTCTTGAAAGCTGATGGAGCATACAAGGGATCTAGATCACTGAGATATGACAACTTGTTTGATTCATATCCATCGAACCTTGCATCTGTTGCAAGATTCCATTCAAAAAGAGTACTGAAACTGAAGGAAGCTGTATTAACAAGCTATCGCCGAAATGAGGTTACACAGTCATATTTCCCCTTCATCAATAATTTTACTACCCCTCTAGTTTTTCACTTGTTTTGAACAATAATATGTTGATCAGTTGAAAATATCCCTCACAGAATGTTGTGTGTAATACAGGTCAAGTTCACAGAGCTAACTTTGGACACTTTCAGAATGCTACAATGTTTGGAATGGGAGCCTACTGGGTCTTATCAGATTGCTGCTAAAGAACTTAGAGAAAATGGCACTATAAGTGATCAGAGTGGACCCTCTGGTCTGATTGATATTCACCTTTCTACAGAAATCTCTGATGGAAGTCTTCCTTCAAATCCTCAAAAAGCAATTATATATCATCCTACAGTCTCTCATCTTCTAGCGGTAGGTGGCTTTGCCAATTTATTCCTTTTTCTTTTCAAGTTCTACTTTTGCATGACTGTAGGAGAGGGCCGAGAGGCAGATGAAAATATGGTAGAATCACATGTACTTTTCATAGGTATGGTAGAATCACATGTACTTTTCATAGGAAATTGCTGTCTTGAAAAACAATAATGATGTCTCATGCTCATCATCCAGCAGACTGGATGCAGATAGTGTGAATGACGCTTGTGTTTTGAATACTGAAATAATGCTGCATGCAAATATGCTTGTATTGCCTAAAATTCACAATCATGCATCAGTTGACCAACCATAAAAACGATACAATACCACATTGAAAACTGAACCAAAAGATGAGAAATTGTACTACACTAAGCATAATTAAGTCAGAGGGCGGGCGGGGGGGGGGGGGGGGGGGGGGGGTTCCTGCACTCCTGCTGCAACATGGTTGGCAGGCTGTCCCAAGTCCCTCGCTGTGAGCTGGATGTGGTCATACTTTGTAGGATGCTTTTGCACATTCCAACTTATGTGGTGGTGGAACTACATGCATTTTGTGGTATACTCATTACATGCTGACACCTCGTCAAAAAAATTATTATGCTGACAGAATAATTGTGAAAAGATTTTACATCTGCGCGATGTTGCAGTTCTGCTTAGCATTGTGGTTGCTTGCTGCGATCCATTGAGATATATTTATATCTATGAGCTTGATGTTTCATATGATTTGACAATGTGCATATAAATGTTATACTTTTTCTTCTTTTTAGAAGAATAGGATGAAAGCAGAATTGAGTATCGGAGTTTTCAACACAGGCATTGCCAAATTGCACGTTTACTACCAATATTACTGTCTTTAGAACACGTCTCCTTGTACATAGGCATATGGATGTTATGCATGGATGAAAACAGAACTGAATATCAAAGTTTTGAGCACAGGCATCACCATATAGTACATGGAGATGTTCAGACCTTCACTGCTAATGATACTGCCTTTAGGACACATCTCCTTATAGGTAATATATGCATGATACTGTTTTACTAGATCTTCTGAGACAGATTTCTTGAGTCACATGGTCAGACGCTGTATATTTTCATCCGCATGGTCCTATTTTCTCTCTCTCTCTCTTTTCACCAGAACCTTGTTTTCATAGTGTTAAACCACAAGTCCATGATTGCAGGTTCTTGCAACAATCTGTGAGGAGCTTTCTCAAGATAGCATTTTACTCATCTATATATCAGCATCAGGTTCCTTTTTGATTTGGTATTTTAATTTATATTGCATTCTTGTTTTGATTAGTTGTTACCCTTCTAATTTCTGTCATTATCCTTTCAGGCTTTGCTGACCAGAACACTTGTCAAAAGTATGCATCTAGCTCCTCATCACACGCAAGGGCTGCTGCTGCTTTTCCTATTGATAAGCCAAATTCACATACCAGTTCAGATAATTATCTATGGCTTGGTCCTCGTGGAAGTGGAGGTAAGCTCCTGCCTTCTCATATGATTGTTTTGCGGAATTACTCCTTCCGTCCACAAATGTAGGTCGTTTTTTATTTTTTATGGTCTTTAATGTAAGATTTTGACTATAATTTATTATCATAATATACTAGCAAAAATAATTAAAAAAACATATTATGAAAGAATTTTGCAAGACAAATCCAATGGTATTATTTTTATATAGTCAATCTATATACTTTAACATATATTAATGATCAAAGTTTGAAAATTTTGACTATACAAAACCCACGTAACCTACATTTGTGGACAGAGGAAGTATATCTCAGGGCAATGTTATTATTCAATTCAGTCCACTTCTTATGGTTTATTAGTTTGGTGGATGGTTAGATTGATGAAAAAATTTCTTGTTTTTTGTGAGGATGTCATGGCTTGCATTTGCTCATATTGATACGATCACCATTTTGCCAGGTCCAAACAATCTTTATCCAGAAGATCTGATTCCATTTACAAGATATCCACTTTTCCTTGTAATTGATAGCAAAAATAGCCATGCATTCAAGGCAGGTTTGTCAGAACTTAATCTTGGCTTGGTAGGAGAGAAATCATTACCATGAGCATTCTGTTGTTTGTCAACCTTATTACCAGATGATATGTGTCTTTCTTTCTTTTTCTTTTGTAGCTCATATTATTGGTTTATTGTATTCATTGCGTTTGAAGGGTCTGTCATTTTTTCATTTGGTTTTTAAGAGGCCTTACATTTGTCTTAGTAGAATGGAATACAACTATACAAGCATCTGCAATAGTTAAGTTGGCATTATTGTCCTGTGGGTTCACAGGTTCAATGACTCTTTGATCTTTAAACCACTGGAAAAAGCTTAAGATGGTTATCAACCTGTTAATTGGTCACCATGGATGATAAGTTAGGACTGATGTGTAGCATATTGTGAGAAGGTTGGCTTCTAGTAGGTAGTGACCTCAGTATTATGGAACTCTCCTTTTCCATTTGCTTAGTATAGATGAAATCTAGCCATAGCTTTTTTCATACAGAAAAGACACAAACTTGCTCATGTTAGTAGCCTGTGAAGCCATCCTATGTATTCCTTATTTCTTTAACTTCATCTTCTTTTGCATGAAGTTGTATAACAATCAATAATGACTTCTAGTCATAATTTCTTGGAGTGGTTCTTTCTTCCTAACTACCCCTTTTTTTCACAATGTTGGTATTACAATTGATAATGAATTCTACTATACTTTCTTGAAGTGGTTCTTTCTCCATTCTTTTTGTAACAATACAGCAGAACAAATTTCTTTGAACGAATTATCATTTGAATATATAATTGCCAGGCCATCCATGATGCAGAGAAGGGAGAGCCAGCTGCCTTACTTCTCTCTCCTAGGATAGCATCAGCCATGCCTGGTGCAGAATCTATGGGTAATGGAGGCCAGTTTACATACTTCCTGACTGCTCCGATGCAAGCCTTCTGCCAACTAGCTGGGATAACTTCCGACATAGACAGTGTATGTTCTTTGTTTTGAGAGTTGAGTATTCCCAAAATATTTATTTCCATGGTCTGATTTTTTTTTGGCTTGGTTTCAGGATACATACGCTAATGCGGAAAACATACTTTTCTCTGCTTTGGAACAATATGAAGAAACCCTCTGCACATCTGTTGGACTGAACATTGTCTGGGGACAAATTTTACCAGATCCATTTCTCAGGCGCCTGATTCTCAGGTACCTTATTCCATATATCTTCCACATTCCATGTACTCGAGTATCTGGCAGTTAGTTGCATGGTTAGCTTAGCAATGTAACTTAGAAAAATACCTTGATTTTAGTCCTTTTATACATTGCTATGAAGCATGAACTCACTGTTTGTTCTATTTGCATGTATTCTCCTTTTTGGTGGGGGAGAGAGAGAAACATTTGCGTTGAAAATTCATCACATTTCCACCATCTGGCATATTAAGGAGTTAACTCGGGTCAACTGCACCCAATGTATGAAAATAGTAATTTAACATGAACTGCTAGAAAATGGCTTGTCCATTATAGTGCTTCCTGCAAATTGCACCAGTTGCTTGCACAGCGCACACTGTGCGATACCTTTTTTACTTATCTTGGCTCTAAAAGTGCAGTGTTGATAGACTAGGAACATTGAGAGGGGCTGCTAACCGGGCATTGAGGCTTGGAGCTGATGTGCATAGGGTTGCGTAGGGAACCATTATGGCATACATTTTAATGGGACCAACTCTAACCCTAGCAAATATGGATGGGTAGCAAGATAAATTGTGTTGTATATTCTATGCTCTCTTTCGTAGTTCATCAACAATCTAAAAGGCATTTTTTTCTAACAAAAACTTGTGATGCCAGCAAGGCAGCAACTTGTAGCCTCAAACATGCTTATGCTCTGGAAAAGTAATGAAGAAGTAGAAAAAAAGTTCTACAAACATTGAGTAAATTTTGTTCTGCGAAGTAATTTTTTGGATTAAATGTTCTTTGAAGCAAAGTATGATCTCTTCCTAAAGGACAGGGTGCATAGGGGTTATACAAGATTGAACAGCTGATGAATAGGAACACCTTCCCGTCCACAACAGCTCTCTCAATTTTATGTTTCTCAGACGTTATTTAGATTCAGTTGTATTGCATACTGCATTTATGTTCCTGCACTGTGGACACTGCTGATCCTCTGTATGTGCATTGTTTATTAAAAAAAATCTTTCTTATCCATTGGCAGGTTTATTTTCTGTCGAGCAGTGCTCTTCTATTTTCACCCTGAGGAGCATGGTGAACATCTACCAACCTGCCTACCCAGTCTTCCAGAGTCGGTCTCTCCAAATGCTGAAGCCATTAAGACTCCCATCCGTCTGCTTGCAGAAAACCTTGTTGTGAGCAACCGGTTTCATTTTTGAGATACCAAACGCAACAAGAAATGATGAACTAGAGCAATAACTCAGGCTTTCTGTAGATACCTCCATGGTAAATATAGTCCAGCTATTTGTTGATTGTTTTGCATTTATACAACCAACGGAGCATGGCTCAGTATCAACAAGCTGCCGCTGCTGCAGTTTGGGAGGGTGAATGATGATATAGAGAATTTTGTCTGCTGCTGCATCTCCGTTGAGCATCTGTACAAGTCTGTTTAGGTATTACTTTGCTTTGCTCTAGGTAGTGTAGGGCTTCTCTTTCCTTTTCTTTCGGTTTGTTGGAGAGGACAGCTTGTAAGCTGGAAGAGGCATTTTTTCAGTACTCTGGAAGGCAGATTGTTTTGTAGATTTAATTCAACATTTTGAAAGTATTTTATGACTTCCATTTTATCCATTGTGTTCTGTTTGTCTTGTGCTCCCATCGTTTGTAATTGGTGTTTGTTTTGCTTGAAGGGCTCTGCAAGTCTGCATACCTGTTCAATTTGTCTGTTCTGTCTTTTTAATGGCAATGGTTTAGGCCCTGTTCGGAACACAGGAATCTCGAAAGATTTATGTGGAAATTATATTGTTTTCTATAAAATTTATACAAACTAAATGTAAAGTTTATGTGTCCCAAGGAGTCCTACAGTTGGTAAGTATCGGAGCAATGCGGCACATTTTGCGATCATCTAGTAGCACCCGATAAGTTTGCTCGAAGATAGTTATGCATAAATCCAACACTGATTATTTTTCATGCAAATATTATGAGGACGGTCTTTGAAGTAACTTTTTCTGCGTAAGAGGAAATTTCATTGATAAGACATCAATTGTAGCTCATATTTTATTACAAATAATTCCAACAAGGAGCAAAAATGTATTTACTAGGTATAAGACAGATGCACACATATAATAACTCACATCTCACTCATCACACCACACGTGCACACACACTCGTGCCTTAACGCATACTTGGGAATTTTGTGAAGACGTCAAAAACTTACGAAGCGTAGGCATATGTTTTTTTTCACTGAATACGCACATGTATATATACCTTATTTTAATTATTCAAATGAGATGTGCAAGTGCGATTCCAGGGGATCGAACCCGAACAAATTGATGAACAACCTTGCACCAAGACAACTGAGCTGCAACTCGGTACTATAATGTGGCAACCCTCAGAAAACCAATTAATCTAAATCATATAGTTAAGTCAAAATTTATACATTAATGAGTATTAACATTCAATCCTCCAACACATAACAAAAGGAAGTGTCTTTATACAAAAAGTCTGGATACAGAAAATTTAGTTACAAAGAATAAAATTGACATATGTTCAACTTTAATATTACAAGTCGAATGTACAATAATTCAATATCAAGATTTACATAAGAATAAAATCTTATAATTAAGTGTTACATAATTACAATTTCATTTAATTACAAAAATAAGCCTAACAAGTGCATTGTGTCAAATTCTATCTAATGAATCAACGTCTTCACAGCCGACTCAAGTTGAAACACCTGCAAAGTCATATTATCCAAAATCACAAATAGAAAAGCTAAAACAAATTAATGAATATATTGCCATTAGAACCCGAATTTTAGTAATATTGCACAAGGGTAATCGCTCATCGAGATACTGAGATTGTCCGGCGCTAATCGGCATCTCTCGTGTAATAGTTTTTCATCATTTGGTGGTAAAACACCCATTCTTACCTTTAACCTTTACTTTCTTGCCCATCCTGATGAGTCACTCAATTCATCTCTATGCACAAGCCACGTTACATGCCACCAGTTATCACCAAAGCCCACTAGGGACATGAAATAGAGCCAACAGAGAGAAGGGAGAAAGTCAACAATACCACTGCCCATAGCCACCAGTGAGCTTGCCTCACTGCCAAACTCACTGCCATAGCTAATAGACAGGAAACAACATCCCTCATCACCACTCACAAGAGCCACCACAAGCACCACTACATTGCACCACCATACCACGGCACAGAACACTCACGAGCCACCACCATCAAACCGACAACCAAAGAAGTAGAACTCGCCCATTTAAACCACACCCCCCACAAGAATCCTAACTTAGTCGAATGAGGGAAATCAAGAGAGCAGCCAAGACCCATGGACAGCCGAAGAGAAGAGTACAACGACCAGAGGACTACATCCACAAGTCTCCACAGAGCTTAGCTATATTAGGAAAGCATAACCAAGTGAGAGCAAGAGCATCCCCAAACCCCTTAAGTCAAGCCCAACAACGTCGGTAAGGAAACATCATGAACTATACCATTCCATTTTACTAGCACTAGAACCCGGCCAATAGAGCCATGACGAGGCACCAACATCGGCTCACCACACTAGAGAAGAAGGGACCGATGACCATCTAATGAGCCATTGGGCTACGGTCAATCCTCCTCGGTGCATGCCTAAGCCCAAGCACCGCATGGTTGCTCACCACAATACCAAAAACCCTAAACACCCTGGATAATCACATAGCCATGCACCACAAATTCCATAAATAAAATCAACAACAAAGTAGAACTAGAAGGAATGTGGTAATGTAGGAGTGGGGAATAAGAAGGAACTGGGAAGAACCAAGGAACAAGGGCCATGGCGTTGGTGGCTTGTGACGACCGAGATGCATGGCGCCGACGGAGAGTAGTCGAAGGACAAGCCAACGGGTACCAGAGCATGGCACTGTGTCAGGTACCAAAAAGAACCCGAATCTCAACTATGAAAAATTTTATAATATGATTGGAGTATGAGATGAGAAAAGAAATAGGGAAAGTAACAATAATGGAAGTACACGAGATGAGAGGTGGCTAGGGTTTAGTTTGTTCCATAGAGATGATTCCAGCAGTTACAATCGCCAGCTTATATAGCTTGGTCTTTATTTTACCCTAATTCAAAGTTACAGTAAGTGTAAAATCAACATTATAGCCATAGTGCTTAGCGCGACCAATAACAGTAATTACTGGAGTAATATCCGCCATTGGATCTTCATAACTTTCTAACTTAACTTGATCTGAGCCCTTCATCCAACGTAATGCTTCATAGTTTCTTAGTTGAATTGTTTTGTTACTCTGAATACTTGAGGTTCCTAACAATACCCCTTCCTTCATATCATACTTGTCCTCAAGTATGGAAGCTTGGGAACACCCGTGTGATTATAATCTGCATCCTCCCATGTTGCTGCCTCCGGAGGGAGATTGAGCCATTGAATCAGCCACTCTACCACTGGTTCATTGTTCCTCGGTATCATCCTACTTTCTAAGATTGCCACAGGAAATACTTTGATATTGCCATCCTTATCTACCAATGGTTAATTTGGACTTGGGATAACCTTAGCTTCAATATGCTTCTTTAATTGGCTGACATGGAAAACAGGGTGTAATCGGCAACCCTCAGGTAGCAACAACTTATATGCTACTGCTCCAATTCTTTCTAGCACTCTAAAAGATCCATAGAATTTTGAGTGTAGTTTCAGTGACCTATGCAGAGACCTATGCAGACTTAGAATTTTGAGTGTAGTTTCAGTGACCTATGCAGACTTAATCATTAAATGTGCATGTAAGGTTGTATCTTGAGATATATAATGTCCCCAACTGAGAATTCTCTCTCCTTCCTTCTTTTATTAGCATACTTTTTAATCCTCTCCTGAGCTTTAATGAGATTATCCTTAATGATTTATGTTACTAGTTGCCTTCTGTGTAAGATTTCCTTAACTTCTTCATTTTACAATTCAGGCAATATCACTTCTGTGACCAGAGGAGGTGGAAATCCATACAAGGATTGAAAAGGTGTCATGGTCAGAGAGGTGTGATAGTTGATGTTATACCACCACTTAGCAACTGACAGCCAACTGCTCCATCTTCTAGGACTTGCAAATGTCATGCATCTTAGATAATTTTCAAGACATTGATTTACTCTTTCAGTTTGTCTGTCTGTCTGCGGATGGTAAGCTGTACTAAGCCTTAGTTTGACACCCAAAGACTTAGAGTTCTTGCCATAGATTGCTTGTAAGAATTCTATATTTGTTTGTTACTATGACAGTAGGCAGACCATGTAATTTGTACACATAGTCAATGAATAGCTGTGCAATTTGTTGTACTGTATATGGATGGCTCATGGGTATAAAATGTGAATACTTGGTGAATCTGTCAACAACAACTAGTATTACCTCCTTATGATCTGAAGATGGAAGGCCTTTAATTAAATCCATAGATACATGTGTCCATGCTGCTTCTAGTATAGGTAAAGGTTGTAGCAAACCTGGATAGGGGGTGTGTTCAACTTTATTTTTCTGGCAAGTAGCACACTCTTTGACATAGGCCATCACCACATTCTTCATGCCAGACCAATGAAATAACAATTTTAGCCTTTGATATGTTGCCCTTTCTCCTGAATGTCCCCCTAAAGCTGAATCATGGAATAAGGTAATAAGCTAGTTTTTAAGTTCAGTGTTTGTTCCTACAACCACCTTCCCCTTATACCTCAGAATACCTCCTTTCAACAAATAGTTAGGCTCGGCATGAGGATCCACACTAATTTTGCTTAGCAATTCCTTGCAGTAGTCATCATTTTCATAGCTACTGAGAATTTCATCAGTGGTGATTGCCACCACTTGGGAAGTGGCAGTAACCCTGGAGAGTGCATCTGTTGCCTTGTTCTCCCTTCCTTTCTTATATTGCACTTTATAGTCATACCCTAGAAGCTTCACTAGAAACTTGTGTTGAATACCTTTAGTCAGTTTCTGCTCTTGGATGTACCTCAAGCTTTGCTGATCTATTCTAATTATCAAAGTGGACCCTACAAAATAGTGCCTCCATTTCTTGAGAGCTTCTAATATTGCAAGAGCTTCCTTGTTGTATGTAGAATAGGCAATTGCTCTTGGACCTAGAGCCTTACTCAGATAAGCAATAAGCCTTCCTTCTTGCATCAATATTGCACCTATTCCATATCCACTTGCATCAGCCTCAAGAATGAAAGGTTGAGAGTAGTCAGGTAGTCTCAGAATAGGTGCCATTGCCATTACCTTCTTTAGTTTGTCAAATGCTATTTTTTGTTCATCTAACCAGACAAATGAATTCTTTTTGAGAGCATTGAAAAGTGGTTTACAAATAACTTCATAATCTTGGATGAACCTCCTATAGTATCCCGTCAAGCCTAAGAACCCCCTAAGTTGAGTTACATTGCTAGGTTCGAGCCATTGCACAATAGTTTCAATTTTTGATGGATCTGTAGCTACACCATTGCCACTAATAATGTGCCCTAAATATTCCACTTGAGTTTGACCAAAAGCACATTTACTCATCTTTGCATATAGCTTGTTATGTCTCAGGATATGTAAGACTTTCTCAACATGATGCTTATGAGCTTCCATAATTTTACTATATATGAGGATATCGTCAAAGAAGACCAAAATAAATTTTCTTAGGAATCTTAACAACAATTCATTCATCAATGCTTGAAACATAGCACGGGCATCGGTTAGGCCAAGGCATCACAATAAATTCAAAGTGACCCATGTGAGTACTAAAAGCAATTTTCTTCACATCTTCCTCTCCCATTCTCACTTGGTGATTTCCCGATCTCAAGTTAATCTTTGAGAAAAACTTTGCACCATGTAACTCATCTAACAAATCTTCTATCATAGGTATTGGGTACTTATTCTTGATAATTTGGGCATTAAGTTGTCTGTAGTCAATACACATCCTCCATTTCCATTCTTTTTCTTAACCAAAATTGCTAGAGAGGAGTATGGACTAACACTAGGCCTTATCACTTCATATTTCAATAACTATTCAATTATACCTTCCATGGCATCCTTTTTTTTTATAATGAGGTAATCTATAAGGCCTTTGATTCACAAGCTTTGCCTCTGGCTGTAAGGGAATTGTATGGTCACAATTTCTACTAGGAGGAAGCTCAACTGGTTCAGCAAATACATCTTGCTACTACCTTATCACTGTTGTCAACTGAGGGGAAACCCTTTCTTGTTTCATATCCTCTTTAGGAGTCTTGTGAGCAAATACCACTGCACCTATAACTCCCTTGGACATCAGTTTATGTAGTTTTTCAACTGAGATGAGATAGTTGCTTTGTGGTAATGTTTCATCCTTAAACACTATTTTCTCTCTACCATAGTGTGCAATAGAGAATTCTCTTATCTTCAGATTCAAGCCAATTAGACTATGAATATAAATCCAATCCGCACCCAATATTATGTCATTTCCTTTCAGCTTCAACATTCTAAATGTTGATGAAAATGCAGTACCCTGAATGGTATACTTATAGTCTTTGCACTTGGCCTTACTCCACATGGCTGGGTTGTTACTAATTTCACAAGAAGCCTTCATAGTGAAACTATCATCAATAAATGTAATACTACTCCCACTATATACTAAAGCAATAGTTTTGTGTTTACCCAAATGTACAGTTAAGATAAAAATTTGTGCTACTGAGCTAGTGCCCTGAATGGCATGCATTGATAATATTGCCTCATCTTGCTCCTGATTCCCCTCTTCATATTGTGGTGTATCATGTTGATTTATTTCAGGCACACCCTCCTGGTTCCTCTCCTCCTCTTCTTCTTGAGTCAACATAGCCCTGACTTGTTGATTCATTTACCATTTCTCATTACATCTGAAGCACCTTTCATTGTCAGTGGCTGACTTCTAGCCTGCATTAATTTTGTTTCCTACACCAGCCACTTCAGGTTTAGTATTTCTGAGAGTTGATGTAGCCTTGTTGTTGTGTTGGTATCGTCCCCCTTTTGCATAACTCAAAGGAATATTAGCAGTAGACCTCTTAAAAAGGTTTGACTGCTCTACTCTTTTGGCAACCCAATAAACTTCAGTAAGATCACCAGGTTTTTGTAGTTAAGTATGGTTCTGTGCATAATTTTGTAGTCCAAATAATTGTCAGGCAAGCAGGGGCTATCTCTCCTCGCTAACCCCATCACCTTCTCAAATTGATCAATGTAGGCTGATATAGTGGATACCTGTCTGACTAAATGGAATGAGGATATTACATTATAGACTGATTGCTCAACAAATCCCCTTCGATCATCTTACAGAAATGATGCCATGGCAACAAAATGATATTGACCCCAGTAGTGGATAACCACTCCTCGTCTTTATCCACAAAATACAATGTTGCTATCTCAACCCTTTGGTTCATAGGATCTTTAGCAATTGTGAAATATTTTTTCTACCTTCTTCACCCAAGCATCTTCATTTTCTCCATTGAACTCAAGAAAGTTTAACTTAGGCCCCTTAGCAAAGTTTCTATGATGATAACTGTCATTGTTGCTGAACATATTGCCTTGTACTTCCATCTCTTGTTGCTGCCCTCGATTTAAATGATCATCAAGTGTTGGTGAGCTAATAGTTGTAGTGGCCCAATGTTGTTGTGGCCATATAGGAAATACAGAATAACTAGCCACTGAACTGAATGGTAAACCAAAGCCATGTTAACACTGAGGTGGATGTGGTAGTAATAGTGGTGTGTGAGCACTCATTAGTACTGGTGAGACTGGTTGAATCCCATTTCCAAAATTTGGGCTGATATCACTAGCATTGCTAAGAGGTGCATTACTACTGCCACTAGTGTTCAGCATAGACATTCCAAGAGATGTTTTCAAAGCACAAGTGTTAACAGCTAAATGACCCTGCTTGTCTATACTAACAGGAGATGCTACAGAGGTAGGAGGAAGTGAGCTATTGGGTTCATAATTACTATGATAGCTTGAATGGAGATCTGAAGGTTCTCCTTGCTTGAATGGAGATCTGAAGGTTCTCCTTGCTCCCTCTAAATTCCTTGAGCAACAAGTGAATTTTTTGCTGCTAGCAATTGTTCCATCTACTTGCTTTACTCTATTTGCCCCTTTCTCATCAGATCCAAGTTTTTCTTGACCTCTTCTAGTTCGCTCTTGGTGGCATACTGTGGTTCCCCATCTACCCCTTGATCAACTTTTCCATGCTTCGCCATCCTGCCAAACTAACGATCTGCCAGGGATTTTACTAGGGAATTGGAAGATTTTCCCCAACTTGGTTATATGGCTTACACCCACAACACCCTCAAATCCACACAAGAACAGCTTCGACTTAGAAATTTTACAGGAAAACAAGTTTCCAAACCCTTATCTATGCTGCCCTAGATCGGATTGAGGCCAAAATCGTGCTCTGATACCAATTTGTCAGGTACCGAAAAGAATTCGAATTTCAACTGCGAAAAATTGTAGAATATAATTGAAGTATTGAGACGAGAAAAGAAATAGGGAAAGTAACAAGAATAGGAAGTACACGAGATAAGGGGTGGCTAGGGTTTAGTTCATTCCATAGAGATGATTCCAGCAGTTACAATCACTAGCTTATATAGCTTGGTCTTTGTTTTACTCTAATTCAAAATTACAGTGAGTAAGCATAAAATCGACATTATAGCCACAGTGCTTAGCGTGGCAATAACAGTAATTACTGAAGTAAATATCGACAATTGGATCTTCATAACTTTCTAAACTGATCTGAGCCCTTCATACAACGTAATGCTTCATAGTTTCTTAGCTGAATTATTCTTCGGTTACTCTGAATACTTGAGGTCCCTGACACACTGGCAGTGAGTAGCTGCCGGGATGCCATGCGTCGGTGGCTTACCACCGCCATGACGCGCAGCTCTACAAAGGAAGGACCGACCGAGCCGAAGAACGCCAACGGGGCTTCGGCTCTGTAGAGGCACGTGGCGACGGGATGGAGGTGTTGGCAACAACAATTAGGCGTGTGGCATCGGTGGGGCCAAAGAACCCCGGTGAGGCACGGAAGAGGGGGAGGGCTGACGATGAATCTGGTAAGGAGAACATCAGATCTACTTACCTCGGACTAGATCCATGGAGCCGAGCCCCCCAAAACACCACGGGGATGACCAAATTCCAGATCGGCGGTGGAAGGGAGGGGGCAAGAAAAGCGGATTGAACCATGCTTATCTAACAGCGTCAGGAAGGGGAAGCCAAGGGGAAGCAAGGCAGAACCCAGGGGCGGCGCAGGGAGGCATCATCGGCAGCGTTGGGGGCCAGTAAGGCCGAAATCAACGGAGGAGCCAAAAGGGGAAGAAGGGAGGCGATGAAAGATCAGGTAGGCAGTACGTGCAAATGAAATGAGGAGGCGAGGTGAGCAGATAGAAAGAGGAGGCGGCATGGCGACGGGCCGGCCGAGCCGATTTCATGCGACCATATGCACACTAATTGGGCCAATGGGCTAGCATCGATAATTAGATAAAAAGGAATAAAAAGGAATAAATGGATACCCTCACATAAAAACACAAATAATATACCCAACAAATTGACAAAATAGCCGTAATAAATATTTCTAAGCAAAGCAAAATATAACTTCCTGAATAGTCAAAAAGGAATATAAAAATAAAGTATAAAAATATTCAACCAGGGTTGTTGCTTCATCTGGAATAAAATAAAAAATTCTAAATAGTTATTTTTGACCTCAAATAATATAGGGGAGGAATTGGTCCAAGAGGAAGAGGCCAGTCAGACCACCACTGAGGTAGCTACCCTATAGCCAGGCAAGTAGAGTAGGCTTTTTAAGCATACTGTGGTTCATGAATTATTTTGATAATGTTATTTTATATGATCACCTTGCATCAAAAAGTAATTTCTAAAAAAATAGAAATGGCATAAAGTGAGGAAAACATGGTAAGAAAGAAAGAGAGCAGAATCACTGAAGGAGCAATGGCCTGCAAAGGAAAATAGTAAAGAAGGTAGATGGTGCTCTAGTAAGGGTTTCAGTGGCAGACAAGACCCTCTACATATGAATAAACTATAAGAACTAGAAAACAATCTTTATTCTGGAATGAGCTGTAAAACAGTATCGACCATATTTCTCATCTCAGGAGGGCAGAACATGTTACTCTCCTTTGTTACTATTATCTCCATAGTGGGTAAGTAGTATAAAACTAGTGAATGAATTCAGAACCGGTATAGAGCCTGGAAGTGTGGGATCCAAGGCACATATATTAGCGTGATGGAGTGTCGAGTACTCAGACCCGCTCGACCAATAGCTATTTTATAGTCGGATGAAGATATAGTGATGAAAGTCGAGAAAACATTATGCATTCTGAATGTGGGATCGCATCAAAGAAAGTACAAAAGATCCAGTGTCAATAAGAATCTAGAATAGCTATAGGTAAAGTGATACAAGTCTATGCAATATTTAATAAATCATGAATTTATGGTAGTCTCTTAGATAAGAGTCTACGGGAACCAATAAGGCTTTCACTTCTCTAGAATGATTGTTAAAACAAATTCAGAAGTTAAAATCTTGCAGACTCTTCAAAATAATAAAGAAATGAAGTTCGAATGATAGATCAGGAAGAACTTGAGAAATATGACGATAAAGGTGCATCATTATTTAAAAACTTACTGAGTACTTCGTACCTACTCTTACTATTAAATCTCTTGCTTTTAGAGCCATATTCAGTTGGGTTATACTTGGATTTTGACAAGAGACGGTTGAATAATGAAGACACCTAGGGGTACGAGGTTGAAGCCGACTAGGAGTACGACGAGGTGGAGGCCTTATAAGGTAGCTGGGAGGAGTAGATGACCTGTAGTTCATCATACATCATTGGACGGATATTGTATTATATATTTTTATTTTATTTTAGTACCTTGTATAATTAATGATGGAGAACAGTTATTATTGTAATATTATCGGGCTACTATGTACCCAAGACCTAAAGCACCGCGTGGCTTGTAATAATAAAATACTTAGCCTCTAATTATTGTTTTGCTATAACTACTCTGATGGATTTATTATTTGTTGGAGTGATGTTCTATCGAATAAACGAATAATAATTCATTGATTAGTGTTATTACCCCGATAATAGCAATGGACGTCCCGTACAACTTATGGGAAAGAGAGGGCTACTTTGATCACCAGCTAGTTGCCATGCCAGCTTGGTTTTTTTTAACTCGTTTCTATTATCCCAGGTTTGGGCCGCCATCCCACCAGGGTAACGTTTCTGAACGAGGGTGGTTCATAATTCCTATGGTTTTGTACCTTTGCAGTTCCAAGTTCCAACCATACACACTTGTTTATCCTTCACAGATTATTAAGATCATCCCCAAACGATTAACACAGATTATTTTATGATATCCCCAGTTTTTCCACCGATCAAATTGCAGAACCAAACAGCGACACTCACATGGAGAATGACCATGCCCGGATTCCAAGCGACCGGAAGTGTCTTTTACGCAGCTACGCTAATTGTTTAGTCGCAAACAGTAGTTTTGTGACCGTATCAGGCTATCGACGTCGACATGGCAGACACACAACACCCGACACGAGCATGCTCGTTAAGCGGTGCTGGTGCAAGCATGCACGACAGCACGAGCCCCCTGTAAAGTCGACGTAGCCCACGGTTTGTACCGCCGGTAAACGCCTCTCCACTAGCTTGAATACCTCCCAGCCTCAGCGCCGCGCGCACGTCACTTCACGCACAAATCCTCGTATTCCCTGCAGGAAAACACTTGCAAATGGCGGGCTAGTGGTACAGGAGTTATCTCGTCGCTCACCGGCGGCCTGTGCGTTCGTACGTGCGTGCGTATATACAAGTCGTTAAGTTGTTGTATAGTAACAAACGTGACTTCCGTTCGTGTGGCCGGCCACCATGGCAGCGCCTCACGCGATGGGTGATCATCAGAGCAAGGTGCAGCGGCTGTACGACGCGTGCGACGTCGTCTTCTCGTCGGGGAAGGAAGGGCTGCCGACGCTCACGCAGATCAGGTGGATACAGGGCCTCCTTGGTACGTACCTACGTCCTTGGTAGCATCATTCTTGGCTCGATTGTGTCGTGGACGACGCCTTAGTTGGGTATTTGTTGAAGGCATGAGCATATGGTGTGTCGACATCTTTGCAGATGGCATGGAGGCGGCCGACGTCGGGATAGACGCAGGCGCTGGTGCCGTGGACGCCGGCGGCAGCGAGAGGCCGTCGTCCTCGGAGGAGGACGAGCGGAGCCCGCCGGGCCGACGGTTTCTCTCGGCGCAGGCGTTCACGAGGATCACGTACTACGTGCACGTCCACGAGTGCGACGATTTCTCGGTACGTACGTGCGCAAGTGTGGTTGACAAGGGAACATTACTCTGTAAAACGTCTGGTTTTCTCAGATAATGAGATGGTGTTTGACGGTGTTTTCGGCTGGGGTGTTCGTGTTACGTTCAGATCGGCGTGTTCTGCTTCCCGGCCGGCGCGACGCTGCCGCTGCACGACCACCCGCAGATGGTGGTTCTGAGCAAGCTCCTCTACGGCTCAATGCGGGTCAAGTCGTACGACTGGGCCACCGCGCCGTGCTCCGGCCCAAGAAAGAGTACGTTTGTCTAGCCAAATCACTGCATATATCTGTTCGTCTATTTATGTATAGATTCCCATGATTCGATGAACAGAGAAACTTGCTATCTGATGTCAACTGCAACTAGTATACGTTCTTTATGTGTTTGTTGCACATGGATCAGCTTTTTCTTGCACGAGTTTGTCATTGTATTGACAAAGGAGAGCTTGCTTGAAACCTTGCAGCTTTTACTGAATCTTAACTTGGTACGAAACCCGGAATGCAAAGTCTAACTAATAAAGTAGCTAGCTGGGATCGGGAGGAACCACGGGCTGTGGAAAAGATGGAGCATGTCTAGCAGTAGGATTAGCTCGGTGTGAGGTCGTGAAACAACTGCAAAACTAGTAGTATCTGAATCTGACTTTATTATCCTAAGAAAAGAAATTATGTGACGTTATTCCGCTGCTTAATTCAAAAGCCCACTCTCTTAAGAGACAAGGAAAAATAAAAAAAGTGACAGACAAATGACGCGGCCATTTCAATTCACGCTTCAGTGCTAGTCTTCTTGTAAACACTGAGCAGAACATGTGGCGCGGGCGTGCATGCAGGTGGTTTGGCCAGAATGGTGGCCGTGGACGAGGTCCGGGAGGCGCCGTGCAAGGCGTCGGTTCTTTTCCCGCGGAGCGGCGGCAACATCCACTCCCTCACCGCCATCACGCCGTGCGCGCTGCTCGACGTGCAAGCGCCGCCGTACGCGGAGGACCTCGGGCGGCCGTCGACCTACTTCTCGGACATTCCTATCCCTTCTCTCCCTGGTTTGTTTGTCTATCGGTTGAGTTTTGTGCCCTGTTTCCAGGTCACAGTGTCTAACACAGTATGGTCACTTGTTCAGGTTTTGTAGTGCTGGAGGAGGCAGACTTGCCCGAGGATTTTCGTGTTGCAGGGGCGCCATACGTAGGCCCCGAGCTCGCAGTAGACACGGACTTTCACGATTAGATAGCTCACTGTTTTTCCAAAGTAGCTAGTGCACTACATAAGGTGTGCGTGTGTGCAGAATACATTGTAACTACCCGCTTTGCTTGTATATATGTACGCTTGTAAGCTGGTTTGTCTTTTCTACTTTCCTTTTTTTTTTAACTTGATGTTGGAATGCTAGCATTTTTGAAAGCATGCTTTTGTAATGGGAGCTACTGGATATGTATGCATGGGGAGTGACTATTGCACAGATGACTCAAATTTTTTTTATCTCTCAGTTATCTGAAGTTGCACTATCAATCGTCTAAAGTTACGGGTAATTTTTTGAAGGGGAAGCTGCAATTTCAGATGATTGGGAGTGCAACTAAACTGAATCACCTGAAGTTATAGGTGAGTTTTTGGAGGAAGGCTGTAAGCCTGTAACTTCAGTTAATTGAGTGTATAATTTTAGGTAATTGAAAGATAAAAAAATTTCGGTCGTCGGTGTAATAGCAAAATCAGTATACATGTATGTCACTAGTTGTCCTTATTACACGTGTACATACCTGACTAGCATGTGCTGCTATCACATTAGTTTTTGAGGGTAGGCATATGTATCTCGTTTAGCTGTAGATTAACCCTGACCATCGTAGAAAAAGTTCTTGCCCATTTAGGAACTGGTTAATCTTTGCAGTGCCAAGAAACCAAACCTTGAGGCAGCCTTTGGCTAGCCTTGTCAGTTATTAAAGGCTATGATAATTAATCTACTGTATTTCTCAATTATTTCTCACCAATTAGCAAGAAGCAGTAGCTCTGAAATTAACCATTCCCACAGGTAGACGCAGAACTGCCACACGACCAAAAACTCTGCAAATACATTACTCGCATATCGGAGCTCTTCTGGAGCACCCACCGGAGCGCAGAAGTCTACCACCCGGGACGCCACCACCTCCGTCTCCACCGGCGGCGAGCCGTTGGCGACGCGGCAGTTGCGCCGTATCTCCCCCTTCCTGGG
This sequence comes from Dendrocalamus latiflorus, assembly GCA_017311315.1. Lineage (NCBI taxonomy): Eukaryota > Viridiplantae > Streptophyta > Magnoliopsida > Poales > Poaceae > Dendrocalamus > Dendrocalamus latiflorus. The sequence goes on from CM029626.1 coordinate 10,302,614, forward strand.
GTTCTGCAACTGGCCATCTGGATCATCCCCTCGATGAAGGCCCTGAAGAAGGCGTCCTGGTCCTCGCTGAACTGCCTCACCACCTGCCCGGTCTTGGCGTTGTCGGAGAAGAGCGTCTGGTCGGAGCTCAAGAACCCGCGGAGGTGGACGAGGTCCTTGAAGTAGACGACGGGGGTGGCGTCCATACCACCGGTGACGTTCTCGTCTCCGCCCTGGGGGCAGAGCGCGGCACGGTAGGCTGGGTCCATGTTGGGATTGTTGGGTTAATCTTGTTGGATGTGTGTTATGCTTATGTGTATATATGAGCACTCTGTATCCATATGTAGTCGATGGTCGATAGTCGACGGTCGTATTTGATAGTCGATGGTCGATAATCGACGGTCGTGGTCGATAGTCATAGTCGATAATCGATAGTTGTGGTCGATAGTCGACGGTCGTAGTCGGTAGTCGTCAGTGCATACTTGGAGAAGTACCGTAGTCGTCATACTCAGACGAGTAGCATGGATGTTATACTCAGTGAAGTACTGTGGACGTTATACTCAGAGGAGTACCGTGGACGTCATACTCGGCGGAGTACTGTGGATGTCATACTTGGAGGAGTACAGTAGACGCTAAACTCGTAAGAGCACTGTAGCACTCGGAGGACTCAACCTGTGTCCATAGTCGATTATGACCACATTGTGTGTGGTCGTAATAGGGCGTCTGTGTCTATGGTCGGTTACGACCATGTTGTGTGTGGTCGTAACAGGGCGTTTGTGTGTGTGGTCGGTTACGACCATGTTGTGTGTAGTCGTAACGACCAGCGTCGTAGTGTCTGTGTGCGTGATCGGTTACGACCCCGACCAAAGTCGTAGTTGTTGGCATGTTTGTGCTCAAAGCTCCAGTGTAGTGGTCGAAGACAAGGCGAGGATGGAGCCAGCGGCCATGGTCGTGCGTCAACCACTGTAGCAGTTGGTAGCAGGCGTCAGCACGGGTGGTCGTGGGTGATGCAGGTCATCCTTGGTCGGCTACCTACCCAGTATGGGCAAGCGGCTGGACACTGTAGCAGTCGTGGGCGGCTGAGCGAAACGGCATGGGCAGGTGGCGGCCACTGTAGCAGTCATAGGCGGCTGAGCAAAACAGTAGCAACTAGAGTCATAGTGAGTGAGTGGCCGAGGTGGCCGGCTGTGTCTATATATACTCTATAAATCATTGAGAGTTTTTGAGCCAGTATAGTAAAGAAAACACAGTAGAAAAAGGTGTGTCAGTTTGCGTCGCGTCACCGTGCCTTCGTTTCCTGTGTATCGTCCTGTTCACTGCTCCATCTTATTGTTCCCACCTCTGGTAATCAATCCATGACCGCACATCCGAGTCCACAGCCAAAGCATGCGGTCAAGAGAGCCAGAGCCAACCACCGGTGAGCAGGTCATAATCGACTTACAATCGCTGACCCTCAAACCGGTTGCGACCACTGAGTAGAAGTGTTCCTCGTAGTCGTATCCCCCTTCAGGGTCTGCGTTGTTCCCCATCCGACAATAGGGCACTTGCGCATGTTGATCCTCAGGTGATCCCCAACATCTGGTATCAGAGCCTAGGCTGTTGTTGGACGCAGATCAAGAAGGAAAGCAGAGCATCGACTCTCTTCATCCTCTCGGTCTCGGCGAAGAGCAACTACACGACGTGGGTTGTGAAGATGAAGGTGTTCATGTGCGCTCATGGCGTGTGGAATGCAATCGTGGACGAGGTGGTGAACGAGAGGCAGCAGAGGTGCATCTCGTCATGGCAGAGGCCAACGACAAACTGGCACTAATTTGAAGTACATGCAACAAGATTAAGGGGGACATTATTGAGTTAATCTTGTTGTATGTGTGTTGTGCTTGTGTGTGCGAGCACTCTGTATCCATGTGTAGTCGATAGTTATAGTCGATGGTCGTGGTCGATAGTCATAGTCGATGGTCGATAGTCGACGGTCGTGGTCGATAGTCGATAGTTGATAATCATAGTCGATAGTCGATGGTCGACGGTCGTGGTCGATAGTCGATGGTCGATAGTCGATATTCGATGGTTGATGGTCGATAGTCATAGTCGAGAGGTATGGTCGGTAGTCATCAATGCATACTCGGAGGAGTATAGTGGTCGTCATACTCAGATGAGTACCGTGGACGTTATACTCGGTGGAGTACTATGGACGTCATACTCAGAGGAGAACCGTGGACGTCATACTCGGTGGAGTACTGTGGATGTCATACTCGAAGTAGTACAGTGGATGCCAAACTTGTAAGAGTACTGTAGCACTCGAAGAACTCAAAGTCTGTGTGCGTAGTTGGTTACGACCACGTTGTGTGTGGTCGTAACAGGGCGTCTGTGTCTGTGGTCGGTTACAACCATGTTGTGTGTGGTCGTAACAGGGCGTCTGTGTGTGTGCTCTTTTACAACCATGTTGTGTGTGGTTGTAATGACCAGCGTTGTAGTGTCTGTGTGTGTGGTTGGTTATGATCACATTAGGTGTGGTTGTAACAACCAAAGTCGTAGTAGTTGGCGTGTCTGTGCTCGAAGCTTCAGTGCAGTGGTCGAAGACAAGACGAGGATGAAGCCAGCGGTCATGGTCGTGTGTCGACCACTATAGCAATTGGTAGCAAGCGTCAACACGGGTGGTCGTGGGTGATGTAAGTCGTCCTTGGTCGGCTACCTACCCGGTATGGGCAAGCGGCTAGACATTGTAATAGTCATGGCGGGTGAGCGAAGCGGCATGGGCAGGCAGCGGCCACTGTAGTAGTCGTAGAAGGCTGAGCGAAGCAGCAGTGACTGGAGTCGTCGTGAGTGAGTGGCCTGAGTGGCCGGCTGTGTCTATATATACCCTGTAAGTTGTTGAGAGTTTTTGAGCCAGTGTAGTAGAGAAAACACAGTAGAAAAAGGTGTGTCAATTTGCATCACATTATCGTGCCTCAGTTTCCTGTGTTCCATCCTGTTCACTACTCCACCTTATCGTTCCCACCTCTGGCAATCAGTCCATGATCGTGCATCCGAGTCCATAGCCAAAGTTTGCGGTCAAGAGAGCCAGAGTGAACCACCGGTGAGTAAGTCGTAATCGACTTATGATCGCTGACCCTCGAACCAGTTATGACCACTGAGTAGAAGTGTTCCTCGTGGTCGTATCCCCCTTCAGGGTCTGTGTTGTTCCCCGTCTAACAACAGGGCACTTGCGCGTGTTGATCCTCGGGTGATCCCCAACAGGGGTCAGGTCGACCAGAGCCGGACTGGTTGTAGTGGTGGAAGAAAATGGAGAAGCAACGGGCCTCACCTATTGAGTGCGAGCAGGATAGCGCGACGAGGTCGGTGATGGTGAGGTTGTAGCCAACGAAGAGGCGGATAAGCGCTCTAGTGTTGGCGCGCGGGCTCGGCATGATCTTGTCTGAGTCCTCCTGGCTCTCCACTCCATAAGGAGGACAAGAGAGCACACCATAGTTTTCACTCTTCTCTCTCAAACCCTAACCCTAGAACTCAAGAATGAAATGGTTGGGATAGTTGGCTTGCAAACCCCCATCCCAATCCACTAAATAAATGAAGCAACCAGCCCACATCTAACCCTAATGGATATTATAGACTAGCACAATTGGGTAAAATCCATTAACCAGTTACAGTACAAGTTTTATACTCATACTTAACTCATGCAACCTTTTCAAAGCACATGGGTGCATTTGGTCCACTCGATCTCTTCAACATCTCCTTAACCAGTGGCGAATCCATCGGATAGGCTTCATCAGGCTGAAGCCTACCCTCCACCGGTTGACCAACCCCCCTCCTGGGCTCCTGGCTCCCCCGGCGGCTAGCACTACTGGCTCCCTACGGCTGTGACCTGCCAACCATCCTGCAAGCCGGTAAAGACCGCAAACAAGAAGATGAAGAAACAAGGCCAAAGAAGCAACGAAGCCAGGCCTAATTCACCTCCGTGGTCCGCCCACCGGCCCACCGCCCACATCCCCACCGGTCCATACCCTGTTGGCCTGTTCCCGTGTCCGAAAATTCCCCAAATCTGAAATTCTCAAATCCCCAATCCATTCCCTTCCCTGTTCCCCCAAATCCCCAATCGACACGGAGGTAGTGAGGAGTGGGGACTGAGGTTGCTCACCCGTTCGGCCGTGCTCAAGGTTTGAAGCCCACGACGTCGCCTGTGCAGTCGTGCTCAAGCCGAGGCAGGGAGGTGCCGCCGCCGACGAGATCTGGAGGTGGGGAGTCGGGGAGGTGCTGACTGCCAACGACGACGAGATCTGGAGGTGGGGAGACCGGAGCCGGAGGCGCCGAGGCAGGAAGGCCTGAGAAGGGGAGACTGGAGGCGGGGTCGCGCCGACCGCCGAGGTGCCATGGAGGCTGGAAGCGGGGAGGGCTGGGTCGCCGAGAGGCTGGACTGGAGAATGGAGGCCGAGGCCGAGGGGCAAGCGAGGGCGGACCGCGGACGCTCTGTGGGCTGCGACTGCGCTAGGGTTAAGTGGAGGCAGAAGCAGATAAGCAGTCCACTGGGCAGAAGGCGTGAATCGTGATTCGCGTGAAGTGAAGCTGCTACTGAGCGTTGGCTGCTGCTATTGGCTTGATACAGTGATACTATTCCTGGATTCCCCATACGACCGAACCGATTTTTAGATTTATAACTCAAACTCATTGCCTCATTCCTCAACTAGTTGATTACTTGATTAATAATTTATTAGAAATAGTGTTGTATTGTTGTATATACTCAATTAGTAATTAATTTGTAGTTTTGCAATAATGGAGAAACGAACTTTGCGTAATTATTTTACAAGCAATTCAAATAGTACTCCCCAACTGATGAAAGCACAATTCTACCAAAGAAGCCTCGACTAGAATTTAATCTGGATGAAATTATTGCCAATCCGGCGCACCGCAGAATGATGATGCAATCATAAAATCCTTCCAAGGCATGAAAAATCGCAAAATGAATTTGCCTCGTGAAAGTCATGATTCAAGCTAGTGGTATGGTTCTTTTATTTTACATGTTCATGATCATTTAAGTAATTAAATACAATTTGCTATTGTATCACTAATTTTTTTAAATTTTGATGTACAGATTGTTACCTACCGGAACCATATTTACATGTTTTAGGGATTCACTTGCTATGAGCGAGGTACCTCCATTGTATCTCTTTTTTTTCTTTGCTTTTATTCATGTATGAAACTATGAATTTGATTGCACAAGAATACAAAACTATATTTCTTACAAATTAGTTTAGTCATTCGAGGTGTAGGGTCAACAATTCTAGGAAAACTTATGATCTGGTAGAAGAATACATGTTTTTTTAGCCCACCCTCATTTTTCATTCTAGATTCGCCACTGTCCTTAACCTAAACCGCTTTTCCAAACGCCGCTCAAGCACCGTGGTTTTGATCCAATGAAGTTTCTGATATTTAGCCAACAACCAAAATACCCTCGCCTTGACCTGGTCTTCTCTTTCCCTTACAAGCAATCGCATGCTTGCCACATGTAGGTGCACTAATAGCTTGCCACGTATTAGCAAATCTCTCCCTCGCTGATTTTCACTGGACCACGTCTTACTTAGATCGACTAAGCCATTTGGTGCAACCCGTCGCTCGAATATTTTCTTCAACATTCCTTACCTTCCTTATGCCACGTTTGAGCTCAAGCATCTCTCCTAGCATTCTTGACCATTCTGGACCTCGATTCCCTCATGAGCGTAATCCTAGTCCTCGCCGTTGATTATATTTAACTCTAAGCTTCTTTGCACATTTAATGATCAAAAAATTATTTTCAGACACAAGTTTTTTCACAACTTGACCCACGTTAGCTCAAACATACTTCATGCAACATGAATGCACTGATCTAGAACCAATTTACCCCATCATCGATCAAACTCCCAAATTTTAGAAATCTCAGCCGAAAATTCAGAAGATAGCCGATCTGATCGCTGAGCACCACCGGTCTAACCGCTCTGCATGGCTAGTCTGACCGCTCTACATAGTCAGTCTGACCGTCAGGTACAGAACTTAACAAATTGAAATTCTAAATTTTTCATTCAACTCAACAGCCATCATCGCAAATATTTCTGGACCTTAACTTCTCATATGATCGTGAAAATGTGAACGAGGTGGCAATTTGTAGCGTATGTCTTGACTACATTTACGTGGACATCTTCCTGGCAAGAAAGGAAGTAAAAAACAACACGGTGTAGAAGGAAAGTTACTCCACTCTTGACCCGCTCCTGTGTTCAAAAGGCGTGTCAAGATAATCCAATAGCAGTAATTAAATCCACTTGTGAATCGAATTAGGAATACCTAATTGCACTCAGCCACCTCATCTGGCCGGTGCACAGGAACAGCCCAGCTCAGCCTCTATTTAAGCAGCCCAGCTCGCTAACATCACACTCGACCACAAAGAGCACAAGAACACCTAGCTAGGTCCTACGTACGCTTCCCACTGGCCGGTCAAGCATCTCTACATGGCTTTCGAGCAGCAGCAGCATCCCGCCGTGCCGAGGTGGACGCCGAGCCCTCCGCGGCGGCAGAGCCGCCAGGCCGACGCCGGCGACGAGGGACTATCTGACACGGCCTCCGAGCTCAGCGCCTCGATGCGCAGCACCGACGGCTTCCCCTTCGGCAGCGGGCGCTCGTTCGCGCCGCCTCCGTTCCTGCCAACGTCGATGCCTCTGCCGCAGTCCTCGCTGGAGATCAGCGTGGAGAACGGGGGCGTCGGGAACGGCGGCGCCGCCGTCATCCGCGACACATCCTTGCGCCGGACCGACCAGGGCGTCGTCTTTGCGTGGGAGGACCTATGGGTGTCCGCGGGCGGCGGGAAGGGCGGCCACGTCCCCATCCTCTGCGGCCTCAACGGCTACGCGCGCCCCGGCGAGGTGCTCGCCATCATGGGGCCGTCCGGCTGCGGCAAGTCCACTCTTCTTGATGCCTTAGCAGGTACTGTATACATGCACGTGAATCTTATGAAATCTTTCTGCACAGTCATGAGATAAATTATACTCGTGTGTCTGACTCTGACCTGGCCTTTCAATCAATCTTCACGATAAATTTAAGCAAAAGATTTTGTTCATACTCGTATTGACATCTGATCTCTGGATGCTTTATTTTTATCGGTGAGGGACAAGATGTAATTCCTACAAGTTGTGTGGGACAAAATGTAATTCCTACGAGTTGCATGCTCTGATACCGTGTTGCATTTCTACGGTACAGGAAGGTTAGGTTCTAATGTGAGCCAGAAGGGAGACATTCTGATCAATGGCCGGATGCAGAAGCTGGCGTTTGGAACATCGGTAAGCCTAGCACATGATACGGGCATACGGTGGTTCGGAGAATCTCGTTTTCGTTGATAATGATTCGAGTATGTGTAGGTAAACTAATGCACGGCCATGAACTCATGGCGTGTGCGTGCACGCATACACATGTGCAGGCGTACGTGACGCAGGACGACGTGCTGATGACGACGCTGACGGTGCGCGAGGCGGTGCACTACTCGGCGCAGCTGCAGCTGCCGAGCGCGATGTCCGCGGCGAAGAAGCGGGAGCGCGCAGAGGAGACGCTGCGGGAGATGGGGCTGGAGGGCGCGGCGGACACGCGCATCGGCGGGTGGGCACACAAGGGGATCAGAGGCGGGCAGCGCCGCCGGGTCAGCATCTGCATGGAGATCCTGACGCGCCCCGCGCTGCTGTTCCTGGACGAGCCCACGAGCGGCCTCGACAGCGCCGCGTCCTACCACGTCGTCAGCCGGATCGCGCGGCTGGCGCGCCGCGAGGGCATGACAGTTGTCGCGGCTGTGCACCAGCCCAGCGCCGAGGTGTTCGGCCTCTTCCACGGCCTCTGCCTCCTTGCTTATGGCAAGACCGTCTTCTTCGGCCCCGCCGCCGAGACCAGCCAGGTACATACCTACGTACTAGAGCATACGTACGTGTATAACTTTATTAATTGTTGCTGTTGCTAACGAATTGCATCAGCTTAAGTTCTGTGGAAAAAAGAATTAATCGGTGTTATGCTTAGGTGCCGCTTATTTAGACTGAAAAAGTGGTTTATGACTAAAATTTTACTGTAGCTGGTTGAAATTGTACTGTAGCTGATAGTAATAGTAACTTATTTAGCGTAATTAAACTTTAAAAAATTTAAAAATAGAAAAAACATATTAGTCTATTATAAAGAATGTAAACGAATACGAGAAAAAAAATCAGTAAAAAAGCTTAAAAAAATCAAAAAATCAAAAAGAGATGAAATTTAAGAATATAAAAAATAAACTAGAAGTCAGAAATTTAAACTAAAATGAAGAGACCTTTAAAAGTGTTTGGACTTTGCCACTTTGGACAAGTGGCACCCTAGCCAGTCGGTGGATTCACACTGGGTAACACGTACGACAGCACAAATAGATAGACAAAGTTGTATCCAATGTTTAGTCATTAAGATTGTCTATTCAAATCCGTATATTCTTGTGAAACTAGTCAAGCCTTTGCATTTCGATTTTTGTTAAACGAATCCATTTAACTGAATTTCTTTCATTCACAGTACTTATTGTGATGCCAAGTTACAAGGTAGTACTAGTATACAACATTAGGGTTTAAAATCATCTGATGGTAGACTTGACAGTTTTTTTAGACGGGGTAATCATGATAGTTGCATAAGATTGGATGTTTTGAGTGATTTTCTTTTGTAAAGTTGCCACTACACTTGCGAACCTTTTTTTGGAGGATACTTATATTATGGACTTGAATAGCTAAACAAGAAGTTTGGAGACTCAAATAAACAACTCAAATGTAAAGAAGCACCGTACAAAATACTCCTCCGTTTTTCTAGCAACGGTTTTTATTTCTTACGGTCTTTAAAATACAACTTTGAATGCTATTTTTATAATTTTACACTAAGATATATTAATAAAATTGTAATATTATGAAGATATTTTTAATAATCTAACTATATAATTTTTATATAGCTAATCTAAATAATTTTAAATTTATTAATGATAAAATTTTAAAAAAATTAACGGTACACATTATAGAAAGTTTAAGTAAAAAAACAACAAGGAAGTACTAATTTAGCCAAACTATAATTACTTCAAGAGTGCCTTATGTCTGAACACTAGGCCACTAGGCCTGACAAAATGAGAACTGTTCTTAAACATTGGTAGGTACTCCGCTAGCTAAAACGAGACCACGGTAGAAAAACCGAAAGACTACGGTCCTAAAACCGTGTGGACCATTTACGTCGGCGTCTTCGTTGTCGCTTTAGTCGCAGCTCAAAAGAATTATCCCATGGGTGCATTTTTTTACTATGGCTGGTAGCTTTTGATCCTAGCACGAGCGATTGTGCAAACGAACTGAATGATGATAAGCTGCTTCAATATATATATACAACCGGGTAAGGTCAACGGTGGCGACTGACAGCGTGTAGTCGAAGTGGCGACGAGAGAAGATACCAGATTAGGACGTGCGGCCGACGACGAGACGACAAGGTCGCCGGATTTGGGAAGCGCTCTCGCAAGAGAGATGGAGAGACGGGGAGAAATCGAATCGGGGGAAGATGAAAAGAGATTCCTGGGTGGACTTAAAAAATATTCGGATTCCATACCCCACTAAATCCTGGAAAAAGCGGCACATAGGACCCAAGAGCGTGGTTTTAACGCACGTGATAAGTAACTGCATGTATTGCATATGATAACTTGTTGTGCAGGAGACAGTAACTTTACCGTATGGATAATAACTTTACCCTACGAATGGTAACTTCATTGCATATAGATGATAACTTTAAGCGTAACCGTAAGTAACTTTTTCGACCTACCAACAACTGTACGTGGGACCGACTGAAAGGGGTGGCGCAATTGCAATTGGCTGATTGGATTCGGGTCATGTCGCTAGGCGCGCATGCTTATTTCTATGCTTAGCCACTGAATAGTATATGTGTGTGCGTGTGTGTGGACCCATTTATATAGGCTTTTGGCTTATAAGTAGTACCAGCTTGTAGAAACACTTATAGAGACACTAGTATGTTACTACTAATAGATCTCGCCTTGAAAAGATATTCCGTTTGAAAGTTAGGTATTGTAAAAAGCAGCTTTTAGAAACCAATATGAATAGGGCCATTTATACGAACAATATATATATAACATTGCGCTAAATTATGTGTGCGTGCATCATGCACGCCGAAAAGTTACTACCGTTTGGCAGTGAAGTTACTGTCAAATACATGTAAAATTACTACCTAGTTGCGTACAGCAGTAACTCTACATGCGTTTAACAGTAACTTCACTTTACAAACGGTAGTAACTTTTCAGTGCACACACACACACACACACACACACACACACACACACACATATATATATATATATATAGGACGAGTGTTTCATGCACCATGGTGCCTAGGTACTCATATCAATACCCGTTGATTTGCTTTGAGATTCGCAACGTTTGATGTGGGTATCTTCATATACCCATAAAAAAGTATATTTGAGATGTCAAACTCCGAAAAAAATTAAATTCAACTTCAGTTTAATTAGTTTGAACTATTTTTATGGTATATACTCACTGTAGTCGCATTGAATTCAAAAGTAGTTCAAACTAGTTTGAACTGAGTTCAAAACTTACTTACCATAAATATATTAAGGGTATAAAACATTTTCATACCCAAACTCAACAAAATTATCAATCATACACGTGTATCGGATGTGGGTGCCTAGGCACCATGGTGCCTTACGTAATTTTCCTCTGTATATATATATATATATATATATATATATATATATATATATATATATATATATATATATATATATATATATATATGAGACGCTGAAATGGGACACCATGGTGCCCGGGCACCATGATTTCAAATGCATCAATTCCATCTAAATTCGGATATATTTTTTGAAAATATCAGTTTTAGGGTATATACTCATCTATAACAATTCAAACGAAATGTATAAGTTTGAAAAAATATACTCAAATTCAAAGTTTTGAACGAATTTAGGTCATACACTTTGTTGTAATCAGCATATACCTACAATCAAACTATTATAAAAAAGGCAACTACAATTCGAAATTTAGTTCAAACTTGTTTGAACTAGTTAGTAAATTAGTTGAACTTGACATCCAAGGAATTTTAAAATTTTTCGCACATGATACATACCTATTTTAGACTATTGTGCCCAGGCACCAAGGAGCACTCGTTATTTTTACTATATATATATATATATATATATATATATATATATATATAACTGCATCAGAGGGAACATTCGTTTTGGTAGCAACAAATTTATGACGCTAGCTTAGTCACAACAGAAGCGCAGCACAAATGCACAATTGCGTTTAGACAGTGACTCGGATCGGTCGGAGACGTGTGAACATGCATCCTTGTTCTGCACTTCTGCTTGCGGTTTCGCTGAAGAATGCATTAATGCCAACATCAAGGCGCAGCTGCAAAACATATCCTAATTGATTATGGAGGAGTAAATTTCACTGCATCGGTGCCACTTAATTTCGTTTGACTTGATGCCTGTACATTTTAGCTCTGCCGGTTGCAGCACCGTCTGCATCGATCACGTCCATACAGTGATACAGATGAACTTGTTTGACAAATCCAGTGCCGAAAGCTGACAGCTCAGGTTCCAGATAACACTTCAAGGATCGTGTAGTATTAGTAGTAGGTAAACCGCTGTGCAAAAGAAGTCTTGATAAAACAAAGTAATAGCTGTGATTGAGGACGAAATTAGGAAGTATTAGGTCACTTCTTCGAATAGCCTTCTACTTCTATAGCATAAATTGACCACTCGGTTAGAAGTTGGGAGTCAGAAGAAATCGCGAGGAAAAACGCGTCTTTTCTAATTGACCATGGCGGTCGCGTACTATGTACCAAGGAGAAAGACATGTCATGATCGGTCCATAAAAAACTGAAGACAATGTTAGTACTATTACATGGACCAGCATCTGAAATTTCAGACCTCTCTCTGTTCTTGACTGGCTGAACTTGGAATACAACAATAATAGCACAGAAGAAATTCTTCAGATTACTAATTGCTGGACTTGGACTACAACAACCATAGTACAGAAGAAAATTTGCATGTTACTAATTCTTCAGGCTTGGACTGCAACATCTTAAATTAACCGTTTACTCCATTTTTCAGTTTTTCGCTCTGAGCGGGTTCCCTTGTCCATCACTGATGAACCCTTCAGACCACTTCCTGAGGACCATCAACAAGGACTTTGACATGGTGAGCACAACACGAGGGCTACCGTACTCTTGCAAGTCGGTGTCAGCTTAACTATCTGAAAGCTGCTGAATTGGTGAATTAACTCCTCACCTCCCCTTCCATACGTTTCATTCATCAGGATATCGAGGAAGGCCTGGACAGCAAGAAAATGACCACTGCTCAGGCAATCGACGCGCTGGTGAACTCGTACAAATTATCCGTCCATTTGGAGAAAGTGACGCGACAGATCGCCGATATACGCGACACCGTAAGTCGTACATCAAATTCCGAATTCTACCACTACACGTTTGCCATTTCTTGTACTATGAGAGGTAAAATTTACCAATTTTATGACCTGTGCAATTTTTTTGCAGGGAGGGGCAGTGGTGAAGAAGGAAGGGCAGCCAAGCTTCCTGACGCAATCCGTTGTGCTCACCAAGAGGTCCTTTGTGAACATGTACAGAGACTTGGGCTACTACTGGCTGCGATTCGCCATTTACGTTGCGCTGTGCCTCTGCGTCGGCACCATTTACTGCGATGTCGGCCACAGCTACGGATCGATCCAGGTGACTAAATGCAGAGAGCTCAGCCTCGGACCGCCAGAGCAGTAACCTGAGACCCAGATTAAAATTTTTTTTAGTGTTTTACTGTAGCTAACAATAGTACAGACCTTACAATCGCCTCGGCTGGCCACGCCCCTGACTAAATGCGTTGATAGATAGGCACCACAGTGCTCCATACTTGTTCCATTTAATCGTATCCTTCACTGTGCACTGCAGTGCTGTCCTGCATCTGATTATACGTGTACGTGTTTGCTGATCTCATCTGAAAATTCTGCAGGCTCGTGGCTCCATGCTCATGTTCGTCGCCGCCTTCCTCACCTTCATGGCCATCGGAGGCTTCCCCTCTTTCGTCGAGGACATGAAGGTCTCTACACTAGTTCTTGAATGTCCAATAAGAACATTTCTACATCAAGAAAAAATGGATCATTGTTCGCTTCATTCTTACGTATATATGACACATGACGATGCAGATATTTGGGAGGGAGAAGCTGAACGGGCACTACGGCGTGTCGTCGTTCGTGATCGCGAACACGGTGTCGGCAACGCCGTACCTGGCGCTCATCTCGGTGGTGCCGGGCGCGATGGCCTACTACCTGACCGGCCTCCAGAGTAGCTTCGGCCACTTCGCCTACTTCGCGCTGGTGCTCTTCATGACCATGATGCTCGTGGAGGGCCTCATGATGATCGTTGCCAGCGCCGTGCCCGACTTCCTCATGGGCATCATCACCGGTGCCGGCATCCAGGGCGTCATGATGCTCAACGGCGGCTTCTTCCGCCTGCCACGCGACCTGCCCAAGCCAGTGTGGCGGTACCCCATGTACTACGTCGCCTTCCACAAGTACGCCAACCAGGGGTTCTACAAGAACGAGTTCATGGGCCTCCGATTCCCGAACAACCAGGCCGGCGGAGCCGCCACGATCACCGGCGGCGAGATCCTGAGGGACTACTGGCAGGTGGAGATGGGGTACAGCAAGTGGGTCGACCTCGCGATCCTGTGCGGGATGGTTGTGCTATACAGGGTGCTGTTCCTGGTCATCGTGAAGCTCACCGAGAAGGTGAAGCCCATGGTGAAGAGGCTCAGTTTCAGGAGCACCGCGCCGTCGGTGCACGTCTCCGAGCAGGGCTCCGGCAGCCCATGACCATCCTAGCGGAGATCGAGAGCACGGTGGTTTTGTTCGGCAGAGGCAAACGTTAGATAGTAGTCCTCCTTCGATCGTCGAGCTACGTATTGAACCGTTTGGTATTTGTACTTTTGTAGTGTAGTGGTACATGTATGGGTAGTGTATGTAGTACAAGCAGTGGCGGACCCAGGATTTGAATCTACGGTATACCTAACTAAAAAATTATTATCCAATGTTAGTATAATCTTGTAGGATCGTTGACGGCAATCAGAGGGGGGTGAATGATTGCAGAGCGCAGTGGAATGTTTTTTTTAACTACTATATATATATATTTAACCTGTCAATAACAGCAAAAAAAAACAAAAGAAATATATATATATATATATATATATATTTCTAGTTACTGTAGCTAACTAAAAGATAATAAATGAAGTTGTGTTTTCTTGAACCAACTGCCAAGACATGCAAATATTTAGCCAAAACAAAATCAATGTATGTATGTATGCATGTGGTGACTTAATGACTCACGGATGGATCGACATATATATATATATATGTATGCATGCATCAGAATCTTAAAAGCCTAACCCCCAAAAATAACTAAGCAAAAAGGTAAAACGTAATTTACAAAGTTACCTTTTCTCACCTAATCTCCTTCTCTTCTCAGTTCACAAAAAAAACAAATCACGACTTCAATGATTTGACTGCCAGCGCTTCCTTTTTTTTTCATGTGAGGCCTGATGCATGCACTGGATGGTGAACTCCCGCACGGATTCTTTCACGGTTCTGGAGCGCGACCGAGACAAATTCAATGAAGATCCGTAATCCGTTGCTGCCGCGTATGACGAGACGAGACGAGACGTAGCGATTAATCGCTGGTGCACATGGTAAAGCGAAGACGACAGGACGCTGTAGAAAACCGAGACCAGAGCTGTACGCAACTTTTTTCTCTACCCAAACAAAAGTGCGCTCGGTTCCCAAAAGCCGTGCCATATCTCTCGGCCCAGCCCCACCTTTTACTAGGAGGCAAGAGTTCGCCTCCGATTCTAAAACGATGCCGTCTCCGAAAATACAAATCTCAGTTCTTAATCCTAATACCAGTCGTCCAACTGGATCTAGATTTTTTTAACCAGACTTTTAGCCCATTACTATTCAAGGGACCCGAAACCCTTCCTGACACGGGTTTTTACACCTCTGACTTTTCGACTCATCACGTGTCGAAGCCTCCAGGACCGCACCTCCCGTAGCTTCTTCACGCATCATCCACCTTTAATCTCCATGCGCCCCAAGCATGAGCCTGACCATCTCGTGACCTCCTTGACCGCCTGGACCTCAGATTTCCCCTCCTAGTCCCGGTCCTCCTCGTCACCGACCATGACCGTCTCCACGCTCAACCTGCGCATGCAAAGACCAAAGAACGTTTTCCCGGCACAAGTTCTTTCCAACTTGACCAACGTCAATCCGCACACACGCAACACAACTCGCAAAACAACGCTAAACAATATTATCAAATATTCATCATCAATTAACCATTGTCAATTATTCATCACCAAAATAACCTAGACCGAGTCACATGATCTAACAAATCTAATACCACAAATGATCCTATTAACTATTTAGCATGGAAATGATCTTATATACCACAAATCCACAATCAACACCGCCAGAGCCAACATGCCCAGATAGCACCGCCAGCCAGCAAACTCTCACGGCCAAAACCAGAGCACCAATGCCAAAATATCCCACTGCCATATACCAATAGCCAAACCCCGTCTCACACACACACGGACGTTGAAGAGGAAGAGAGGGAGCGGCAGCCATGGCGACGCTGCCGCAGCGGTTCAAGCTGCTGGCGACGCGGTGCGCAGCTGGGGCGCCCAGCCCGTCGCGCAGCCCAGCTCCGTCATACGCCGCCAGCCCCGGGTACCGCCTGCGCTGCCACCGCGGGGCCGGCAGGAGCCGCGGCGGCCGCCTGCGCCGCTTCCTCTGCCGCCGCGTCGGCGGCGGCGGGCCCGAGCCCGCGCGCACGCAGGAGGAGGACAAGAGGCCCCTCGTGGGCCGCGGCGGCCGCATGCTGCGGGATCTGTTCGCCGCGCCGCCGCGGCGGATGCGGCTGCGACGACGACGAGGAGGATGATGAGGGGGCCATTGGTGCCGGCATGGCGGCTCCTAGCGGCCACGGAGGTGGCGGCGGGGGAGGGAGGAGGTTCAGTGCCGGCAGATTGCGGAGCCTTCTGGCGGAGGCGGAAGCGCCGAGGCGGAGACGCCGAGGCGGAGGGGCGGAGGCGGAAGCGCCGAGGCGGAACTGGCGGAGGCGGATGGGCGGAGGCGGATGGGCGCTGGCGGAGCGGGTAGTCCTGGGCCTATATGGACTACCCGCTGGGCCCGCCCCTGAGTACAAGTGCACATTTTGTAACTTTGCGAGGCTTCGTTTGAGCATGTTTTTTAGGTTTCGGTTTATAGTTTTTATATTATTCTTGAGAAATAGTATGAAATACAGAAATTCGTATATAATTTGATCAATATAAATAAAATCACTATAATATATACTATAATCAACCTTTATCTAAAAGTTAAGTCATGGAAAAAACCGAAAAACAGCACCTATAAGCTTAGCTGATCAAACTTCATCAGTTAGTACGGCACGATTAAATGGGCCTTTGTTTCCCGGTTTCTCTCTATATTTTAGCATGCAGTGAAGTACTGCGTATATGGGATTGTTAGGTTTGCTTCTGTGTCTTTACTTTTCCAAAGAGGGCGGATCTGTTTCAATTTATGGGTATTCAATCGAATACCTAAAATTTTTAGCAAAAAAACCACTATACAAGGTATAATACATACATATATACATATACATATATATGTATATTAGTAGTTAGGTTAAATTCGTTTTGTTCATACCCAGTTAGCCTAAATTGATACCATATTCTTTTGGCCCTTTTCCCCCTCCCATCGACACTGGCCCAGACCCACATTCATTATGTTCATACCCAGTTATGAGACCGTGTCTCACTCAGTCTCTCCTCTCTTCATCTAGCGTCTAATCGTCTCTCAATCTCTCGGCACTCGGCTAGCGTCTAGCGGCAGTGGGTGTTCATGCCCTTGGCTCTGGTCTTCTAGAGGTAGCGTAGGTGGCAAGGGGGTTGGAGGTTGCGCAGGTGGCAGGAGCGCTGGAGGTCGGAGTGGCCACTGGCCAAGCAGGCACTGCCACACTAGGGCCTGCAGCACTGGGGCAGTTCGTCCTCTTCAACCCAGCGACCCCCATGCTGTATAATCTAGATGCGTAGATGGTAGATCTGCTCTGCTTGTGTGCCCCTAGAGTTTGTAGTTTTGTACTTCCAAGCTAAGTGAATGATAGATCCGTGGATGACTGAATGGATGCGGATTTAGCATATGTTTCTTCTTTGTTTCACTTTCGGTGCTTAGATTTTGTTTAGATGTGGTGGATTACTGTATTTGGCTCAGTTATCTTTAAATTAGTGGTTATGCCTTATGAATTAAAATTCATGTTCTCCACATCTTTAAATCTGAGTAGCCTATATCAATATGCCAAGTATTTCAGAGGTATAAGCTATGGAGCTTTATGTCATACCTTCATCTAAGCACTTTGCTGTGAATCTATGAAATAAGATCCTTAGCAGCAGACAAATTATTGCTTATGAATTATTGAAATACATATTCTCCACCCCTTACCTGTGATTCTGTGAACAAATACCAAGTATTTCACAAGTGCGAACAAATAGTTTCAAGCCGGTTTTCACTATTCTAATGTGAATAGTAAATATAGATAGTTTCAGAAGGGACAATAGGAGCTAAGTGGAATTGCATATTAGTGGAACTAATTGTAATCTTTTAATCGGTTCCAAGGCACAAAGAACCATCGAGTTAATTTGTGATTTTTAATTATTTTTTAATTTCTTTATATCATTTGAGACGTTGTCTCTAGCATGAGCATTTCTACTTTAATTTTCGCTATTGTAGACTTTTATGTTTTCTATTGGACAATATTTTTATAACTTCAAATACCTATTCTAAAATTTCTGGATCCGCCCCTGAAAGAGCGCGTAGTCAATCTGTCAATACGTGGGTTTGAATCACTTATGGTTTATATACAACGCTATAATAACTTGTTTTTAAATGATATAATTTTTGAAGATAAGATCTATTAGTTAATTATAGTACATATTATATTGACTTCAGTTATACCGACTAAAATTACATATGACTATCTCCTTTTTCATAATCTCTCACACGAATAATCAGAATTCAAAAACCATAATTCATACACTAAAAAACCTCAACCCCCCATGTAGACTGCGTCAATGTCATCCATTTAGTTCGTCACCATGTCACGTTCGATAGATTTTAGAGACGGTTGAAGAGTACAAGAGCCTAGAGATGTAGCTTGATGATATCTACTACAAGTCTACGGAATTTTTTAAATAATCTTTTTTATTTAAAAATACAAAATTATGCCCATGTTTTTCTTATTTACAAAAGTAATATCGAGTCACCCAACCGTTGGGCTACCAGACCCTATCACCCAATGACCGAGCGACACGCATATGGTAGGTGTACTGTTGGACGATAGGGATGCAGTCACCCAACAGTCGGACGACTGGTCCTATCGCTCAACGATAAGGCGACTAGATCCTCGGTTGCCCAAGCACCTGAGAGCTTTCTGTCGTTCTACCGCCGAGCGAAAGAAAGAAGACAAGAGAAAAGCAAGAAGAGAAGAGATGAGAGGAAAGGGGAGGAGTCAGAAATGGCAACAGAGGGAGGTGAATGGTGTCTTTTAAAAACGCCCCCAAGTATCCACAAACAAATCTCCTCTCTGTTGCCTGTCCCTACTGCACCTTCCTGGAAGCTTCCTGTCCTCGCACGACCGCACCCGGCATCCTGACCGTCTGGACCTCAGCTCGTCCCTGAGCCTAGTCCGGGTCCACCTCGCCGTTGCCTGTCGTGTCTACCTGACTCCGACCGACTGGACCTCCGACTCCACCTGAGGCTAGTCCCGGTATGTTCCGTCGCACACGACCACAACCGACATCCAATCGTCTGGACCTTCGACTCCTCCCTGAGCCTAGTTCCGGTCCACTCGCCGTTGCCCATCGTGACCACCTCTGGTAGCTCCAGCTCCGGTTCCTCGTCTCCCGACTCGCAACCACCTCAGCAGCCTCGATCATCTTCGACGTCTCCGACCGTCTGGACCTCAACATCTCCTGTGCCTAGTCCCAGTCCTCCCACGCCTCACCATGACCTAGCTCCGAAGTCCTGCAGTCACACAGACAAGCAAACCGTCACATAGCAATGCACGAAACATCATAACCAACATTAGTCATCAAAAAAGCATACTCATATATGAAAAAGCCCGAACAACCGATCGATAAAGAGAACACGCGTCCTAAACACGTCCGACTGCGTTCTACCAAGTCCAACCGAACCAGACTGCGCCATGCACCGACTTGGTGTGAACCAACCAAACCAAACTCAAACTTTCCAGAACACGAGTCAATTACTCATCACAAACATGGGGACACCTCCACATGGTCTCTCACTATCACTCAACGATAAGGCGACTAGATCCTCAGTTGCCCAAGCACCTGAGAGCTTTCAGTCGTTCTACCGCCGAGCGAAAGAAAGAAGACAAGAGAAAAGAAAGAAGAGAAGAGAGGAGAGGAAAGGGGAGGAGAGGAGATGAGGTTGAAAAATTATAATATTGTCTTTAGAGCCTTGTAACAAGTTTACTTGCTTATGTAATTATTTTGTAATTTTAAATATTTAGAATTTTCTTCTGTAATTTGTTTATATATACTGTTTGTATGAATTTTGTAATATAAAAAATGAAGTCGAAATATTTTGAAATATATCTAGAAAACTCTTTACGTAGTGTAGTTGGTTCTGTATTTTTTCAGAATTTTATATATTCTAAAATTGTCTCAAAATTGTCACTGCATAAAGCTGCCCTGTTTGGTCTTATCACTGCACAAAGCTGCCCCCATTTAATTTTGTCACTGCTTAAAGCTGGCCCGTTTGATCTTGTCACAGCTCAAAGCTAGCTCGTCTAGTCTAGTCATTGCCCAAAGTTGTCCTTTTGGTCTTGTCACTGCGCAAAGTTGGCCTGTCTGGTCCAATCACTGCGCAAAGCTGGTCTGTCTGTTCTAGCTCCGTGCAATATCCAAGGTGATGAAGTTGCCCATAACCCTGAACCCCCTAAGCTGGCCACACCACGCCTGCATTACCCTCTCCTTCAAGAAGTACTCAAATATGAAACTCAAAGACCAGCTCCAAAGCCCTCGTATGAGGACGCTACACATCTCAGAGTCTAAGGAAAAGCCGAAGGTGAGCCAGTACATCACATTTGCAGGTGTACCAGAGTGGCTTGCGAAAGACTGCTCAAGTCAACACCGCACAGACCTTCATAAAAGATGCCAACATCTTAATGCACTTTTAATCTAGTGGGTAGCAGCATGGCTGATGTTTGCCTGCAAATATTTCTAATATTGCAACTAGTCAAATCGCAACAAACAAAAATAAGATTTTTGATTATTTGCGGAGTGACACGCAAAGAGATGGAGGTATGGGTGGTCGGGAACGATAGCGAGCCATTGAAGGCAATGGGCAACATTGACTCATTACAAACAATGATCCTAGAAGGAATAGGCGTGGAGGGGGGTGAAAAACAAAGAGAGTACCGACGTCTAAAGTCATGTGGGAAGACGCACCCAAATCCATATAACACTCGGTGGTGGAGAGAGGTGGTGTAAGCATCATTGTACTAAAAGCGTTGGCGAGGTGCTATTGTGTGACATCCCAAAAATTTCTAAATTTTATTTATTATTTTTCTAGAATTTAATTCTCTTTTTTCATTTGAGCATAAATTAAAAACTATTAAAGTTTGGAAGAAGTTGTGTTCAAAATGAGTTTATTTAATTTTATTTGAGTTCCTTGCATTTTGTTAGAATTATAGGAATTTTCTAGGATTTATTTGGATCTTTTTGCTAATTTCTAAGCTTTATTCTCCTTTCTCGAGTTTTCTAAAAATCATAAAGGAAAATAAAATACATCTCTCCCTCCGGCCGACGCGTGGACGGCTGGGATCCGCCCACGTCGCCGCTGCCCTCCCGCCCCGCCTTCCCCTCGAGCCAACGCGTGGGTGGCTCAGATTGAGCCGAGTTCCGCTCCGGCTCATCTTACCCATCCCCTTCCACTTACCTTTGCAGCCGCCGATCCACTCCCCTGGGACACGTGGTCGCAATCCGCGTCGTCCGCTCCCATCTCTCTCTTCTTCCCCACCGACACCCCAGGCCCACCTATCAGGCGTCTTTTCTTCCCCGGGCACCTGCCTCCTTCTTTCCCGGCCACGACACCACCCTGGCCATTACGCTGCCCCGTCTCTCCCAACCACGTTCACCCCGCGCAAGTGCCGCCCCACTACCTCTCTCGTGCGCCGCACTCACCGCACCCATCGCCCACCTTCCCCACTCCGCCCACTCCGCCCGAAACCGCCACCACCTCCCCGCGCTCTCCAGCGACAAATCCCACCGCACCACCCCCTCCCCGAGCCTATATAACCCCCCCCACCCGAACACCACCACCCCTCGCTCCACCTCACCCCCGCCCTCACTGCCCCTCTCACGTTCCCCAACGCCCCAGGGTCGTGCCCCCTTCTTCCCGAGCGCCGCCACCAACTCTGGCGAGCGATCGCCGGCGAAGGAAGATTCCCCGAGCCTCGACGCCAGCACCTCCAACTTCCTCGAGTCCTCGCCGACTTCCTCCGCCCCTCCGCCAAGCTCGAGCGCCGCCCGAGAACCCACTTCACCGGTGACCCGAGCGCCTCCGCCGCCTTCCTCGTCGCCGACTACTCTCCGATCGTCCTCGGTAAAACCCGTGTACATCATCGCACTCCCCGTCGTCTCCTCTCTCTTTTGCGCCCAACGCCGGCTGCTGCCACCCGCCGAAACGCCGGCGACCCTCAGGTCCCAAGCTCTCTTTCGGCCGGCGAGCCACGTCGGCAGCCTGGGCGTCCGTGGCATGCCACCTCGGCTCTTCCCCCTCTCTGTCAATGCCACCTTCCCCTTTGGCCCACGTGGAGCCACGTGTCTAGCCACCTCAGCATTCAAGCCCACGTGGCAACCACGTGTACTGCCACGTCAGCACTCAAAACCCCTCAACCCATGTGGCAGCCACGTCAGTGCCACTTGGCTGCCACGTCAGCAAAATTGCACAGTCAGCTAATACCTCAGCGCCATGTCAGCCTCCCTACCACCTCAGCCTTCCCTCTGGTCCATGGACCTGGTCCATGTAGACCAGGGCCCACTGGTCAGTCTCACCAAGCCAGGGCTGACGCCATAAACCTGGTTTTCCTTTAGAAAAATAATTCCATTAAATTCTTGCTGATGTCATAATCTCTTTTTCCTTTAGAAAAATAATTCCAGAAAATCAGTCTTTTTTTCTTCTGATTTTAAACTTTCGAGAGCCCGTTCTCCTTCATCCTAACTCCGATTGAGCCCATTCAAATTTCTAAATTCATCAAAAATTCTCCTCTATCTATGTTTGCCCCTAATTTAAATATTTGGAGTTTATTTGAGTTTGGTGGGTTATTTTCACATATACACTACGACGATTCGGGAGGTTTCTTCGACGACGATTCTCACCCAACCGCAAAGTAAGGCATGTCACACTCCTTGACCATGTTGTACCTAGTTTGCAAATAAAATTTATTTTGTTTTAAATTACATTGCATGCTTAATTTTATTCAACGTACTTTAAATTCAGTTTTAAATCTAGTTATTGCCTACTTGTTAATTACTCCGTTAGTATTGAACTCCTCGATACCTTGTAACCCTAGAACAAAACTCTAGTTAGTACACTAGTATGGCTGGAGAATTTTTGTAGCAAACGCTTAGCCCTGCATGGATATAACCTAGGTTTGAGACATCTTTTTCACATGAATGATAAGCTTTTGAAGTGTATTCTTGGTGTGTTAAGAAGGATTATAAAATTTATTTCAAAATAAAATATAAAATATGGTTTAGACCTAGACTAATGGTTAGGTGGTGGGTGCAGGCATGCACTGTTGTTCAGAGACACAGTGTTGATTGTCGTGCACAGGGGGTATGTGGTTGAGCCTAAGTCAATTAAGAACCGGTCTATAAGCTACTGTTGCAAAGCCCTATCTTACTACCACAAGGGTGGTATAGGACAGTCCTGGCTGATTAATTTGTGGGTCCTAACCTGAGTCAAGTTGTAGGTTGAAAGTGAGCGTGGCGTGTGCCATGTGAAGTCTCACTCGGCTCAAGAAGGGATCCCGGTCTGGTGGATTCCTTACTGGGGTGAAACTTTAAAGTTGGCTTGGCCAAATTGGAGGCTTTGCATTGTAAAGGCCTTGTCATGATCTCCTCGCCGCACACCTAAGGAAGTGTGTTAATCCGGTGGCAAAATGGGATGATCATATCTTGTGGGTAAAGCTGTACAACCTCTGCAGAGTGTATAATCTATTCTGGATAGCCGTGCCCATGGTCATGGGCATGCTGAGTAAAATTTTTCATGGATTAGACTTTGTTTTTCAAAAAAAGTTTTCGAAAATCTTGTGGATAGATGGAATCCATGAGTGCTTGGAAATGTGTAGATGGATGGAATCCATACGAGATCTTTTAGAAAAGATGGTCCGGGTGGGATGCCCGTGGATAGGTTAGTGTTTGATCGACGCCTGCACTAACAGTTTTAATTTCAATTACAAATTCTGTTTTTACTTACTGTATCAAATTTAGCAATTTCAATCTATCTATTGTATTTCTTTAAATGTTGTTTTATGCTCAAACTAACCATATAAGCCTTCCATTAATGCCTTTAATCATTATGATGCATTTCTCCGTGTGACTTACGGAGTACAATTTTGTACTCACCTTGCTATCTCATCTCAGAGGAGAACGTCTACGACTACGGTGAGGACCTGGACGAGTATGACACATCTTACAGTCGTCTACCTGTAGGCAAACTGTTGGGCTTTGTTGTTTATCAATTTGTTTCCGCTGTTACTTTCTTTATTTGTGATATCAATGATGTTAATGTAAGACTTGGCCATAAAGCCGTACTCTTTTATTTAATATATATGGTTGGTCATTTATGCTCGATATGTATCTTTGTTCCACTGTGTGCACTAGCTGTTCCTGGACTAGTGCGATTTACACAGAGGGTTTCGGAGTCGTTACTCCGGGATCCGACATGTTGATCCCAGGAGCCAACACCGGACATCGGGGTCCACGGTGCTGACTGGGGCGGCTGTGGAGGGCCGCCAAAACCATCGATGTTTCTAGGAGGGATCAACGCACTGAATTGGATGCCGGGATAGCCGGGAGGGGTGCGACGGTGAGAGCATGGGGCGTCGGGCGCGATGATGGAGTTGCCGCATTGGGCCGGGGATCGAGGACGCCATCAGCACAGTGTGGCCACACCTGAACAGTCCCGGTCCATGGGTTAATCTATCCAGCTTGGCTGGCCGCATGGCCGCCTCCGATGGCACTGGTGGCGGGTGCCCCACTGGTCCTGCTCGAGCCGTCGTGCCCACAGTTGCCACCAGTGCCCTTGTTATAGTGGCAGTTGTGGCTGTTGTTCTTCCCATAGCCATCGTTCCCGTTGTTGTCGTTGCCACCCCCGCCTGGGCTCGGAGGGCGGGAGCTCTGGTGTCAAACAGTAAGGAAAACGGAGGACGACACATCCGGTCTAGAGTTCTTGATGGTCTCTTCGAGGAGAAGATGTGAGCGAGTCTCCACGAACATAGAAAATGACTATTGCATCTTGAGGATTGACACCATATGAGTGGATTTCTCGCTGAGGCCATGAAGGACGGACAACACGAGTATCCGTTCGGAGATAGGTTCACCAAGATTGCCAAGACCATCTACCATAGTCTTGAGTTTGCGGCAAAAATTAGATATTGATAAATCACCCTGAACGAACTTGCGGAATTCCACCTCCATGTACAGAGCACAGGTCTCCTTGTTGCCAAGGAATTGGTGCTCGAGGTTCGTCCACACGATGTGAGCAGTAGTGGTGGGGGACATGACAATCTTGTACAGAGCACAGGTCTCCTTGTTGCCAAGGAATTGGTGCTCGAGGTTCGTCCACACGATGTGAGCAGTAGTGGTGGGGGACATGACAATCTCTAAGAGGTTCGTAGCAATGGTGCTGTAAAGCCAAGACAAAACCACACTGTCCATGGGTACCCAATCCGCCCGATCGGGAAAAGGGGCATTGTCAGAGAGGACGTGGTATGTCAAGGCATACTTACCGAATGTGATGTGGAAGAGGCCGCGCCACTTGCCATAGTTAGCGGAGGTGAAGTCAAGGGTGACTGAGATGAGGGCCTTGATGTTGAGGACGCCAACAGCTTGGGTGTGAAAGGCGACAATGGCGTAGTCCGATTGGTTGGTAACGCCATAGGTGAGATCGGCAGCCAGAGTCTGTTGGCGTTCGGCAGCGATCGCGGTGAGCACCTTCTGGCGCGTGCGATCGACGGCAACCACAACGATGGCCTGAACCCGACGGTCCTCAATGGCAACGACTTCAGTCTAAGCTGCGTGGGCGGCCAAAGCAACCTAGTTGACCTGAGCCACCTGGTCGGCAGAGAGGTCGGTGGAGCTGGCCATATGAGAGAGAGGGATAGATTGGCCGGAAGATGAAGGCTGACGATTAGGGTCTACGGAAACATACAGTCGCAGGAGCGATCGCGTGACAACCGAGAGGCGAACGTGAGATTCCAAGGGCACGGAACAACAGCAGTCATCACAAACATGATGGCTAAAGCACAGAAAACCAAAATCAATCCAAAACCAAAATCAATCCATACCAATTCGCAGAGCAAGAGCAAGGTACAGCAAACCAAAGCAAAATAGAAAGAAGAGGCAGTGCAGCCAGCGAAAAACCACAAAAGAAAGGAAAGGCGACGCCGACCCTCCCACGTGCGGTTTTGGAAGGGGAGGCGTTACAACAGGCGTAGGAACGAAGCACCCGCCGCAAGGGCGAGGATGAAAAGGAGCCAGTCCGGGAGAAGCCGTTGGCTCACCGCTGAGCTCACAACGTTGCTTCCGGCTCTCCGCCGGTGCGTACGGACGTATAGCGATCAAAGGCGGCGTCCCAACCGATCCAATCGCCGCCGTACCGGTCGACGTACGAACCGAGGAGCTAACCCGGTCAACAAAACGGCCTCACATGATCCACTAGGTGTTTGTTATCGCACAGATGGCAGCCTAACAAAGCACCTAGCCGGGCAAAAAATCATTCTGGAGACGAGATTCTACTGGGTACCCATTTTCTTTCATTGCACAAAGTTCAACGGACACATACATCACCGTTCCCAAACAAATAGCCCGTGCAACTACGGGGCATGCTAGCTAGAGGCTAGAGGTAAACAGGTTAATTTTTCAGGATAAATGGGAAAAGACCACACGCAAGTACGTGCGCTTCAACCACCAGATCGGGCTACAAGATCACAACAGCGACCGAAACCGATGTTAAAGCTGCGATGAGCTGCTGTTGAGCATGCTGAGATGGCCAGATATCTTCTCCTTGCACGCGGGACAAATGAAGCCAAGTGAATCAGCCTGCTGCTCGGCGACGGTGCCAAAATGCTGGAACTGATTGCTGCACCATACGCACACGGATTGGAGCACGCACCCGCCGACCATCTTCGACAAGGACAGGTCCCAACCTAATTGGACCGGAGGGAGCTGCGGCGCATAGCCCAACATCAACGTTGGCTCGGGTACTGGTACGGAATTATGTCTGCCCATGGCCCCAAACTGCGGGGCTCCAGCTGAGGCCATCCTGAGCTGCTGCTCAAAACTAGGAAACATCTGCTGCTTCTGGCCACCAAATCCAAGTTGCAAATCGCACTGTTTCAAAACAATCATATTGTCATGTCCATCTCCAAAATGCAATAAGATAACAGAAGGGCCTAAACAAACTAGATTAACTGAGTTAGCAAGGAAACGGATATACCTCTACAAAATAGAACATAATGAGTAAACGAATAGACGCTTAGGAGATTCTTTAAGACAAGCATACGATAGAAGTATTTCCATTAGTTCAACTACTGCAAGAGTTACATCAGCATTATATATGTTTTCGGTTGTCAAGCAGAAAAACATCTTTCTTTCATGAACCCACAGAATTCAAAGTGATTATTGATCAAAATTAAATTAACTGCAAGTGAAAAACAAAATCTTCTATCACTTGATGTATGTGAAACCCAACAGAATAACATCCCACTGAAGATTTAACCAGGCTAGCTCTGGTGCTCTGCCATATTCATGTGAGAGAAATTTTCAAACAATTGTTAAGCAGGAACAGCATGGGTGTTGTAGAGTCAGCACATGCTGCAAAAATTACCTGATCTTGAATAATTCTGCTCAGCGGAACATCTTCAACAGCACGAACCAAAGAGGTCAGGCTACCAAAATTGGTTTGCATGGACAAAAAATCATCGATATTCCCACTTGTGCCAGCTGCAGGGAGTGAGTCACAAGGACCCCCACCATTGTACTGATTTTCCAATTCACTGTCAGATTTTTCCAGTGCCTCAAGCATGGAACCGTTGATATCGAAATCCAGTGTGCAATGTTCATTTGGTTCATTGCGACTAGTCGAGCCATTAACAAAAGAACCCCTCATGCCGTGAATATCAATTTCATCAGTTGCAGTACCACCAGTCAGTGTGTTTAGCTCAGATAATGAGTAGCAGCTTGAGAAATCAGTTTTCATATTAATGGCATTATTCAGCTGGGCAAGGCTACTTTCTGTGATAGTACCATTGAAGATATCATTGTTATAAGTTTCAACATCAAATCCTGTTTCATTACTTGATATGTCCCGTGAGTTCACCAACTGTTCCTTGGAATTATCTTCACGTCTGTTGCCATTGTTCTTCATTTCAGAAGTCAATGAACAGGAAGAAGTGAAACAATCCACATTAATTTGAGCAGGAGAGATAGGGTCCATGGTCAAATTAGATTCATACAACATGTCATTTTTCTGGTTGACAAAATTTTCAGCCTTAGAAGCACTGTTCTGGTTGACAAAATTTTCATCCTCACAAGCATTGTCATCATTAGAGCTAGCACCAAAGCATTGAACAATGATGGATGATTGATTAGCATCATCAAGGGCATTAGATGTTTCATACTTGGCACCAGAAACGGGAGAAGATATTGTATCTAAACATGAATTGAGGTTGACATCCCTTATTCTAGAATCACTGTTGATCTCATCATCTTTCAAAGCAGTCATTCCACAATCAATAATCTTGTCTTCAACAGGTTTGTCATTTTCAAAGCTTGTGGGATTGACCACATCCCCATACTTACAAGCTATGTTGCCATCATCTATCTCCATGCCAATTGAATTAAGATCAGGCTCATCCAAGGTTGCAGAAAGTGGATTACTTTCTGCCAGATTATTAAAATTATTTTCTTCAGGAACAATACCAAATTTGCCATCCAGCTGATCACAGGGCTCAGAAACTTGTTTGGATTTTGTTACATCAGTACAATCCATTGGATCGTCTGTGTACTCGCCTTCACCTGGTGCGTCTGTAGTTGCAGGAACCTCTTTAGGTATGCTAGAAGTTTCATCAGGCCTGATGAAATTTTGGGAACAATCTACACTGGAAAGTTCTAAATCTTTTGAGCTGTCATTCTCATGAACATTTACATCATTACAAGTAATGAATTTCCTTGCAGCATCAACAGCAAGGAACTCTTCAGCATTGTGACATGCTCCATCATGGGTTTTATGGTCATCAGAAATGTCAACAGGGTCCTTGTGATGCCCAGAGACAGGTTCACCAGCTATATGTCCCTTTTCCACTTCAGGAAAGCCAGTCATCTCCTGAAGAGGGTTCTTATGAAGCCCAAAGTCAGGTTCTCTAGCAGAAGGTTCTTTTTCCTGTTCTGGCAAGGCAGTCGTCTCCTGAAACCCACTTGGCACTGCAGCCAAGGATAGTTGACCACCTCTCTTTCCTGAAAAAACCCCATCAAACAGTTTTGCTGGACTCTGACCATGAGACCTAACATCAGCTACACCATGGCCAAAATTGCCAGGTCTATCTTCAGAGGCCTTCTGACATTCCTGAGTCTCACACTTTCCATCTTTGCTGACTCCCAGTTCGCCAGATTTACTAACCCTGCGCCTTTTAGCTTTCCTTTGGTGAAAGGACAACTGATGTTGCACATAGGCACCCTGGTCATGAAAAGTCAGATTGCACTTTCGGCACTCTTTTGCATTTGCTTCTACCCGAATGTCATCCTGATGAGGTTTTTGTCGCTGAGAATCCCCAGAGTGACTGGACAATGTAACCAAAGTAACTGGTACTTCACTTTGCTTTTCCTCAGTTGACACAGTTTGCTGGTGAAGACCTACAGACTAATCAAACAATCCATTGAGTTAAGCCATGAAAGCTCAACTGCACGGATAAGGTGCGTACTCAAAAAACTTACATTAACAGCATTCAAGTCATGCACTCCTGCATCTCTCTGAATGGCAGTTGGCTTTGCCTCCGGATATCCAAGAAGAGACATGAGATAGGAAGAGACTTCTTTGCAGGTAGCCAACTGATGTCCTTTGGGGCTGGAAAGTATGTTGTGCACAATTAGCTAGGGCAAGCAATGGAAGTAGCAAAATAACATAAAAAATGCAATCTTCTACCGAATGAGATGAGACAAATATTCACAAACTACGAATGCCGAGAAGAATAAACACCATACAGACAAGGCTACAGTGCTATACTGTCCTAACGAACATTTACTATCTCAGTTAGGCTCTTCATTCAACAACTAGAAATTAACATGATTGACAAATTCAAAAGGAAATACATGGATGTTTTTTCACAGCAAATATACCTTTCTTAACTCCGTCTGTGTGGTTTTCTACATAGGCTGCCCTAAACCAAGAAAAAGAAATAGGGTTGTGTTAGGCTCGACGAGCCAATGTAAAAAAAAAGCCACCTTTTCATGGAATTGTTGTTGTTGTTGTTGTAAATATACCTTTCTTATGCAAAGCACAATGGGAGTAAGAAATATCTTTAAAAAGTGAGAATGGGTACCAACAAAGTAATTGTTCGCACACGAACACGTCACCGTGTGCCCCCGGCGTCGAGCGCGATACACAGGACACGTCGCCGGAGGAGTCTTGCCGGGAGCGCGATACGCAGGACACGCCGGCGAGAGCTCTTGAGACCCGACACCCCACGCGCCCGGGAGGGACCCTGTCAGGGCGAGCGGCGGCGATGGGCTGTCCTAGGTCGGCCTGACCGCCCCTAGGACCTTGTGATTCGTTATCGCAAGCGGGTAAACGACGACGAAGAACAAGAAGCAAAATAGGGCAGAGGAAAATAATAGATTGCAAAATAATATAGTAGATGAGTTTCGATTGTGTGTTGTCAATCGGCCGTAAACCCTACATACATATATATAGGGGGAAGCTGATCCTAGCTTCTTTTGGAAACAACAATTATTTGAATCGAATCAGAGTCCAGACCGAATAAAACTTATCTTAATTTATTCGGTTGCAATTTTACCACGCGGCAGAGATCGCTTCAAGATTGTTTCCTGATCCTTTCCAAACTGTTGCCCGCGCGTGTCATGACTTCCCAAGATCGTTTATGGCCGGCCGGCGCTGCCTACGACCGATCCCGAGTGCTCTTGATGCCGTACGACCACTCCAAAAACATCCCTTTTACCATGCTCACTTCCTTCAACATGGTCGGAATCGCCTTTGGCACGTGCTGGCCTTCTCGATTTGATTGCTGCTCCTTACGACCGCCTTCACCGCGACCGTGGCCTTCTCTGCGTGGTTGAACCCTTTACGATAACCGGTCAGTGTCTCTTACGACTTCCCAGAGTCGTTTACGACTGGTTAGAATCGTTTACGACTGGTTAGAACTATCTATGACCGGTTCTGGATGCTTACGACCAGTTCCGATCCTTCTATTGCTTTACCAATCAATTTTCCTTCGTGATCGTAAACTTACTGTAGCAGTCTACGACCGCTCCATTGCATCGCTGCGCTGTCTTTCCTTCAGCCGCTCAAAATACCGTGATCGAAACCTTCAATGAGCACGTATTGATGCTGGCGATCGTCAATTTTCTGTAGTCGAACCACCCTTTTGATTACGTTCATTTCCTTCAATGTGGTTGGAGTTGTTAACGCTTCTCGTTATAACGTGATCGTAAGCCACCGACTTCTCATCGTGGTCGTAAGTTCGACTGCCGACTATCAACCTTGATGTCGTCGACTGTGAACCAGGCTTCTGATCGTGGCCAATCGTGTTCGTCGTAGCCTCCAATGCAGTCGTAGGCTTCTACGTGGTCATAGACTCCAACGTGATCGTGGCCTTCAACGTGATCGTAGAATCCACCGTGGTCGTAGACCTCACCGTGGTCGTAGCCTCCAACGTAGTCGTAGACTCCACCGTGGTCGTAGCTTCCAACGTGGTCGAAAACTCCAGCGTGGTCGTATACCTCAACATGGTCGTAGATCCCACCGTGGTCGTAGCCTCCAACGTGGTCGTAGACTGCCTTCGACCACGGCCAACGTGGTCGTAACCGATCCAGCTGGCTCCCGACTTGCTTTGCCGTGGTCGTAACGACCGCCAACGTGGTCGTAACTGCCTTCGACTACGGCCAACGTGGTCGTAACTGGCCCAGCTGGCTTCCGACTTGCTTTGCCGTGGTCGCAACGGCCGCCAACGTGGTCATAACTGCCTTCGACTACGGCCAACGTGGTCGTAACCGGTCTAGCTGGCTTCCAACTTGCTTTGCCGTGGTCGTAACTACTCACGACCATGATACAGGCACAACCTTCCCTTGTTAACCTGCTTTTGGTTTTACGATGATTGTAGTTCCAAGCCAAATTTGATTATCAACATATGCCCCCCTGTTTTTTGGCAACACTTGTGTGCCAAAAAATAAGGATTACTTGCTCGACCAACAAGGCCAATGTCAACACAACCATTGGCCATGTTTATATGTCTAAGGGCGATAAGTTATTATCGGCCATGTTATAAAGTCTAAGGGCGATAAACAAGTATCGGCCATACATGTTCAAGCTTCCTGCCACACACTTGGATGAAACTTCTTCAAGTATCTCCCATTGAGAGCACGGGGCAGCAACGTACCTTGCAATGATTCGACCAAATATGAGTTACCGGGAACCACTCTTGCAATCTTTAAAGGACCTTCCCAACTTGGAGACCACTTCCCGAACTTATTATCTTTCGAGCCAATTGGTAAAATCACTTTCCACACTAGATCACCAACTTGAAAGCTCTTCAACTTGACTTTCTTGTTGTATGCCTTTGCTACCCGTATCTTATCTTTCTCAATGGCTTTTAATGCTTCCAATCTCTTATCGGTGACTTCATCAATGTTGTCCATCATTAAATTATGATAATCCACTGCCGATAACTCATTTTGCTTAGTTAATCTCAATGCATCCAAATTTACCTCTACGGGTAAAACAGCCTCTTATCCATATACAAGTTCGTACGAAGTTACTTTGGTTGCTCCATGCCTTGAGATTCGATGCGCCCAAAGAGCCTCGGATAGCACTTCATGCCACCTTCTAGGATTATCTTCAATCTTTTTCTTGATGAGCTTGATCAATATTTTATTTGTAGACTCTGCTTGTCCATTGGCTTGGGCATAATATGGAGACGAATTGAGCAACTTTATCTTATATAATTCAGCAAAATCTCGGACTTGAGTCGATATAAAAGAGGAACCTTGATCTGAAGTTAATGTTTGAGTAATGCCGAACCGGTGAATAATATGCTCAGTTATGAATTGAATCACTTCCACATGTGTCATATTCTTGAGAGGTACTGCTTTAAACCACTTAGTGAAATAATCAGTAGCAACTAGCACAAACCGATGTCTTTTTGACGACGGAGGGTGTATTTGCCCGATGAAGTCTAATCCCCATCCTCTGAACGGCCACGGTTTGACAATAGGGTGCAACATAGCAGCAGGAGCTAGCTGAATGTTACCGAACTTTTGGCATGCTGCACACCCTCTGTAGTATCTGAAGCAATCATTAATCATTGTCGGCCAATAGAAACCAGCACGTCTTAGCAACCACTTCATCTTGTGTGCCGACTGATGTGTACCGCATATACCTTCATGTACCTCTCCCATAGCAACTCTTGCTTGATCCTCATCCAAGCACTTCAGAAGAATACCATCAACAGTACGACGATAAAGATTGTTATCAATTAAACCATATTTGAAAGCCATCCGTCGAACCGTCCTATTTACCCTCTTGCTAGGGTCTTGCAAGTAATTAATGATTGGTTTTCTCCAATCTGTACCCTCACTTGCATCAGATTTTAAATTAGTGGCCGAATCGGTGAGTTGCGGTTCGGTCTCGTCTATGTTAGCAAGACAAGACATCGGCTGGTGAGAAAGGTGGAACATACCACGAGAAATATGGTAGCCGGATGCTTGCTGTGCTAACTCATTTGCTCTCCAATTTTCATGTCTAGATATATGAGCAATACTAAAGAAATCAAAGGTAGCAATGATATCTAAACATTTATCAAGATAAACATTAAGTGATTCGTCAAAACATTGAAAAACCTTGGAAACTTGCCGCACTACTAGCAACGAATCACCGAAAACCTCAATATGCGTAGTACCTATAGTAAGTAAAAGCTGCAGCCCGAATATTAAAGCTTCATATTCGGCTTGATTATTTGTGCAAAAGAATTCTAAACAACAAGAGGCCTCAAAAACAACCCCATATGGAGAAATATAAACAACACCAACACCTTGGCCATTGTTACAAACTGAACCATCAAAATACAATATCCATGGCACTAAAGAAACCAGGTCAATGTCAATATGATGCCTATCATCAATCCGATGTTCAACAATAAAATCAGCAACGATTTGGCCCTTCATAGATTTCAAAGCTTCGTAAGCCAAATCATATTCAATCAAAGCATAAGCCCACTTACCAATCCTACCACTCAGAATTGGTCTGTGCAACATATATTTAATGACATCGGTTTGACATGCAACTATGCAAGCACTAGACAACAAATAATGTCTTATTTTTGTGCAAGCATAATATAACGAAAGGCATAATTTTTCAATAAAAGTGTACCTTGTCTCTGTATCCAATAAACGCCGGCTCAAGTATGTAATAACATGTTCTTTTCCTTCAGTTTCTTGTGTTAAAACAGCACCAATTACTCCTTCTTCCGCTGCAATATAAAGCCTGAAAGGCTCTCCTTGCCTGGGCGCTTTTAACACCGGTGGAGTAACTAAATACTGCTTGATCTTTTCAAATGCTTCTAGCTGTTTTGCCCCCCAAGTAAAACCAGCATCGTTCTTCAACCGAAGGATAGGCGTAAAAGCGTCCACTTTCCCAGACAAGTTAGCAATAAATCTCCTCAAATAATTAACTTTGCCAAGGAATTTCTGTATGTCTTTCTTGCACACAGGAACCTGTACCTTCTGGATTGCTTCAATTTTCTTGGGATCTATCTCTATGCCATGTTCATGAATAATAAAACCTAAAAACTTCCCGGCCGATACACCAAAAGCACATTTTAGAGGATTCATCTTCAAACCATATTTTCTCATTCTATCAAAAGCCAAGCGCAAATCGGCCAAATGTGGTTCAATGGCATCCGATTTGACGACAATATCATCAATATAAACTTCTAACATGACCCCAAGAAGATCATGAAAAATTAAGTTCATAGCTCTTTGGTATGTTGCACCAGCATTTTTCAATCCAAAGGTCATTACTACCCATTCAAATAAACCAAGAAAACCAGGGCAACGAAAAGCTGTTTTGGAAATGTCCTCTTCGGCCATAAAAATCTGATTATACCCCGCATTGCCATCAAGAAAACTAATGACCTTATGTCCAGAAGCAGCATTAATAAGCATGTCGGCTATTGGCATAGGATACTCATCTTTTGGTGTAGCTCTGTTCAAATCTCTGAAATCAATACATACCCTTAACTTGCCGGACCCTTTCTTTTCGACGGGCACAATATTGGAAATCCAATCAGCATACCTGCAAGGTCTAATAAAATTAGCTTTAAGTAACCGATCGATTTCCTCCTTAATCCGATCATACATCTTGGGATTAAACCTCCTAGCTTGCTGTTTGAAAGGTCTAAAACCTTTCTTAATGGGTAGCTGATGTTCTACCAACTCTCGGCTCAAACCAGGCATCTCATGGTATTCCCAAGCAAAAATGTCGACGTATTCTTTTAAAAGCTCGATTAATTTCAGCTTATAATCGGCTCTCAGATTTTTATTTATAAATGTCGGCCTAGGAATTGACCCATCACCGATGTCTATCTCCTCCAACGGGTCTGCTGATATGAAACCTTGTCCCAACTTATCAAAATTTTCTAGCTCTTCTATAGATTCATACATATCGTTCTCTTGAGACCGATAATCTTTGAGACGTTTTTGCAACCAATCTAAGCTAGGATTCATTTAATCACATCATATTTTGGAGCCGATCACCACCAATCGGCTTTAACATGACAGGTACAAAACCCTTCCTTGTAGCACTAAGGAAATCAAACTCTGGAAGGTCGCCACGCCCTGACAAACAAGTAACTTCAGAGTGCTGCCAATCCACTATAGCATCGGCCAAAGCGACACAAACCGATGTGTCAGCGTAGATGATCTCCATTTCGTCCTCAACCCATTGAATCAAAAATTGGTGCATGGTGGATGGTACACATTGATTAGCATGTACCCAGTCTCAACCTAAAATCATATTGTAGTTACCTTGCACCTCAGCAACAAAGAATGCTGTGGCCAAAGTCTTGCTCCCAACCGTGAGCTCGACATAGATAACTCCTTTGGCTTCCGTCTTTTCTTTCCCTTCAAAACCATTCAGCACCATGTTCGTCTTCTTCAAATCATCATCTTGCAGCCCCAATTTTTTAAAGACTGAATACGGCATGAGGTTGACGACAGCACCACCATCAACAAGCATCCTAGCAATCGGTGACCCGTTAATGTGGCCCTTGATGTACAGCGGCTTCAAATGCTTCACCGGCTCTTTAGGTTTCTCGAAGATGGCATTTTTAGGACCAAAGTCCAGCTGGGCTATCTCCCCTTCTTCATCAGCAGCACGAAACTCAGCAGGTAGATAGTAAACCATATTGATATCCATACCTTCTCTAGCTGGTGTGGGCTCAAAATCTAACATCTCCTCATCATCTCCCAATGTACATACCTGCTCATGCTCTTTAGGTGATGTATGTGCTGTTGCAGTAGTAGTATCTGTAATCCCATCCACTGGTTTAGGCCTCCATACATGCTTCATGGGCCGACTTTTATTGAAAAATTCATCTCTCTGTGCTTCTGCTGCGTCTTCGATCTTCTGCTGATTTCGCATACGCTGCAACCTTCTTTTCTGAGCTTTGGTCAGGCCTGAAGGGCACCACCTCGGCCGGGTATACTTGGGGTCTCTTCCCTTCGCGCTACTGCTGCTGGCTTCATGATCATTAGCTGCTGAACCTAGCTGGACAGTCACCATAGTACTACTGGATTTAGCCGGATTATTAATGACAATTGGCTTTTTACCGAGATCTTTGGTTGATACTTCTGCAGCACTGGCAGTCCTGCTTTCTTGCTTGTTGGTTTCTGAATTTTCAGCGCTTGGCGACTTAGCACGCCACTCTTGCTTCATAATCTTCTTCGTTGCAGAGGCATTGGATGGTCGACCAGTACCACCACCCAAACAACTTTTTGTAGAGTGGGTTAGCCTCTCAAAAACTGATCTTCTAGGTGCTGTCCACCCAGGGTGAAAAGCATAGGGCACCATTGGAGGCTGCGCCCACCCTCTATTCATATTGTATGGTGTGCAGGAAAAAGGTGTCATCCATTGCGTAGGCGCCCATGGCTCATACGGACGAAACTGACGTTGTATTTGATGCCTCAGAGGTGATCTTGGACGCTTCAATTGTGATGGTCGATTAGAGCTAGAAGTAGCCGCTTGGTTAGCATATTTGGACAGCAGCATATCGAATGTTGGCTTGATGCGCTTCCGCTGTACTTTTGCTTTGTTTATCTTCCACTTGCCAACCTCTGGATTTTTGGGCTTGATAAACTTACTGCAAGCCTCATGTTGCACTTGCCCCCCAGGTACAGAAGTGCTCACAGTGATCTTCAATGTTTCCTTTCCATTTGGGGCCTTCTCCAGTACAACCTCTCTTCCTGAGACCTTGTCATCGGCATGTATCACTCTAGGCTCACCGATAACAACACCTGGCTTTCCTTTTGTTGATTCGGCATGTTCAGGCCGAAGCAACACTTTCCTGCCCTCCATATCCATCGTGTTCATGGGGAAGGGAGACTTGTCCACTTGCATTTCGGCAAAACTCAATCGTCCATCATTGATAGCCGATTGGATCTGTCGCCGAAAAACATTACAATCATTAGTGGCATGAGAAAAAGAATTATGATATTTGCAAAAAGCTCGTCGCTTCAGCTCTTCAAACGGCGGTAAAGTATGAGAAATTTTAATGACCTTATCATTCAGCAAAGCATCAAAAATTCTATCACATTTTGTAACATCAAAAGTAAACTTCATCTCCTCTTCACGATTTTTGCGAATTGGCTTAAGAGCATTACATGCATATGGTTTGGCCTTTGAGGGCCAAACAAATTCAGCAGCATAGACATCAATTTCATCATCCTGATCGGAAGAATAATCAACGACGTTCATGCGAGGAAGGTCAGCTTTAGTCTTATGGTTTTCTTTGATATCTTTACTTTGGCTTTCTTTAGCCAAAGCTCGCTGCAATACTTGGTTAACGGTTAAAAACTCATAACTTTCCAACTTTTCTTTAATGTGAGTTCTCAAACCGCTAAACACAAGATCAGCCAAGTCCCTTTCACTTATCACAAGACTATAGCACCGGTTTTTAACATCTCTAAACCTTTTAACATAATCGGAAACCGATTCATCATTTTTTTGCCTAACCGATGTAAGATGTGATAACTTAAACTCAGCGTCACCGCTATAAAAATGATCATGAAATTTTTGCTCAAGCTGCGACCATGTAATGATAGAACCAGGGGGTAAAGCAGAAAACCATGAAAAAGCCGTGCCAGTTAAAGACAAAGAAAACAAACGAACTTTAAGTTCATCTATATTACCCGCTGCTCCCAACTGGGCGAGATATTGGCTAACGTGCTCCCATGTAGTTTTGCTGTCCCCACCATCAAATTTAACAAACTCAGGAAGCTTATAACCTTGGGGATAAGCAATAGTATCAAAATGAGATGGATATGGTTTCTGATAAGTGCGGGCTCTAACTCTTGGCTCAATGCCGAAAGACTCAACAAACATCCTGCGCACATCATCTCTAATTTTTGCCAATGCTTCGTCCATATTGGCCGAAGCTATGATGGATGACTGCAAAGGAGCTATAGGGGTGTTGGTCACCATGGTAGGCAGTGGAGGCGGCATCGGCGGTATAACAGAATATGGCAAGGACCTTGGCATACTTATATCGCCTGATGTTGATGTTCCCAAAGGTGGTAGGCTCATGATATGATTAGGATACGTGGGCGCTACCATTAGTTCACCTCCAGGTTTAGTTTGCTGTCCGGAAAAGAAACTCAACGGCATGCCACATTGGGGTTGTATACTTGGTACTCCACTACTTGCCGATGAATTAATAGGCGCTGTCGGCTTAGAAAGTTCTACGCTAGAAAAAGTGCCAACCTGACTTGTACCCATGGCCGCACTATTTATTTTCTTAATATTTGCCATCTGATGCATATAATCAAAGATCTCTCTAGTGTTCTCATTAAGCATGTGCTGAACTTGCTCCATTGTAACACTAGATGAATTGGTAGCAACAGATGAAAGGGTTGATGCGGCACTTACAAGGGGTTCCACCTTTTCCGAGTAATGCGGAGGAGGGAACGTGATGTCGCCGAGTGGGGTTATGTTGCCTTGACGATCCTTCTTGAATTTTGCAAGGAACGCTCGTAAATCCTCCTCCTCGCGCTTTTCCTTGTATGCCTCAAAAGCTTGGCGATGCTCTTCCGATAATTCATCGTAGTCGGGCTTGACGACATTATCGGTGTTAACCTCCCCGGGCATTGGGATTTTGCTGCTGCCAGTCATGGTGATTGGCGGCGTCAATTTTCCTTGATCTTTCCCCAGCGGAGTCGCCAAAAATGTGTTCGCACACGAACACGTCACCGTGTGCCCCCGGCGTCGAGCGCGATACGCAGGACACGTCGCCGGAGGAGTCTTGCCGGGAGCGCGATACGCAGGACACGCCGGCGAGAGCTCTTGAGACCCGACACCCCACGCGCCCGGGAGGGACCCCGTCAGGGCGAGCGGCGGCGATGGGCTGTCCTAGGTCGGCCTGACCGCCCCTAGGACCTTGTGATTCGTTATCGCAAGGGAGTAAACGACGACGAAGAACAAGAAGCAAAATAGGGCAGAGGAAAATAATAGATTGCAAAATAATATAGTAGATGAGTTTCGATTGTGTGTTGTCAATCGGCCGTAAACCCTACATACATATATATAGGGGGAAGCTGATCCTAGCTTCTTTTGGAAACAACAATTATTTGAATCGAATCAAAGTCCAGACCGAATAAAACTTATCTTAATTTATTCGGTTGCAATTTTACCACGCGGCAGAGATCGCTTCAAGATTGTTTCCTGATCCTTTCCAAACTGTTGCCCGCGCGTGTCATGACTTCCCAAGATCGTTTATGGCCGGCCGGCGTTGCCTACGACCGATCCCGAGTGCTCTTGATGCCGTACGACCACTCCAAAAACATCCCTTTTACCATGCTCACTTCCTTCAACATGGTCGGAATCGCCTTTGGCACGTGCTGGCCTTCTCGATTTGATTGCTGCTCCTTACGACCGCCTTCACCGCGACCGTGGCCTTCTCTGCGTGGTTGAACCCTTTACGATAACCGGTCAGTGTCTCTTACGACTTCCCAGGGTCGTTTACGACTGGTTAGAATCGTTTACGACTGGTTAGAACTATCTATGACCGGTTCTGGATGCTTACGACCAGTTCCGATCCTTCTATTGCTTTATCAATCAATTTTCCTTCGTGATCGTAAACTTACTGTAGCAGTCTACGACCGCTCCATTGCATCGTTGCGCTATCTTTCCTTCAGCCGCTCAAAATACCGTGATCGAAACCTTCAATGAGCACGCATTGATGCTGGCGATCGTCAATTTTCTGTAGTCGAACCACCCTTTTGATTACATTCATTTCCTTCAATGTGGTTGGAGTTGTTACCGCTTCTCGTTATAACGTGATCGTAAGCCACCGACTTCTCATCGTGGTCGTAAGTTTGACTGCCGACTATCAACCTTGATGTCGTCGACTGTGAACCAGGCTTCTGATCGTGGCCAATCGTGTTCGTCGTAGCCTCCAATGCAGTCGTAGGCTTCTACGTGGTCATAGACTCCAACGTGATCGTGGCCTTCAACGTGATCGTAGAATCCACCGTGGTCGTAGACCTCACCGTGGTCGTAGCCTCCAACGTAGTCGTAGACTCCACCGTGGTCGTAGCTTCCAACGTGGTCGAAAACTCCAACGTGGTCGTATACCTCAACGTGGTCGTAGATCCCACCGTGGTCGTAGCCTCCAACGTGGTCGTAGACTGCCTTCGACCACGGCCAACGTGGTCGTAACCGATCCAGCTGGCTCCCGACTTGCTTTGCCGTGGTCGTAACGACCGCCAACGTGGTCGTAACTGCCTTCGACTACGGCCAACGTGGTCGTAACCGGCCCAGCTGGCTTCCGACTTGCTTTGCCGTGGTCGCAACGGCCGCCAACGTGGTCATAACTGCCTTCGACTACGGCCAACGTGGTCGTAACCGGTCTAGCTGGCTTCCAACTTGCTTTGCCGTGGTCGTAACTACTCACGACCATGATACAGGCACAACCTTCCCTTGTTAACCTGCTTTTGGTTTTACGATGATTGTAGTTCCAAGCCAAATTTGATTATCAACAGTAATATAAATTAAACAGCTATCTGTAGATCGGCACACATATAATGACAAAGCCCACAAAGAAAGGTATGCCAAAAATATGAGATGACACCATTCAAGAAAAATGTGGAATCATTTAAGACGATTACAATAATCAAGTGCTTCCGACTTCCAAGTATCAATAACTCTTGCCCACAGTGGTTAGCTGCTATATGGAATATATGAAAAAGAAGTCTAAGCACATAATATATAAAACAGTAAATGAAGATGATCAGATATACGCAGCTCACAGCTGTTATCGTATCTGTTTGTGCGTGCATGCGGCAGGACATGGATCTGAGGGGTCACACACTTAGGTGCATATACCACACACAAATCCTATGTTCCTAACCTCAGCTTGATGTTTCCTTTGGGTTACTGACCTTCAGGTTACTGAATTATTGATATCAATGACATAGAAGACATATCCCCACTAAAGAGACAATCTGTCTGCAATACAAGAATTAGAAGGGCACCACGATCCTTATGAAAACCATTGCGTACAGTCACATTGCATCATGTTTGGAACACAACAATCTGAATCATCCAAACCTAGAAGTCTAGAACACCAATTAACTGGCATCCACTGCAATCAAAACAAACATGCTTGGGTAGAAGAACATACCTCACATAACGGCGGCAATTGATCCAGGCGACACGCTCCTTCCGCTTAAGCCCGAGCAGCAGCTTCCACCCACGGGGCAGGTGGTCACCGAACATGGCAGCATCCACAAACTTCCTCCGCCGCCTCCGGCTTCCCCACTGCCCCTCCAGCCCATTCATGAATCCCAACAGATCGGACTCGGGCCCCAGCCCTGCCGTCCGCTTCCGTATCTCCTCCCCGTACGGGTCCACCAGCTCCGCGAGCCTCGCCAGATCAACCGCCACCCCATTGGAATTCATCACCTCCCTGTCGGGGTCCGGGAGCGGCGGCGGCGGCGGCAGGGAGGACGCGGGGGGCGTGGGTGCGGTTATCGTGGGTACGATTAGCGTTTGTGGTTGGGGTGGAATCGGGGGCAGTGATGGGTACGAGGGGTCGTCGCGCGCGAAGAGGCGCTGGAGGTGGAACACGATGAGGCAATTCTCGGAGTCCTCCTCGGTAGGGGCCGCGGCGGAGGAGGAGGCAGAGGCGGTGTCTGGGGTCAGGTTGTGGGAGAGGTTGGTGGCTACGCGGCGGCGGGAGAAGGTCTGCTTGCGGGAGCCGGCGCTCTCATTGAAGACGGCGCGATCGATCTTAGGGGGCGGGAGGATGTCGGCGCTGCGGCCGCGGCGGGGGTCGACGGCGTAGGGCGACGCGGCCGCGAGCGCCACGAGCTCAGACTGGGACAGAGACCGGAGGTCCACCACGGGAGCCAGCTCCGTCCCCATGGCGGGCGGCGGCTTACGGCGGACGGGGGATTTGGGACGTGGGGTTTGGTTCAGGAGGAAGACAAGAGGGGATGGATGCGAGGATGGAGACGGGAGCAGTCGGGGTGGGAAGTGGAGTGGGTTGGGTCTGTTTTTTTTCTCCAGCTTTTAGCTTTAATTTTTGGTTTTTTATAGTAACTAGTTTTTAAATGGAGTCAACTAGTTAATTATAATGCATACTATACCAATTTCATTTATATCGGTAAAAACTGCACGTGAGTTTCAATTACTCTATAATCTCTCACACGAATAGCCCAAAAACCACAAACCACAGCCAAAAGTCATAAGCCACAACCAAAAAGAACATGCCCTTTAATTGTCGTGCGTTAAATTGATCAAAATAGAACGGAACGCCCCAGGTACTCTCACCCACGCGACCGCCGCTCGCCGCCGCCGCCCACCGATAGCACACCGACTCTTGCACCACGAGAGTGACACTCCTGCTCGCCCCAACTTCGGGGTCATCGCTAGCTCCCACCTCGTCTGCCGTGGCGGCCTCGCTCTTGCCACTGCTCCCTGCAAGCGGTGCAAAAAGCTCCTAAAGTAGCTCAATAGTCCCCGCATCACGCCCATTGAGCCAGAGGCCGCCAGAGCCCGCCTGCCGCTTGCCGGCCCTCAATGTCACCCTTGATCGCAACGCCGCCTTCCGTTTCCTCACCCACGCGTGGTTGTTCCTAGCCTCCCTCTCGCCTCCGCACCGCATCCCCCTTACCGAGGCCAGCAAGCCTAGTGACCGCAGCGTATCGCGCCCCGCCGCCTGCCACTCGCTGCTCTTCCACCTCCCCACTGTGGACTCCGTCCCGCACCCTCTGCTTTTGTGATTGCCAGGCGATGGGGTTGCTTCCGAGGAAGAAGAGCACTCCAGTGGTGCTTATGCGGTTGTCGACGTCACCAGCCATATCGCTGTCACTGAATCCCAATAGCAATAGCTAGCCGTCTTTCTTCCTTGCGTAGCGAACTCCATGGTTGCGTGTTCTAGCAATGTAACGCAGTATGTGCTTGACCACGACTAGGTGGACTTCGTGTGATTCCTCCATGAACCGGCTTGTGTAGCCCACCGCATAGACTATGTCCGGCCGCGTATTCCGCGTGTGTACATAGCATGCTCAGAGATGCTCTTGTAAACCCCAATGACAAGAGGCTGGCATCGAGCTTGGCGTTCCATGCTCTGGGTGCTTGATGAAGCCTGTAGAGCGCCTTTCAGAGTCGGAGTACCTTGCGCTCACCGTTGTCGATGACGAAACCAGGCGGCTGACACACATATACCTCCTCAGTCAGGTCACCGCTGAGGAACGCAGACTTGATGTCCATGTGATGGACTTGCCACCCCTCGTGCACCGCCACAGTAAGCAGTAATTAGACTGACTTCATGCGCGCCACGGGAGCGAACACCTCCTCGAAGTCGATACCAGCCCGCTGCACATAGCCCTTCGCGACTAACCGCGCCTTGTACTTGGCGATGGTGCCATGTTCATCACGCTTCACCTTGTAGACCCACTTGAGCCCAATGGGTTGGTGGCCTACAGGGAGATGGACAAGTTCCCAAGTGTCGTTGTCCTCGATCGACTTCGTCTCCTCGAGCATCACCTTGCGCCAACACTCGTGATGCTTTGCTTCGCCGAAGGATGTTGGTTCGTCGATTGTGGTGAATAGCAGCCCAACAGAGTCAATGTCGTGTGATGTGAAACCACGGGATGAAACCGGCTTGATGATGTTGTCGATGGTGCGATACCAAAGCGGTGCGTCGTCGTGGTTGACGTCGAGTACCTCTCCCGGGTTGGTTGGTGGCGCGGTGAATACCCGGCATCGCCGCTTCCACCCCTAGCATCGTTGTGTTGCCAGAACTCGCACTAGCGGGCATGTGTGGTGATCCTTGATCTCCGTTCGTGCCAATAGTCCCCACCATCCCTGGTTCATACTCGACAGTATACTCGACAGTGGAAGGTTCCTGTCCACCACTCACCATACCTTTCTCACCATGAGCGCTCCAATCCCACTGCACTGTTTCATTGAAGATGACGTTACGGGTCACGTGCATGCGCTGGGTGATAGGATCGTACACGCGATATGTCTTGGACCCGGACTCGTACCCGACGAAGATCACCGACGTGCTCTGGTCGTCTAGCTCCTTCAGGTGAGGCTTTGTGTTCTTAACATGAGCCACATAGCCGAAGGTGCGGAGGAAGTGCACTATCGACCGCTTG
This sequence comes from Dendrocalamus latiflorus, assembly GCA_017311315.1. Taxonomy (NCBI): domain Eukaryota; kingdom Viridiplantae; phylum Streptophyta; class Magnoliopsida; order Poales; family Poaceae; genus Dendrocalamus; species Dendrocalamus latiflorus. The sequence continues at coordinate 10,347,156 of CM029626.1, forward strand.
CCATGCCAAGCCTTGTACGGTGTCATCCGTTGATGCTTCGTGTCAGTGCACGGTTGAGGATGAAGATAGCGGTGGAGATAGCTTCGTCCCAGAACCTCCCGGGGAGCCCCTTCGTCTTTATCATGCTGCGCCCTATGGTGACCACCGTCTGATTGTGGCGCTCAACGACCCCGTTCTACTGTGGGGAATAAAGGGTCATGAGCTGCCGTTGCATACCACGTTTGGCACTCTCTGAATTCTACCGATGTGAATTCCCCACCGTGGTTGGTTAAGAGCACATTGAGCTTGCGCCCTAACTCCACCTCCACTGTGGCCTGGAAGTGTTTGATTGACATTGTTGGAGCTTGGTCCTTGCTCTCAAGGAGACTGAGCCACATGTAGCGACTCAGATTGTCCACAAGCAGCAAGAAGTAGCTATTGCCGCTTGACGTCGTTGGCATAATAGGCCCGCAGAGATTGTCGTGGACAAGGTCAAGAACATCCCATGCGCAGTCCTTTCCATACTCTAGGAAAGGAGCCCGCCGCTGTTTACCGGCCAGGCAGTCGTCGCAAACTTCATCCACCTGATCAATTCGCGGCATCGTAGAGATGGTGGCTTGCTGCGTCGAGGACCCAGGGATGGTGACGACCTTGGCCATCAGGAGTGTAGCCTCATCGTCATCCCTTTGTGCCAGATGAGCCTCGGTGCGCTTCTGCTGGCTGCAGCAATTCTTGGCCCAATGCCCCATTTTGCTGCAGTTGCAGCACTTATCCTTCAAGAGGTCATAGCCACCACCCATTCCTGGCCTTTCCTTGCTCTCGTTTGCGTCACCGCTATCGGACCATCATTGCGACGGATTGCATCGCCGATTGCCGGACTTGGAGCCGCAAGAGGATCCCTCTAGTGCTGTCGCTCCCTCATCTGCGCAGACCACTCCTCCTCAGTGAGGAGCAGCTTCCTGCTAGCACCAGCGACGGGCGCCGGGTCTAGTCGATCTTCTGCCACCTTGAGTCTCCCAGTAACCTCCTCTACCGAGAGCGTCGAGACAGAGCAATTTGGAAGAACTTGGAGGGGACGACACGCAGGTTCTTCTCAACGACCTTGTGTGGCGGCTCCAGGTCACTAAGGGTGCTAAGCTGGTTCACTAACCCGGTGAGCCACAACACAAAGTCGTCGACAGACTCCCCATCGCGGAAAGCAATGCTCTCGAACTCCTTATGGAGCTTCTGAGCATTGGCCTTGTGCACTCGATCAATGACGACGTGCATGGTCTTCAGGGTATCCCACACCTCCTTAGTTGTTACCTTGACGGCAAGCGTGGAGATCATCTCCGGTGGAATGGGGCATAGAATGGCCTCTAGTGCCATCCTATCCTCCTAGAATTTAGCCTTGTCGGTATCAATGGCATCCCAGAGACCGCGCACCTGGAGCATGACCTTTATCACCAAGCCCTAATCACCATAGTCCGTCTTCGTGAGAGTCGGATACGCTGCCGATCCCCCGACCTCCTTCACCACCCTTTGTACCACTAGAGCACCGCTGCTGCCGTCGGTGCGGTCTCTGGGATGTGGCGATGAAGACTGGGAATTCCGGGGCATCGCGGATTCACCTGGCTGCATCGTGGATCAACATTCCCTGGCTCTGATACCAAATGTCAAGAACTTCGTCCGATCAATATGCCTGAGCTCACACACAACCACACACAAAGTTGAAAAACACAGAGTAAGAACACAAAAGTTTTGCGCTGCTAGAAAACTGAGCAGCTTTTCATGTTGTATTAGACTGCTATTTAAAGGAAATTCTAGTCTAACTTTGGTGGTTAAGACACCCTTGTTATGCGCCACCTCCTGCACGATCCTACGGATCTAGGCCAGGTTGTATACGACGCTAACAAACCGGGAAAACCGCTCTTGCGTGGATTGAGCACGCGTAAGTGTTTATGACTGCTATAGTGATCTTTCGATCACGATGACTGCGACTGCTATAGTGATCTTTCGACCACGACCACTGCGACTGCTATAGTGATCTTTCGACCACGACCACTACGACTGCTATAGTGATCTTTCGACCACGACCACTACGACTGCTATAGTGATCTTTCGACCACGACCACTACGACTGCTATAGTGTATCTGTGACTTACGACCATGATGCTACAGTACTCTTACAAGTACAACTTATGACCATGTCACTTCGACTGACTCTTCAACCACGGTGAGCGATTTGTATTATTTAACAAGCGCTACGCGTGCATGAGTAAGATGGATTCCAGAGAGAGCATTACTGATGAATGATGCTACAAGTTGGATGCGTAGGCTTTTGCATATCTGGTTCTACAATGGGAGGCCACGAGTGTGCATGCTACATAGTTGTTGCTGGAATCACATTGCATTCTGTGTTGTCCATAGATTTGTAATGTATTAGATGCTTGGTTTGTTCAGATTCATCTGGTTTATGCCTGTATTAATTATTTAGTTGTATGGGTTGTCCCTAATAAATGCTCCATTCCATTTGAGAATGGACACCATCATCACTGCTAAGATCAAATTGTCTTCCACCACTTCCGCTCTTTACCTGAGAAGTCTCCTGTGTTTGGCCACTAGTTACTTTGTTGTGTCCTTTCCACTAGCTTTGAGCTTTGAGCCATTCACATCTAATCTCTATTGTTGAGGAACCGTCGCTAGTGAGTTCAGTCCGATTGATTTCTCCTATACCAAAGTAGATAGATCAAATACAGAATAATCATAGAATAATGCAAGAACTGAACATAGAGAGATGAGGGGCTCCTTCTTTATTACTTTTCTTTTTCAAAAGGTACAAGTGATGATAATGGAGACCCCCTATTTATAGACTAAATGAAGGGTACCCATCAATAGACTGAGTTTGCAGGCTCAGGACCAGAGGTTTTCCTACATCTACATCACTTTAGTTTTGATTAGTAGCAATTTTCCATTTAGAATACGTAGAAGCTATTGCCTGGTTTGCTAAAACAACACTGACCCATCTCTCTATCCAAAATCTGCGCATATCCATCATCTCTCATTTGTGTTATGTGCGCCATCCTTTTGAAAGAACCTGATTTGCTAAAGCAAGCATTTGAGATATAATTTGATGCATCGAGTATCCTATTCAGGACGATTGAGTGCACGGAGCATTGCTACAGTAGGAGGAAACACGTCTGAGAAAAAAGTCTTTGGGAAAGATATCCGACCTGCCGGATTCGAACCAGCGACCTAAGGATTGATCTGCATCGAACTACAGTCCTCCGCTCTACCAACTGAGCTAAGGTCGGATTTTGTGTTGTGACGAAATTAAATCTTTAAAGACTTAAATCCAGTAGACAACACGACAAACCATCCACAACGGCGGCAATGTTTGTAGTCTTCTCAGTACACTGTCTAGCGGGTGAAATCGTGAAGGATCGTGACACCATGTTACTCGAGGTAGCCTCTCTCGATCTTCACTAACCAAAGATGAACTGCTGTCGGTGCTGGAACCTCATCCCAACAATCGCTCCTAACTCGTAATAATAAGGGTGTGCTTGATTAGATTGAAAAATATAGTTTATGGCTGAAATTGTATTGTATCTAGCTGAAATTACACTATAATTGAAGGTGGCTTATTTGATTTAATTAAATTTTAAAAAAATGAAAAATAGAAAAAAATATATTAGCTTATCACGGATAACGCAAATAAATACAAAAAACCAAAAAAAGCTTTAAAAAGCTAAAAAATTAGTAAAAAACGAAATTTATTAATAATAAAAAATAAACTAAAAACTTAAACCGAAATGAGCGGAACTTAAATCCTACTGCCATCCTCTACCGACCAAGTGACTAGGTATTAAACCAAGCCCTGTGGCTTTACTCCGAGCAAGCATGTAACTGCGGCCGCGTCTGACCTTGCTGATTCCCTGACACAATTCATGGACCTCACTGCTTCGTTTAGCCGGCTGGCTGAGCCCTGTAGCCCACATGTCAACGAGAGTCGGAACCGCACGTGAAAAAGGCAGGCACCACCCAACGGCAGGCCTCTGCCCTGACGAGCAGCAGTACGCCGAGAAATGTGGTTCTGCAGGGCAACCATCGAAGGCATGGGTAGCTAGCTACTAGTAGCAGTGTAGCACAATGTCACCTTAGAGCAAGTTTAATATTACAGATAGCTGCTACCTCCAATATATTTCTATGTCATCAAAAGATAATGATGCAGTCAACTCATACAATAAGCTGGCTATAAGTTGTCTCCACAAGAGCTCTCAATCATTTAATACATACATGGGTATTGATAATTTAATACATGCATGGGTATAGCAATTAGTTCTATGGGTACATGCATGGATAATGCCTCTTTTCCTGTGCTATAGCCTGACTCTTGCATGGGAGTCAGCTTGGCTCTCTCTCCTTTTCTCTCCCCTCCACATATGACTATGCTGACATGGATTCCCTTATAGCTAGCACAATCAGCCTTATTAAACTTGCTCTTAGAGCAAGTATATAATAAGAGGCTGTTAGTAGGCTGTATGCTGAGGTGGAGGAGAGAGAAGAGAGGTGGGCTGTAAGTTTACAGCCAGCTGAAGCATAAGAACCAAGAAACTTTGTGAGAGAAAGGGGTGGGTCATACAGTCTTCAGCTGGTTGTAAACTACTATATGAATGGGTTGATAAGTGAGCTGTAAGTGTCCATACAGCCAGCTGAAGGCTGTATTATTAGCCTTGCTCTTATAGCTAGGACAGTAAGAAAAAGTAAAGCAACACCGAAACATCGGTAAGCTATTGCAGTTGATTAGACTGATGAATCCGATGAGTGAGATCTCTTAGCACAAAAGCCGTCAAATCGATCCGGCAGATCAAGCGTTTAAAATGGTTTTTAAAAGTGTTTTATGGCTGAAAAGCACTATAGATAGTTAAAATTGCACTGTATTTGATAGTGACTCATTTGGCGTAATTAAATTTAAAAAAAATTAAAAATAGAAAAAACAGATTAGCCCATCATGGACAGTACAAACAAATACGAAAAAAGAACCGACAAAAAAGCTCAAAAAATAGCCAAAAAACCAGAAAAGATAAAATTGTTGAATAGTAAAAAATAAGCCAGAAATCTAAACCGTTTTGAGCGGTGAGCTGAGAACAAGGGCGCGTGCTCCACTCTCCAACAAGCACGAGCTTCAGGCCTCCATGCTGTTTGGATCATGAACAGGATCGATGAAGACATATGACATATCTCGTTCAGACTCCAAATTTTCAGTGCTACAAGTTACTTCAAGTTTTGCTCTTCTTCGCTTGAAAATTCCTACACCGTTTTCACGTGAAATCCGTATGCTCGCGGCAGCTCTAGACTGGACGATATAATTACATTTAATGATAAACTAAATAATACTATTAGCAACATAATTTTCCAAGGTGGTGATCAGTTGGGCTTTTTTTGGTGGCTTATGGCTGAAAACACTGTAACTGGCTGAAAAAAACACTGTAGCTGACAGAGACTTATTTAGCATAATTAAATTTAAAAAAATTAAAAAATATGTTAGCCCATTACGTATAATACAAACACATACGGGAAAAAAGAACCGGTAAAAAAGCTCAACAAAAAGCTAAAAGTTCGGAAAAAACAAAATTTATAAATAATGAAAAATAAACCGAAAGTCAGAAGCTGAAACCCAACTGATCAGGCCTAAAATATATCAAACTCCAGTGTAAATTTATTAAAACATCAGAAGCTCTCGGCCTACCAGCCCCTCTCCCTCCGGCCCTGGTGCTAGGAACCAAGCACGCACGTGGTGGCCGGGAACAGGACGAGTCCATGGCGTTTTCGCAACAGGCGCTGACTGAAGCACAGCAAGAAGCATTCTTTTCCCATGTGCATTATAGCCTTACAGCAGAAGTAAAATTTTTGCTTTTTAGCCCAAAATTTGAAAGTTTTTTACATATGAACCCCTGGAGAAAAGATTTGCAAAAATAGACCCTTCTCTCGGCGCCAAAGCATATGGCGCCCAGTGTACATGTCACGACGCCATATGCTTTAGTGCTGTGCATTGACACATCGGAGCCAGGGTGGCATAGCACGACGCCAAGGCCCACGTCGCCGTGATATGCACGTACGGCGCTAAAGGCCGTGGCGCCGCGTACTAACTTAGCCAGTCGAACGTAGTCGCCGTGCCTTGCCTATCTCGGCGCCAAACATGCGAGCGCCGTACATAGCTTACACGGCGCCATACCCTTTGGCCCGAGATGTGTATGACCGACCTGACGCCCGACTGAGGCGACGTCGAAGTCTTTGCAAGTAATGATATGTCATAATTGCATACATGCTGAATCGATCTAACCTAACGAATTAACTTCGTACCTGCAGGAAGTCCCTCAGGGGGTGGCTCTCGCTGTCCAGGTGGCCGAGAACCTCGTCGATCTCACGCACCGAGGTTTGGAGAGAAGTCCCCTAAAGAAATAAGTAAACATAAGTGTGAGATAAACGTATAGAACCAAAGTATTGCAAATATCATGCTTTCCGTACCACTCGATCGAGAATTGGAGCGGCCTCGACCACTGTGCCCTCCCTCGCACGCCTGTCGTACGCAGTGTCCTCGTCCTCGGACGAAGCGAGGTCCGCGTAGTCGACATCGGTCCACTGCTGCCTCAGCCTGTAGCGCGTGGCAGTGTGGTTCCAGGACAAGTAATCTCGGAAGCAGGCGTTACTGTGCGGGGTACTGTCCGGCTCGCAGTTGTCCTCCATCTTCCTCCACCACTGCACGTACTGTCGGTGGTAATCAGCGAAGTCCGTCACCTTTCGTTGGCGGACCCTGTCGAACCTGTACATATAGCAGATGTCAACAATAGTTGTTAGTACGAACCAAAAGAATTTTAAATTGTTACTTACTTGTGCAACTCAACAGAAAGTCGACATCCCCTCTGGGGGGAAGAACTGCACGAGGCCGAACTGCCGCGCAACTCTGTGGGGGAGGTGAATCTCTACGGCATAGAAGCAGATCAGCGGACACCTCATCCTCCAAATATGGGAGTCCCTGCGGCACATGGTGCTGAGCGGTAGCGCTAGAACCTGTGGCTCGGAGTAAGGCTCCCAGGACACCTAGTAAGCGAACACACGATTAGCCATGTACAAAAACCAAGAACTGTAGAATAAATAAATGCAGTACCAATTTCTTACCATCGTGGGAGACAAAGTGTCAAACTCGTTGCTGAAATCCACGTACGCCCGCTGAGTAGTCGCGAACGGGACTGACACTGTATCCCACAGGTACGCAACAGTGGGGCCGAGGTCATCCACACCCAGTGGATGCCAAGGCTGCGCCTGGAACACTCGAGGGCGCCCCACTGGAATGCGTGTCCACATCCACACCTAGCAAGCGAACATACGTGCAGACACACGATTAGCCATGCACAAAAACAAAGAACTGTAGGAAAAATAAATGCATTACCACACCTGCAGAAGGAAGACGCAGCCACCGAGCGTCGACGTGGGTGCCTTGCGTCTGCAGGCCTCGCAAAGCTGGCGGTAGAGGAACGCGAGGACCGCTGAGCCCCAGCTGAACTGTCCAGCGTCCCCCAGTCCTGGAGGCAGTGGATGTACATCCACGAAGCGGCATCCCCCGTGGCGTCCGGGAACAGCACTGCCCCGAACATGTGTAGGACCTAGGCGCGGCAGTGGTAGGTCACCGTTGCGTCGTCCGCGGCATCAGGGCATTCGCCAAAGGTGTTCCGCAACCATCTAAGGTGGACCCCCGAGACGCGGCCTCGCCTGGCATTATCTGGGGCAGGAGGCAATGGCGTGCCCAGGAAGGCCTCCACACGTGCCCTCCAGCCCTCAGACACCGCCGGGCCGACCACCGGCTGTCCCCTGATGGGAAGTCCAAGTATCATCGCCACGTCCTGCAGCGTGACGGTCATCTCCCCACAGGGAATGTGGAACGTTTGTGTCTCTGGCCTCCACCTGTTAGTAGTACAAGGAGAAAAGAATTAGTAACGTACGTAAGAATATAGAAGCGAAAACAAATAGACCCGATAGAGAAAATGCACCTGTCGACAAGTGCGGTCAAAGCTGCGGGGTTGAAGACCGGCATGCCCCGCCGTAATAGGTTAGCGACCGTGTAAAGCCCAGCACGGCACAGCAGTGGGGTATAGCGGTCGTCATAGCGCATCAACTGGAACCCATCATGGGTTCGAGGACGAAGTATGGGTATCTCCTGAAAATTGCTATAAAAGTTAGCTGCGTGACCATCAAGTTGAACACATGTACATTTCGACCACACACGTACCCGGCCGTCCTCCATGAGCCTGCCGCGGTGCTCCCTCTCGTAGGACTCATCTAGCAGCCGGTATCTCGCCATCCTGTGATAAATTTTAGAATTCAATGGTTAAGAAATATTCAAATAAGAAATTTATAAAACATGATTTATAAATAAAAATAATAATCAAATTGAATTATGAAATTGGAATCAACATGAATAATAATTGGAATCAAATTGATTTACCCTTGGTTAAATACATGTCAACAAAGATTAGTAAGTTAATTATGGTATAAGAATACTTAGTGTAAGAATAAACCTTATGATAATAATAAATATTATTTACATATCTCAAAATCCATGGGGGCCCTTTTCAAATAGTGATTATATGATTAAGGTAAATAATTTAAGTATTAGGTCACTAATATTAACTGTAAATACCGAGATATATTTATCAAAGACATTATTGATATGTTGACTAAGGGTTAGGTGGACATACAATCTTGCCCATGTTGACATGAAATCATCCTATTTGGTATATGAAACCCTAAAAACCTAAAACCGAACACAACCATGTATAAATAATAATCAAACCCTAAAACCTATCCAAATATACAGTACTTCTCTTACATTACGCATATCCATTGCAAATGTAACCTAAAATCGCTCATAATTGAACTAATTTCATCTAGGGATTCAAATCTTGCCCTACGAAATATACCTCAAATAATCCATATCTATTGCAAAAAATCAAGGGAGGGGAGAGAGTTTACCTTGCTTGCCCGATTTGGAAGCAAAATCGCGAGATTATTCGGTGGATTTGAGAGGATTTGGAGGGGGAATAGAGGGGGGCGGCGGCGGTTTACTGTTAGAACAGAGGAGCAGTGAGGGGGAGCTGGGGGCCGGGGGACGCGCTCGGGCTTAAGTCCCGACGCACGGCGCCACGGCCTTTAGCGCCGTACGTGCATATCACGGCGCCGTGGGCCTTGGCGTCGTGCTATGCCACCCTAGCTCCGACGTGTCAATGCACGGCGCTAAAGCATATGGCGCCGTGACATGTACCCTGGGCGCCATATGCTTTGGCGCCGAGAGAAGGGTCTATTTTTGCAAATCTTTTCTCCAGGGATCCATATGTAAAAAACTTTCAAATTTTAGGCTAAAAAGCAAAAATTTTACACAGCAGAACTAGTGTACTACTGCTACTACTACAGTTCAACAGGTCGATTCGATCAACTTCTTTTCAGCATCACATCATACTGTACACTGATCAAGTTTTGGAGCTTGTGGGAGGAGGAAGGCCAAGGTACTGACGTAAGCAGGAAGTCAATACTAGTCATTCTTTCCGGAACATTTCACGTGCGTACAGGGCAGAGCCAGGAATTGGATATAGGGGATTAATATGCACAACAAATAGAGTAGAACCAATGAACCATACCGAATTTACCGATCAATAGTCACATATCAGAGTAATATGTTTCGCAAATTACAATGTAAAGAAAATTACATCTCTATTAACTTAAACTTAGCTCTACGACTAAAACAGGGTCTAAGCCGATTAAAACAGGGTCTATAGATGTGATGTGAGAGCAACTACTGAAGTATGTACTTATGGTTTTTGTTTACATTTTTTGATACCACAGTGAACGGTAAAGATATTGACGCAGACGGCTCATATATTTTTAGACTCGAGAAGTCATTTAAAAAAAACTGCTTTAAAAACACTCTATTTATTTTGATTTTCGAAGAAATGAAAAAACAAATCCACGAGAACATGTCCATTGTATTGCCGTAGAAATTCGGCCAAAACATTTTCTTGGCTTTTAATTAAAGGGTCCTAGCGTTATGTACTCCACCAGCTAGTAGTGCTTGAGTGATCTTCAGTCACATCTATGACTAGCTACAACAGCTTCTAGTCAACTCACCAGCCTGCATTAATCATCCTAAGATTAAGAACACAAACATGCATATCCTATAGATCACGGTACGCACCACCTTATAACCCGTATTTACAAAGATCAGTAGATACAAAGCTAAACCAAGAAACAAAACAAAGAGGATTTGGGCTGCATATGACTGGGCTTTAAACATAGTTTACATTTGGGCTAAATTGGGAGGGATCAAACCACTAATTAAACACATGTAATTAACTACATAATGAAGGATTAGTAAAAATTTGGGGGGTGCCGGGCCCCCTCCAGCCCCCCCCTTGTCTCCGCCACTACATGCGTAGCGTCAGCACCTACTTTCGATTTTGATGATTAATTACAATAAAAAATTTGTGACTAGTATTTTTTTATAAGTATGTATAAGGTTTAGATCTCAAAATTGGAAAAGAAATTGAGGAAAGAACACCGAGAAGTTTCTTAGTGACGCTAAAAGAGAAAGACCAAGGCAAAGGTACAATTAGAAGGTTAAAAATATTTTTTAATTGTTTTACCAGTCTAGGAGCTGGGAGAAATACCAAATTGCTAGATTTGTATTTATATTTTTATTGTAGTACTAAGAGGGGGCCTTTGGCTAGTTTTTTTTTTTTGAGTCTTATCGGAGTCGGAAGCTCAAATTGATGCATTCATTTATTCCTAGACTCTAAATGGCCTCTAATGATCTCAAGGTTAAGTGTAGCTTTCCGTTCAAAAGCCTTGAAAATCCAGAGAGAAGCTAGTGTGCTGAAAATCCCATTTTAGAACTTTTTTCCAGAATGTCCTTTTCTATAGTTTAGGATTGTCCAAATTTTTGTTGTAGGACATTTGGACAGAAGGGGTGCGCAGCTCGGGGTGGACAAAGGGCATGTTTGAGTGCGGCTGCAGCTTATGGCTTTTGACTGAAAATTTTAAATTTTGGTTGTTTACGGTACATATTACAGAGAGAGATACTCATTTGCGATTTTAGCTGGTACAGATGTTGGGTTTTTAACATGTACATCGTTTAACTTTTAGACCCCGTCTTGAAAAAATACTCCGTTTGAAAGTTAGGTATTGTAGCAAAAGCTAAAAGCCGCCAGTTTCGGAGTAAAAGAACAGGCTTGGGATTGTCCTAGTTGGTATATTCAGAATGTCTGAATTGTATTTTTCGGACAGACTGTTGTCCTCGGACACGACTGCATTTAGGATCGTTCGAAATTCAAGTTTCAAATGTCCGAATTAGTGGCTAGTTCGCATTTAACGTTATGACCGGAATGCACCATTTATGCAATTTGGAATGTCCGAATTTAGGATTTCTTTTCAGTAAATGGTATTTGCAACGGCTCTTTTAAGAGAGTGGGATATAAATAGACTTCATTTGCAGGCATTTGAGCTATCTTAGCACCTCATAACAATATACTTGAACCCTAGCAAGCACATACATCTCTTGGGCATCCATTCCTCATCTTATGAGTAGTTTGAGAGCATTCCAGTGTTGAATTTATTTTCAATTGAGCTTCCTACATTTGATTGGTTTCAAGCAAGTGTCATCGACTTATTATTCTTGAAGGTTGTCGCCTTCTAAAAACGGCTTAGAGGCATAAGAACCAGTGATCTCTTCAAAATATTTGTGAAGAGACCCGATATTAGTGTAAAGGTTAAGAGCTTACTTATTTAGAGCAGGAAAAAACTGCCATTAGTGGATTGAGAAAGGCTCCACGCCGACTTGATTTATTTAAATATGGATTATAGTAAACCGACAAATCTCCGAGACCACGAGAAATAGTCTCTCTTCATCTCGTGGTTTATTTTTTAGCTCTTACTTTGTGTATTTACATTCCTGGTTCATCTCGTGGTTTATTCCTTAGCTCTTACTTTGTGTATTTACATTCCTGGTGATTGGTGATTATATTACTTACTTATCAAGCTAGACTTGCAAGACTTAGTCATTGGTGCATTTAGTGAGATATAGATTATTTTCTTTCATACTTGTTCAACAAATGGTTTGTCATGATAATTTAAAATTTTCCTATTTATCCCTCTGGTCGGTTATGACATATGATAGGACGTCAAGATAGAAGTACATACGACCCGTACTAGAATATGTGAATATGTGTGATTAATAATAAGCAAAAAGTTTAGTTTCTGAACCATTCTAGTGTCAAAGTAGGAAACATGCTGTTGGTTTACTAGTCGGAGGAACAAGATGCCAACATAAGCAGGTTGCAAGTTGCAACAGACAACGAAGCACACGAAGCAACTTGGTCTCAGCATTTCTTACAAGGACCGCAAGCTCTGGCCTCCCAAAGCCTTTTTCTCCCTGAAAGCTTCAGGAACAGGTCAGGCTTGTTCTTTTCTCCAGCTTGGAGAAAAGGATGTCACATAATCAAGCTAGGCATCTGCTGATCTAAATGAAAAACAACCAGCACAGCACAGCACAGCAGGATAAACAGATCAAGCACTTTTAGCAAATCAGATTTCCTAACATATCCACCATCTATGCATTGCAACATCTCTGGAATGGAAGCCACCATGGTATCGCAAATTCGCAATTGCAGCAATTATTACTTTAACAGCAGGGTTATTATTACCTATTAGCATTACACTGGAAGAAATGCAGCACAGGAGTCCAGTGGCTTTGAGGTTAATTGGTCATTGTCTACACGCACATACTAAAGCAAACAAAAGACATGTTCTCCTGGTCCTGCAATTGAAGGGAAATATGTCATAAACAAGTTAAGCATTTTGCATGACAGACAGACACAGCAGCGACAAGAAGCCTTTTGAGCTATGCCAGCCTCATTGTAACCTTCTAATCCTAATAGATCATAGCCTAACCCAAGCAGGTGTACCTATCTATCTCTCTCCAGGCTGCCGCTCCCAGGTCCCCACCATGAGGTGAGAAGCTAAGGCCACATGGACTACAGATGGAAATACCTGTAACACTGCATTGGAAGCAAATGTTTTCTTCTTGGCTTTGGTGACAAGAGAGAGTACAGAAATGGTTGAGAGTTATGAGACAGTTGGAAGGATAGAGCGTCTTTCCCATTTAAAGACACTGCCATCCTTTCTGCAGTCACTTGACACACTTTCGCACGCAAACAGTCACACCCTGCAGAATTCTTGGCCCTCATGCAAACCAAACCTTCCTCTGCTTTCCCTGTCCTGTGAAGATAGCTGGGTGTTGGAGGTTTTAGTGTTCTTCTCAGGTTGTGGGCGTTCCAGAAGTACACACAAGAACAATGCCTTCTTCAGTGATGCATTGTTAAGGAATTTAGATTTTAGAAGAAGCATTGAGTGGGTGTTCCTAGAATTTCTCTCAACCTCATTCTGCCTTGATTTCCTTTTGCTTCTTGTTTTTGCCCTTTCTTTTTCATATCTCTCCCATCTCCTGTTATGGAATCCTCCCAGCTCACTGGGGATGATGGGGAAGAGTGCAACAGTAATGAATCCGGGTGGACAATGTACCTGGCCTCCCCCATGCGTAGCGATGATGCCAAAGCAAATGGCAGTGAAGGAAGTAATGTTGAAGATGGCAGTGGTTACGGCAATGAGAGGAGCAATGGTAAAGAAGAGAAAGACAATACAGATAATGATGATGGAGATTATGATTCCTTGGCTTCTGATGCTTCCACAGGACCAGCTCAAGTTCAGGTGCTTGAAGGAAAAGAAGAGAAAGGTCATCGACTAACTGGTGGTTGCACAGATGAACATGGTAAGGACGAACAAGATCAGATACGTACCAAGGTCTCGATCAGCTGCAACAAAAACGCAGAAAAGATGAACAAAGGAGACGAGAAGACCACAAGAAGAGGCCACAACAAGAGACGTAGCTCCTCAAGAACAAGCTTCTTCTGGTAAATGTTGTAAAATCCTTGTAGGATGTCGCTCACCAATTTCTTATCTTATCAAGCTAAAATCCCTGTTAGAGGCTTGGGGAATGGAAGGCCTTGTGAGGGTCCTTGCTATTGCCTTCCATGGTTTTGTCCGTTTGTTAACCACCTAATAGGTTAGCTGTTACTATGCAAATCTGTCACCCTTTTGGTTATTATTCAATGCCCTATTCTTAATATCACATTCAAAATATGCATGCCCTCCTATGTTTCTATAGATATTTATAAACACCGCTCTAACCCAGAGTGTTACACTTTGTCCATATACACATCCCCAAGGTATGTACTGTTCAAGCCACCAAAAAGATAGTTCTGTTTAATGGCTTTCTGCTTTCCCAGTATTTGTAGAGTTTGGAATGTCTGCATGTGGTTACAATTTACTCAGAAAAAGGGTACATGGAAATCTGCTTTATTCTGTTTCTATCAATAATTTGTCCATATTTAATTACTAATCTAACCTAGTTTCGACTACCAGATGAGTTAACATAATATGAACATAAGTTTAGCTAATACTTGTTTTCTTTCCCTGGAGTAGAGCAAATCCTATATAACAATAGAGCAATCGAACTACAGCTAACGAACCAGTTTCACATGAAACCTATTGCCGCAAGGAACATATAACCCTTCCATATAAGAATTAGACAATATACACATTATTTATAAGATGTAAAAGATTCAACGTTGCTAAGGAAGACTAATTAGAAAATTTACAACACAAACAGCTATAGTTTATAGAACAGCATAAGGAAACATAACATGCGGTACGAGCCTCCAGCTATCACCTGATATGTGCGATTCACTACTCTTTGCATCTACATTAAGTGCCTAAATGCAGCTCTGGCATCGAGTGGAACACCTTCTGCTGTGCAAATCATGTGGAAGAAGGTATACCCCAACAACAATTTCATTCCTGGAATAAAAGAAAGAAAAAAACTTGTTAAGGGGAACTGCAATCGATTAGTACATGGTAGAGCTTAAATGAACTAGTAGCGACAAGGTACACCAAAAAAGGGTA
The DNA here is from genome assembly GCA_017311315.1 of Dendrocalamus latiflorus. Lineage (NCBI taxonomy): Eukaryota > Viridiplantae > Streptophyta > Magnoliopsida > Poales > Poaceae > Dendrocalamus > Dendrocalamus latiflorus. The sequence goes on from CM029626.1 coordinate 10,362,180, forward strand.
ACTGAGTTATTTCAGATGAAGATGGAAACCAAGTCAATATTTAGTGGGGATTACAGCAAAACTGCGATGTTAAATATCGTGATGGAGGCTAGTTCATGAATCATGACCATTCTCTAATAGTATGTCCTTTGTATATACAGTTAAAAAGGAAACCTTCACAGCTCACATAGCGAAGTTGCCCATCAGATATTACAATTATCCAAAGTAGACACGAACTGTGAAATTCTTAGCTTTAGGTCGTTTCACTGAGCGGTAGCTTATTCATCTGATTACAAAACTGAATGTACGACGATGACATAGTTTTCTTGTGTTCTTTTCCTGACCAACACAAAAATGCTCACTCCATTAAAATTTAAAAAGCAACATGAAACAGCTCAAAAGGCCCGAAAAAAGGAGCCATAATCACCCAGATTAGCGCCATGCCTAACCTGACACCAGATATTCCTACAATCCAAAGAAGCAGCAGGCACAATATTTAGGGAATATCAATCCAGGATGTTCCAGCTTGGAACGCTTTACCAAGTAATCAATCACAAGGAGGCCAAGACAACGAGGGGAACCAACCTACTACTTTAATTTGTGAGATTATTCCGAAAATGCATCCTTAGGTAAAAGTACTCCACATGGCACATTTGGTAGTAGTAATTGCTCAATGTTAGGTTGACAGGGGAGATGAAGAAGCTTGTAATGCAATGCAACACAGTACGGGAATCGTGTTAAAAAAATCCATGGATGATTCCATGGCTGCCAAGTTCCTCCACGCATACCTACTTCTCCAAAACACCATCCATACCTGATACCCATATCTAGGTCAGGAACACAAGGCGCGAGCACATTGGTCAATTCCACCCAAAAGTAAATTCCACCCAAAATTAAGCAAGGATAGCGTCAAGACAAACGGATTCCAACGCCCACCAATCCAGTATTCCTCATCACCCGTGCAGCCCATGAAATGGATTGAAATACAACGAGAAAATTCGCGTGTGATTAGGCATGTACCGAGGGGTTGTGGACTTGTGGTGGTGGTGGTGGTCGGCAGTTCGTGGCTAGGACGCGATGGGCTTGGAGTGGTGGAGGAAGGCGGCGGAGCAGAGCACGGTGGTGACGACGGCGAAGAGGCCGAGCGCGACCACCAGCGACAGCCCGGCCACCGCCAGATCCAGCAACAGCTGCGCGCCGTGGAACACCACCCCCAGCGCCATCATCCTCTTCTTCCCTCCCGGCTCCCGACCACTCGCCTCGTCGTATGCGCTGCGCGCTTCTCGGGGAAGCTCGTGCCTATATCATGGGGGCAGAGAGAGAGAGAGAGAGAGAGAGAGAGAGAAGCGGTGCGACAACGCGGCGCGGCGAGGGCGGGAGGGGAGGCGGCGAGCCGACCACCTGGGCGACATGTGTCATTTGTGAACCATGATCCAATAATCAGAGAGTGAGAAACCAAGCGGTGGGCACAGAACCACGGAGGGGACTCCCCTGCGATCTGACCTATTGAGAGAAAATGGAGACACCGTAAGATGGCCTCTACGTGTTTTCTCCGTATGAATCTCCGCGCGAGCGTCTCTGTTGTTTCTTTTCTTCGCGTGAGCGCCTCTTCCTCACCCTCAACCGTGTCGCCGCCACCGACCCGTGCGCCATCAACTCCTTCGCGCTCGCCTCCCGCGCCTGCCACGCCGCCGAGTCGCGCCACCGCCGCATCCTCCGCCCGTTTCGCACCGCGCTCTCTGCCTCCCGCCTCGATCTTTCCCTCTTCCCCCGCGTCGCCAACACCACCCTCGCCGCCCTCTCCTCAGACCGCGTCGCCGTCGCTGTGGACCTCTCCCGCTCCCGGGAATTCGGCGCATGCCCCAACCTCGTCGAGTTCGAACTGTCCAATGGGGTCGACCTCGGGGACGCGGCTGCTGCGGAGGTGGCATGGAACGGGCGGAGGATGCGGCGGTGGCGCGACTCGGCAGCGTGGCAGGTGCGGGAGGCGAGCGCAAAGGAGTTGATGGTGCGCAGGTCGGCGGCGGCGACGCGGTCAAGGATGAGGAAGAGGCGCTCGCGCGGAGAAAAGAAACGGCGGAGGCGCTCGCGCGGAGATTCGTGGGGAGGGAACACGTGGAGGCCATCCGAGGGTGTCCCCATTTCCTCTCAATGGGGTCAGACCCCAGAGGAGTCCCCTCCCAGAACCACAAGCCAGTCACCAGACACTGGCCGCTGGGTTAGGCTCCGCTGCTAGATCCTAGTTTAAGTTTTTAACTATGATTTTTAATTTATAAATAAAATTATACTATAATACTGTTAGCTTATATATATAACCCATTATATCGTTACAGACAAATGCAAAGTAATAAAGAAAAAGAGAAGGAAAAAGACTAAAAAATCAAAATTAGAAGCCAATACGTTTCAAGTGACTTCTGACTTAAATAAACCGAAAGTCAAAATAAACTAGAAGCTGAAGCCTTTTGAAGCAGGGCCTAAAACTTAAAGGCCCCATTCGAGACTCATGAATTTAATATAAATTTGCTAGAATTTCAAGAAAAACAATATAATTCCGATAGAAATTAGGAAAATTTTCCATATTTCAAACAGAACTAAAATACAGAAATATAGAAGGAAGTAGATATCTTGTATAGAATTTATGTAAACTTCCAAGTTCCAAATAGGCCAACTCGTCACCAAGGTCCTATTTTTTTGGTTTTTGGTTTCTCCGAAAATAAAAAAGCTAAATGCCGAAACGGGACAGCCTCTTCAAGGAGATTCTCTAAATGGTTTTCCAAGCCCAAAACTGTGCGCTATCTATATCCCGTCTCCGTTGTCCGTTGCTGTGTCGAAAAACGCAAACAAAGGCCATCAGCCGTAGTACAAAAGAACACTCCCAAAGAGTACTCATCTCCTAGAGAAATACAAATTAGTCAAATTACACTGGCAAGAGCACAGTTAATCAAATAACATCTGTTTAGGAGCAGGACAGCCTTATGCGCAACACCACAAAACAGAAGTGAAAAAAAAAAGTAACCCTTTTATTGGAGAGCATACTATAAACGATGATCTATGACGGTAATAGTACATGGAATGATGTAAGGCTCTTGGTTTGCTAGAGCAGCCTACAGATGTGATCAAAATTGTTGCCATAACTCATGAGACAATTACTTGTGGCGAAGTTCTTCAAGTACATGATACAACATTGCTGACTGTACAAAGGCCGGTGTGAGATAAATTGTTTATGACAACATGTATCAAAACTACCTTCGTTAGGCTCAGTTTTATGACATGTATCAAAACTCACAGGTTAGAATGTCCTCCAGAATGAACAAGCACAAGCGTTTAAGATATAAGAAGGCAGCTCTCAGCTCTTGTAAGTAGAAACACCTCGTAGTCTTCTGTCACCAAATCTTAGAACAACCTGCTGCTGCTATGCAGTTCAATGTTTTCGTTACCATCAACAGAGTTCCTACAAATTTAGTGCAGCTGATGCTCCTGACAATTGCCATTACCAACACCAGTTAGAGCTGGGAGAATTGCAAGCGAGCTGCTAGCTCATCAATTGATGTGAAGAATGGCATTACCAAGCTATTGGCCTCAGGAGCGTTTTGAAACCGTGCAACAGCCCAGCAGACAGATCCCTTCAAAGGAACTGGTTAAAATCAACGATGTTCATGCACAAACTTAACAACATATGTGGTCTCTTGTTAGCATCGTAAGAGGATGCCAGCCCCTTTGCCCAGAGACTCTCCTCGGGTGACCAAGATATGGTGGAACCTGTTAGATTTGTATTATATCGATGTATTTTTTCTATTGTATATATATAGTGGTCCATTGGCCTCATAATGAATACAAACCCTATTTATGACATGGTATCAGAGCAATACGTAGGGTTTCGTTGCTAGTTCGTCTCTCGAGCTGCCACTGCCATCCGAATCCTCTGCGTCTTTCTCTGACGCCCGGATCCTCTTCACCGTTGTCGCTCACCTGACCTGCCGACCGATGCCTACCTCTACTCTAGTGATCCTCGGCCGACTGCTGACGCTAACGTTGCCCGAGATCATCGCCGTTTTTCCACTCTTCTAGCCGCCGCTGCCGATCAGGAGGTCGATCCGTCGTCGTCGCCCAGGAGGTCGACTTACCGATCGGGAGGTCTTCTGCCGCCGTTGCCGTGACCAGGAGGTCAACTTTCCCCCGATCTGCCCGTCTGTCGATCTGCACTGACAAGCCGATTAGCCGCCGCTCGTCCACCAATCTGCACCGGCGAGACGTCGTCACCAGTGAGCTGCCGCCCTCCGATCTGCACCGATGAGCCGTCGTCATCAGTAAGCCACTACCGTGCACTTTTCCTTCGTTGTGAGGTGTGCAGGCGTGAAGCGCGTCTGATTCCTTCAGCATCGGCTGGCCGGTTCAGTCGTATTAAGTCAGTTTGGTTGTATTAAGTAATTTCGGTAAAAAGAAAAGAAACAAAAAAGGGAAAAATGTCGTCTTCTTCAGGCACTGTTTCTGTTCCTCACTACCCGGTGATCTTCGATGATCTCAATTATCTGGACTGGTTTCAGCACATGTACCTCCACATATATGTCAACGTCTTTGGGAGTTTCTTACTAGTGAGTTGCATTGTCTGCCTCGCCTTGCTCCATCTACTGAGCCTGTACTCTCAAAGGATGCTTTTGAATACACTCGTACAAAGGCATCCGAGGCATTTGAGGATGCTATGGAGAATTTTCAGACTCAGTATGCTGCCTACAAGACATGGACCGATGAGGATACTTGTGCTTCTGTTATTCTAGTTGCTAGCATGGATGTGCATCTCACTGGTGATGTGATTGGCTTGGTTTCTGCATAGGCGATGTAGGCGCATCTGCGTAACCGCTACGAGCCATCTGGTGATTCCTTGTACCTTATTGTTGTGCATCAGGAACAGTCGTTGCAGTAGGGAGATGCTATTATGGATGAGCTCTATGCTCAACTGTCTATGGTATGACTTCAGATTGACTCTTTAGGACTAGATGTTTGCCACACTTGTCAGTGTTATCAGCGTTAGCAGACTCATCTGGAGCTTTGTCGCATCTATGACTTCTTAACATGTCTTAGGTCTGAGTTTGAGTAGACTCATGCTCAGTTGCTGGCTCGTCACCCATATGTGACTCTGTTGGAGGCTCTTGCAGCGTTCGTATTGAGTAGATTCGCCTTCATGGTATGTGTCTGCTGTCGTCATTGTCGTTTTCTTCAGTTTTGGCAGCTCCTCCAGCTTCTACACCTGCTGCGCCTCCAGTTACTCCTTCACCAGTTGTGTCTCCACCAATGAAAACTGCTATTGGTAGAGGACTCCACTACACCTATTGCAATAAGGATGGGCATGTGGAGCAGTTCTGTTACAGGAAGAAAGATTTTCATCGTGGTGGCCCATTCTGTGAGGGGCACTAGAGGTTCCTCCTCTCAGTGGAGTCCTAGTGCCTCTGACACTTAGGAGTTTCTCACACTGCTGCATCGCAGGGTTACCTCTACACCGTCTGGTTTTGCTGGTTCTGTTGCTTAGTCTTTCAATGATAGACCGCCTTCTACTTCTCCTTTCTCAGGTATATCATCTTGGATTCTTGATTCTAGTGCTTCCTTTCATATGACATCTGATTCCACCATTCTCACTTCCATTAGTTCTTTAGCTGCTCCTATCACTATTCAAACAGCAGATAATACCTCTTTTTCTGTTGTAGGACGACACTCTTTCAAATTCATCCGTTCATGTTCTTGTTGATTCTCATGTTCCAAAACTAACCATACAGCTCATATCTGTTGGTCAGCTCACTGATCATGGTTGTCGTGTTATTCTAGATTATTCTAGATTATGATTCTTATTGTGTTCAGAATCGTCGCACGTGAACTTTGGTTGGTATTGGCCCACACTTCTATGACTCATGACGACTCTAGGAGCTTGACTAGCTTCATCTTCCTTTTGTTGCCCCTATTAGTCTTGTCACCTCCGCATCTGCTGCATCCTCCACCGCGTCTTTTGCTCAGTGGCATCATTGTTTATGACATCTTTGTGGGTCGCATATGTCTTTATTACTTCGTCGTGGTCTTTTAGGGTCTATGTCTGGTGATACTTCTCTAAATTATCAGAGTTGTAAGCTTGGCAAATAACTTCAACTCCCAAATCCTTCCAATGAGTCAATATCTCAACGTCCTCTTGATCTTGTTCATTCTGATGTATAGGGGGCAACTCCTTTCGTTTCAAAAGGAGGTCATCAATATTATATAATTTTTATTGATGATTTTTCTCGGCATACATGGATATACTTTATGTCATCTCGTAGTGAGGTTCTATCCATCTACAAGACTTTTGCCACCATGGTTCGTACTCCATTTGACTCTCCTATTCGTGTTTTCCATGCTGATTCCGCTAGGGAGTACTTGTCGGGAGTTCTTCATGGTTTTCTTGTTGAGCGAGGCACCCTCTCTCAATTTTCTTGTCCCGGTGCTCATGCCTAGAATAGGGTAGCTAAACGAAAGTATCGTCATCTTTTTGAGACAGCTTGTGCTCTCATACTTGCTTCTGCTATTCCACCACACTTTGGGTTGAGGATGTTTCTACTGCCACTTTTCTGATCAATATGCAATCCTCTACTGCTCTTCAGGGTGGGATCCCAGTTGAACGTCTCTATAGTAAGACTCCTGATTATCCTATTTGTGGGTGAACTGGCTGGTGCATGAAACTCAATATGGTATCAAAACCAAAAGGTCTCGAGTTCAAGACCTGATTGACACAATTAAAAAAATTAATTGCAGTCCACTTCTATTCCACGTATTAGGCCTAAGGGAGCCTACACGTGAGGGGGAGTGTTGAAGTATAAGTGAATTGCCCATCTTTCCTCATCAGCTTAAGTTTGTGGGTGAACTGGTTGGTGCATGAAACTCAATATGGTATCAGAGCCAAGAGGTCCCGAGTTCAAGACATGGCTGATGTAATTAAAAAAAATTAATTGCAGTCTACTTCTATTCCACGTATTAGGCCTAAGGGAGCCTACACGTGAGGGAGTGTTGAAGTATAAATGAATTGCCCATCTTTCCTCATCAGCTTAAGCTTTTGGGTGAACTGGCTGGTGCATGAAACTTAATAACTATTACTAAGAGTTATTCTTTCTAATTATACAACAATCTTTCCAAATAGCTATTCCTTGCCTTCTTCTTGCTGTCCTAATGTATCGCTGTCTTTTTTGCCGTCAACTGCATTGCTACCGCTGCTGTTGACTGTAGCTCATCCAGTATTTATAGCAAGTCCTGCCGGTGCCGATGAAGGGTCTTGTTGCTACAGAGGACGTCGCTGTTGACTGTAGCTCATCCAGTATTTATAGCAAGTCCTGCCGGTGCCGATGAAGGGTCTTGTTGCTACAGAGGACGTCGGTGATAAGTTTTGCCCTCAAATGCGTCTATAACATTTCCCCCTCCTTACGAAATAGCTCGTCCTCGAGCTGGAGTGCTAGGTATCATTCTTTGAAGGTATCCAAACGTTCCCAAGTAGCCTTAGCAGGAGAACAACCTAACTATTGAACTAACAATTCCCAAACTCTCCGGTTAAGACGTGTGCGAACGATACTACCGGGTGAGGGAACCACACAGCCATGCACAAAATCAGGATGTGCAACCGGCTCAGAGGGTGGGGAACCATCAAATTTTTTAAGAAGAGCCATAAGCAATAGTTCCAATGCGATCAACCACCTGAAAAGGGCCATAATACTGAGGAGATAACTTGGACGAGGACCCATTCTTGATGGCCGCAGCTGTGCGATGGTGAAGACGCAACCATAACCAATCTCCAACATCAAAAGTCACACACCGATGAGTCTGATCATGGCGCTGCTTCATGTAAGCTTGAGCCATCAACAAACGTTCTCGAATTTCCTCCAAAAATTCATCCCTATCCTTAAACTGACGATCAACGACCGCCACACACGCCGAGCCTGGCTCATAAGACATAAGAGTTGGGGGATCTCGGCTATACACTACTCAAAAAGGAGTAGTCTTTAAGGCTGTCTGAAATGATGAATTATAGCAATATTCTATCCATGGAAGCCATTGCAGCCAATTCTCAAGTCGATCACAAGAAAGACAACGAAGGTACATTAGGTACATCACAATGATACGATTGAATACCTCCGTTTGCCCGTCACTTTGAGGATGAAACACTGAGCTCAATTGCCATTTGACACCCGCCAAGCGAAACAAGTTAGACCAAAAGTTGGTAGTGAATACCGGGTCACGATCACTGACAATGGAAGATGGAATGTCGTGCAGACGAACGATGTCATGAAAAACATACGAGCAACCGAGTTAGCAGTATAGGGATGTCCCAAAGCAATAAAATGAGCATATTTAGAGAAACGATCCACCACGAACAAGATGACTGATTTGCCGCCCACTTTCAGAAGACCTTCAATAAAATCCATAGAGATATCTTGCCAAATGACACTAGGAACTTCCAAAGGTTGCAAATAACCAATTGGATGCAGATGCTCGGTTTTGTTTCATTGACAAATAGCACATCCCTTGATAAATTCACGTACGATGGCATTAGCACGAGGGTGATAAAATGTATATCGCAGCTAATGCAGCGTCTTTCGAATGCCTTCGTGACCACTGTCATGAATGTCAGCTATAATCGGCGCCAATAGGGGAGAGTCGGTAGGAGAAAACATGCCCTTCATATAGCAACAGGCTATCCACCAGCATCCAGCAACAAGCAGTGAGACAAGGCAATACCCATACATTAAGTAGGGAACTGCAAGGTGTCACAAAAATAAACCGTCTACTGCCCCGCAATAGCACAAATCTGATTAGATTTTCGCTTTGTTTCCAGTTTAGTATTCATATTGTGATGAACCTTAGTTCATCACGGTAAACATCTATCAGAGAGAGAGAGAGAGAGAGAGAGAGCGAGGTCGGACGATGACAACTTGAGGTAGAACGACGCTAGGTAAAAGAGGGCACCGATTGGGAGAGAAATAGATCTAGAGTAGCTTGTCTAGGGGAGAGGCCAGAACTAGGAATCGGGGACTTAGGAATACTTTTTATCATTCATTGCTTGATGATAATGGATACATGTTGTCTCTTTTATAGGATGACTTGATCTCTAAAAAAATAATCTGTATCTATAAGAAAATCTATCTCTAATAGATGAAATATATCTATAAGGTGGTAAATCCATCTAATAAGAAAACTAACTATTCTTATCTCTATCCTAACTAATCTAATCCTATCATGCACGGCTATAGCACCGCGGGTGTTGTTCACGCGCATGAACAATGCACGTGAACAGTAATTTCAACACGTGATAGCTTCTCCCCCTTCAGCAACAGCTCATGCTCAAGCTGTGGTGGCGGCCATGGTTGCAGCCTTTGTTAGACCCAACCTGGAGAGTAATTGTGATGCCTCGTATGGGAGATCAGCAGTGTGTCGATGATGATTGATGGTGAAGGCGCGAAGGCCTTAGCGTTGCTCGATGTCGAGAAAGTTGCCGACAATGAGGGTAGCCAACGTGGAACAATAGTGGTGCACTTCATGGTAAGTAGAAGTCGTGAAAAGGGATCGACTGCTTTGATACCAATTGTCATGAACCTTAGTTCATCACGGTAAACATCCGTCAGAGAGAGAGAGGTCAAATGATGACGACTTGAGGTAGAACGACACTAGGTAAAGGAGGGCACTGATTGGGGGAGGAATAGATCTAGAGCAGTCTGTCTAGGGGAGAGGCCAGAGCTAGGAATCAGAGACTTGCGAATACATTTTTATTATTCATTGCTTGATGATAATGGATACATGCTGTCTCTTTTATAGGATAACTTGACTTGATCTCTAAAAAATAATTTGTATCTCTAAGAAAACTAGATGGAATATATCTATAAGGTGGTAAACTCATCTAATAAGAAAACTAACTATTCTTATCTCTATTCTAACTAATCTAATCTTACCATGCGCGTGTACTATTCACGCGTATGAACAATAATTCCAGCGCATGAACTAGCACAACAAAGGGGTAATCATCTGTCGAAGAGAGGTCAGATGGCGACAATTTGAAGTAGAATGACGCTAGATGAAGAGGGCATCGATTGAGGGAGGAATAGATCTAAAATATTTGATCAAAGGAATAACCACAACTAAATTTTAGGGACTTGTTTATTCATCTTTGCTTGCTTCATAATGGATACCAACACATAACACATACCAACACAGCGAAACAAATTGCAAACATGGGGATGGGCCACTAGCCTAGAAACAATCGTTACAGCATTAGAGCATCTCCAACAGTATGAGTTAGTTACTAGCTCTAAGACAACTTCTCCAATAGTACTAATTTTTAGCATATAGCTCATAACATAAATAGCCTCATATGACACTCTCACATAATCTTAGAATGTGTGTATGAGACTAGCTCTTGATCAAGAGATAGCTTTTCTCTCTCTTCTATTAAAATATGAAATAATATACTTAGATCTAGCTCATAAGTCACCATTGGAGATGCTCTTACATAAGAAAAAATTAGCAAGAACAAGCAAAAAAGGTATAATGACACGTACCAAGGGTGTAGGGAGGGGTGCTGGCAGGGGCTAGGCTCCCTTATGGTTGGATAAATTTGCACTATAGATCTTTATATTTTAAAGAATTTTGTTGTTGTTAGTGTTAGTTGATCCCTTTATCAAATGTAATTACGTTATATAGATTGTTGGGCCCTCTTTATTTCTAAATCCAATAGCTCAGTCCCTGCATGTACCGTTTGAACAAGTTGAGGCCTCTCCGGAGTGAACTCCACTAATCGCATTCGCATGCGCCTGCAAAACTTCCGCGACGTTAACATCCAAGATACAGGCACACAACAACCCGAATTTTTTCTATTTAAGCCCTTTTTTTGAAAAATATTCACATTTAGACCCCTGGTGGTTTTAATTCCGTTTTTGGACCCAGGGGGTCGGAGCCGTGACCCACGGCGCCGAGGTAACACGTCTCGGCGCCGTGGCCCATGGCTCCGAGGTCGCAGGCCCACTCCAGCCTGGTGGCCTGCGTGGCGCTGACGTGGCAGCACCTCGGCGCCGCAGATCGTGGCTCCGAGCTCGGAGCCGTGAGTCGTGGCGCCGACCTCGGAGCCGTGAGTCGTGGCGCCGACCTCGGAGCCGTGGGTCGTGGCGCCGAGCTGCTTGCCACGTGGCGCCGAGCTGCCTGCCACGTGGCGCCGAGCTCCCTGCCACGTCTGGAGACACTCGGCGTCTAGGGTTTGCACCGATCAGACTTTACGTTGTCGCAAAAAGAATTACTAGTTGTATTTTTTATTTTGATTATTTAATTTTAGTAATATTATGTAATATATTTATTTATTTATAGAGAAAAAAATACGACATATGTTTTGAAAATTCGTTATGTTGCAGATGATACATGTAGAAAATTTGTTGTAGATTTTTTTAAAATATTATGGTACGTTGGTAATGGTTTTTGAAACATAAAATTTTGATGTGGAGTACAATTTAATGAAATTTTTTTTGAGCACAAATGTGATATGAACAATTAGACGAAATGAACGAAAGTGATATTGAACATGTGGGAATGAGTGCAAGAACTGTAATGATTATAAGTTTTGTTAATTTTGTATTTGTGAATTACAAAACAATCTGATAAAATTGTAAAACAAGTTTATGTTGACTGGCTCGTTGTAGATGCATAAAAAAATATGGTAATTTTTTTAGGAACGATTGTGCGTAGAACGGTCGATATATAAAATGGTAAGTGACTTTTAAGGTTTGGTATGTTTTAAGGGTTTGCAATTCCCGTGGTTTTTGCAAGGTTTGCTAATTTTGTAGTTGTAATATGGGAACGAATCTGATGAAGTCGTAATAAAAGTTTATGTTCATTGCAAGTTGGACATGCAAACCAAATTATGCTAAATTTTTTTGCCGAAGGATTGAGCGTAGAAATATCGATGCATATAGTGGTAAGTGATATTTCGAAGGTTAGTGATATTTTGACATGGCAGGCATGTGGCATGTGTGCAACTCTGTACTTCTAATGTTCAGAATTCCACCACTAGTCCTAACATGCATGCCTTAGGAAAAATAACTTGCTGGGTCTATTACATTTTGTCTACTGGGTGTAGCGTGGTTCTTTCCCCTTTTTGTCACGCCCTGAAGATGGCTCCGCTGCATCCTTCTTCCTGTCACTCTTGGTCTTGAGAGCTGCCTCCCGAGCTTGAAGCTCCTCCTCGTGACGCTTGATGGCAGCTTCACGCAGACTTAACTGCTCCCGCCTCCTTTGCAGCTCATCCTCCTTGCCCTTCAGATGGATTTGGTCCACCCTCACGCAGCCACCTTCTCAATGCAGACAAGTCCTCAAACATCATGCCCTTCTCAATTGTCATGCTTGAACCGGCCTCAGGAGCATCTAGCAGCTCGTCATCCCTTCCTTCTGCATAAGCCCCATGAGAATGCCTAAGATCGCTGAATTCATGAACTGATGGATCTCGGCCAGGGCAATAACGCCTGATCAGCTCAATATCACTTTCGGTCAGCTCTCCAAAAGGGCGATCATCGTCAGAATCAACGGCCCTTGCGATCTCGTAAGGCTGTAGATCATCCACAATTTGAACATCCACACTGTTGGAGTCCCTGCAGACTTCTTCAACGTTGCCAGATGGAGCAACGGGAGGAACACCAATATTATCAGGAATGTCTCCTGCATCATAAGCACGAAAACGATGGGATTGAGACAAAAAAAACAACAATGACGGGAAAAGGCTAAAGTGTGGCTCGACACTTACTGGGATGATCCTGAGGGGCCGCCACAACATCATCAGCCCGACATTCAACTCGAACTGGTTGAGAAATCTGAACCTCGTTCGGGGCAGATAGAGCATCGGGCACCTCAGGCTCTTCTTCCACATCCACCGCAAGATCCGGTAACGGAGGGTCAAAGGGTGCCTGATCACCTAGTTCTGGTGAATAACCGTGAGGGGTGGGATCAATGGACACCTTCCGCACAACAAGGTCCAAACATTTTAACTCATTCCGCATAACCAATCTGACATATTTGTCCCACTCATCCTCACAACCAATTAAGATCAACCGCCTGAGAATTATGTCTTTCGAACCGTAGTGAAGTAACCCCTCAACTGTGATGCTCTCCTCGTTTCCATGACAATGTAGCTCCTCCCGAGCCCTAGCAACCAACTCACTAAACGACGGCCGATCACTGAATATCATAGGCACCCTTTGCATTTCAACAAATCGAACATTTCCATAATCATCACTTGTCACACTGCCTCCATGATATATGGTGACTAGGTTGTCCATCTAGTTCATACAGAAAACATGGTGAGCATCTTTTGACAAAGAGGGAAGCATGGTAAAGGAATAACAAGGGGCAGTACATCTTAAATAACATTAGCTACATGTTTAACATAAACTAACTATTGATAATATCATGCACGATGCATGCACCCGAACTACCATGATCAGCAAGTCCAATTCTTACAAAGCTATTGAAGGAAGAAAGATTGGTAGGAGCAATCCAATTCAGAGGCAAAATTTTGCTACTCTGATCTGATCTAGATAACCCATTAAATGCTTCAAAGACAATGGTTGATAAAGACACGTAGCAAAAAGATTTCGGACTGCAGTATTCCCCACGGCTACCATGTGCCACACTCAATCCATTTCGCCAACAAAAAGTATTTACTTGGCAGTGCCAATTTCAGAAGATTAAATGTAAAAGCTTTGCCGCTCGGCAGATCTGTCGTCAAGCATCAGACAGCTACATCATCCATCATAGACTGGGCAGCAGCACAAATGCCGATGGTAGACAGAGCTAATAACAAATAATACGAACAACACCATAGCTACAAATCTATCATTACAAGAAGTCCCATCATCCATCCACCCACAATTAACTAATGTACAATTGCACAAACACAACTTCTTAGCAAACTCTCTTTTTTTCGCAAACACGCAATTTCAATTTCAGAAGATTAAGGATGCTGACCTTAGACGGGGGAGGCGGCCGGAGGCCGGGCGGCACCAGAGGGCGGCGGCCGGACACGCGGGGAGGCGGGAGGCCAGGCGGCACCAGAGGGCGGCGGCCGGAGACACGGGGGCCGGGGAGGCGGCGGGGGCCGGGGCGGCGCTGGCGGCCCGGGGAGGCGGCGGGGGCCGGGGAGTCTGCGGCGGCCCGGGGAGGGGGCGGCCGGCCGGGGAGGCGGTGGCGGCAGGGGAGGCGGGCGGCCGGGGAGGGGGCGGGCGGCCGGGGAGGCGGTGGCGGCAGGGGAGGCGGGCGGCCGGGGAGGCGGGGCGCTGAGGAGTCGAGCGGCGAAATGAACACGCGGGCGCTCGGCGCTGCATAAGTGGCCAGGGCTCGGCGCCAAGATCTACGGCTCCGAGCTCGGCGCCACGACCCACGGCTCCGAGCTCGGCGCCACGACCCACGGCTCCGAGCTCGGAGCCACGATCCACGGCGCCGAGGTGCTGCCACGTCAGCGCCACGCAGGCGACCAGGTTGGAGTGGGCCTGCGACTTCGGAGCCATGGACCACGGCGCCGAGACGTGTTACCTCGGCGCCGTGGGTCACGGCTCCGACCCCCTGGGTCCAAAAACGGAATTAAAACTACCAGGGGTCTAAATGTGAGTATTTTTCAAAAAAAAGGCTTAAATAGAAAAAATTCGGCACAACAACACGCGAACAATATAGGGTAGAAACTCTGCAGTACTATGTGAGGTGTCTTGAACGCCGCGGAGGAGTTGGCGCACCGGCGAGCAGCTCTCGATCTGAATGGTACATGACATAGCAACAACAAAGAGAAGAAATGTGAGATCACAGGGACACCCAAACCCTCGCGAATCATTCCATAGTTAGTTTACAGTAGCCTCTGCATCGCAGGAGGTGACGGACTCCTAAGCGCTTCTCGGCGAGAGGGCCGTGGCGGCGGCGGCGGGCGGGACGATAACTCTTTGGTAAGGATTGACCGCCACACTGCACAGATCGAGGTGGGGAGGGTGAAGCGTGGGGAATGGAGCAGGTAGATACTGCGCAACCGAGAGGTGGAGGCGGACGGCCGGAGGAGGGAGGGGGCAGGAGGTTTCAAAGTGAAGCCGGCGGCGTTCGTGATGAGGTGGAGTAGAGGGTTTCGGGAGGAAGAGGAGGCGGCTCGCGGCGAGGAGGCGGCGGCGGCGGCGCGGCCTCGGCGGTCGGATGCGAGAGAGTTCCACGGTTGAATTCTTTCGGGATTGTTTTGCAAATGTACAGATGGGTGTGGCTGCAGCCCTTGATTCTCCATCGAACGGCTAGGAGAGCAGTCGAGCAGTGGAACACCAATGGTGCGGAAATGTGGGGTGGGCAGGCAAGAGATGGCAAGATCCGCAGTTTCATCGGTCGAGCTCGATCTGGACCGTGCATTTTGGGTTACAACTTACAATCAAGAATTTCATAGGAATTAGTAAACAAAATTAGTAGAATTTATATGGAACATAGCATAAAATTTCCAAAACAGCAGTCATATGAGAATTGCGTAAATTTCTAGTAAATACTTACATTCCAAGAAAACCATAAATATTTTACCACATAGCGTGATACCATGATAGAGTTATTACGCTGAAGAAAGTAAAAAAAGAAAGACTCTGCTTCTAAGCGCTGAATCGAATTAAAGGGAAATTTAGGCTGTCTACTTACTGGTCAATTTTTCCGGTCCCAACTGTGCTTATTACTTTATGAAAATCATGAAAATGAATTTTGTTTTCATGTGTCTATTCAACTAGGAAAAAAGAAAAAATTATTTGACTTCGTCATCATCTATACTAAGATTGGAGGCAATAGCCCCTTGATATCCCATCTAAGGATAACTCCTTATCATCCACATCCTTGATATTATCTTACCACTTGCATTGACTATTTTCAGTGACACCATCTTCACTATTCTCGTAAAACGTCTGAAAGTCTACTGTCAACCACATTTAAACCTAGTCCCAAACTCCCAATGAAAATATTATTTTACCCATAAAAATAAAACTTCTAAAAGTCTATTGTCAACAACATTTAGGCTCTGCTCTAAACAGTTTTAGCTTCTGACTTCTTAATTTCATCTTTTTTTTTTGCTTTTGAGCCTTTTTTGCCTTTTCTTTTTCCTTTTTGTTCTTTGTATTGTCTATGATGATATAACGTTTTTTATTTTTTTAATTTAATTAGTCAGAAAAAACTAACAGTCACTAACTGCTGCAATGTAAAAAAAATCAGAATCCACGACTTATAAACCATATGGAGCACGGCCAAACCTAGTCCCAAACTCCTAATGAAAATATCCTTTTACCCATAAATTTTCCAACAAACATGATGATTTTATAGGAATGTTTTCACAAGTTTAAACGAAAACACTTTAGGGCATATAATCGTTCTCCTACATGACAGTTCACAGCTGCAAATTTGAGTAAACTTTGTAACATGTACCAAACCCAATTTACGATCAAAATCCAGTTTCAGTTGGCACTCCAGCATGTGCGCCCAAAATAAAACCGGCAGGCACCCCTCCGTCCCTCGCACTCTCCAGTCTACCGATTCACCAAAAATACACTTGCAAATTACTCTCAACGTCGGCCGCCCGGCTCCCACACCGCCGCAGCCGCCGATGTCCTCCTCCCCGTGGCCGCCCACCGCCGGCGCTTCCCCCTCGCCGCCGCCGGAAGCAGCAGCGGCAGCTGCTGCCGCCACCCCCGCCTCCGCTTCCGCCCCGACGTCGGAGCAGCACCCGGTCAAGGTTCCCCCGTCTTCCCATCTCTCTCTCTCTCTCTCTTCAGCTCTGCCCGCCGCTTGTGCAGTCCACTGAGCTCGTGTTAAGCTCGCGCAGGAGGGAGGAGACGCTGCCGCCGCGGCCGTCCTGCAGGAGCAGGAGGAGGAGGCCAAGCCCCAGTTGCCGCGGCACGGTGACTCGTAATTGCGATCTCCCCGTCTCATTTTTCTGCTTTCTGTTTCCGCAATGCATGCTCTGTATTTGCGTAATTGCCGATACGAACGCTGCTTCACTAACGGTTTACCGGATTACATGAAGTAGAAACTGTAAACGCACTGTTGTGTAGTCGCTAACCTTTTTGTACTGCTGTCAGCTGTGGTACATGGCCGATATGAGCATCGATGAGGTGAGGCTGTTTGCCTGCTACCGGTACACTGGTAGCAATGTGTAGTGTCCCTTGTGCACATAAGGACGCAGGAGTACCTCATCACTTTTGAGGCTTGCACAGGCGAGTATCACCTCATGTGTGACAGTGTGAGGGTATGTTGAGAAAATATAATATTCTATAGGATCCTATCGTCAATACTTGTCTGCAACTAGTGAGAAACAAGGAGGGAAAGCAGGTTTTTTTCCTTTTCAAAAAACTGTCTCAAAGACTCAAGGATATCATTTGTCTGATATATTCTCTAAATATGTTGGCTCCTCACCAGCATTGGGGTTTTCCAAAATAAAAAAATGATAACATTTGTCCTCTAGTGAATGCCACAAAAAGTTAGATTTCGTGCCTATACACTCTTTTTTTGTTTGATTTTGGCCCTTCACATCTGTAATGTCATCTATTTTATCTTGTAGAGTTTAGGGTCATGATCACCTTATCTACCAGAATCCCATGCTTGGGATTTGTACAATTTTGACTATGGAAGTTACACAGTGAATTGTTTTACTGTCAATAAAGGTTGGTGCAGATTTTTTCCAATAGGAGTGATAGAAGGCTGGAATTCAACAGATCTACTACTTTGAAACTAAAATTAGCAAAAGTAGAGTTGTGGAATTGCATTCTACCTTATGAAAATTGAAGGAGTAAAAGTAAATTGCATCTTCCTTCGCAGATATCGCTCTGTAGGTTGCAACGTGTGCTACAGTGACAGACTTCATTTTAATTCACTAACATATATCACTTTAGTTATGTTTCGAAGTGGCATATCACCTAGAGCTAGAATAATAAGTAAAAACAATGAAAAGTAAAAAAGCTTAAGAAATGAAGAAATATTTAGTTATGTTTCCTACTCTCATGCGCTTTGTTTATTTCATAGCTACTAACAATCTCAACCTAAGCTCACCACCTATATATGATGTACATTCCTTTCTTCATGGTAAAATATTTTAAGTTACCTGTTGAGAAACTCAAACCTTTCCAATCAGAACATTTTAGCCCTCATAGGCTCATACTTGACACTCGACAGAGCACAGTTGTTTGTTGTCACTGTAAGAAATCATCGACTCTTGACAGTAAGTTTTTTGTATTGCATTATCATGTGCAGAGAAGTAGAAATCCAAGAGCATGAACAGAAGATAAACAAATACCAAGCTATACTTGCAGCCCGTTTGAAGGCTAAATACTTCTATAATAAGGCTTTTGATGGAGGTACTTATACAGTCTTCAGCTTCATGCAGTAATTAGAACCACCTAGTATTCTACTCACTTGTTTTATCTCATAGAAGCAGGCCTTTTTGTCTGATGAGAGTGGCTTTGCCATTGATTCACAATGCATCGAGTTGTTCTCAAAAAATATTTGGATGAAATAAGCGAAAGGAACTAAACTTAGGGTGGTAGTCTTTATGTTTCTTCTTTCAATGGAGGCCAGGACAAAAACTTTCTGACATATTAATTATTATATGTTCTACGATTAAGTCAAGGACAGAATTCTGTTACAAATTCTACACTTCTTGAAGCCAGTTATAGTCATTTATATAAAACAGAGAACGAGCCATCATGCAGTACATGTTAAATTGAAAATTCTTAAATCTAAGTACATTACGTCCATGCTGTATTGCTGTGTGGAAGTGGGATCTATCCTGGATCAAAAAAGTGTTAAATACAAAACCAGCATCTAATTCAGACCAAAATTATAGATTCAGGATGTGCCGATGTGGAACAGAACATAGCCTCCAATCATAATCTTGACCAGATTCCTAAATACCTGAAGCCCAGTGGGACCCGAACTCCATATGAAGAAGCACACAATCTCTGCACCATGCTTGGCATCTTTATAGGTTATCTCGAAATTTAATGCTCTTTCTTCTTTTTTTCTAATGTAAGACTTGTAAGTCCGTAGGGGTAGGGTCAGTTTGAGCCGAGCTGAGTTCCGGTGAGCTAATTTAGGATTGTTAAGGGTATTTGTAGTATTTTCGAGTGTTTTAGAATTTACTCTTGTGGTATGTCTATATACTCTATATATTGCCTTTTGGGCTATTGCAATAGAACTGTTAGAATAGGAATTCCTTGTGTGTATTTCCTTATATATCTTTGTATTTCCTTATATGCATATGGCATATTTCTTTATAATATCCCCTTGTACTCACTATATATACTGCTATTGGGCCTTATGAATATACACACAATATTCATAACATGGTATCAGAGCTAAGGCACTAGCTAGCTCCTTCTGCTGCCATCCCATGGCCGCCGTCTTCATCGTCACAGCCACCAGAGACTGCAAATCGGATGGCGTATGCCTGGCCGCCTCGATCCGTCGCTACTAAGCCGTAGTTCCTGGCCGTTGTTGCCGCCTACCGATGCTATCCCAACCGCCGACACCTCTACTGTCATCCCAGCCACTGCCACCACTCCGGTCGCAGCTGAGGCTCCCCGCGTCGATGCCCCGACGCCTGAGGCCGACCTCGTGAGATGTTGCCGGAGCCGCCGCCTGCGTCTTGTGTTTTAGGGTTTACTCTTGTGTTGTGTCTATGTACTCTATATATTGCCCTTTGGGCTATTGCAATAGAACCATCATCCATTCCTCTTCTCCGCTTAACAAGGATCAGCTCAACTTGGTTCAGATAGTATACTTGAAAAACCACCTTGTTTTGTTGTTTAGTTGCCTAGTAATAAGGAACTAACTAATGCATCTTCATGCGCAAATCAGCCAATTAACAACAACTGAAGTTTAAACATCTCTATCAAAGGTCACATCTTCATTGGACAAATTAGCTAGTCACATCTTCATTGGCCAAATTAGCTAACTTACTGCTAATACTTCAAAGCTTCAAGCAAGAACCACAGCTTTTTTTTCCCAATGATATCTCCCACATGATTTCTCACATATATGATATGGACATTTTATTTTATTTATACATACAAACAACTATCCTTAAAAATTATTACTTCTGAAGTATATGTTATATTTGATTTTTATGCCTAGTTTGTCACTCCATATTGACAATGATCCATTGTTTCTTTATATGGGGCCATGTGACTTATTTATTAGTCAGCATTGAGTAGACTTGGTATATGGCTACCCTTTGTGAATGGACCTTTTATGTTAGCAAGTCATTTGATCAACATCTCAAAGCACTACGAATCTATGGTTATGGGAGCATACCTATTGAAAATTATTAACAATAAGCATGTACTTTATGTTAACATTTATCTAAGAAGCTGCCAATTGTTTTTTGAATTTCCATTTACTTTGCTAGCTTCCACTAGCAAGCTCCTACATAAATGGATTCTCAGGGAAAAAAGGAGAAAAAAGTGACTTTATGGAGTGGGACGGCTCATTACTAGGATCATCTTTTAGCTCAATTTGCATATTAGCCATTTTCAGAAGTCAATAGTCAACACTTGCACAGCTATTCTAGAAACTTCTGCAAATGACTGGAAACTGTACTTGTTTCAAATACAACTTGGTCTATTGTTCTGTCTAAAAACAACTTGGTCTTTTGTGAAAGATTTTCATTTATTGTCATTTTTTTCTATGGTTTACTTAAATAGTTATTCCTCTTCTTGATTTTCCCCCCATGTTTTTTCTATTGAGAGTCTACCCTCTGCGATTGAATGCAAAAAATTTATTTTCATTTTCTGATTAATATGTCTGCATCAAGCCATCAACTGCTCCTTTTCTGTTATTAGGCCTTATATGTTAATATTTTGTTCTTCACTTTCTTCGTTCTGTTAACAGGAAACATCTTTGAAGCAGAAACCATTGTTGAAGGCGAAACTATTCAGTCAAGCAGGTGTGTTCCCTGTGAGCTTTTCAGTTCCTATCTCAAATTTAAATATAGCAATCATCTGCATATTTTGTTCTTAGGTGGCCATGTACAAGTTCGTTTGCAAACCCAGTAAAAAATTTTCGAGACAAGAACAGCAATGAGAGGAGTGATTCCCCATCTTTGGCAGCAGGTTCCTCTGCCAAGGATAATTCTCCATCTGTAGCAGCTGAAGCCTCACCAAAGAATAATGCAAGTGCTTTGGCAACAGAGAACAATGTAACACCTGGCAAGAGACAGCCATCCAAGAAGACGACCTGATGGGATAACGGTTGGCTACTAGGGTTGTCATGTGTTCCTCTGAAGCCTGGAGGTATGCAACCTGAAGCATGTAAGTTATCATGAAAGGAAAATTCACTCCATAGATGTTTGTAGCCAACGCTAGGTTCATTTCACTGAACCTGTTCCAGCAGCATCTGTAGCGAGGAACATTGTTGTATTCTTGGTATTTAAATTGATGTATCCATTCATGTTGAAGCATCTCATTAGTTGTTCAAATCTGAATCTCATACTTTGGTACTACTGTGAGTGTCACTATGCAATTTACTTTCTTTTGTGATAACATACTCTGTGATACCCAAATAGACGAAAACAAGTAGCTACTTTTTTCACATTGTGATAGATAGCTCTGGAAACTATGCTGATGGTGCTTCTGTTCACAATTCATGGTAATGTTTTCTATTATTCATATCTTGTTTATGTCCATATTCTCGCTATTTGCATTTTTTTCTTATTCCCTTGTTGCCCGCTGCTAACAATTGTAGGGCACCGTCATCTTGTTCCCAATACTCGAAGTTAAAACGTTTACACTCACTTGCCAATGATTTCACAACAACCTTGAGATCTGCATGTTCAGAAATGCTTCTGCAATCGTTTATGGGAGGGCAAGATATTCTTATCTACACAATCATATACAGAACTGTAAAGTAGTCCTATCTGCATGCAGCTGAAAATACATAGGTAATATCTGAATGTTGGCTCTTGTAACAGCTTGTTGAAGTTCTGTAGTACTTTCTAGTTCTTGTCCTGTTATATGGAAAGGTCCATCACCACCACTGCAAGGACATTATATTGTGCTTGTCCCGGGCTGCCCGCCTGTGTAGGTATGTATCAAAGCTCTTGCTTTCTGAAGCAATTCTGATCACTTTTGCTTTGTCCCTGTGACGTGAGCACCTTACACTGGCCTGTGCCTTTCTATTTTGTATTCACATGCTCAAGCAAGCTTGGACAGCGTTGATTTGATGGCACACTTGTGGACTTGCCAACTGCAAATTTGAAATGCATGCCTATACCTGAAACATGTTAGGTTTGCAATTTTCTTTGGTGCTATTGTTATTGACAATTTGAAACCCACATATCTGGATAACCAAAGAGTCTTGTTTACCATTGCCATGTTACTGACAATTTGACACCCACATTTTCTTGATTTTTGCCATGTTACCCACAATTTGACACTCACTGTTTAGGAATTTTGTAATTTTAGATTTGCCATTGAAAGAGTGCATAATCATCCTAAATTGTTTTATATCCTGATTTGAGATGTTTGAATCTTTGGTGGGCTCAGTGAATTTGATATGTACCACTGCCAACACTTCTTTTTCACATTTTCTTGTTTTTCCTCTTCCACTATGTAAGTAACTAGAGACGTGAGCAAGGTATCATTTTCTTCATGCTTATCTGTCCATTAGAATCTTTAAACAGCATGTATTTGCATGTGAGATCATTGAGCTTTCTTTCAGACAACAACATCTTCATGTTTATCGAATTATCTGATGAAGTTAAAACAAGGATTTGATTTATCTCAGGCACAAGTTTACTACATTTTTGTGTAAAATTCAAGAGAGTTCAGTCCAATAAGCATCTGGATGAATTGTTATTTATTATTTAGTTTATGATGAGCCTCTGAGCAAGTACTGAAGAAACGGAAGAAGTCAAGTTTACAGCAGCAACATCTGCAACCCCACTCATCACATCATTTTCAGTGGAAAGCATCATTTATTTGGAAGAAACCAATGGTAAGGCTTTTCATTCCTTATTGGTTTGCAGCAGTTTCTTGTTTTCTCATCTATATGTTGTTGTGGCAACTCGTCAGTACACCCAATCCATATTTATCTTAACCACCTTGACAAAAAGATGTCAATAATGGGCAGTTAGGATATTCCAAAGACATGAAAGAAAAAAAAGGAAGCCGAAGAAACTACCACAGATCATGTCTTATTTGAGTATACTAAGTCAAAATGAGAAGATAATAATGATTTATTCAGTAGTACTATTTTTGCATGGCTCTGAGGAGCTCGACGATGTGTTCGTCTTTGCTTGCATGAGGTGCTCGAGCTTGGTCTCGAGTTCGGCCTTCTCGTTCTTGAGCCGGGCGTTCTCGCAGTGTACGTCGCTGCAGCCCCTCATTGCGCGGTTGAGCTCGTCAAGGAGGTGGCGGTTGGCGTCGCGCAGGTGGACGACCTGCGCCCACAGCTCGCTGAGCTGCCGCTGCTTGCGCATGCGCGACCGCCTCGCCGACTCACGGTTGGAGATCATCCTCCGCCGTCTCCGCTCCTCCTCTGCCGCCACCCGGCCGTAGCCGTCATCAGCACAGCCGGAGCCGGCCGAGCTATTACCGACAACAGTCGCTGCTTCCTGTATAGGTTCGTAGGTAGCTGCTGAGAAGCGGAAGGGAGGGGGCGTCATGGTGATCATGTTGCTGTGGTAGTGAGTGTGGAATGGCGGGTTGAGGCAGTGCAGGCTAGCCACTTCGCCATGGTAATGGCGCAGCATGACTGTTTCACTTGTTTGCTTAGTGGAGAGTGGAGACCTTAGCTTAGAAAGCCAGGAGTAGATGTGGTGGTTTTGGTTCCTCTTCTTGATGGTTTTGCTCTGGGTGAGCGGAGGAGGCACCGGGTTGGTGAGGGCCTTTTATAGTGCGGCAAAGGCGACTTCACTTGCCTAAGACCAGAGAAAGAGTAGCACCTTCTTTCTCTCCCCTCTCCATCTCTCTTTGTTTACGTAGAATTTGGTAGCTTTGGTTTTGTCGATTTGGTGCATGGCCATGAGGAGTGAGCTTTTGCCTTTCGTGAGCAGTTATAACCAAACAATATGCCCTGTGTAGTTGTAGATTAATCTTCTACCTCTCTAGGTTTGCTTTTCAAAGAGAGCATTGCAGTTTTCTTTTCCCTCTTGCTTGCATCCATGACTTGATGAGAGACCATGTGAAGGTATAGAATATATTTGTGATGAACAATTGACACTTTGATTGAGTTGAAATTGAATTTTGTAAAAGTTTTAAAAAATTTTAGATTGTTCTGTTAGGATTTAGGTGGTCAGACCAGACCTCATATGGCGATCAGACCGGCCTTGACCTATTCGTCAAGCTGTGTGCCTAGCAATCTGACTGCCATGGGGATAGCGGTCTAACCGGCCGGTGGTCGGCGGTTTGACCAGCCATGACATGATGATCAGATCGGTTTCTCGGTGGTAGACATGTCTAGGATACCCCTAGACATGTTTAGGGTGTTTAGAGAGTTTCTAAAGGGGCCAGACATGTTTGGGGTATCCAAGGCATGTATGCGGTGTTGATGAAAATGGATATTGAGTTGGTTCGAGTATGTACACAACATGGGTGCCGTTTGTTGGGTTGTATTGAGTTGTATAATGCATGGTTTGACTAATACGAGTTAAGTATATGAAACTTGTACTCGAGATAGTTGCTTGATCTATGGATGCGCAGGTGGCTTGAAGAACATTAGTGGTCGATGGCAATAGACCGAGACTAGGCATGGGAGCTAAGGTCCATGTGGTCATGTGAGTCCAGCCGTCTAGGTAAGGTTGCATGGCTTAAGCGGGAAACACAGAGAAGATAAGGATCGTGAAGAGGTAAGTTGGTGCATGTGGTATGCCAAGTGATGATGTCGATGCACGTAGAGAGATCGGGGAGTCCGAATGCATAAAGACAAAACGGCTAGTTATTGGGTAATACGGACTATGTGTCAAAGCATGCGGAGATACTTTGAGATGAAATTGAAGACGGAGTCAAGGGAAGGTGCTTGGAAGTTTCGTTGAGGGTATTTTGGTAGTTGGACAAATACCGGGTTGGTGCATTCATCAAAACCACAACACGGGAGACACAAAAGAGAAGTGGTTTAGGTCAATGAGAGCTGAAATTGCCAAGTAAATCAATCGCTAATGGTTTAGCAGGTTGAGTCTTGTAAACACTTTGAGAAGTGTGCGTAAGTATATAAAACTCATGTTAGTGGGGTTAACGAGTTTTTTTTTGTAGTCATAATGGTTGGACCTATTAGGGTGGATGTTGGTTATTAAAGGCAAGCAAAGGTGTTATATCTAAGGATTTTAGGATTTAGATTTTTGTTCTACCCACCTATCTCCTATGGTAGTGAGAGAGAAGACAGCGGTGCTTTGGCTGCATCTCGTAATCATCCATGAATATATAAACTTCATCTTCTACTGAAAATAGATCAAAGCTTTGTCTTAATTATGTTCTTCTTTGCATTCTTACTTAGTTTTGCTTGTTCGTGAGCAAAATTTGTGATTCGTGTTCGTGAGAGTTCTAGCTTGAACTCTTGCTTGAATTACCTTGTTAGGACATACGAGAATAGATCTGAAAGACCTTATGCCTTAGATCCTCACGAGTAAGAAGTAATTTGAGTTTTATAGTTTTTGGTATTCTTGTAACCTAGATTTGATTCTCTTCAATTGAGTGAACTCGAGTCCAAAAATCTTGTGATTCTTGATTGGTTTAGGTTCATATGCCCTGCACAAGTCTCATACAAAATTGAAAGTGTTTGGATGATAATTGAGCAAGTTCTTGAGATTTGAGTTTTGTCTCGGGAGACTTTCAGGTTTGGGAATAGGGGACCGATCAAATCAGCCTTTGTCTTGCGGTCAGATCGGCCGTAGAGGTCAGACCAATCCATCCAATACGGTCTGACTGCCCTTGGGCAGAAGGTTATTATTTTTGTTGGCTTAGATATCACGTTTTGCTTTGTGTAGCATAGTTGGTGTAATCTGAGCTTAGTGACTTTTATGGTCACTTAAGTGAAGATTTTGAATACCGTTAGGGGGAAAGTTTCGAGAATCATTCACCTCTCTTTGATTGCCGGTATTAATCCTACAAGTGGTATCAAACCCGGTCAGACCGCTCGACACACCTCCAGTCGGTCGCACCGTTCTCAAATCCTTCGTGCAACAAAACGAGGACCTCTCTGAAATAAACGTATCGCCAACTACGGGTCGGTATAATCACTCCTCAGTCAGACCACCACCAATGGCCAATTCGAACTCTCACTTGTTTGACTGCCAACCATTGCCCGGTCAAAACTGTACCCCAGTCAGACTGCCAACCATGGTCGGTCAGACCGCTTAGTACCTAACAATGAAATCAAGAGATTATAATAGACATAAAATCAAACTCAAACTTCGACAATAAAGCACAATAAAATCAAATACTCATCACATAAGATGGGGTGGCCTCCACATGATCTCACACTCCACACTCATCACATAATATCAAATATATAACTCGTGGCTTCACTCAAAGGCAACAATAGGGGTACCATTTCCAAAGGCATTTTGTACTGAGTACTAAGGGTACGTATAATAGTTTGTCTTTTAAGATTGTCTTTAAGGTTTTTACCTCATCTAAAGATAACACTAGAGATAATCTTTCCAACAGTAAATCATTTCTCTAACTATTTTATATTGTTTTCAATATAACTTTCTGCCTCACATCCTCTCATTATTTGCGTTGATTTGCATGTTCAAGTCGTCTCTTGCATAAAAGACAGTATATTATCTCTCCTCACCTCCTCTCTGCTCCACATAGCTCATGTAATATAGTTAAGAGATAACTGAGATGACACTATTGAAGATGCCCACACAATTTGCTTGTATTGCCTTATCTTAGTGGCTAATACAACACTTATTACAATAGCTATAGAGGTAGACTGGCACAGTCTGCAAAAGCCATGGCAAAATGACCATTTAGCAATTTAGGCCATGTTTAGAACACAGGAATTTTATGAGAATTTCGTATGAAACATTTCAATTCCTATAGAACTCAAAAAAATTATCGTATTAAAAAATTCTTATATTCTAAACAGGAACTTAAAATTTTTCCTTACCGTAAACAAGGATGACACCATGTAGCCACATTGGTGGATGAGGTGCAGCATACATACCTTTCATCTCTGATCCTCTTTAGGTTTTTTTTGAAGAAAATTGAAACAGGAAAGTGTGCCCGTGCTCCGTGAGGTACTAATTAATTCCAGGATTTATCCAACAACTTCCGCTCTAGACCTAGCGCGTGTCTCAGTAGGACATACACATGTATGTGCGTGTGGTGTATGGTGTGAATATGGTGTATGTGAGTGTGCGTTCTCCTTTGTAATCTAAAAAAAGGTAATGTACAAGTCTGACGTCTGAAGGGGTGGCTCCACATCGGACGCTCCACTTCAATAGACAATAAACTGTACATCCTCATCCTTAAGAAAAGAAAAAAAAATAACTGCACGGTCTATCTTTCTCTACCCGCTGCTTCTCCTCCTTTGATTCTCTCCCCCCAAGCTCCTTCACTCCAACTCATTCCTTTCCTAAATACACAATGTATGATTTTTGGATTCCACATCCTTCAATCTATCCAAGTATCCACTCAATTTAGACATGCATTAGCATCTAAGGAGTTTTGACTTTTGAATTGGGGAGAAAGAAGAGGAAGTGGAGTGGTCGGGGGACTCCCCCATGTTCCAATACGTAGCAAGAATAATTGACAACATACTTAAACGGTGGGAGTGGCACACGACCTACTGCCGCAATGAGAGTAGCTGAGGCAAGTGGCGACGACATCAGAGACCTTGCATGGTGGCAAGCCGCTGCCTCTGAGCCACACAACCACCATTACCCAACTGCTCCTGGCCCTCTTTCTCTTCTGTATTGACTGCGAAGAAAGGGCGTTGCGGTGGCGGTAGTCGGAAGGGCATTGGGCAGGCCAAGCCATGCCAGATTTGGGCCCTCCCGCCAGCAATGAACTAACAAGATTGCCTGTCATTTCCTCCTCTGAGCTTGTCTGCTTGCCACTACCACGTCCATTATTTTCTAGATAAGTCGTTGTAAGTGTTTTCTCAATTTTGTTACAGTCTTTTTTCTCAATTGTTGCACAAAGTGTTTCCTATTATTGCAGTATGTCATATCTGATTGTTGTATTAAGTTGTTCTTTTGTTGCAAGCAAGTTGTTGATTTGTTGCATCTGAGTATTTTTTTTATTGCAATAGGAGATTCAATCTGTTGCATCAATAATTTATTTGAAATGCTGCATTCGATATTCCAAAATGTTGTAATCATTATTAATGTTGCAATAACACTTTTTGAGAAATTTAATTACTTTTTTTTGTCTTGTTACGAGAATGCCATCTATTTGTTGTATCTATATGTTCAAAATGTTGCACTGTTGTAGCATAAATTTTTAGATCAGAAATATTATTTTAGAATTTTTGCACTCACTTTCAATCATATTTGAGCTGAATATTTGAGTAAGCTTTATAATGTAACTTAAATTTGTTGATATTATTAAAAGAATGAGTTTATTTTCAAGTTTTTTCCTATAAGTTTTTAAATCTTGTCGAACAATCATTGCACATGTGATATAAAATATTGCATACCTTGTTTTTAGTTGTTGCATAGGATGGGGAGCTTACCATGGAAACGTTTCCATCGGACACGTACGACTAGTCCCTCCAAAAAAAACTGCATTGTCGACAAAGCCGGAATACTGTTGCTCCATTTGTGGCAGCAGCGGCTGTCAATTGGGTCGGCAAGGTGACGCCATCGGAGCTGCTCGCTTTCCAAAAGCAGGGGCATGAAAGATTTTGGATGGTCGAAGCGACCATCCACTCCACTGGGTCCACCTTGCAACGGCAGAGCCGGGGGGACCTGCCTGCCTTGCTCGCTGAAATGGATAGCTGGGTTGGGCTCCCGTTCTATCAGAGTGGCAGCCACAGCACCGAGAGCCACTAATAAGACACTTCACCACAATCACCACGAATAATATTCCATAAAGCAGTTGCCAGCCTCCTTTATTAGTTTGTTTTTCCCTCTTGTGATGCCCCTGTCGAATGCGTCGTTTTCGGTTTTTTGTATATATTGTCGTGTATATACGTTTATGTGGATCAAGATCTAGCTTTTGTATTTTTCACAATAAAAAGATCTTGCTTTTGTGAACTGGAACAGTGACTGACTTTGTTTGTGGGTGCTAGTTATGAAGGAGTGGGCATCATAGGAAGATTAGATCTGAAGCCAACAGCCGGTGTATAGTTCAACCGGCGGATACGTTTCTTTTTCGAGAATACACGAGAGATGCGTATCTTGGCGTTAAGAAGGTACGCGGTATGATGTCCATATGCCTATTATAGGGCCTGTTTGGTACAGCTTCTGCTCCCAGCTTCTCTGTTGAATCTTGTGGAGCTTCTCTGTTTGTTTTTTAAAAAGGAAAATGGCGAAGATAATTCCGAGAATTAGGATTCTTGGCATTCTGCAAATTAACTATGTGAAAGTTAAAATTGCCACTTGGTCAGTTTGTTATCAACTTCTTCTGATCGGCATCGCTTTATTCCATTTGATGATGTACTCACACAAATGTCACGCTAGCACCGAACAAATCAATCCTGCGTGAGGCACGAAGCCGTTTCTTCGATGTTTCTGGCTTTGCTTGGTTGGATGTTTGTCTCCTCTGATTATTCTCCTCTTCTCTTTTACCCAGACATAGGACTTGATCTGTGCATTCGCCATTCATGCAACAAGGTCATGTCATTAACGGTGAAAGAATATATGCTCAGTGTGAGGGTGAGACAGAAACACCTGACCTGGGTCGTTAATGTTTTTGTTTGCCAAATATGGTTCACTTATCGCCTAGCATTTCTGGGAAGCCCTACACAAACGGGATTCTAATTGTGTACTCGAAGAAAAAGAATTGGATGCTATATGGTGGATAAAAGCTCAATGTGATTGGACTTCGGAGGCAGATGGACCGTGAAATGCAGATAACTGTGTCTGCGTTTCGGAAAAGTAGTGAAAAGAATGCGGTACGTACAATAAGAAAGATCGCTTTCTGATTATGGGGCATCCATTAGTTCTTACCACATTTTAGGTTTGGATTTTTTTTTTGCACAGTTAACTCCAGATGCTAGCATAATAGTAAAAAAAAAGTTGGCCAAGCTGGAGGTAGCTTTTTAATATACTCCCTCCATTTCACAATATATATATCTATAATCCACCACACTCACAAGACTAAAAGAAACAATAAATCTAAGATATAGTTAACAAGAAATGAATGTACATACTCTTATTAAACGACACACCACAATCACTTAACATCTTCGAAAGTGTTTAAGTAGGGACAGGGAGTAGAAAATTTACGACAACTACACTCTAGATTTCTCTTAATAAATAAATATAATGAAATAGATACTCTCGAGGTTATAGACAAATATAGTGAAATGAAGGTACTTGTATTTTTAGACACAATGAGAATAAATGCACCCCTGTTCTTTTTAGCTTCTGAAAGCTGTTTTTCGGCTTTTATATAGTAATTAGTTTTTAAACGGAGTATTTTTTCATAATAGAGTCTACTAGTTAATTGTAGTACATACTTTACTGACTTCATTTATATCGGCAAAAACCGCACGTGAGTTATTGTTACTCTGTAATCTATCGTACAAACAGCCCAAAAGCCACAAGCTACAGTCAAAGCCACAAGCCGCAGTAAAAAAGAACAGACCCATTTGAGCTTAAGCTTTTAGCTTCTAACTTCTTAATTTCATTTTTTTTCTAGTTTTTTTGTTTTTTGGGGGCTTTTTTGCCTTTTCTTTTTTCCCTTATTCCTTCGCATTGTTTTTGATGATATAACCTATTTTTTTCTTTTTTAAATTTAATTACACTAAAAATTTAGCATCAATTATAGTGAAAAAAGCTCAAACAGTGTCAAATAAACTATAAGCTCAGACTTATAAGCCAGAATAAGCACCCCAAAATACATTTAACCATTCTAGTGCCAACACCTTGTTCATTTTTTAGCAGATTTGCATAATAAAAGTGAGATTAATGGCATCCACAAAAATTGGTGGATATACATATCTTGCTTTGAGGAGGCACCAATGCACCATCTCCTTCGAGGCAAAGTTGCAGAGACCATGAGTGAATGAAAGAAAAAGAGAGCTCCCCATCAGCTCGAGATGATATGCTGGAGGTCGAGATCCCAATTGCGGTGCATTATGCATTCATGTTGCCCCATTTATGGTTCCATTAGCTACCTTGCCTGCCACTGTTACATCTACATTGAAAATGTTGTATCATACGGTCTATTATGTTTGTGCTTTTGTTTTTTTTTCTCTCTGTGAGAAGAAATGACTTCTGTTCACGAAAATGATCACTTGCTGTTCAACTGACGACATAAAGTCCGAAGCATGAATCAGATGAATTTTCATTAAAATTACAGGGACTTGTACTTAATTCTGAAAACTTAGGTGGGCAAAATGTATATATAGGGCTCTTAAAAATGTTTCTATAGGATAGCATACATTGATGTCCTTTTCTTTATTAGTACTAGAAATACCGAAATTGATGAAAGTGGATGAAAAATTACGAGGCAATACTATCCGCAGTACTATCAGCGTCCCGTTCAACTTCATCTGACCATCTTGACCAATGATTTCCTATGTGATGGTTGAAAATAAGAAAAACAAAGTCTAATTTACCCTCTCTACGTTCAAAAAAAAAATTGGACCATATACTACAAAACCGATTATTTAAGCCCGTTGAGTACTCAACTTCGAAAACCAATGCAAGTTTCACCTTGGCAGTGGTATACTTGTATTAGTTGTGTATTTCCTTACGTGGCATCCAATTGGGCTCGATTTGATGCAGCAAGCCACCTCACATGGTGAGTCACCAAGTTAATTAACAAATAAAAAACAGAAATATTTTTTCTCCCTCTCTTTCTTCTCTCTCCTCATCTCTCTCTCTTCGCTTCTCACTGGTGGGTTCCACTATAGTGTATTGTCTTAATGCTGATTAGGATGCCACATAAGCAGCCAAAGTGGCTAAATGGCTTTGTATACCAGTGTCGCGAGGTGATTTGTACCGGTTTCAAAGTTGAGGGTGTTAAATACGGTTTTATTGTAGAGGATTTAATTTGAACTTGTATGAAAATAGAGGGAGTAGATAGGACTTTTTCCTTTAAAGTATAACTCCGTTGGTTCCATTTGAATTGCATAACAGGAGATTTGGATTTGAATGGATGCAATTTTCAACCCACCAGTGGACAAGATGCAAGCTAATCCCATGATATCTCGTTTGTTATTAAACAATGTTCTCCATACTCCATAGTGATCCGAATTGGATGCGTATGCAACATGCTCACAGGAAATAGTTCCCTGGCGGCTGCCTTCGATCCACTAAGGCCAGAATCAACTCGTGCCACAACGTATAATACTATTCTCAACGCGATTCGGATTAGGGATGAACACAAGTTCCCTTTTGCTAAATCCTATGTTCAATCCACATGTGTCAACTCTGCATTGCACTATTAACTACAGACTTACAGTTCATGCACGCATGCAAGACCAAATAACAGTTGATTAAAGGCATTGGCGCCTGGACTGTTTATGATCAGGAAAAAAAGAATTCCTTTTAGAGGATTTATACACTGGATAAGTAGAAACGATTGAACACAAGATTCCATCGAAAAGGCAACTAGAAGCATGATCTGTGACCTAAAATGTGCAACACAGAGGTGAAAGCGGAGGAATTGTGGGGGTAGTCAAATCACAGGAACAAGCAAAAGTGGTAAGCGAAGAAGTTCCATAAAGACAAAATTCATCAGAAGACCGAACAAGTCGCTTGCTAGCGTCGGTTGCTTTCATGTGCGGTAGTGTTATGATTTCAAGGATTTTTTTTCTCTCTCTGAATAAGGGTTTCAGAGATATTTAGTGGGCAACAACAGAATCCGGTGATGGCTGCACCAAATCTGTACCACTTATTACTACCATGGTATATTCTAGGCGAATTTGATACGTATACTAACAAGTTTCTTATGTATCCAATCTTAGATATTGAACAATATTTTATCCTTGGCCATTCTAAAATTCATGTTTAGAACTAATCTCATTCTAAAATTCATGTTTAGAATTAATCTCTGAAGTCCTTATTGACCCATTTACCGGCTAGAACAAGTGTGGAATCCACTCTCCAGCTTGCTTTTATTTTCTTTGCTTTCTCTAAGTGAGGTCACAGATTCTATTTTTAGTCGTGTGCTTAGGACGCGCATTCGTAAATGCGTCTATGTGTGGTGTGTATGAGCGTCTTCCTTATAATAAAAAAAACCTTTTATATACCCTCAACTCTGGATAATAATACAAAAAAATCACATACCCATTATCCGGTTTATGGGTTACTAAAAGGACAGATTGTCCCCTAAGGTTCTTTTCGGTATTGCCGTGATTTTTCGCAAGCATTTCTATTTGTTTTTTAATGCAATAATAACTATGTAAAAAACATTTCTTTAGAGCTACAATAGCAAAATCTTAAAAGAACTCGTAAGTATTTGTGTAACTAAATAGATTTCGCTTCGCAACACGACAACCACAAATTAGCCTAAATGACTATGTAATACTTAAATAATATTTCCAATCATATTAAGTAGACTGTAACACCCCGGCCCAACTAGGAGCCCAGCATGTCACCCTAGCAATCACTCGCTGAGTTTAAACTATCTAACAAAAACTTTCGACAATACCTTTCCGACCTAGTCCACCATAAAGAACTAATTTATAATAAATATGACTTGCTAACCAGAGTAAAAATAAATAATTCATAAAATAAAGCTTGTGTTACTCACGCCCAAGAACGTTTAAGACTACGCACTCGAGAATGTTCATGGCCACGCGCCTGAGAATACTCAGGACCCCGCGCCCAAGAACGCCCGAAACCATGAGTCCAAGAGCATACTTAAAATACTTAAACTTGCAAATATAACATTACTGAGAAAATATACACTATTAAAGAAGTTCCCTAACATGCATCATTAGTTACGAGATTCTATTAACTAAGCTCCTATTGGCAAGCTACTTTACTAAGGCAATTTTAAGAAAAACAGAGGTGAGGCCCTGTATCATTATTATTGGATGTAGTGCAGATGTGCTACTCCCATTTTCTATGCATAACGCCTTATTGGTCACCTAAAAATAACAACAAAGGAAGTGTGAGTCTAAGACTCAGCAAGTGCACAGTAGAACAGTAAACATTAACACCATCATAAATATAAATATAAATATAACCATGTCATTTTTACATATCTTATCATCATTGTTTTCTCTCCATTAACACAATGCACACATTCACGTCATTCACATTACCCACATGCCAGAACAATAAACATTTATGGACAACTCACATAACCATGTCATTTTCCACATATTTTATCATCGTTATTGTCTCCCCATTAATGCAATATATGCATCTATGTCATTCACATTACCCACATGATAGAACAATAAGCATTTATAAACAACTCTTTTCTTTCATTGATGCAATGCAATGATCATGCACATGTCTCCTTTTCTCTTTCTTTAGTTTATACCGGTATAGTGGAGTGAGAACCCATCGATGTTCACCTAAGCCCGCCCTCTTTTATGTAGGGATCTCAAAAGCCCATTCTTTTTTATACGGGGACCTTAATCTCCACTCCCACGGAGTGCCTACCAAAGTAGGTCTTACTTTTTCACTCCCATAGGAGATCCACAAAAAGTAGACTACAGATGCCACAAAGGACATGTATTTTCATAGTAAGAATGCATCATAATGCAACACTTTAATGCAATTACTATGTATTGTTGACCATTAACAATTATCCATCTATCAAATAACCATATCACATACCATCATCATTATCCAACAATCATCATGTAACTATCATTACTTACCACATTTCACAAATTTCATTTAACTAAGGCCACCACTTAGTCATCATCATAGTGTCGTCATAGTATCATAAACATGAAGGCAAATTTCACATAAGTGTTAAAACAACCATCGTCTGTCTACCATGCACTTGTTTGTTTAACATTATGGACAATACGTAGATGGCACCAAATCTAAACCTCCACCTAAACAAGCATCATCTAGTCTCAATACACCATAGCAATACATGCACACATATGAAACAACATCATTCCAAAACTCGAAGCTTGAAATCCTCTACTGGAACCTACTCTAATCTTTGAACAAATCAATGAACTAGCATGGGAAAAGGGATTTGAGGCATTACTCTAGCGACGAATAGCTAGATTGGGGTACCTTCTTCTTTGTCTTGGCCAGATCTAACACTGGTTCAGCCTCCTCCTCTCTTCTTCTTTTCTCTTTCTCTTCCTTCCTATTTCTTCTCTCAGCTAACCCCTTCCCTCTTCCCTCCCCTTCCTTCCACCCTCTTCTTTGGTTGAGGGGGAGCCACTTACGTGGGCGGAGGGGAAACTGCGGCGTAGAGGGCTAGTGACTACCAATGAAGGGAGAAGTAGCAAGACAGAGGTGGCACTCTGTGTGGGAGCAGCTGGGCAACGACGGCGCAGTAAGGCAAAGGGAGCGGCCTGATAGGTGCAACAGGTGGAGGCACTAGTGGCTAGGGGTGGCAACGGCACAATGCACAGGAGCAGTGGTGATGTGCGCATGGGGGCGGTTGAGGTGAGCGCACAGGGAGAATAGAGAGAGAGAGAGTAGGTAGGGGCATTAATGGCTTAGGAGTGGGCAATGGTAGCAACCCTCCTTGCCCAGCGTCCCCTTATAGCCGTGCTCAACCTTTTGGGCCAAGGCCGGCCCGGCCCAAGAGCCTCCCCTCTTCTTTCTTTTCTTTCTTTTTTTGGAATACTATATTTTACCCCCTTAACATAATTCGATTATGAATTCTAATGCTCAACATTCTACGTGGAAAATAAAATAAAACAAAATGAATGAGAGACAATTCTAACTCATACCCGTAGAGAATAACTCTGAGTACTTCTCACGTATGCGAGACTCCAGCTCCCAAGTCACTTCCCACTTAGACTGATGAAACCAAAGTGCTTTAACATTTTGTGCCTCAACACTCTCTCTGATTCCTCCAGAATCCGCACTGGAAGAGAGTCGAAGGTGAGGTCTTACTTTATGGTCAAAGTTTCTAGCACAATCTCATGCTCTGGGTCCCTTAAGTCCTTCCTCAACATAGAAATATGAAACACATTGCGTACTCTACGCATGAACTCAGGGAGATCTAAGCGATATGCCAACTTTCCAATTTATGCTAGAATCAGAAATAGCCCAATGTACCTCGGGCTAAGCATCCTTTTGGTACCAAACCGTATAATGCCTTTAGTGGAAGGTACTCTCAGGAGCACCTGATCACCCACTTCAAATTCTAATTCTCGCCTCCTCACATCCGCATAGCTTTTCTGCCTACTTTAGACCGCTAGCAGATTCTGTCTAATCTCCGCCTCTCGTTCCACTATTTGTTGGACCTAATCCAGACCTAACACTGCCTTCTAGCCAATGGCATCACAACAAAGTGGCGATAACACTTTCACCTATATAGAACCTCAAATAGCGCTACCCCAACATTGGAGTGGTAACTGCTGTTTAGCAAACTCCATGAGTGCCAATTGATCCTCCCAGTTACCATTCCAAGATAGAACACAGGATCTCAACATGTCCTCTAGCATTTGAATGGTGCGCTCAGACTTCCCATTCGTTTGCTGGTGGAAAGCGGTACTAAACTATAGTTTCGTACCCAAAGCATTCTACAGACTCTCCCAAAACTTGGAGACAAACTTAGCATCTCTGGCCGAAATCATGGACTTAGGCACGCCATGCAACATCACTGCCTCACACACATAGATTGAAGCCAAATCACTTGCCATGTTCATTGTATGAATAGGGATGAAGTGCGTGGACTTACTAAATTGGTTCACTACTACCCAAATCGCATCCTTACCTTGCTGGGTACAAGGTAAGCTGACTATGGAGTCTATGGTAATATCATCCTACAGCTACTAAGAAACATCCAATGGCTGCAATAGCCCAGCGGGATGCTTATGCTCAGCCTTCAGTTGCTGGCAAACCCTGCAAAATGCCACATAACGAAAGAATATCCACCTTCATTCTCTTCCACCAGAAACTATTCTTCAAATATCGATACATCTTGGTCTCATCAGAATGTACCGTGTGCGGGGTATGATGAGCCTCTCTCAAGATTTTACCCTTGAGTTGAGCCTTCTGTAGCATGGAAAGGCAGCCCTTAAACTGCAATGCGCCCAACTCACCGAGGTTGAAATCCTTCTTTTTCCCTTATCCAGGTGCTTTCTCACTTGTTGAAGCAATCGATCAATCATGCTATTACGCTTCTCTCACTCGCTCTGGAATTAATGACTCCAGCAACAGTTGCATCTTAGCTTGTGCTATACCAGCATAGCAATAGAAAATTCCCATCCGATCGAAGTTAGCAATAAAAAACCTAGAGTAGCGGGTCTCGTCTTGTGACTAAGAACATCAACAACCACATCTGCCTTGCTCAAATGGTACTGGATAGCGAGATCATGGTCTTTGATCAGCTCCAGCCACCTTCTTGGCCTCAAATTCAAATCCTTCTGAGTGAACATGTACTTGAGCCTTTTGTGGTCAATGAAAATATCACAAGACTTTTGGTACAAGTAATGCCTCTAAATCTTTATAGTAAAGACCACTGCAGCTCGCTCTAAATTATGAGTGGCATAATTCTGCTCACGTTTCTTCAACTAACGTGACTCATAAGAAATCACTTTTCTATTTGTATAAGCACACAACCTAGACCTACTCAAGAAGCGTCGAAGAAGACCGTGAAGAGTTTTTCTGGCTCACGAAGGGCAAGAACAGGAGCAGTCACTAACTTCTCTTTCAGAGTGCTGAAACTGTGCTCACATTCATCGGTCTACTCATTACAAGAGCCTTCCACGAGAGGCTCCTAAACCTCAGGCGGTGGCTCTACCTGGCCACACCCATGGGCATGGACTCTACCACGGCCAAGACCACAACCTCTACCGCTCGGCATAGACATGCCTCACAGTCAAACAATCATGTATTCAATTCATAAGCATCAATCTCATGTCATTACTAGTCAACAATGTCAACTAGAGGAAATGTAAATACAATGCTTAACCCCAATCCAACCTATTTTGCACCAATGTGTGTCAAGTTTGGATTAATTATTTGGCCTAAATTAAGTTTTAGTAATTACTCAACCTAAGCCACATTTTAGTTCAATAACCAATCCTATGTCAAGTTGGAAGTCTAACCAACTATGAATTGAGTTGAGGTTCGCTAACCAAAAGAAGTGATCGATTTCTTCCTGAGGGACCTAAAGACCACTCTGATACCAATTGTAACACCCCAGTCCAACCGAGAGCCCAAAATGTCACCCCTACCATTCACTCACTAAGTTTAAACCACCTAACAAAAATTTTAACAATACCTTCTTGACCTTGTCCTCCACAAAGAACTAATTCATAAGAAACATGATTCGCTAACCAGAGTAATAATAAATAATTTACAAAATAAAGCTTGGGTCACTCGTACCTAAGAACTCTTGAGACCATGCACTCGAGAACGCTCAGGACCATGTGCCTGAGAATACTCAGGACCCCGTGTCCAAGAATGCCTGGAACCATGTGTCTGAGAGCATACCTAAACTTTCAAATAAAACATTACTCGGGAAATATACATTACCAGAGAAGTTCTCTAACATTCATCATCAATTTACGAGAGTTCTATTAACTAAATTCCTATTAGCAAGCTACTTTACTAAGGCAATCTTAAGAAAAACAGAGGTGATGTTCTAGATTAGATGTAGTGTGAAGTGCTACTTCCATTCCTGATGCATAACACCTCATCAATCACCTAAAAATAGCAATAAAGCAAGATTGAATCAAAGACTCAGCAAGTACACAATAGAATAGTAAATATTAACACAACCATAAGTATAAACATAACAATGTCATTTTTCACATATATTATTATCATTACTTTGTCTCCATTAATGGAATGCACACATCCATATCATTCACATTACCCACATGAAAAAAATAATCATTTGTAAACAACTCACATAACTATGTCATTTTTCACATATCTTATCATTGTTATTGTTTCTCTATTAACGCAATGCACACATCCATGTCATTCACATTACCCATATGACATAACAATAAGCATTTATGAACAACTCTTTTCTTTCATCAATGCAATGCAATGCTCATTCATTTGCCTCTTTTTTTTTCTTTAGTTTATACCAATATAATGGAGTGAGCATCCATCGATACTCACCCAAGCCCACTCTCTTTCATGCAGAGATCTTAATAGCCTGTCTTTTTTATATGGAGACCTTAATCTCCATTCCCATTTGGTGCCTATCAAAATATGTTTTACTTTCCCCACTCTTATGGGAGGTCTACACAAAGTAGACCATAGATGCAACAGAGGACATCTATTTCTATGGTATGAATGCATCATAATGCAACATTCCCTTTTATGCAATTACCATGTATCGTTAACCATTAACGATTATGCATCTATCGAATAACCATATCACATACCATCATCAATTACCCAACAATCATTATATAACTAGCATTACTTATCATACCACACAAATTTCATTTAACTGAGACCACCACTTAGTCATCATCGTAGTGTCATCGTAGGTATCATATATAGGAATGCAAATTTCACATAAGCATAAGTGTTAAAACAACCACCGTCTACTGTCTACTATACACTTACCTGTTTAACCTTGTGGACGATGTGGCATGGCATCAAACCCGAATCTCCACCTGAACAAGTATCATCTAGTCTCAATATACTATAGCAATACATGCACACTTACAAAACGACATCGTTACTAAACTCAAAGCTCAAAATCCCCTACTGGAACCTACACTAATATTTACAAAAATCAATGAAACAGCATCAAAAAGGGATTTGAGACGTTACCCTAGCGACAAACAGCCAGATCGGGGCAGCTTCTTCTTTGTCTCGGCTGGACGTGGTGCTGGTTCATCCTCCTCCTCATTCTTCTTTTCTCTTTCTCTTCCTTCCTATTTCTTCTCTAGGCCGACTCCTCTCTCAGCCGACCCCTTTCTTCCTTGCCTTCCTTCCTCCCTCCTCTTCTTGGTGAGCATCAGGGAGAGGGGGAGGGGGAGCCATGCATGCAAGTGAAGGGGAGAAGGATGGTGCATAAGGCTAGCGATGGCCTGCAGAGGGAGCAGCAGCAAGGCAAAGGCAGCACTCGGTGTAGGAGCGGCTGGGCGATGACAGCGCAACAGGGCAGAGGGAGCGGTGCGGCAGGAGCAACGGGTAGCGACGTCAGTGGCTAGGGGTAGCAGTGACACAATATATAAGTGCAGCGGTGGCCTATGCACAGGGACGACTAATGCCAGTGCATGGGGGAGAAGAGAGAGTAGGTAGGGGCAACGGCGGCTTGCGAGTGGGCAAGGGCAGCAACCCTCCTTGCCTCGTGCCCCCTTATAGCCGTGCTTGGCCTCTTGGGCTGAGACCGGGCCAACCTAAGAGCCTCCCCCCTCTTTTCTTTTTGGAATACTACACAGACACTACTAGGTAGTCTGTATTTCAGAAAGGACTTAATAATTATGATATCATGCTTGCAAACACCAATTCCCCATCCAAGTCATTGGTGTTGGGAAACCTGGGCCTGTGCTTGAAGCCTTGGCCCATGGTGGACACCTCACCACTAGGCTATAAATAGGGAGTGCTATTGGCTATTTTGTACACACACAAAAGAGAAAACAATAAAGAAAGACCAGAAGTTCTCCCCCTATCTCTGTGTTTTCAATCTACTATTTGCATTGTTCTGTGATTGATCTGTCTTTTGCATAGGAGAGGAATCAATTTGACTAGACTTGCCAGCGACGGTTTCTCAACACATTATCAGCACAAATCGCTCCGGTGAATCAAAAGAACACATGTGGTGCCCTACGGAGGAAGTGTATTTAGCCAATAGCGGCACAACGAATACCATCTTAAGAGAGACAAAATTCTTTTAG
The DNA here is from genome assembly GCA_017311315.1 of Dendrocalamus latiflorus. Taxonomy (NCBI): domain Eukaryota; kingdom Viridiplantae; phylum Streptophyta; class Magnoliopsida; order Poales; family Poaceae; genus Dendrocalamus; species Dendrocalamus latiflorus. Next base: position 10,403,271 of record CM029626.1, read on the forward strand.
TCGAATAGTAAGAATGTTGGCAGCCTGACAACAATCACTAGTAGTGATGCTTGTATAATAGGTTCAGAAAGAGTCACAATTATACTCCCAATGGACACAATTTTGGTCATCCAAGAAGTCTTATTGTACCCAGAATCGACTAGAACTTTCCTAAGTTTCAAAGATATTCACGCTAATGGTTTTCATGTTGAGACTGAAGAAGAGTATGGTAAGAAATACCCGCTCATTACAAAACGTGAAGCAAATAGACAAAGGGTATTAGAAAAACTTCCTTCATTAGAAACTGAGCTATACTACACTAATATCTAGGCACCTGCAGCCTATACTGCCCTGAAAACAATATTTAGAAGTTCTGAACTCTTCTGTCTCTGGCATGACAGATTAGGCCACCCAGGTCTTAGGATGATGAGAAATATATTTAACAATTCACAGAGACATAATATTAAGGTAAAGAATTTTTCGAATCACGAAGATTTTGTGTGCTCTGCATGTGCTATCGGGAAATTAATTACTAGACTTACTACTCTAAAAGTAAAGGATGAAGTCCATGTATTCTTGAAGCGCATCCAAGGAGACATTTCCGGTCCCATACAGCCACTATCAGGACCATTCAAATATTTCATGGTTCTCATCGATGCTTCCTCAAAATGGCCGCACGTATGTTTATTACCTACGAGAAACCATACTTTTGCTAAGTTGATTTCGCAGATAATTTTCATTAGAAATATTTTTCCAGATTATCACATAAAGTCCATCAGAATGGACAACGCCGGAGAATTTACTTCAAAGGCATTTGATAATTATTGCATGGCAATGAAAATTACAGTTGAGCATTCTGTACCGCATGTCCACACCCAGAATGGACTAGCAGAGGCATTAATCAAGAGAATTAAATTTATTACCCGATCGCTTTTGCAGAATTGTAATTTACCAGCTACATGTTGGAGACACGTAGTCCTGCATGCAGCAAATCTCATCAACTTTAGACTATCGGCCTACAACATTCATCACCTATGCAACTAGCGTAAGGGTCAGTACTAAAAATTTCTCATCATCGGATGTTTGGATGCAAGGTTTATGTACCTATACCCCCTCCACAGCACACTGCAATAGGTCCTCTCCGAAAGACTGGGATATACGTTGGTTATGAGACAACATCCATAATCAGGTATTTAGAACCCATAATAGAAGATTTGCATACTATCCATTTCGCTGATTGCATATTTGATGAGGATAGTTTCCCAACATTAGGGAGAGAAAATCAACCCTTTGATGAAAAATGTTGGGAAATTATGTGGCAAGCCATGGGAATCCATGCACATGACCCGCGCACTAGTGAAACAAATAGAGAAGTCTAGAAGATCACTGACTTGCAAGCATTAGCAAACTAACTGCCTGACCACTTTAGTGATTTAAAGAGCATGACTAAATCGCATGTGCCTGCACGCAATGCATCGAAGAGGGTTGAAATACCAAAGAAAGTCGAAGGTCTCTCTAATCCCATCCAGCAACCTCAGAATAAAAGTGCGAGAACTCCTGCCCCTTGAACCCTAAGTAACTAGGGACGTCTGATGAAAAAGGATAAGAAGGATTTGAAACAGCCAATCATTGAAGTTCCGTAGAACTAGAAGGGGAGCCAGTCGAGACCTGGCACTAGTATGACACCTTCAGAAAAGGGCATATCGTATCTAAACATTCCCATGGAGGGAGAAATCAACATGGATGTGTGCGCACATATTGAAGCTAAAAAACTAAAGGGACTTGCCGCCGCAACTAGAAGGAGCGGTGAGCAGGTAGAAGCACAAGAAGAATCAACTCATGATGAAATAGCTATAAATTATGTGCACACGGCAGAATCCATGAATAGGACAATAGCCAATGTTGATATCTACTTTACAAAGAAAATTGCTACAATCATTGATCTTGATCCAAAGCTTGCATCGCTCGCTGAATGTAAGAAAAGATCATATTGGGAAGATTGAAAAAGGGCAATAGAAACTGAATTATTATCTCTGAACAAAAGAGAGGTGTTTGGGCCTGTAAGCCGCACGCCTCTTTACGTGCACCCTGTAGGGCATAAGTGGGTATTTGTTCGAAAGAGAAATGAAAGAAATGAAGTTGTAAGATATAAAGCAAAACTTGTTGCATAAGGTTTCACTCAACGTCTAGAAATTGATTATGAAGAAACATATTCCCCAGTCATGAATGGAATCACCTTTAGATACTTAACCTCAATGGTAGTAAAGCTGAACTTAGAAATGAAATTGATGGATGTGGTAACTGCATACCTTTATGGAAACTTAGATTCAAAAATTTATATAAAGATACCTGAAGGTATCCCTGTCCCGAACCAAGACATAGCAAATAGAAATCTGTATAGTGTGAAACTCAGGAAATCACTGTACGGACTTAAGCAATCAGACAGGATGTGGTATAATCGCTTAAGCGACTTTCTATGCAAGAAAGGCTACACAAACAATGAATATTCTCCCTGTGTATTTATACAACGATCCTAGAATGAATTTTGTATAATCTCAATATATGTAGATGATCTGAATATCATCGGGACCATGGAAGACATAAAGGAAGCAAGTTCTTACTTGGAGTCAGAATTTGAAATGAAAGATTTGGGTAAAACTAAATATTGCTTAGGCTTGCAGCTCGAGCATGTCTCTGAAGGAATATTAGTATATCAGTCAGCCTAAGCCTAGAAGGTGTTAGAAATGTTTGGCTTTGAGAAGGCATATCCATCGAAAGTACCGATGATCGGGAGATCTTTACGGCAAGATAAGAATCCGTACCGACCTAGGGAAGAGGGGGAGGAAGTCCTGGGACCGAAATTCCCATACTTAAGTGCAGTAGGAGCACTTATGTATTTAGCGAACTGCACTAGACCGGATATTGCATTTGCCGTAAATCTATTAGTAAGGTATAGTGCAAAACCTACCAAAAAGCATTGACAAGAAATAAAGGACATCTTCCGATACCTCCAAGAAAGCAAGGACCTTGGGTTATTTTACAGAAAGAACCAAAACTTGAATATAATTGGCTATGCAAATGCTGGGTATCTGTCGGACCCATATACTGTAAGGTCACAAACAGACTATGTATTTCTGTGTGGTGGAATTGCAATTTTATAGAAATCGTCTAAACAAAGTCTGGTAGCGACTTTGATGAATCATTCAAAAATCATAGCGCTGTACGAAGCCGCACAAAAATGTGCTTGGCTTCAACGAATGATTCACCACATCTAGCAGTCATGTGGAATGAATATCATGCAAGCTCCCACAATTATCTATGAAGATAATGCAGCTTGTGTTGCACAAATACAGACGGGCTACGTGAAGAGTCATCTCACAAAGCATATGAACCCTAAGTTCTTCTATGCTCATGAATTGCAAAAAAAATGGACAAAACTAAGGTACTACATAGTAAGTTATGTGAAAATCTTGCGGACTTATTCACTAAGTTACTCCCAACATCTAGTTTTGAAAGATGTGTACGAGGAATTGGAATTATGAGACTTAGAGAAGTGCAGAATTCAGTGAGAGATTTTTCTTAAACTCGTTATTAAAACTTGATCACGAAGATCGAGTACTCAAAAAATAAATCCTGAAGATTAAATGGAATTGGGTGGATTGTACTCTTTTTCCCTTGACGAGTTTTTCTGAAGTTTCGCGGACAAGGTTTTTAATGATGCAATTCGTGCAACGCAGCATAACATGTATCATATATTCTTTCTCTAATTTTTTTTCACTAGATTTTTATGTAGTTTTGATGAGACATGAACGTGTCGGATGAGTGCCCAAGGGGAATGTTGGGAAACCTGGGCCTGGGCTTAAAGCCTTGGCCCATGGTGGTCACCTCACCACTAGGCTATAAATAGGGAGTGCTATTAGTTATTTTGTACACACATCAAAGAGAATGTAATAAAGAAAGATCATGAGTTCTTCCCCTATCTCTGTGTTTTCAATATATTATTTATATTACTCTATAATTAATTTATCTTTTGTATAGAAGAAAAATAAATTAGACTGAATTTATCAGCGACAGTTCCTCGATACCAGTGGCACGCACACCGGCACACCGAGCAAAGGCTAACCATAATTCCATATATGGCACAGGAGTCCAATCCAATCCGTCCCGTCCGGCCGCAAAGTGCGATGCGCCTGAGATCTGACGTGAGTGTCCACCGCACCTCGCGCCAGGTGCCGGGATCGCGTGACGGAGCCCCGTACGTGCCGGCCACGGAGGAGCTAGCAGCGGACACACCCCGATCGACGCGGCGCCGGCCAACCACAGCGCGAAACGTCGCGGCGCCGTGCGCCTCGCCCATGCGCCCACCCGGCCAGTGGCGACGCGGCCGGTCACTTCCTTGCCTTGCCTGCTTTTCCACAAGATCCGACTGGATCACTCGAGTAGTAGTAAACAGAGGCTTTCTTTATTCGTTAATCACACGCGTGCAGGGGGTAATTAATCCACTTTGAGATTCTTGATGTCAGTGGGTGCGGCTCAGGTGCTGTGACCCCTGCACGCGCTAAGTGCAGGGGCACACCCAGGAGCCGCCACGTGTCCCCAAATATTCAAAAAACTTCCGAAAAATTCTAAAAAAATACTTAAAAAATCAGAAAATTTGTAAAAAGTACTTTTTGTAAAAATACTTTTATTAAAAAGTATTTTTAAGTACTTTAAAAAATACTTTTTAATAAAAGTATAAATCAAAAAAAATTAAGTAATTACAAAAAAATACTTTTTATTTGTAAGAAAATACTTTTTACAAATTTTCTGATTTTTTAAGTATTTTTTTAGAATTTTTCAGAAGTTTTTTGAATATTTGGGGACACGTGGCGGCTCCTGGGCGTGCCCCTGCACTTAGCGCGTGCAGGGGTCACAGCACCTGAGCCGCACCCGATGTCAGTGTATCGCATTCACACCGGACCGGCCTCAAGCAAGACACTAGTACTGTATCCATACTTATATACTGTTGATATATACAAGTACATATGGAGTAGCAGCTAGCTAGGCTGATGCACGAAATGAAAGGTTTTGCGAATGTAATATGGCCATAATTAAGTCAACGGTTTTTTTGTCTCTTTACAGTTGCTCTTGCTGCTAAGATTTGTTTGTCTCCAATTTGGCTGTTTCTGTTGTGACACTATGTGATTCATCCATCCTTGACCGGTAAAAACTTGCTTAGATCCTATGTAGTGAAATGGAATCCTATTACATGTATTTTAGTACAGTGATAAGGCAGGCAGCCAAGCAGCCCTTCCATTTCGGCTTTTTTTAAAGTAGTTTCTGACTTCTGATCGTTACCTTTTAATTAAAATTATACTATAGTGATCGTTAGGTTTTCTGAATCATTTAATTAAAGCAATTTGTTATGTCTCTATGAACAATAAAAAAATAAAAAGCAAAAAATAAAAAAGGTTAAAATTAAGAAGTTGAAGTCGGAACAACGGCAACCAGCCGGCTTCAGCTTCTATAGCCCGAAGAAGCTGAAGATCAGTGCATGCTAGGTTAAATTAACAAGCAAGCTCGAACTCATTGTCCAATCGAACCAGTTTGCTTTTCTAGATACGTTTCACCTTGAGCATGCATACTCGTGCGAGCTGTGGTCACTAGCCTTTTTTTCGCAGGTGCGCACAAAGATCTCTTTCTTGGCATAATGCATAGCTCTCCACATCTCCTTAAATTATTGCCAGTTTAGATGCGTCTGATTGGGGTACATATTTGCCTCCAAAAAACTATCCTCTCATTGGACTGATGTGGATAAGCCCTAATCTCTCTCTCTTATACGCATCTCTGTTAGCAATACCTAATTAATTAAGCAACACAAAGATTTTTTTTTTTTTGAAGGCAAAGAGGCCCCTGAGGGCTTAACCTCTGATTTCATTTAACCACAAATAGTACATAATTATCGCATTACAGTAAAGCCCGATAAAGAAGCAACGATAGTTAGAATGAAGGCTTCTTGAGTTCGTCGCCAACGTCGGTGATGAATTCGCCAAGAATAGAGGATGAGGTCGGCGATCACCTTGAACAAAGCTTGCCAGAGATGAAAGTAATGGCCGACAGTAACCTTCTCTGAGTATCGCCAGAGATGAAACTAGCGGCCGACAGGAACCTTCTCTGAGTATCGCCGGTGATGAAAGTAGCAGTCAGTAGGAGCCTTATGTAAGTTTTGCCGGAGATGAATGTGATGGCCGGCGTAGACCTTCAAATGAACATGCTGGAAGTTTCTTATAACGGCCAGCTCAGACCTACAAATAGACGGATGGCGTTGATCTGCTAGATAGCCATCTAAAGAGAAAGCCTCCTTTGAAGCAGGTTGAAGGTGACGGCTCGGACTGCCTCCTTGAGGAAGTTCTCCTGTCCTTGGCGCCTGATGTGAAGAAGAAGCCAATGGTGTTTGCAGGGAATGTATGGAAGAACTAGCGACTTGCACTGAGTGGAAAGGAGACCAGAGGGGAGGAAGTGGGACAAATACACAGCGGCCAAAGGAGGCGGCGCGTCGGCCAGAATGGAGATTAACTCCACAACAACTGGTAAGCTTATTTGGGGTGAGAAACTCGCTGAGAGCCATCCGCCGACGACAAGGAAGACCACCACCGAGAGGGAAGTGGACGGTGACATGACTGAGGGAGTTCTGTTGCTGTACAAGAAACGATAAGGAAGCCTCGCGCCAAGCTGCAGACTCGCACTACCACCGGGATGCAGACATGCAGCACAAACGCGCCACACGAGCGACGCCTCCAGGTCGCGCCCAAGCAGCAGCCGGGTTGCAAACGAGAGCCGACGTTGGTTTGCCCTCTCGCCGCAGCCAGATCACGCACAATCAAGACCTCCGGGCCATGCGCGCACTGCCACTTAGCCTGTTAAAACTTTCATCCAGGAGAAAACACATATCGCAAATAAACAGAGAGAATATAGGAGAATTTCTGAATTTCTCTATTATCTCATTTGCTCCCCCTCCTCCTTGCTTTTCTATTACAAACTTGGCTACAAGCCTTCTCAATATATATGCTAATAATCTTCTACTCGTATACGTGTTTGGACTTTAAGTTGGACACAACTTTAACTTGAGTTACATACAGAGACGGACTCTACTACGTTTTAAACTCTAAGTCAATATTATTTTTAACAATTTTTCCCTTAATCTTCACTTGACATACTCTAGTTTTAATCTCAATGCATTATGAACTATCAGCCACGCCTCCACATGAAGCGTTCTACATACAAACTACATATAGGAACTCAACTTAACTGGCACAAGTTCATCCGGATGCAAAGATTCTAAAACATTGATGCAATTGGATTTAACTACGACATACTAAACTCATACTTGATACAGAAAGGTAATACATCTCCTCAACGTTCCAATTTCTTTTCACCTTACTTGAGTTTGAACAGCGACACATCTTCTCGATGTCCCCGACTCAACTCATCATCAGAGCATTGTTAATTCATCATCGCTGAGCGCTTCAGCAACAAACGCTTTCTTCATCTTCGGCTTGGGGCAATCTAAAACAAATTGTCCATAATCGTTACAATTATAACACATCACTTTTGCCTTATCAAACTTCCAATTCTGACGGCCTTGGCCACCACCCCTAGAAGTATTCTTGCCTTCACGCTTCGATGATCGGATCTCCCACTCAGCACGGGTCAACAAGAGCTGTCCGTCACCCTTATTACTATTGTCGTGGATACGTTCCTCATATGACTTAAGATGACCAATGAATTCCTCCATGGTCATTGTTTTTATGTCTCTAAATTGCTCTATAACCAAAGCAATCGGGAGAAACTATGAGGGAACAGCACGAAGGAATTTCTTCACTACGTACAACTCTTCCATCTTCTTGCCAAGAACCCGAATCTACACGATGATCGTCAACCAGACGGTGAAGTCATTGATTGACTCCATTTCCTTCATGCGCAGTACCTTGAACTCGTTCTTGAGAGTTTGTACTTTTGTTTCCTTTACACGATCAGCACTAAGATGCATCGTTTTCAACACCTCCCACGCGGCTTTGGCCGTCTCTTTTTCGGCCAATAGGAAGAGCGTCTCCTCTGGGATGCTCTAATAGATGGCCGCCAATGCCATCTGATCCTTGCGCACATCGACTTTGCCGTTCTCGATCACGTCCCATACTCCTTGAGCCTTCGTGTACACCTTCATCTTGATTGCCCATGCTGCATAATTGCTCGTTGTGAGAATCGGATGATGCAGCGAGACAGCGGAACTCTTCTTCACCATCTTACTGGATGATGCCTCATCACCGGTTACACCAGTTTCTGAAGAACGTGACATGATCTTGAGCACAGATCAAAAAATTGGGCTACTTTGAAGCGGCTCCTGGACTGAGGAAACGGAAGAAGAAAAATTGCACTGTTTTTTTCTTTTTCCTTGCTTGGACTTGCTCTTTGTCGCTTGTCTCTATGCTCTGTTGTTTTTTCCTCCGCGCGGACGAAAAAAACTGCAGCCGCTTACTCTCTATTGCTCGCTTACGCTTCCTCTCGCGCTGCTCGCTTTTATTTCTGGAGAGAGAACAACCGAGTCGGAGACACACGCACGGCTTAGACTTCGTCTCGGAGCCATATTGTAACTGACTCGGTTTCGGTGTCTCGCAAGTGGTTGCTGCTGTGCACAGAAAAACAAAATGCCTGGCGCCGCTCGAAATTGCCGAAGAAAAAATTAATAGCCTCGCTATCAATTATCCTCTTCTCTCTCATGTGTCTTGTCACTGCATGCGCTTCCGATGGGTGACATGCTGTCCGCTTCTACTGCTTTGTTCTTGTCTCACTCTTTCCCCTGCCTTCTAAATTTTGACCAGGAGAAAGCAAGCTTTGGCACTTGCTTTGAGTTGACCACTTGCTTTTCCTCTTGCTGGGCACACACGCTTGCTTTTCGTGGCACAGGAATCCTTCTTTTGTATCCTCTCTCTCCTGCGCAACTGACTGCACTTGTTTTTTTTTATCGGGAGCCAGAGCGTTGCGCGAACGGAGATGCGCCGAAACGGAAATTGTCGCGATGATTTTTTCCAGCGACTCGCTTCTCACCTAGGCTCCGATACCACTTGTTAAAACTTTGATACAGGAGAAAATGCACACATCACAAATAAACGGAGAGAATACAAGCGAATTTCTGAATTTCTCTATTCTCTTATTTGCTCCCCCTCTTTCCTGCTTTTCTTTTACAAAATTGGCTACAAGCCTCCTCAATATATAGGCTAATAATCTCCTACTTGTATACGTATTCGGATTTCAAGTTGGACACAACTTCAACTTGAGTTACACATGGAGACGGACTCTACTACGTATTGAACTCTAAGTCAAGATTATTTCTAATATAGCCACAACTGCGCATTCACCGGGCCACGTTCGAACACCACCGCTGGGTCGCCCATTGGCCACCATCAGGCCGAGCACGAGCAACACCAATGGATGGTGACACATGCGTCGCCGTTGGGCCACAACCGACCAACCGCCCGCACGGCGCAACCAGACCAAGCACGGGCACTGTCGCGCCAGCTGACTGAGTGCTATTGGTAGACCACATGCGCTCCGTTGCTAACCACAGACGCACCAGTGCCGAAGAGAAGTACAAAGCCCGCTAAAACCAAGGCAATGGCAGAGGAACCTCCCGAGCTCCTAAACTAACCAAAAGAACTACTAGTATTTACACGTGAGAGACATGGGTGGGACCCCTCCCCCTCGACGCCGATGAGGCCGCCCGTCGTCGGAGAAGGGGAGGGGCCAGATCCAGATCCGGTGAAAGAAGCAAAGGGGAAAGGTGTTTCTAGTAGCGGAGCAAGGTTCAACGTTTCATCCGAAATTTCATGAAATGAACGAAATTTTGCCCCTTTAGGTGTCCTCTGAAACAAGTTTGATTCGGCCCAAATTTGGCTGAATTTGGTCCTATTGAAATTTGTTGGAATTTAATTCAAAATTAGTTAAATTTCATTAAAATTCAAATGATATTTGAAATTTTTGTCTAAATTTTTGAATGAAATTTCGTTCTTTCATTCCTCTCGGTGACCTCCAAAAATTTTCTCAAATCGAATGATTTAACCCTGTGGCGGAGAACAAGAGATGTGAACTGGTCACTGTGCAACACAAAGAGTAGTAGTGCATTCAAATCTCCTTGCAGATCTTTGAAAGTGTTATTAAACTAGCCTCGTAGGCGCGGCGCCACGCCGCGCCAGCCACCGTGCGTACCGAAGTAAAAGAGGCGATAATTCGTGAGGAGGTTTATAAAAAAAATCGAGGGCACATGTGTATTTTCGGAAAAGTTAAAGGGTTTTTCCGTAAAAAATTGAGGGCCTGTACGTAAATAAACGAGGACCCGTACGTAAATTAGGAAAACACGGGGCGCTATCCTGCAAAGTGGAGGGGTAAAAAAACTGGCAGGGACCTTTTCGCGAGGAAAAAGGACCTTTACGTAATTTTCGGAAAGTACAGGGAAATCACCTCCCCGGCCGTACAAAAATTCGGCGGCCACGCGCCGGCCGCACAGCGCGCGCGGGTGACGTGGCCGCCCTCTCCTGCGCGGAAACCCCCCGCTCGTAATAGCTGGGGATTTAACAATTAAGTTTGATGTACTTACCGAGTAACCCAAATTAAACTTTAAGCATAAAATTACAAAATATAAAAATCTAATGTAGAGTATTGTAATACTTTGCTACCATATAAATTAGAGTGTTGCTAGCACCCGCACGTACGATGGGAGTATTCCTATCATACGCTCTGACGCAAACATTCTTAAATAATGTGTGCAACAAAATACACGAATAACAATATAATAGCTAATAAAAAACTTGAAAAATATCATCTTCTCATCGAAATTGTGTGAAACCATTACCTTGGATTTTAGCTACATTTTTAAAACAAATTCAAATATCACAAACAAACAAATTTTGTTGTTACAACATTGCAACATTTGAAAATAATAGTGGGAACATTCGATAATAATTGATGCACTTTTTTTATAAAGATGCAACAACCGAGATAGATCTACAACAAACTAGGATAAGTTATGCAAACAATTGAATATGCAATAAATTTATAGTGAGACACAACATCAATCCGATTAATATGCAATAGAATTCCCCTACGGTTGCAATAACCTATTACAACAAATACGATGCACCAATCTAGCAAACCTACTGTAACAAAAAAATCTTGTATAACAAATTCACAACTCAACTGTAGCAAAATTTTCTTTTGTTACAACATTTATGAAGACACACTGCAACAAAATAAAATATCTCATGCAACAATTTGATAAAGTTGTTGCAATAAATCCAAAAAATGCTTGCAACAAGCATACTAGAGGAGGGATTGGGCATTCGGTGTCACTGACAAAAATATCTCAGAGGAGGATAAGGCGACAGTGGCCCTGGTTTGGGTTCCCTAGCTGACCATGCCCAATGGTTGCAGAACCTGGCGCTATTGCCTCTCTTTTAGATCTGGTGTGCTCCCATTGTGGTAGTTATAAATCCAATGAACTCCGGCCACCCCTCAAAAAGAGGAGACCTCCGATAAGCTCCGACTAAGCGAAAGGCCTCCTTTAAGTACGAATTGAACACTCATGCAACATGGTTGGGGATATGGAGAAACCACGGCGCCGTTCATCAAGGCAGCACCCAGGTCTCTATGGAGCTCATTTCACTGCTCATGGTGGCTATTGTCGGAGCTCACGGAGGCCACGGTGACTACCGGCGGCAACACTTGGCGTCGTCTAGGATGCTACGGGAGCTCGATGAAGCCATTGGCAGAGCTTGCGTAGGCCAAGGCCGCCTCAGCGACCTCCCAATGGATCCATGGGCGTGAGCTCGTCTTGGACTGTGGCACAAACAAGTTTCACGTCTGGGACGACATGCCACGAGAACATAGCAGATGGAAAGCATTGTGGCTAGTTAGGGTGCCGCTCGGTTGGGCTGGAAAAAGTGGCTTAGGGCTGAAATTTTACTGTAATTGGTTGAAAATTTGCTATAGCTGATGGTGGCTTATTTGGCCTAACTAAATTTAAAAAAATTAAAAATAGAAAAAACAGGTTAGCTCATCACGGACAATGCAAACAAATACGTGAAAAAAGAACCGGCAAAAAATCTCAAAAAACAACCAAAAAGTTAGAAAAAGACAAAATTTATGAATAGTGAAAAATAAGCCTGAAACCAGAAGCTCAAGCTGAAATAAGCAGGGCCGATTAGCATGGGACGGTGGATGCGCCGTCCAAGGTGAAAACGTCCTATCGGAAGTAAGGTCTAGAGCAATAACATATAAATAAATATTACAACTAGATAGTTACAAAAAAATCAAATAGCTACGCAATTATAGGAGAATTCATAGGTGACAACAAAAACCTGATGATTCTGACTTACCCTAACCTTGATGGTTAAGTAAAAGCAATGGCATGCAAGTTGGTCACCCAAGGTGATGCGAACAAACTTTGGCACGCATGTTAAAGTTTGCTTACGTACCTACTTTTAATTAAGTACTAAACTAATTAAACTAAGGTCGTCACGCACTAGCAGAAATGTGGATATATGATGGGGATAATGAAGGCCATTAGGGCAATGGGTGCTCTTATATTAATCAAGGGGCAAGAACCTAACTAGTATGTTGCACTCTCATCGAATTATATTAATCCCCGCATCGTCATCAAACCCTTCTCTCGCTCCGATACGTTTTAAGTACTATCACCGTATCACGACACAACCCTGTCACTGACATATGGGCTACGAACGGCCGTGTATGTAGGGTCTGTTCTTTTTCTCCGAAGCTAACGGCTTTTGGCTTTTGCTACAATACTTAACTTTTAAATGGTTTATTTTCTCAAGATAAGATCTATAAGTTAATTGTAGTATATGTTAAAAGCCTAATACCTGTATCAATAAAAATCTCAAGTAAGTATCTCTTTCTTGTAATCTCTGTCACAAACAGTTAAAATTCAAAAATTTCAGTCAAATACCATAAGCCGCAGCCGTAAATAACAGGCACTATGCCGTGAGAGTGGTACAGGGTGCTGTCCTCTCGCTGTCGAGATGTAAGTGGGGTGTGGGTGTCGTCGTCGAGGAAGCTTTGCAATTTGCTGTCGCGTGACGATCGCGCACGGTGCTTTCAGGTGTCGCGCAACGAGTCTCGAGTCCGAGACGCCTCTTATGTCGTCGCCTTTTCGCGTGGTTTTGGCCTATGATATCCCGTTTTTTGCGTGCGGAGTTTGGTTTGATCGATCTGGTGTGCTTTGTGAGCTACATCGAGTTTGTTTACACGAGCCTAACTATATAAATCGTCTTTGTGTCTTCGGAGCCAAACTCTCTTGATTGTCTTAAAGAATAGTTGCGGGACACGAGGGCATGACAAGAAAGCAAACAAAGGCGCATCGAATATGTAAAGTGCCAGAGAAATTCGACGAGAAAAGGCACCTAGTGGTCCAACTTAAAAGCTGATGGCTTAAGCTTCGTCATTAGCGCAGGCAAATAATAACCATAACATTTCCGGGGGACTTCCCGGCCGCGCAGCCCCTCCACGTCGCCCCCTGCGCTCGGCCGGCCGGCGCGTGGCCAGGCAATTCGCGTACGGCCGGCCGAGGCACTTTCCTCGTATTTTCCGATAATTACGTAAAGGTCCTCCGTTATCGCAAAAAAGTCCCTGTATTTTTTTGAATAGACCCCTGCATATTTTTTTTGCTGGGTAGCGACCCTAGGTTTCCCGTAATTATGAACAGGCCCTTACTTCTTCCGAAAAGGCCCTCGGTTTTTTTTTACAAAAAACCCCTCTGGTCTCCTTTTATTGCGAAAAGGCCCACGATTTTTTGCGAAAAAACCCCTCCACTTTCTTTTTTTCTGCGAATTTTCCCCTCTTTTACTTCGGTCCACACGGTGGCTGGCGTGGCGTTGCGCCACGCCTATGTGGCTAGTTATTCAAATGTCCACAGCTCTTCCTAGCTTCCTGCCAACACCATGGTGCCCCTTGTCATATGAGGGGTGTTGGTACTAGTATATGTAAAAAAAATAGCCCTTGTCCTTTTTGTTCTTGAGAAGAATTTTACCCTAGGACTCCTAGTGTCCCACTCCCATGAGCCCCGTGATAGAACCAAACGCAAAGTCCCAAGGTTCTTGTGTTGGAGCCAATAAAGGCCCAGTTTGGGACCACTACATCTTCTCTCTCTGGGCCCACCAGCTGCATTTGTCGTTGGGCCTATCCACTGCTGGAAGCCCAACACGGGTGAACTCAAGCTACTGTAGGGCCTAGTGCAACTTTAGTCCTAGAAAAAAGGTGACATGGGCCGTAATTTCAGTTCCGCCTGATCCACGGCGCGACGCACGGCGGCCTCCTCCTGCAGGGCACTGCGCTCGCCGGCCGGCCGCGACACAGTCGCCGCACGCCGCGTGCTTCTCCTCCACGCTCGCCTCCACAAATAATTAATGCCTCCTCCCACCGTCCCCTTCTTACCACGCTCGCCACAGCTACGAAGCCGCAACGGCAACCACTGCCGCCGCCGCCATGCGACGCCCAAACGACTTCCCTTGCCGCATCGTACACCGCGCGCATGCAGCTCAACCCCCACCTCGCGCTCCGCCTGTTCGACCACCTGCTCGGCTCCGGCGCCGACCCCGACCCCGCAGCGTACGCTCTCGCCCTGGGGCGCTGCGCGCGCGAGCGGGACCACCCCGCCGGCGCGCAGCTCCACGCGCACGCCGCCAAGCGTGGGGTCGCGTCCCACCGCCGCGTGCGAAACGGGCTCATCCACGCCTGCGCCGTCTGCGGGATGCTCTTCGACGCGCGCAAGGTGTTCGACCGCGGGCCCGAGGGCGACATGGTCGCGTGGAACTGCCTGCTTCGCGGGTACGCGGAGCGTGGGGACGCGGACGCGCTCCGGGAGTTCTTCGCGCTGATGCCAGCCCGGGACTCGGTCTCTTGGAACACTGTCATTGCGTGGTGCGTTGTGAACGGGGAGTATGAGGAAGGAATTGCGATGTTCCGGGAGATGCTGGTAAGCCGGGAGTGGCAGCCTAATAGGGTGACATTGGTGGGCGTCATCTCGGCAATTGCGTACTTGGGAGCTTGCGGAGGGGCTCTGGGCACATGCATATGTTTGCAGGAAAGGGATTGAGGTCGACGAGAAGTTGAGCTCAGCTATCATAAACATTTACTCAAAGTGTGGTTTCATTGAGGGTGCTGTTTATGTGTTTGAGAATTCGTGTGCAACGAGGAGCATAGATATTTGGAATGCGATGTTAGCTGGTTTCACAGCAAATGGCTGCAGTGAGAGAGCTCTGGAGCTTTTTACTAGAATAGAGTACAGGGTTAGTGCCTAACAAGGTTTCGTTTAACAGTGTGCTGAATGCCTGTAGCCACAGGGGGTTTTTCAAGGAAGGTGTAAGGTGTTTCGAGAGAATGACCAAAGTTTATGGTATTGAGCCTGATATTGCTCACTATGGTTGCATGGTGGATCTGTTCTGCCGCATGGGGCTGTTTGAGAAGGCTGAGAAGATGATTCAGATGATGCAAATAGAGCCAGATGCTGCCATGTGGAAGGCCCTATTAGGTGCTTGTAGAACTCATAAGAACTTCGAGTTGGGAAAGAAGGCAGGGCATAGGCTTATTGAGGCTGCACCAAATGATCACGCAGGGCATGTGTTGCTATCCAACATACATGTGCTAGATGGCAACTGGAAAGAAGTGCATAAGGTGAGGAAGCTGATGTTGGATCGTGGAGTGCAGAAGGTACCTGGGAGCAGCTCAATAGAACTTGATGGTGTTATTCATGAGTTCATATCTGGAGATAAAAGTCACTCAAGGAAGAAGGATGTATATGATATGCTAAGTGAGATGTGTGAGCAGTTGAAAATTGCGGGATATACTCCAGACAGTTCACAAGTGCTGCTAGATATTGATGATGAGGATGTGAAAGAGAACTCACTTGCTCTTCACAGCAAGAAGCTTGCAATTGCCTTTGGGCTGATTAGCACTGCGTCTGGCACACCTATTAGGGTACTAAAGAACCTCCGGGTTTGCGGAGATTGTCATAATGCGATAAAACTTTTAAGCAAGATTTATGGGAGGTGCATAATTGTTAGGGATGCAAATCGATTTCATCATTTCAGAGAAGGGTATTGTTCTTGCGAAGATTACTGGTAAATTTTCGGTTGATCTGCCATTCTGTTCCTTTTCTTTTTACTTAGCATGTTAAAAATGTTTTGGCAATGGTTATAATTGTCCATTTTAGGAGTTCTAAACATGCCGTGGGGCTCATGACTTTATTTCATGTCTATTAAATGCTAAGGTACCCTTAAACCAACAGCATGATTACCACCCTCTTGTGTCTCAGCAACTTGAAACCTAATTATTGTCCTTTTCAGCCTCCATGATTCAAAACTGAAGATGAATCTGAGATGTATGTCCTACGCAAAAGTGCCATTAAATTCAGATAAATTTATCTCCTTTCATATGGTAGGGACTTGCAATCATCAATAACCTGATACATAATGTTGTTTTCTCCTAGTGTCCTTGCTGTCATCATACAGTTGAGGATGACAGCTTCACATGAACTTACATTTGAAAGAGAAAAGGAATAGGTGATAGGGCCAACTAGGGCTTCTGCTTTCCTTGTCAAGAAGTAGGGTTCATTTTAGTTTCCGCCTGTCAATGGAGACCTTGTTTGTACATCTATATTTTCACACAATCCATTAGCCTTTATGCTATTTATTTTCTGCACCTGTTAGATTCATCTAAGTGAATTTTTTATTAAAGTTTGAATTATATAACAGGTTAATAGTATCACAAAAAGGTCTTGCAAGTTACAACATTGTACTTGAAAGACATTTAGTAATAAGCACTGTAAAGCACAGTAGCAATTAACAAAGTGGGATTAGCTGCCCCATGGGCTACACCTTTCACATTCTTTTGCAAAGGCCCAATTGATAAATTTAACCTGCTGTTGTGTTCTTCCTTAACTGTGCATTAGGGCCTCAGAAATTCATGTACTAGAAATGTTATACTCCTGGGAGAGCATTTACCCACTAGTACTGCTAGTATTGCTGTTTCTCTTGCTGCCTGTTGTTGTTGATTTCGAAAGAGACATGAAGCGTTCTGCACAAGAAATGGTAGTAATTATTAAATTCATGAACAAAGTAAAGAGTGAAAGTGGTGATAAGGACAGAGATCAACACTGTTGGGGAGAAGTAATCACTTCCACCATGCTGTTGTCATTACTGCCTGGTGGTCTGGTGGATGTAGAGGCCTTTGAA
Source organism: Dendrocalamus latiflorus (assembly GCA_017311315.1). Taxonomy (NCBI): domain Eukaryota; kingdom Viridiplantae; phylum Streptophyta; class Magnoliopsida; order Poales; family Poaceae; genus Dendrocalamus; species Dendrocalamus latiflorus. The sequence continues at coordinate 10,420,529 of CM029626.1, forward strand.
CATAAAGACAAGTGACACCTTTGATGCAAATGCACGCTTATTGGGCAAGCTTATAGCATGGGTATTTTCTGATGTCAAATTCTTGAAGACGAGTTGTAATTGCTAGTGAAACAGTTGCATCAAACCCAGTGAATAGAAAAGCCTAAATCTTACAGAAGTCAAATTTGAATGTTTGTGCTCTTTTAAAAAAAATGACTATTTGCATCTTTATATGCCATATGGGACATCATCATGGTAAAGAGGAAGGATGTAAAGCATCATGCACAATGTTTACATAGTGTGATGTTTGCTACTGCTTTATAGATAGCCCCAGACTAAGAGTGACCGCACAAAATTTAAATCTAATCGACCCTGTCCCATGTAAAACAGAATGTTACAACATTAGTGAGAGCCTGTCTTCTTAACTTTTTGGAGAAGAAGAAGCAAAACTGTGTAGTTCTATGTGACAGCTGCACTCTTTCAATTGGGCAGATTACATTCTAGTTGTTTGATACATTGAATTAGGCTACACCAAAAATGCAGAGGCGGCACTAGTAACTAGTAAGTGACCAAATCTGGTACATTATGACTATAAATTGTTTTTTTCTTCACACACAAGGCTACACACACACAGGCACGCATACACATATGCACACGCACAAAATGTTGTGTGATATATACTAGAAATGCCCTAGCTCCATGCCAATCATTAACAGGTTGGCCTTGACAAAATAAGCTGCCTGCTGCCCTCATCAACTATTAGTTTATTTTTGCTCTTGGGGGAAGTTCTTTAGTGTTCCCCAGATATGTATTTTGCGGCCTAAGCCCTAGTTTACAACTCTAATCACTGCTCTAGGAGTATAATAAGACCATTAGCGTACAGCATAATGCATAATTAGGGTTTAGAATAATATTTAATTTCGGATGCTTGGTTTGGATGATAAAGAAGGTTTCACCTAACATAGACCTTTACCAAAAATATACTCACTTGCATCTCGTGTGCAGCTGGCTTTGCCATGGACTGTGCTTTGTTTATGGTTTACAGGAAGGTGTAACATATGCTTTCCTAAGCACAATTAGAGATCCTGTACCCTAGGCCCTAGCACATGGGAACCGAATGCTGAATTAACACACAGGATTACTCACAATGCGGAGGTACTATGTGCCAACTTGTACTGTAATCGGATCATCCATGTTCAACTCTAATCATTCATTCTTGGTAATGATCCCATTAAGACTGCTTTTGTGTTCTTTGCTTCTCGATACATCTTTCTAATAACTGTTTGCACTAACTTTTTTAGCATGTAGTACAAATTATGATAGGCATGGTGGATTTGGTTTGATCGTTCTTTTACTTTGAGGAAGCTTAGTATGTTCAGACCAAAACAATTGCTATTCTGTTCTGTATCTTAAATCATATTTTCTTCTGAATCAAAACCTTAAATTATTTGCCATATGCTCTTCTGATGATTTCCAGGTTTTAAAGGACAGATGTGCAGTTATATTGTAGTGATGAAAAGAAAATTCGCTCTGAACTTGTTAAGCAGAACAGTCTATACAGGGAGCAGGGTCTGAGAGATGGACGAATCCAATGTCAAAAATCTTATCTTCATTATAACATGGATGTGTTTTTTAGCTTTAGACTTACCCCAAAAGAGACGATTGCCAGCTAATCTCACGCAGACATTGTTCCCTTTGTTTACTTTTGAGTTCTTTGGCTTCTATTTCTTGGAGCTGTTTTGTTTGCAGGAATCAATCCTCTGCCCTCACACCGGATGGCCCACTGCCGACAGGTAGGACCTAAACACAAGAAGTCTCATCCATATCAGCACTGCATTTCCTCTCGTTAGGAAAAAAACCTATTCTGCTCTTATTTTCAGCTCATCCTCTGCTCCTGTTGACAGCAAGCTCTGAGTCGATCTGCCCTCCCGTTATCTGGTTCTGGTGCAGGCGCATTCGATGCGAGAGGATATGGTACATATGAATATGTATGACAATGATTGGAAAAGAAGACAGAGATCTGCGGCAACCTTTCTGGCGAGCATAATGATGCACGAGAAGGTAATCTGACGGATGGTCGGGTCCATTTCCATTGCTCAATGACTGCACGAGCCAGAGGAGCACGGGTGAATGCCTTGTGCCGAGGCCGGCCAGCGCTGCCGTGCACAAGACCGGAAAAAGGAGGGGCCTTGCGCAGTGTGACACCGGGTCATGGATGGCGAAGGAGATATGTAGAGCTAGCCCCCTATGGCTATGAAGCTATGGTCTTCTTCTCAAAGATAAAAAAAAAGCTGGGGCTGGCTAGGTATCTATCAAGACTTGTTATCTAAGTAGCTTGTGGTCCATGTCCTTGGGAGTTTGAAGTCGTATCCTTTCCAATCTTTAGTTTTGCACTTCCCTCAAGATTCGGCTTCTTTGCTTTTCCTTCCCCTTTAAGAGTGAACAGTTCAGTGAGGGTGCCACTAATTGTAGGCAAATGAGGAGAGAAAAAAAGGTGAGAGGGGCACACTGAGTCACTGAAAGAAAGGTAAAGAGGAGGTAAGCAGAGCAGGCAGGGAATAACTTGTAACTTGCAGGCCACTTCTTGCAGTGTTGTAAGTGGAGAGAGGTCGGTTTACCACAGTTTCCTTCCCTACGGACGCTTTTCTTAGGCCCAAATGTAAACGCTTGGGGGGCCAAAAGCGTGTTTGGAGTGAATAAAAGTATATAGATGCTTATATGCATCACTATTTCAAAGGTATATAAATATTAAAGTATGAATAAAGGGTGGATGATGATTACTTATCTCTTCCCTTGCTTCAAGATTTGTATAACTTGTATTGAAGGGGTTATGCATAGAAGCACTACTGCACCATTATCTGCACAGCTTGGTGTCATGCCCTGACATCGTTCTACGTCATCTCTGTCGACGATCTTCTGCCTCAGTCGATCATCATCTTTCATGAAGAAGTTGTTTGTTAGCTCTATTTTTAGTTGGAGGTAAACTTCACTGCAATTTAGGTTGTTTTGCCTAATATTCAGTGTTCAAGAAGGTGGTTTTAGGCGTCCGCCTCGGCAGGCCTAGGCGTTGGGCGGAGCCCCGCCGCCGCGCCTTGGCCAAAATCAGCAAGCGAGGCACCCAGTCCGCTTAAGCAACGTGGGGCAGTCAAAGGCGGCCGTTAGCAGCCAAAGGTGGAGCCCTCGCCTCGCAGAGATGTGTCTGGCTCGGCCACGGCGACTGCCAAAGCTAGAAAGGAGGTGTCAGAGGAGGAGAAGAGAAGCAAGTGGAGGTTAGGGAAGAGGAAAATAAGAACCTGGGCTCTGGCGACGGCACTGGGGTGTGGAAAGGGCGGTCGCAAGGGATTTGGAGGAGACGGTGAAGGATGGTGCGGCACGGTGGAGTTGGAGTGGCACGCCGAATTAGTAGGGAGGCGTGGCAGTGAGAGGAGGATACAGAGGAGGTACTGGCCGGCGAGTTGCGGATGGCACGATGGCAAGATGGCCTGGCCTCGCCGCCGACTGGAGTAGAGGGAGGAGATGCGCCGCCGACCGAAGTAGAGGGAGGAGAGGTGAAGCAAGAAGGGGATTCGACCGGGATGTGGGGATTTATTGAGGATTGGTAATTTTACGATTTAGTCCTTTGAGTTCTGTGATATTGCAGAATAATCTTTTCCTCCTTGAATTTCTTCTGTTGGACCCTCCGAAAGTTTATTTTCTTCATAGTTTGATTCTACGTGCTTGTGATGACCCGTACATATGCAGGTTTTACAAGCATTTAGCCATTTACATCAAATATATATGCATGATTGCTCATCTTCGGTTTGCTTTCCTCATTTTTAATTTGACTGCCTAGACCCTGCCTAGGCCCCCTAGACGCTAGGCCCCACCTCGCCGCCCACCTAGCGCCTACTTGAACACTACTATTATTGGTGGCATCCATGCATGATTAATTATTGGTGATTTCTTCCATGATCCGTTGTTTACTTCGGGTTATTGTGGCAATATCCGCTACCCTACATCTAGTCTAAGATGGAGTTCCAGGCTTTCAGCACAACATTGTTGTCGAGTTAATTTGGACGACATTTGATCGATGAAATTTTGAAAAAAAATCAATGTCAGTTGTGAGAACAAATGGATTTGGTATTTTATTCACCGTTTGATGACACCCTAATGATAGTTAGTATAATACTCTCCGGAGTTTGGCGGTTTGAAAATGAAGATTTTACTCCAATTTTAGTTTGAGATAAAAGATTATGTGCAACAAGGAGTTTTGCCTTTTGCGTGGATACTACAATGTTTGTCCAGTTATTGCAGTTTGATACGGGGTCTACTACAGTTTATACTCTATTGAAAGTAGAAGAGTTCCTTTCATTCGAACAATTTTATAGTAGTCAGTTACCTTTGAAGCTGGTAGTTTAATGTACGTGATGGTCACACATGCAAGTTACTCTTTCAATGAATGTTTTTTTCTTAGTTTTGTGTTCCATATGGAGTATGCTACATTTGATGACATGAGTTATTTGCTATCTATCTAGCACCACAGGTGAAGTTTTGGCTTATGTATTTGATGATTGATCATTTTGTTAGACCATGTGGATGGTCGTAAATAAAGAGATGATGAATAACTAACATTTGGTTTGCTTTGGATTTTACGTTTATGAAAGATTTGGTTTGCTTTGGATTTTGCGTTTGTGAAAGATTTGGCCGTTTGCAGTGGAAGACTTTACTTTTGAGTGGTTTTGCTTAGTTACGAGTGATTTCAGTCTTTAGACCTCAGACTACGACCACAGTCTTCAAACTTCAGACTGTGACCACAGTCTTCAGACTTCATACTACAACCACAGTCTTTAGACTTCAGACATTAGACGTTCAGCCTTTGACCACGTCTGGTTTACGACCACGTTCAGCTTTCGACCACAGCAGTACAACTTCGACATTTCGACCACAATAGTACGACTTCGATCTTACGACCACGGCAGGTAATCGTAGCTACAGTTCTTTTTCATGGTCGTAGCTATAGTACTCGATAGTCGTAGATTTTACTGGTCGTACTTGATAGTCGAGGGCTTTGCAATCGATGGTTGTAGGTTTTGCAGACTGCTTTCATGGTTGTAGGTTTTGCAAACTGCTTTCATGGTCGTAGATTTGGCAGTCTTGTCGATACTTGTAGACTTCACAGTCTGTTGTTCTATCTTCGGTAGTCGAAGGCTTAGCGATCGGTTGCCGTAGGCTTCATGGTCGGTACTCGTAGACTTGTTATCTTCGAATACGTCAAGTACTCGTGTTGGGCCAGTGGTTGACTAGTCGGTGTGTGGTGGTCGTTGATGAATGGTCGTTGCTTGAGGTACTCGTAGTTGGAGGACTCGATACTCGATAGAAGTGGTTTCACGACCGATGTAAGCGGTCGGTTGTCGGAATGTTGTCTGTACTCGTAGGCTTCGAGTACGTGTTGCGGCTGTAATTTCTGATCGATACTCGGTAGTTGGTATGGTTTTCGAGTACTTGTGGGTTACGAGTACTCTGTGGTAGTGATCGTATTGAGGAGTCTAAAGGGTTGTTCCAGATAGCGATAGTCGTAATCGATCTGTTTCATGGTCGTAGATGGGCTGGTTCTTGTCTGGGGATAGACAAGTATGTGTGTTGATTACGGTCAAGTTGGGGAGAACTTATACCGAGAGATGGTTTCTTTGGTCTTTGCATGTGTAGGTGAGCATGGAGGCAGCTATGGTCGGTGACAAAGAGGACCAGGACTAGGAGGGGGTAATCTGAGGTCCAGGAGGTCGGGATGTCATGCGAGGTGGTCGAGCTCATGCTGGAGCAGATGGAGGTCAAAGGTGGATGATGCGTGGAGGCGTGGAGACGGTTACGGTCGATGACGAGGAGGACCGGGACTAGGACGGGGTAATCTAAGATCCTAGAGACTTTGTCGTGTGTGTCGTATGGAGTTGTGGATGGAGTCCATGACTTGTATGAGTTGGTTAAAACACGTGTTAGGAAGGGTTTTGGGTCCCTTGATTTGAGGAAGAGATAGGATCTCGTGTCCATGTGGTTAAGGACATGGTTTTGAGGTGTTCGAGTGGAACACGCTTTGTGCACTGGCCTATAAAAGCAGGGAAGGTTGTAGGCTAGCGCACGGAGTTTTAGGGCTTTCAAAGAGAAGGTTTTTAGGGGGTTCCGTGAGATGTTTTGTAGCCAAGAACATGATGACGAAATAATAGATCAGATCCTTTCCAGAAAAAGGTTCTTGGCGACTTGTTTTCCTCTTCGCTTTACGTGCTCTGTTTTGTCTTCGGCTTGTACTTGTTCGGGTGGTGGTCGAACGACTGGGGACATTAGGCAGAAAGAGGTCACAACTACGTGCGTCGTTGTCGTGCAGAGCGATCGGAACAAGCAGACGATCGATCTAAGATCGTGCCAAGCGATCGGAACGATCAGGCGGTTGATTTGAGATCGTGACGAGCAGTCATAAGCAAGCAATCGGAGTGAGCGGTCGTAACGAGTGGTCATAACGAGCAGTCGAGGACGAGCAGTCGTAACGAGTGGTCGTAATGTGCAGTCAGGCGACAGAAGTTCTCCGAGCACGTACAAACAGCTGCATGGTCGTAACAAGCAGTCGGGCAACAAAGCTTCTTCTACCACGTACAAGCAGCTGCTATCGTTACTCTCATGCGGTAATTTTGCTTCGTGAAAAGCATTTGGATAAGACGGTTTCAGTCTTCCTTATTGAGATTAGCCCAATGAACATTTGAGGCACAATGTTGTTTTACGAAGAATTACTTTGAGGAGATTTTTATATTTTGGCTACATAAGCGAATTCGTCTCAAGGTAGAGATTGTTAAAGTGTGATTCGAATTCTTCATCGTGTATATGTCGGACACTGCGCCAGATGTGGCACCAAGTGGTGCATGCATCAAGACCTGACAATAGCTAGCACATCTGACTCTAATTCACTTTCCTTCTTCGTTCGGGACTCTGTTCCCTAGCCATATATATGTACCATATAGTCACACGATTGAGATACCCAGAGTTCTCTGTACTTGTAATCTCTCCTCATACAGTGAATTCCGCCTTCGTGCTTCTGTGATTTTTCCACAAGGGTTTTTATGTTAATTTTGTCTCCATTCTTTTGATGGTCTATTTATGTCACGTGTTTTATAACAATATTGCATGGGTGTAATACCACAAAAAATAGAAGAGGAGAGGAGGGGGTTCTGGGTCAGCTTCGGCTCAGCCTAGCCCATGCCACCCCCTCATATAGCGCAAGCCAGGGGAGGTCATCCCTATCTACTCCCCCTGTGCCGAATACACCACGCCCTCCTCTCCCCTTGCTGCTGCGCTGTCATTTGCGCTTCACCGTCCGGTCGCGCTGCAGCCACCTGCAATCACCGGCGTCGCCACTGCTCTGGCTGGCCGCACGCTGCTACCGCGCCAGCTATGCACCCTCTTTGTGCCTCCCGTCGTCACCCCATCTTCCCACATGCTGACCTACCACTACCGACGCCCCATCTCGCGCCACCACCGATGGAAGGGTAGCCATCAGGCCCCAGCTCTGGCCGCGCGCTGCTCGCCATCGCCCTTCAGCCAACTGCCACTCAGCTACACATTGCCTCCGCCTGCTACTAATACGCCACACAGGAAGAAGGTGAAGGGGAGGGCTAGCCAGGATAGAAGAGAGGAAGGACTCGGCCAAGAGTGAGAGGAGCTAGCTGAGAAGAAGAAAGAGAAGAAAGAAGAAGAGGGTAGATCGGGAGCCGACTAAGGAAAACAAGAGAAGGAGAAGAGGGGGACCAACCGAAAGAAGAAAAAGAAGAGGGATGGCTACCGACGCTTGATCCTCTAGGTCCAACTAAGACAAGGAAGAAGGTACCCTGATCCAGTTATTCAGGGCTAAGGTAACACCCCGAATCCTTCTCCCCTGCTTGTTTATCAGTTTGTGTAGAGGTAAAGTGTTGATTAGTAAGATTGATGCGTAGAATGGCTAGAATATGGCTACTAGGTGAGTTGTATGTGTTGTGCCCTCATGGAGGTTTTGGGCATGTTAAGGGGATATGATATACTAAGAAGCTTGTAGTTAATGTTATTAGCTGCCCGTAGAAGGCTTGAACACTTAATGACATGGTTTATTTTAATGCTTATGTTTATGGTAGTGTTTATCGTTTTATTATATGTTTGCTAAGTCTTTGAACTCACCCTTGCTTATTTGCTGGTTTTTAGGTGACCCTTGGAGTCGTCATGCATCGGAAAGGGGTAATAGCACATCCACGACACATGCAAACACTAATGCAAACCTCTATTTCCTAGAAATTTACTTTTAAACGCAGTTTATCTAGCTTGGTAAAACGAACTCTCTCTGGTTGAAACTTAGTGTTTGTTCTAGAGCATGATGTTGAACTTTAGAATGTTCTATGCTATGATGGATTTTTTACCATTTAGTTGTGAGTGTTTCTCAGGCGCGGTTGTCTTGAGTGTTCTTTGGCGTGGAACCCTAAGTTTTACTTATGATATGTTTATAATCATTATGGAATCAGTTGTCTTTAATGCGGTATGTTCATTATTTATTGATTGTTCCTGTCTGTAGTTGTATATACAGTGGAGGTGTTGCCAAAATTTGTAATAGCAGCACCAATTTGAGATGGTTAGTGTGTAGGGGTAGCATTCTGGGCTCAGAGATTAGACCGGGTGTTACAGTTAGTATCAAAGCGAGCGTTAGGTCCGTGGTGGATAATTTGGTAACTTAGGCTACCTTAATCAACTAAAAATTTATCTTAGGATTAGTTATTAAACTAAAACTTGGTTTAGGTTAAGTAACTAATAAAACTTGACCTAGGATCAACAACTTAAATAGTTAATTTAAACTTGACACACTCTAGTTCACAGTAGGATAGGTTTGGGTCAAAGCATTGCATTTATGTTTCCGTTAGTTGTAATGTTGATTATCAATGTTATTAGGTTGATGCTTGTGAGTTGATGGCAGGTTGTTGAATTTGTTGATTGTGTGTCCATGTGGACTTTGTTATGATTGTGTCGTATAGAAATGCAAAAGCGATAGAGGTCGTGGCCACTGGAGAGGCCAAGTCGTGTTGACATTTGAGGCATAGAGGTAGCGATGTGCTGTTCATAAGATGTTTTGCCTTAGTTTTAGGTAGTGAATTCCCTTTGGTTAGTAACTCCTTGAGTTGTTTGATATATAGCTGATAGTGGGAAGTGCCATTTGCTAGTCCAGTAGTGGCTGTAATGTCTGGTTGGGCTTAAGTGAGAGGTTGTGGTTAAGGTAACTAGTTGGTAGGGCACGGAATTCCAAGTTGTGAGAAACAAGGAGAGTAATTGACTTTAGTTATGCCCATGGGATCGAAGTTGATTTAAATTCGATGGGGTCTTAGTATTTACATAAGAAGTAGCTTCGCGAGTCTTATCTATTCTTGCTTAATAGTTGGACCTAGAATATTGATGAACCAGTAGATCATTAAGGTTGTTTAGATCGTTGAACCCTATTGAATGATTTGTTTTACTATATTCCCAACCGATTAACCTAACCATGTGGTTTAGTCATACTAAGATGTGTGTTAATCTGTTGCCTTGGTGGAAATTCATCATGTAGTCATCCTCTTCATGGGTAATTGGCGATCAACTCTAAAGCTAAGTTTACCAATCTCGCACCATGGAGGGTTTCAATAGCTGCAATTTTAGAACTCTGTTGGAATTTAGTTGGAAGGTCTAGAATGGGGTCTTGATGTTGGATAGTTTTCCTAGCTAAATTGAATTGTGGGGAATTGTTGTAGAGTTGTGTATAACTAAAACTCTTAGGGATAAGGTTAATGAAGTTCTAAAGGTATTTTACACCAATTTTCAAGCATGAGTTGGTAAAGTTACAACTGCATCTATTGATAATAATGTATACCTACGGAGGTAGAATAAATGGATCCCATGTGTTAAGATGATAGTAAATGAGGTTCACGGGAGTGCAGATGATGTGTGCTGAAATTTGGGTGATTGATCATCGTTAAAGGGTCGAGCTGATGGAATTTAGTTAGTGCCTTAGAATCAGGTGCTGTAGGATTATTTATTGATAGTGGATCTTTTGATCAAAGAGCATTGTTCGCACCTTATAGTTTGCGCACTCGATAATCGTTATGATTGTGCTGTTGTGTAGTAAGGTTGCAGAGTTTGGTGAGTTATAGAATAAAGATGAGAGAACAAAATATTATGAGGTTCTATAGTGAGTTTTTGGGATGGTTTATGATGGAATACTAGAAATCAATGACTCATGTTTTAACAAATTGATGTTTACAATATTACTTAAGCGATAGGTGTACTACCTTATTATTCCTATATAGTAAAGATTCTCAATTGATTTTTGTGTTGGCACTTGAAAGAAATGCTTTATGTTTTGGCGTGCAAGGCCATTCGGAGTTCATGACTTCAGAGAAGTCATGTTCTATTTCTAATGTTGACGAATGTTTGGAGATGCGATGGGGATCCGCATGACTCACAGTTGATTTGTGTGCATATGTCTTGAGTGTCATTCCCATCGTGAAGTGATGCTATGACTGATGGAAATGGTTCCCTTGTTAAAGGGTTGCATCATTGAAAGAATGAATCATGTGTTGTGGGAGTTTTGTAGTTTATTTTTGTGGGAATGAGTGTTGAAATCATTCCGCAGTCTTGTTTTTTAGGACAAAAACTATTGGAACTTCGTTTTGTTCTTGGATGTTTAAATTTTATAAACTTCTTAACTGATGAGGTTTGTGGAAGGGTTAGAATCCCTTGTTTTTGAAAGGAATTTTAAGTTTATAATGTGAAGTCTTCTTGGGCTTAAACGTATAGTGAGGATAATTGATATGATTAATAATGAGGTGATCACTAAGATTTGGGTGACTAATGGATTATGAATTTATGTTATAATCCTTTGAGAGGAATTGAATTAAGGATAATATTAACTTTGAGGCAAAACCGATTATGTTGTTGCTACTAGTAGAGTCTATGGGGAATGCTGGTTAATGATGTCATGTTTAAGTCGGTAGGACTTCGGTTATGTCGAGGGCATGAGATTTTGATGAATGTATTGCCCTGATTATGTTTCTCGTGGTGGGTATAACCACTAAATGTTGATGATGTTATAGGTTGCTGATTTCTATAACATGAATCGAATAGGTCAATCTTATCGGTCCCATTGGTGGAGTATTTGAAACTTTGAAACATGAGCCTTAGGTTTCTTGATATCTAGTGGTGGCTAAAAGATTAGGATGAAGTTGAAGTAGTGTCATAGGAGAATTTAGTTATCTTATTTTATATAAATTCTCAATGATACTTACATCATTTGGTGGATGTGAGAAGGTGGGAGTTGATGTGTGACTCGATAAATCCATCGTCTTCGGTGACAATTATTTGAGGAAGTAGTTAGAGGAATAATTCATTTTATGAGTTATGTTAACCACTAACAGAGTTCGTCGTTGTGCAAATAAAGTGAGCTGAAACCCTAGAGATAAGGGCTGGAGGGATTGAAGTGATAGGATTCGATGCTAATTTTATATTTTAGGGCATGTGGAATTACTCACTGACAATGTTTTGCTGGTGAAGGGGTTTTGCTTGGGTATTTCGCAATTCGTGTAGCAAAGTTTTCCTAGATTTGTGTGAACGTTGCACTAAGATTGAATTGGCTTTATGGTTCATAAATTGGTATTGGAAGAATGTATTGCCATAAGACAACCTAATAGGCTTTTAGAACGTTTTGGTATGTTGAAAGTGGAATTCCATTATTCTTGCTAGGAGATTTAGTAAGAACTATATTTGCAAGATTATTCACATGGATGTGTGATTGATGCTGATTCTTAAGGGATACGAAGTAAGATATCTTTCGTGTTGTCCACAAAAATGATTGGCCGATGTTTAATGTGTTATTTTGGGCTCCCCTAATTTGGGAATTCATCCATGTCCATTTTGAGGGAAAGTGGATTTGAGTGGAAAGTTGCGGGGTTTCCATGTTTCATATGTAGTTCGTGTGATTTTCACTCAAGCGTCCTTTTCCTTGAAAAGAAAGGTTGATTTGGGAAGTGATTTTTTTTTGCATGTTATATGCGATATTGAGGTCCTTATTAGGATGGGGATTGAATTTGTCTGGTTTTCTCTCTGTCCCTCTGAGAGGATTTGTTGTGGTGAAATAATTTTCTGTGGGGAAATGAGTTCCCTTCTGTCTTGGGAGAAAAGTTGTTTGTTTGTGGGGAAATAAGAATGATAATGATGAGACATGATAATGGTGATGCGATTGGATTGGGACATGTGGAGAATGACATTGTTATAGTTATATTTATGTTAATGTTGAAACATGTGAAAAATGACATGGTTATATTAATGCTTATACTTATGGTAGTGTTTATCGTTCTATTATGTGCTTACTAAGTCTTTAGACTTACTTTTGCTTATTTGTTGTATTTAGATGACCTTTGGAGTCGTCATGCATCAGGAAGGGGTAATAGCACATCCACGACACATGCAAATACTAATGCAAACCTCTATTTCCTAGAAATTTACTTTTGAACGCAGTTTATCTAGCTTAGTAAACCAGCTCTCTCTGGTTGAAACTTAGTGTTTGTTCTAGAGTGTAATGTTGAACTTTAGAATGTTCTATGCTATGGTGGACTTTTTACCATTTAGTTGTGAGCGTTTCTCAGGCACGAGTGTCCTGAGCGTTCTTAGACGCGGAGTCCTAAGTTTTGTTTATGTTATATTTATAATCGTTATATAATCAGTTGTCTTTAATGCGATATGTTCATTATTTATTGATTGTCCCAGTCTATAGTCGTATATGTAGGGGAGGTGCTACCAAAATTCATAATCAGTACCATTTTGAGATGATTAGTGTGTGAGACTAACATTCTGGGCTCAGATGTTGCAAAAGGATGTTACAATGGGTGTAGGCTTTAACTAACCTAAAGCTAGATTCGAGCGTTCGCCAACCCTGAGGCTAACGAATAGTTTTAAATTTGTTTATTTATTTACTGCAAAGAAAGATTGAGATTAGGAGAATCTGAACTCTGGAGGGCATCTCTCTCGGCTGGGTCTAATCAAACCTTAAAACACTAATATTGGCTTTGCTCTTTCCTTTTGATTTCTCTTCGCTTATCAAACCCCTCTATGCGAACGACATTGTAGAACTTGGGAGTTGGGATTATATGGTTTGAAGACCCGAACGAAAAAAAACAAGAACGAAAAAAAATCTACGATGAAATGAAAGTGCCATTGCTTTGCTGTGGGGTAATGCCTCGATTGCAACCCCCTAATGTTGAGCACCGTTTTCTTCAACAAAATCAATCATGCTGATCATGAAGGGCGTGTAAATAATTGCCCGTGTCGAGCATTAAAAATGCAAGCAGTCAAATAATGATAAGAGGGGAGTAGGGGTTGGGCGCATAATTTACAGCCAGACTCCTTGAGAAAGCGAGCAGCCGAGAGCATAAACAAATCCCCGTGAGAGTTGGCAATGTCAGGGATGCTATGCTATGCTTATGCTACGCTGTGAGCTCTCCTCTTTACGCTTGTTAGTATTATGTGTGACTGTGTAAGTACCAAGTGATAAGTAAACAAAAGCAAAGGTAAACAGCATGATTAAAGGGCTGTTAAGAAAGATAAAGCAAGTCATCACTTAAAAATAAGCCCCCGCAAGGTTAAACAAGGCCAGCCATGGTGGTGCTGGTGGTGGTGACTACGAGTAAAGCAGCTGCCTGCCCACCTCTGTGGTTAACCATGTACTAACACAAACTAGTGAAGAACATCTAGACTCTAGTAGTAGTCCTATAAATGCAACAAGCCTTTGCCTGTACTCTCTCTCTCTCTATAGATGATTCTATGCTAGCTAGCTCTGCCCTCTCTTAGCTCTTCTTCCTCTCTCTCGCCGGAACAGATAGCATCAGAATCTGCAGTGGGCATCTTTGCTTTTCTTGCCATATCTGGCCATAGCCTGCAATAAGAGTTCTTGCTTGGTCCATGGTCCTCCACTCCTATCACATTGCCCATGCCCATACAGCTCTGGCCAAGCACAGGAGTTCACCTTCTCTGGGCTCTCTCTTCTCTGATTCCTCTTCATTGATCCAGTTGTGCATCTTCTACTTGCTCGTGAGCTAGGAATTCATAGTCTAGGGTACTCCTCTTCTGCGCCTCGTGCCTCTGCTTGTTGCGCGAGCAAGATCGATGGACATGAACGAGAGCAGTGAGAAAGGGATGGAGAGCAACGCCTCCTCTGGCCCCGGCAATGGCATCCCGGTGGAGTGGCAGAGTCAATTCAGCAGCGCCTTCTCATGCCCGCCGGCGCAGCAACCCCCCATGATGGACTCCTACACGGCGGCGACCGGCCTGTGGGCGTCGACGGCCTCCCAGAACATGGCGCTCTCCGACGTCAACGCCATGTCGGCCGCGCGGGGAGCCGGGTTTTTGGCGCCGGTGCCCGGGTTCCTCCCGCAGGGCCTCGGCCATTTCCCCGTGGACTCCGGCTTCATCGAGCGCGCTGCGCGGTCGTCGTGCTTCGTCGGCGGCGGGATGATGGGCGCCGGTGCCTTCGGTGCAGCTGATCAGCCCATGAGAAACGTTTTCAGTGGCGCCTCAGAGGCGCTCCAGGACCATCCGAGGAAGGACGGTAACGAGAAGGCCGAGCAGGAGCTCGCCGGGAACGGCCACGAGGAGGTGCCGAGCTCGGAGGCGGCCGGTGCAGACTGCTCGTCCAAACGTTCTGACTCCAAGAAGAGGGGACGGCCTAGCGAGGTAGTGCTGTTCTTGCTCATCACTGAAACTTTTTTATGCTTCTTTTTGTCAAGTACTTGAGTTAGATGTTCAAGAATGTGTATTATTTGATCAAAGGTGATGGGAGCCGATCAGGTTCAGTGTTCCAACTTGCCTGCTGATTCTACGAACGAGAGCGTCCACAGCAAAGATAAAGGTGAGGAGAGTAGCCCGGCGTTGGCGACGACGACCGGCAAGTCGAAAGGGAAGGGAGCGAAGGAGTCCTCCGAGTCACATAAGGAAGAGTACATTCATGTCCGAGCTCGGCGCGGGCAGGCGACCAACAGCCACAGCCTCGCGGAAAGGGTATAAATCTGCTCACTTTGAGTGGCATCTCAGCGTTTAGTATGGATGCGTTGAGCAATTGACATGAGTGGTGTTGGAACTCTGAATGTTTTGTGCAGTTGAGGAGGGAGAAGATCAGTGAGAGGATGAAGCTTCTGCAGGACCTTGTTCCCGGTTGCAGCAAGGTGGGGTTATTTTTCTGAAGAAAAAGTTGTGTATTTCTGATCGATCGGTTGATTTCATAAGAAATGTAACAACGTTGTGTTTCTTGAATTGAATTCAGGTCACCGGAAAGGCGGTGATGCTTGATGAGATCATCAACTATGTTCAGTCCCTGCAAAGACAAGTTGAGGTAATAATATTCCCCCAAGGTGTCCGAAAATCTAGACTTCAGTTTTGATCCGTGTTGTCATGTGGAATTGAATAAGTAGAATCACTAGATATTTATCTAGACTTCAGTTTTGATCCGTGTTTTCACGGTAAACCGCAAAATATTAATGGACACTCCCTATATCTTGCAGTTCTTATCGATGAAGCTCGCGACAGTAAACCCGAGGCTTGATGACCTCAACATAGAAGGGCTTCTCTCAAAAGATGTATGCTAGCATGTTACATCATCGCTTTCCTTCCATCCTATCAGTCGTCCTCCTGGGAATAATCTAACCGTGTCTATTTTTTTTTTCTTACAACAGCTTCTTCGCTTCCCCGGGGTTCCTTCATCCTCCATCGGATTCTCCCCAGAAATGATGCACCCGCAACTACAGTTGTCGCAACCAGGCCTGATTCAGGGCGGTGCCGCTGGCATGGCTAACCCAGATGTGTTCAGAAGAATAATACAAGCGCAACTAAGTGCAAAAGATGGATCTCAGGTTAGCATCAATTCAACAATTGATTCACAGCATACAAATATTTACTCCAACTAGTAGTTTACAACTTGACATAGCTTAAGCTATCATCAAACAGCATAAATTGCTCCTAAAACCACACCTCAACAGTCAACAGCTCTCCAACATCTACCTATACTAGACCATAGTGACTGAGACCTACAGTATATAGATTCATTTAGCTAGCGGCTTAGCCATGTTCAATTAATTAGCTGAACACCTGTATAGCTTCTTTTCTAAAGACAAGCTACAGCCTACAGATATCTCAAAGTTAGGCCCTCCCATTCCCATGCAAAGTTGTGCCTTCATGCATAAACATGTGATTCCAAAATCTTGAGAAAGGCAACATGTACTAAACAGCAACATGCTGATAAACTTTTCAATTCTTCAGCAGATGCCCCACACATTGAATGGATCATTCAGTGACGTTACCCAAATGGCGTACCCGTCCCTCGGCGTGCAGGACTTGAGCATCAGACCATCTCAGGATGGGTTTCAAATGTGAAGGCCAGCTAGCTCCGCGCATGAGTAAAGTTTCTATCCGATGAACAGGCAGGCACGGGCACATGACTGAAGCTGCTACTGCCGGAGAGCAGCAGCAGTGGAGTGCTAGCTCAACGCATAACTGAAGCCTTTAATTGCTTCATGGCTGTATATCGTCGGGTTTTGTTGTGTTCAGAACTGAAACTGAAAGCTTGAGGGCCCCACGGAAACGCTGAGATGAAATCTGCAGCCTGGATGGTTGGAAATTCTGTCTGGACGCATTTATAGTGCACGAGGCATGCAGCAGCTGTGGTTGTGTAGCGACTAGCGAGCAACTGAGTTGCTGCAGGATGTAATGCAAGAGCTCTGTTAAATTAGTTTCCGTCGCTTTGTTTCGATGCTTAAGGATGCAAAACCAAACCACTGCTAAACCGGGGGACGATGTTTATGTTAAGATCAAACATTGACTTTTTCTGGTTGTACCACAAAGAAGGATAAAATCTTATGCGGCATGTTTCATTAATTCAGAGTTCCTGGTCTGCATCTTGCATGTAAAGCCTGCCATTTTTCTACTCAACTTCGAGTTACCTCGGGTGGGTTTTTTCTTGTGATTTTGGTTTTTGGATTATCATCTTTGAATTCTAGCTGATCACGAGACAGTACAAAGAAGAAAAAAGTTATATACGATTTTAGCTGGTACAGCTGAACTCGATACAGTATGTACTATAATTTATCTGTAGACATCATCTTAAAAAGAAGCACTGTTTAAAAATTTATTACCATAGCAACGAAAGCTAAAGTGGATAATAACATACCCGAGATCTTAAAGAAAGAATTCATGTCACTTACGACTAACCTACCCGAGATCTTAAGGGAAGAGTTCATGTCACGACTAATCATACACAGTGTGCTGTAGCTGCCACGGAAGTGGATATTGTTGTGCGCACAATAAGAGGTCTTTTGACTCTGGGTATATTCTGCCGGTGTTGCTAGGGTTCCAGAACAAGGGCTGGCAGTCGGATTCCTCCTGAGTAGTTCCAACGAGCGCTGCTTTTGTATTTGCCCAAATCGAACCGGTCGTACACTGGCGCAATTCCGTGAACAGGATCAGCTAGCTCTAGCTCACGTTTCTGCTGCTGTTGCCGAGCATGCAGAGGCAGCTGGGGATGGTGCGGCTGCGGGTGGGCCGGCACGGGGTCGCGTCGGCGGACGGGCAGAGCCGGTGCGCGCTAGCCGTTTTGGGGCGTGGCACGGGCCGGTCCTCGTCAGCGCGTGGGCCGTTTTCGTGTGATACGCTGAGACCGACCCAACGGCACGGCCGCCTCGGGAGCTCTCCCGCCGCATACAACTGGAGGAGTCTGGATGATCGTCCCCGGGGGCTCGCGTGAGACCGTCCGATCGAGCCTGCGTGGTCCAGGTCGAGGCGGGTGGAGTGGGCTAGGGATGTTTGCGGCGGAGACCCTCCAGTTCCCCGATATATTTTATTATACCCGGTGACACACACCAGCTAACCGACCGTTGACATGTGTCATGCAAGTAATAAAAAAATTACTGTTTTGTACCGTAGCAAATCAATAAAAAATTATTTTTCTATTGTTTTGTACCAAGCTAACCAGCCGTTGACACGTAGCATGCAAGTAGTAAAAAATATTTTTTTATTGATTAGCTACAGTACAAAACAGTAAAAAATAATTTTTTATTACTTACATGCCACATGATTGGCTCGTGACACAAACGTTTTTGTGCCACCAGGGTACAATAGAATTTTTCTCAGTTCCCCTGTGTTGGCCGTCAGATCCCGCAGCCGCCCGTTCTATCGGTCGCTTGCCCGCCTAGAAGACGAACGCCTCCGCTGCGGTCGTCGTGCCGGCTGCGCCCGTCCGGGAGGCCGCTCGTTGGCGCATCAATACGCGCGGGCAGATGGGCGGCGACGGCGTCAATTGGAGCAAGAGTGTAACGCCCCCATTTTTGGGAACAGGGACGTCGCACGGCCCGCAACAGCCCAGGAGTTCTGTTGCGGCTCAACAGTGTATCATGTCTGCTCACGAACAGTTAAAACAAGTTAATTTATTTGAAATAAGACCTAATGGTCAACTTTAATGACAATACGGGCGTCCAAGCCCAAAACTTAACTTACATACAGAAGAGTCAAAGAAAACTCCACAGGAACACTTGAGTGTAGTCGTAACCCTAACACGAAATCTTGATTTGTTGTCTTTTCTTCTGATATCTGTTGGGGGGAAAATTATGCAAGCCTGAGTACTCCAACCCCGTACTCAGCAAATCACATGTGGAATATACTATATAACTACTTGCAAGGAATAATCAATGGTGGGAATATATTGGTTTTATTACAGTGAGTAGATGCAGTTTTATTTGCAAACAAATAAAATTAAAACATTTGCTCCTTAAGATCAGGGGGTTTTCTGTTATCAGATAAAGTCTCATCATTACTCAAATTAACAACATCAGAATCTCTACTTATGCCTCATTGTTGGAATCACCCAATTAACACAGCTTCATTAACCGGAAGCACGGCGTATTCGAATACCATTTATTTCACTCTGCAGAGTTGCTCAACTTTACCCACACGATCCCTTAACTCCCGCGACAAAGTTAAGAAAGCCAGGTCGTTTCACTGCTCAATTCTCTATATAGGCTCTACCCGGTAGCATCACTCAGTCACGGCCAAATATAAACAAAACTTCTCCCTGCCGTTTTAAGTGTCTACTACCGTTGTTAGGTACCCGCAGCATACCTAACTCCCCGGCATCCTGTCATCTCCTCCTGTAGAGGTTCAATCAAATTGAGCAGCTACTAAACCAGTGTTGACAAGTCAACTCCTGTGGTTTGAGCGATCACTATGTCCGTTACTTGGCACAAGGTTCTTGTCCTTATATTTTTCACCTGAGGCACTCAACCACAAACTTCCACTGTGCTCAACAGCACTCAACACCACCCAACCAACCAGCCTCACTCCAGGGTAAAGCGGTGGGCGAACTCCGCGGCACGGATCCCCACAACACCCTTACCCTAACTGTGCACACCGGCACCTCCGCTCTAGGGCACGCTCACCCTAGGGCGGGTTTTTCCAAATCTACTAGCCCACGGCTCAAACCTTAATAGTGTACATGTTGAAGGGTAAAGCGATGGGCGAAATCCGCCGC
The DNA here is from genome assembly GCA_017311315.1 of Dendrocalamus latiflorus. Lineage (NCBI taxonomy): Eukaryota > Viridiplantae > Streptophyta > Magnoliopsida > Poales > Poaceae > Dendrocalamus > Dendrocalamus latiflorus. The sequence continues at coordinate 10,440,075 of CM029626.1, forward strand.
ACGGTTTCGCGCAACACCTTTACCCCACCCTGCACACCAACATTACCGGCCTAGGGTACGGCGTCCCATACCACCCTACCCTAAGTCCGGGGTTTTCCAAACCTACTGGCCAACGGCCAAAGTCACTTAGTAGTGTGTAATGTTGAATGAGATGATGGTACATACATTTATACAATACTTCAATAATTACTAAGGTTGTCAAAGTGAATATGGCCATCAAAGTAAACAGGGCTTTTATCAGTGGTAGGACTTATCTAAATAGCATGTCATTCTAAACATTTCATGTTAGCAAATAGCATTTCACAAATATTCATAATGAAACTACATTACTTAGATAATAGGCATGTCATGGGATTCAACATGATCAAAAACATGTGACTTGCCTTCTTCCTGTTGTTTGTAGTTTCCTTGACCAGCTTCAAACGTACTTCACTTACTGCTGTTGTCCTTCAGTTGACCAGCTCGCTTGGTCCGTTCACTAGCGTAGAATACGAAATCAAATAAGTTCCTGCTTTGCGAGATGCAAGCTGGGAACAAAATGCAAATTAAAAACAGGAAAGAATATAAAAAGAAATGGACTGGGGTTAGGAGGTCGAGATTCAACGATGCCTGGTGGGTTGACACGGCTAAATTTGGATAAGATAGGTTCAGGGTAATTTAAAAGGTGGGTATGTGCTGGACAAGTTTTGGGAATACAAGATAAATAATTACAATTGAATGACCGATCTTTGAATTGGGTGGATTTGGATTTTATCGAGATTTACTTTGGCAACACAAAGGAATTGAATTTATTTATAAATAAATATGGTGGAAGGGCACATTTGAATTAATAACATTTTTAAATTTATAAAACTTGAATTTGGTAAAAAGGTGAAACTTGAATTTATAGAGCTGAACAGGGTGAAACGGTGGAATTTTTAAATTTAAAGAGTTAAATTCGTGAAATGGTGAAGTTTAAATTTTTAGAATTTAAATTTGGAAGAATGGGCGCCACATTTGAATTTGTAATATTAAACTGGTCAAAATGGTGTATTTTGGTATTTTTGGGGGGTTTTTGGATTTTTCTGGGATTTTTGGAGACTTTTCTGAATTTTCTAATATATAGAACAGTAACCGGCCGGCCTGGAATGCACAGTATAGCCCGGCCGGATTTCCCGCGCGACCAGATGGGCTGGTTGGCCCACGGCCGATCTGCGCGCACTCGGTCACACAGGCGCGGGCGCAGCCCACCTCACACGCGTGCACGCCCGCCCGATGGGCGACACGCGCTGGCACGGACGGAGGCGATGGAATGGATGCGAACGCTCGGATGGGAGACCGCAGCGGCATCACCGGTCACGATTTAAATGGAGATGGACGCTCCAGATGAAAAGGGAACCATCGGTGAGGATTGAGCCACGCTGCCTCCCCGGAAGTCGTCTTCCACCTCCAGACGCACTCCCGGCGGAAAACAGAGCTCGCCATCGACGACGAGACAACGGCGACAACGACTCTAGGGAAGAATGAATTTCACAGAGGAATAGGTTTATAGGTTGGGTTTCCATTTTGGTAGTTTGGGGTTCATGGAGACAATCGGAGACAGCAGGTGGCGACCGAGAAGAACATGGTCTTCACGGCGGAGGTAAGGGGCTCCAGTGAGGGTTAGGCTAAATCGGCCGAAATTTCACCATCTACGGACTCTAAGGAGTGTACTGGAGGAGACGGTTGAGCTCGGGGGCAGCTCAGGTAGGCTAGCCACGGTGAGGTCCTTTGAACCGACGGCGAACTCCGCTGCCACGGCTCAGGGCAGATGCTCAAGCTCCAGCGGTTGCACCATTGCATTCCAGAGATAATGAGGATCATGTAAGAGCATGGAATTGAAAAATAATCGACTCAATCGGGAAAACGATTCTAGGGCTTACCGTCGCAGGGGCGGCGATTGCTGGCGACAGGAGCAATGGGGATTCAATCGGCTGCTTGTATAAGGGTGTGGGAGTGTCTAGACGAGATTCACCTGGAGATATTTCTTTGATCGTGTTCTATTCACGCTGGGCAGGGGGAATGGTTCTGGCGGGGCTGCGGCAAGGGGGAATGAACACGAGGGTGATTGCGCGCGACGCAAGGAAGGAGTAGGAGCGAGTCTGAGCAGTGGGACCGTGCGTGCAGGCGGTTGGGAACACGTTGTAAGCCGCGGCCGCAAGGTCTGGCGGCGAGGGAACGACGCGTGCGCCCGCAAGCAGGGAGAGGCAGTGGGGAAGCGGCGCTGTCCAGAGGCGCCAGCAAGAAGAGGAGGCGGAAAACCAATTAAGGAAAGCGGAAGTTCGCTGAGAATTGCCAAAAAGGGAAAGAAATTCAAATTCAACAGAACTTCAAGAAAATTCAAAATTTTTGAAATTTTCGGGGTGTTTCAAAGAGAACCGACGAGATCATGGTGCAGATCCTGACGCGCGATAATACGTAGATGCTGTCTGTCGAACAATTGCTTAACAAAATTGCAGCTGTAAGTACTGCCTAAGATTACCGCATCGGTCCAATTACCTGGAGTTTTGTTTCACCGCCACAAACCATATGTTTAAGAAGTGAGATGATTCTAGAAGAACTGGAGACCATTATCCAGGGGTGGCAAGTTGGATTGGATGTATTGTTCCACTTTAGGGCATGTTTTGTTGCTAGCCATAATATGTCAAAGCTTTTGTGCTAAAGTGTGGTATGCCACAGTTTTTGTGGCTCAAAAATTGTTGACCATAACTGTGGCATAATTTAGTAAAGAATTATGTCCATGGCAAGTGGAGCGCTAGGCTAAGGGCCTGTTCTTTAAGTCAAAAGCTGGCAGCTTTTGACTTTTGCTACAGTATCTAACTTTCAAACGAAGTATTTTCTCAACACAGGATCTACAAGTTAAACGATCTATACGTTAAAAGTCCAACATCTGTACCAGCCAAAATCGCAAGTGAATATCTGTCTCTCCGCAATCCGTACCGTAAACAGCCAAAATTCAAAAATTTCAGCCAAAAGCTATAAGCCGCAGCCGAAAGAACAGGCCCTAAGATTTTGTAGCATGCCAAAAGTGTGGCATCAGACCAAACACTAGTATAAGAAAATCAAATGTGCCTAGGTTGTGGCAATGAACCAAATCTTGGAGAGGACGGTGGAGATACTAAGGCTGATGGATAATGGATGAACATGGCAATATCTTGACGAAAGGCAGCAACTCTCTCTTGCTGGACAATAAAAAGTAGCGAAGAATGCTCTGCCTGCCTTCATTAAAGCTAGTTTTATCCAGCTGTAATTGATGTTTGGCAAAGGTCTGACGTGCGACTAGAATAAGCTATACAAAGCCGGGGGATTCCGGCCCCCTCGCGCTATCCACGTCACCCCCAGCGCTCGGCCGGCCGGCGCGTGGAGCCGGGTTTTGCGTACGGCCGGCCGAGGCACTTTCCCTGACTTTTTCAAAAATTACGTAAAGGTCCTCTGTTATCGCAAAAAGATCCCTGTATTTTTTTGAATAAGCCCCTGCATAATTTTTTTGCTAGGTAGCGACCCGATGTTTCCTGTAATTACGAACAGACCCTTACTTCTTCCGAAAAGGCCCTCGGTTTTTTACGAAAAAACCCCTCTGGTCTCCTTTTATTGCAAAAAGGCCCACGATTTTTTACGAAAAAACCCCTTCGCTTTCTTTTTTCTGCGAATTTTTTCCTCTTTTACTTCGGTCCACACGTTGGCTGGCGTGGCGTTGCGCCACGCCTATGTGGCTAGTTAGTCTTACGGCACGCCTAGTCGCACAGCCGTTCGATGCACGAGATGGATTGTCGACCTCCTGTCCCTTCTTCTTCAACAATGGCCGGCCGGTGGGGTTTAAGGTGTCGTAAATATTATAGTATAAACATATATTTAGATTTAATTTTAGCAAATTTAATAAAGACACAAACATGATATAAAAACATATAGATGACCTAATCAACATATAATCACGTGAACTATTTAAGTCATTAAAACATACGCCCATCAAATATATCATATAAGAGCCTAAAATCAGTATATACACGTGTAAATAATTTAAGTCATTGCACCTGAATGCTAATCTCAACAAAAACATAACATATATAACCAAATTCAGCATGTTAATAAGAGTTTGAATGTTATATATTACTCTCAGAATGCTAGTTGCACAAAATTTTAATCTTGGCTGCCTCCGCACTTATTTTCTTACGAAATCATATATATATATATATATATATATATATATATATATATATGACAGTGTTAGATCAGATCTTGAACTCAACAAAGACTTGCTATCTTAAGCAGACACTAAACCATCAAGCCTACCTTGCCATATAAAGCATCATCATCAATCTATTAGCCAACAAAAAGAGCTCACAGATTGAAACTACATACTCGAATCAGTAATCAATTACAGAGACTGAATACTAATCACAGTGAACCGAAAATAGATGCTACGAAATATAGCAAGTATCACAAGATGATTCAACTATTCAGGGAATGAAGATTGCAAGTAATCTAACAGCTTAAGATCAGTTTAAACTTAGAGTCATATATACATTTAGTGTTAAAATTAATTCCTTATTGAGCAATTATCCCACAGAACACCTTTGCAATTTTCAATCGGTGGTGATTCACATATATATGAAATAGATCTTGAAATTGCAAAGAACAAGCAGTCGATATACTCACAACGTCGGTGATACTCAAAATCACCGAGTAGCAAACGGAGAAGGCAAGGCACGCAGGCTGCACTGTCCTAGAAAATCAAGCGCCTCGCTTTGCCCAGCAAGGAGACGATGGCAATCGAAGATACAATGCCACACTCCCACCTCGAGTCGCCGAAGTGGAAGTCGAGGGTCAGGTGATCGCCACACAAGACTAACAAGTACTCCGGCCAAGAGCACCTGTGAACACTTAAGATCGAGCATTAGTTCTTCATAGCAAGCCACATATCCACCCGAACCAGCCTTCAATGAGAAATCCCGAAACCTCCTCACTACCAGATCTCAGACGAGAAGGCATAAGGAAATCGCACGGGAAAATCATAGGGAAGGCAATTCGGCCTCCAAGGTCACCGACGCCGGTGATGAGCATGGCAGATCGGTACCCCAAAACTAGATAAAGGACCAGCCAAGAGAAGAGGATCAAGGGAACAAGGAACTCACTGTTTTGGGGATAATCCAAAAGGAGAGGAGAGGTCGCCATTTATAGGGGAGCGGGGTGGAGGCCGGCGAGCTGCAGCCACAATTGGCACCGAAGCGCTCGCACCGGTGGCGCCTCCATCACCGTCGTCGCTTGACTAAGGTTCACCAAGATTAGGGAGGGGCTCACAAGATCCTAGGATATGGAGGGAGGGAGGAGACGGTGGCCTAGCGGTGGTGGCATGTTGACGAGGCAGCGGTGGCTCTGCTAGCCATGGGTTCAAAGGTGGACAATAGGTGGTGGCAACGGGCGGGACAACGACAACGACGACAAGTTAGGGTAAGCAGGGCTTGCAACGACGATGGGCAGGGGGAAGTGCGGGCAGTGCGGCGAGGCGTCGTCGGACACGTGAGGTGGCGGTGGGCCATGGTGGGAGAGGCGCGATGGGCAATGAAGGTACCGGGAGCCGTGGGGAGGCAGGCCGGTGGGGCAGGGCGTCAGTGGAAGGGGACCAAAAAACGAAAAGATGGACTCAACAGCTGCAGCAGGGGGTGGTGCCCGAGGGGAAACCGAGGGGGGAGAAGAAGCCGGAGGTGGAGCCAGAGATGGAGACGCCGTGGGGTAGCGCGTTAGCAATGTCCTTGATGTTTTACTTCTTAGACTTCAGAAAAGCTACAACCAAACTGCTATTTGAGGTGCAATCTAGTAAGGATGAGCTTGACCAGAATCTACTACATTTTGGATATAAAATTGACCGGGGCTTAAGCCCTTTCGTTCAGTTCTCTTTTTTCTTTTGTTGTTGGTCACAAATCAGTGGTGAAAATTTGCATGAAATTGAAATAAGACATTTTCATTAAATGATTATAAATAGACCCTACAAAATTTAGCCTTGCGGCAACCCGAATAAGATTTATGACAAAACCCAATGTTCTCACGTTTTTTGTCACTCATTTTTCATCTTAAATCTGGCTCTGGTGTATACTTCTATTTTGCCCATACAACTCCAGATTATAAAAGGGATGCTACAAAACTCACCAATCCTTCCATGGATCACTGTCGGTCCTCACTTCAGATGGTTCAACAACCTCCGTCGCAACACCTTCAGAAGAGTCCGCCTCGACGTCGGTCTCGCTGGTGGTTGCTTCAGCCTCCTCCGTGTCTGATCTTCCCCATCACCCGCCAAGGGCGATTGTCATCATCTCGTAGATCTTGCCTCCCAAGTCTGCTGGACTGTCAGGCTGGACAATCCAAGTGAAACAATCATGAGGTTACAAATCATATTTATCAACATAGATCATGCACATAATCGTAGGTTTGTTATACTTACAGTATATCCACTGGAGATCAGGGCAGTCTCATACAACAACTCAACTGCCCTCTTGGCTTCAGTACTTTCAGGCTCATTTTTGCAAGCAGCCTGTAATTGTTTCCGATATATACATTAGTGATTGGCTGATTTCTTAAGGGGCATGGTATAAGAACTAATATTGTATATCAAGATATGTAGCATGATAAAACAACAAATTAGGTGCAATTTGCAACAACAGATTGCAGTTATCTTACACTCAAGTCCTTGATAATAGGGTGGTTGGGGTTGATTTCAAAGATTCTTCTACCTCTCATGAACTCCAAGCTTGATGTGTCACCAAGTGTTTGTGCTTTCATGAGCCTATCAAATTGAAGAAACAAGTATTAGAAAAACAACTGTATGCTTTTTAGCTCATGTTCTGTTTGTATGAGATCGGAACAATCACGTACCTTTCCATGTTGGCTGACCAACCAAACTTGCCAGATACGAGAACACATGGCGAAGAGCTGAGTCTCTTTGAGATTTGGACCTTGGCAACTTTGTCACCAAGCTGTTGCTTTATCCAGTCACAAACAACAGTGTATTCCTGCTTGCTTTCTTTTTCCTTATCCTCGTCTTCATCACCTGTAACAGCCAACATATGTTATCGTCATGCAGAAAATTACCCAAAGTTTATAAACTAATCACGTAAAATTTTCAGAGTTTCCTTACCCAATTCTAGGTCTTCTTTGCTGATATCGACAAATTTTTTCTCTTTGTATGTCTGCAAATTCTGAATGGCTACCTCATCAATCGGCTCGATCAGATAGAGAACCTAAAAAAAGAAAGGAGAGCCACTATGAGCCCAAACTGTAGCACAAGAGAAAATTCTATTATTTGATCAATAATAAGATGTGCTCATACTTCAATATCTTTCTGAACCAGCTTTTCCAAGAAAGGAGCAGTCTTTGCACTCTGAAGGCTATCTGTAGCAATATAATAGATTGCCTTTTGGCTGTCGGGCATGTTCTCTACATACTGATCAAGACTTATCAAATCTGTCTCATTCTTGGACGAGTGGAACCGCAACAAAGGAGCAAGGCGCTTGTGATTTCCTGTGTCCTCGATGCAACCAAGTTTCATAAACTTGCCAAAGCTCTCCCAAAATTTCTTGTAGTCCTGCAGTACGAATGACACCAAGCTTCAAAACAAGCCCAATACATCTACGGCTGGGGAAGAAAAGAAAGTTTTGACTCTCACCTCTTTGTCATCCTTCTCAGCAATCTCCTAAATCATATCAAATGTCTTCCTAATAAGTCTCTTACGCATGATCCTGACCTGAAATGTAAGGATGGCAACCATTATTTCCAAACATCAACAACTGCAGATTTTAGTAATCCACTGTATATTAAATCACAAATGTTTTTCCATAACTTACAATACGACTTTCTTGAAGGATCTCACGAGAAACATTGAGAGGAAGATCATTAGAGTCAACTACTCCTTTTACAAAGCTCAAGTATCTGGGGAACTGCAGAGAGAAACACAAAAGTCAGCAATTCATTCAAATTATTATCATAGTAACTGAAGAACTAATGTCTAACTGTAAGGTGAATGCAACAATAAAAAATTGTGGCAACATACCAGCTCGCCATCGAAGTCATCTGATATGAAGACTCTCTTGACATACAACCGGATATTTTTTATCTTAGGATTCATTATCTCCTCGTTGCTAAGAGGCGTCATACCGGGAATGTAGAGAACACCCCTAAATTCCACTTCTCCCTGTTTAGAACATAAGCCTTGTCAAAATGTTTAATGCGCACGAACATAACAAAAGTAAAGTTTGATAAGTTCAAGCACCTCTGTTGTAAAGTGTGTATAAGCTAGAGGATCCAAGAACTCATTGAATGTCTTCTTGTAGAATTCATTGTACTCAGTTTTCTCGACTTCCTTTGGATTTCTCATCTGCATGGAAGAAAATTGAATTCAACTTCTGTTTCTTTCAATAGCCAGTAGAAACCCAAAACTGTTAATGTGGCAAATGCAAGCACATGACATATTTTCACATGACAGTAGCACTGCAAGCACCAATGGACAGGCTATGGTAACAAATAAATTGGGTGTCAGCTTACCCATATGGGCTTTGTTTCGTTAGCCAATTCCCAGTCCCAGTACTTCTCAGTGATAGTTTTCTTCTTTTTCTTCTTTTCACCCTATAACAAAAGAGTAAATATGTCATATTAATTTCTTTTTAAAAGGAGTCAATTTGAACACAATCAAATGCACAGAAAACTAACCTCTGCTGCATCTTCACCTTCTTTTGACTCTTCCTCTTCTTCAACCTATTTAGAGGATGTAACAGCCACAAAGAAGAGGAAAAGACATAAATACCAAATGCAGTGGTTATTAGGAGGATTAGAACAAAGCATAATCAAAATCCTACCTCAACGGTTCTTGATTTCTCCTGCCATGTATATATGGGGAACGAAACAAACTGCGAGTAGTTCTTAACTAGACATTGAATCCACGCAGGGTCAGCAAATTCATGTTTATCATCATCCTAAAGGAACAACAATATAGTAAGAATTGTACTAGGTGGGGGGGGGGGTGTCAGTGTAAGCTTCTTACTGTCAAAAACAGAGTGATTTGTGTTCCACGTGTCAGCATTAGTCTCTTCCTTGATAATGTATGAGCTGCTGTCGGCCACAGCTTCCCATATGTACTGTTTATCTGCCTTTGGACTCTTAGTGGACACCACAACCTGCAAGTCAACGAAATAACTTCTAATTATAGAAACATTTTTGGCATGCAAAACAAATGTAAGAATAATTTGAAAAGACAAGCTCTTACAAACCATGGAGGATTCATCTACCCTGGTGGTACCGTCCAAGAGATACATACCTTCATTGCAACAAGAAAAGCCGAATAAAATCCCACACCAAATTGACCAATAAGTCCATTATCTGCACCAAGATCTTTGTTCTCCTGAAAAAAGCAGAGAAATTAACATCAAATCAACAATGAAACAAATGAAATCATTACAGGACACGACGCAGATAAAGCAAGTTGGGAAAAATGGTGCACCTTCAGAGCCTTCAAAAATTTTGATGTGCCACTTTGCGCAATAGTTCCAAGGCAGTCTTTGAGTTCATCTTTGGTCATCCCAATGCCAGCATCACTGTAAGATCCAAAACAATTAGACTGAATGATGATTTACATCACAATTGATGCTTAAAATGGTAAGTAGATAAACAAGAAGAACTACTCACGTGATAGTGATTGCGCCAGCCTCTGGGTCAGGTTTAATTCTAATTTCCAGCTCGCCACCATCAGCCAGCACAGAGGGATCAGTTACACTGAGAAATCTCAGCTTATCCAATGCGTCACTTGCATTACTGGGGGGAAATATAAAATGTGTCAGTATCAGATAGTGTGGCACTGCAGTTGGGAATAGCAATTCTTCTTTGGGAATAACGATAATTCGATTATAGATCTTGAGTTGAGTAGAAAACTAACCTTACAAGTTCACGGAGAAATACTTCCTTGTGGCTGTACAAGCTATGAACAATCAAATCCAACAAGCGGCTAACCTGAAGGACAAAGAGAAACATTGCATGAACACGCAATCCTCTACAAACATCAGCGAATTTCATCAACAGTCTCGTAAATTTTTCTCTTATCGAAGCACAAATTTGCCATAACAAACAGCAACATTTTTTCACACTGACTAATCGAAAAAATAAGTCCCTTTCGCCCCAAATGTGCACCTATCCAAAATTCGTTCAAATGGTGCAAGAATTCCAACTCCTCCACCCACCTCGGCCTGGTACTCGAACTTCTCGCCGGTCGCATCCTCCCCGGTGGGCTTCTCGGCGACGGCGGCGTCGCACCTCACCCCGACCTGCCTCCCCCTCCTCGCCACCTCCCATCTCACCCCTCTCGCGCACCTAACCGCGCCCCTCCTCTGCGGCACGAGGGCGCCTGCAGCGGCCCCCACGATGGGCTCGGCCGCAGCGCCGCCACCGACGACGCCCCCAGGCTCCTGCTCAGCGCCGGCGCCGGCGCCATTAGATAGGTGGTATCAAAGAGCCCGGAGCTTTTGCTTATGTTCTTGTGGTGGTTTGGTGTAACGCCTGGGAGAGACGAAAGGACAAGAGGTTAGGGTTTATACGTGGAGACCGGAGCGAGCGAGAGAATGGAGGCGGGTTTGGGAATTGGGAGGGAGGAAGGAGACGAGGCGAGGCGAGGTCGCGGGGTGGACGGAGGGTTCTAGAAGCGCGCAGGACGCACGGGGGTGAGTTTTTTTTTCTATGGTACCCTCTAAATTGGGTTTCGACGAAATGGTATCTATGTCGTGAACTTTTTTAAAATAGTACTCTTGTACTTAAGACTTCTCTCAAATAGTATTCTCAGGGATTTTAACTCAAATAATTTGATTTTCGAATTTGTACTCCCCCAATTCACTGAACTGCCCCTGCTCATTTTGTTTAACCCTAATCACTTTTATTTTCTTCTTTTCACATCGTTTGGGTTTCATTGGCGACGGCGGCACGCCGACTAGCCGATCGGAATACTCGGCGTGGCGCCGTCAACGCCAGGCGAGAGCGCGGCAAGGATCGCACGGGAGTGCGCGCACCCTAGGCCACGGACGATCGCACGCCAGCCAGGGACAGTCGCATGTCGGCAGGGGCAACCGGACCACGTACGCGGCAGGTGTCATATGAAGGAGTTAAAATTCAAAAATCAAATGAAAATTAGTTCAAATCCCTGAGAATACTATTTTGGAGAGGTGTTAACAAGGGTATTATTTGGGAGAAGCCCACGATATAAGTACCGTTTCAGCGAAGCCCAACTTAGAGAGTACCATAGTACAAAAAAAACTCCACGGGGGTGGCGTATGGGGTCGTTGCGCTGCCCGCGCGCGCCCACGTGCCACGGCGCAGGCGCGGTGGTGATGCGCCGTGCGCGCGGGGTAGTGGCGCCCGTCGTCGTCGGGACTCGGGATGGAGCGTGGGAAGCTGAATTTTTAGCGACCGGTCGTTTCGGAGGTGCTATATGCCGCGCGCGCGGCCCACGTTGCACAGCCCATTAAACATGCATTCGATCAACCGCGGCACGTGAGGCCTACAGGCAAGTTGCGTTCGAGCCACCCTGTCCAGCCCGCACGTGAGGCCTCCAGGCGAGTCGCTAGGCGCTCTGCCTAGCCCAGCAGCTCGTCCTAACGCTAGATGCAGCCTTTTTTATTTTTTACTTTTTCCGTTATTTTTATTTTTTTTTTCCCTTTTTATTTAGTTGCAGCCTTTTTTTAATGTTGTGCTAGTATTTTTTTTTCCTCGTATCATTTTTTCACCATTATTTTTTTAATATTTTCATTTTGTTCAACTAATTGTCTTAATTGTTTCACTAATATTTTTATTTATTTCACTAGTAATTTTCAATTGTTTTACTGATAGTCATTTGAATTGTTTCACAAGCACATTTGATTTATTTCATTAATTTTTTGTTTCTTTTGAACATCATCAATATACTGTTGGAACATAGTCAATGAATTATTAGAACATTAAAACTAATCGTGTGGAGCATTGGCCTATTCCATCCAAAATTTAATGCATGGTACGTTGTCAATAAACTATTGAAACATTGCAACCAAACACGTGGAACATTTCATTCACCTACCAGACATAGTCGATGAACTACTAAAACATTACAACCAAACGTGTGGAATATTCCATTCTACCTACTAGAACATAGTCAATAAACTATTAGAACATTAAAATCAAATATATGGATCATTGTATTGTCTTCTATGGAACATACATAGTTAATAAACTATTAGAACATTGAAAATAAATGTGTGAATCACGGACATCTGATACCCACCTCATTTCATTTCCCTACTTTTTCCGCTTTCCTTCAAAGAAAATAAAACATAATCAATGAACTGTTAACATTGATACTAAATGTGTGGAACATTTAGCTATCTTTGTTTGGAACACAAGCCTCATGGTTAATGTCTACTTTCACATGATTATTTGTGATCTTAACTATGATTTAGACATGTATTACTGATTATTCGGCGCAAGAAAAAAAAGGCCTGCGTGGCAAACAAAAAACACAGCAAAAAGTAAAGTAGTGATTAGTCAAGCAAAGAAAGGATCAAAGGAAGCAGTAATGCACTAATGCAAACCTGTAATACCCCCTATATTACCCATATTAAACCTGGGGAAATGCCTGTGCAATGCCTACACCTCATGTCTTGGCTCCGCTACTGTAGTGTTGTTCACGTCTGGGCAATGCCTGCGCCCACGTGTACCATTAATTAGCATCAAGCGCAACTGATTAACACTAACACTAATTAATTAATGCTAACGAAAGCACTAAACTAATAGTATTTCATCTAATTCTAATCACATTTAATTAGCACTAATCATTCATTGCTAATTAAGTGTGCATGATAATTTATTGCACTCGCATTTAATTAAATTAATTATCATTAAGCACAACTGATTAGTACTAATAGTAATTAATTAGTGCTAATTAGAGCACTAAACTAATAGTATTTTATCTAATCTAATCGTATTAGCACTTATCATTCATTGCTAATTAAGTGTGCACTATAATTTATTGCACTCGCATTTAATTAGTGCTTTAGTTATTGCTAATTAAAATTAAAAGTCTTTCATGAGATAAAATTCAGAATTTTCAAGCGAGTATTTGCTGTCTGAATAAGCAGACAATTTCATGCAAAACTTTCATTTGAACCACTAGCGTGCTATAGAAATTTGTTGCTTGAATTTATTCCATACTACGCAACAAAAATAATCGAAGCCAATGCACGTGTTTTCCCTACTCCATTCATCTTCGCAAACCGTACCAGCGGGCATTTTATTGTCCAAATGAGTTAAAAAAATTCACACAAGACTTTCTCGCATTTGATATCTGGCTATTTCAACCTTTACAAGCAAATAGTTGTTATCCAAAAGAGCTTATAATTTCACATTATAATGCCACTTACACCACTAACATGATGTAGAAATTCGCCGTTGGAATTCATTCTGTACTACGTGGCAAATAAAGAAAGTCAACATATGTGTTTTTCCCTACGTCATCCGTCTCTGCCTAGCCACGGACCACCCGTCCTTCTGAGCTACGGCAGCACGGTGGATAACACATGTTGTCTACTACGCCTTTCGAGTTTGGAGAAGGATTCATTTTTTTCAAAACCGAGTGATCGAGGTCTATTTTTGAAGAAAAAACTGCTACAGAGTTATATATACGAACATTTCATTCTTTTGATTCGATCTATGTGGTAGCTAGTGATTATCAGGGAAAATAAAGAAAAAATAAAAATAAAAATGCCAGAGCAGCATCAAAGGGCTCGCGTGCGTGCAGCCCCGAAATTGGCCAGCCATAGAAAGGCCCACATGGCGCGCCTCACTTGCTAGATTTGTTAGGTGTGCGGCGCGTGCGCGAGCGGCATATATTCGGCGGTGAAATTTTATGGGCCAGTCGTCAAGAGTTTTGTGATCTTATGCGCTATTCATGAGCCTACCCCGTAAAAATTCCTTCTGTAGTCTTCGGGCTTTTTTAGTCGTTGTCGAGCAATCGTAGGCTACTGTTGGGCCACACGCGACCGAACAGCACCACCCGAGCACGGGCCGTCGTAGCCCAGTGGAGACGACGGTGCTGGCCCGTCAGGACTCACCCGGGCCAGCTTCCTTCCCTCCAATCCACACAACTCCGTTTCCCACCACGGCCTAGGCACGCCCAACGCCGACTGCCGAGCTGCGAACGCCAGCCACGCTTGGCGCGCTCCTCCGGTTCCTGCCATTCCGCACGCACCGGCCCGCGCGGAGTCAGGAATACCCCAACGGTCAGCACACGGGATGCACGGGGCGCAGCCGCAGCCGCACGCGCACACTACCGTAAAAATGTTAAATAGCTCATGTCACTTATGAATTATGATCCACACAACTTACCAACACAATTAAAAATAAGAATAATGGTACAATTAGACAATACAAAAATAGAAGAACAAATAAACACAAGATATAAAGAGATCAATCCGACGATCTTCATCATTTCAATAATCTTTTGTACAAAATACAATAGTCTCTCTAATATTTATAGCTTAAGAGTCATTTTAGTATATGACCACATCTTTTCTTAGATAGGAAGTCAGAACCACGAGGCCATACGGGATGGCGCGCACCCCTAAGGTGTGCAAGTAATACTACACTCCTCTTTGAGTGAATACCATGCTATACACATGTCTAGTTAAAAACCGCTTTTTAAAAAAACAAGTAGGGAAAAAAGAAATAGAGAAAAAAGTACATGGCATGCGCAAGTTGTATTGCACTTGGTGTCTTGTTAAAAACTTTCATGTGAGAACTCTTCTAGCCAAAATTCACTAAGGGAAAAAGAGCACAATACTTGATCTTCATGATCATACAATCTTGTAGACTATCTAGGGGTGTTCATATTGGTTTTTGATGATAGCGTTTTGCTTTGGCTGATGAATAGTAACAGCTTGTAAAGAAACTTATAAAGAGATACTCGCGTGTGATTCTGGCTGATATAAATGAAGTTACTACAGTATCTACCACAATCGACTAATAGACTTCATCTACAAAACACTCCGTTTGAAAGCTATGTACTGTAGAAAAGTGGCTTTTAGAAGTCAAAGCGAGCATGACCTATCCTTCATGAATAGTTGTCGATCTTTGTGATCTACGCATGATCTTCAATAATTAAGTGGTAAAACTTACAATGTAAATTTAGGTAGTCAAATTGATTCCTTTTAGGTAAATCAAAATTAAGAATTTCATAGTCTAAATATGATGATCAATGCTTAGCATATATGCTCCCCCCTCAAGACGACATCCGTTGGAGTCTTCTTACTCTAATGTCGCAACCACATTTTTTATAAACAATCATAGATAATGATATTGCAAGTAAATTTACTAGATCATCATAATGTGTAGTCATCTATACATTTATTCTCAATATTCTTCCAAAGATTGTGAGAATAAAATAATTCAGAGCAATGTGTTTAACACTTTCAAATAGCCACTATTTAATTGTGCAATACAAGCAATTTTATTCTTTAATAGGAATATGGGGTAAAATAGATGGTGACAAATATTCATTGGTAGATCATTCCTTGCGCATTGAATTCATATAGTTGAGCAACAATAAGTACAAAAATACTCAACAAGTCCTTATATTAGAATGCATCTCTCTCTCTCTCTCTCTCTCTCTCTCTCTCTCTATATATATATATATATATATATATATATATATATATATATATATATATATATATATATATATATATATATAAGGTCTTATCTTTCTTTTAGCATAGAACCAGGTTATCAAATATCATAATATAACTAGTTTCTAAACCTATGACATAGGCATTTTTAACTAAAACCAAAGTGACTAGTTTCAATTGAGTTCGTGAGAGTGAACTCTCTTCACAGTCATCTACTATATCCATTCCATCAACACCTTTCCATATCCATTTTCATATCAAGATACCATATCCAATCCATGATCACCAAATGAATTCCACTTTTGTACAAATATACCATATCCATATTATCATCTATAACCACCACTAACCAACAACCATTTTGTAAAATCTACGCAAGTGTGGCATTTCTACACTTTGCCCATGACCGGGGCACGACTATTTAAATATATTTGAACACTCTGTAGAGATTATACAGTTTTACGCATAAGATATGATTAACTCATAATGTTGGCCATCACACGCTTTCATAGGCGTGCGATGGAGAAAATCATAACAAGATTTATATAATGCTTAGTCTCGATGCTTCCTCCCACTCTAGAGGTGAGACCCCTCAACACTAGGATAGTGATTGTTCCCTTCTCGGGTCACACCTCACCCCTAGAACACACCATCG
Organism: Dendrocalamus latiflorus; assembly: GCA_017311315.1. Taxonomy (NCBI): domain Eukaryota; kingdom Viridiplantae; phylum Streptophyta; class Magnoliopsida; order Poales; family Poaceae; genus Dendrocalamus; species Dendrocalamus latiflorus. The sequence continues at coordinate 10,456,425 of CM029626.1, forward strand.
CACACCTGGACTCACCAGTGTCGCCCGCCCCGGCTGACACTTGCAGCCGTCTAGCCTACCCCGGCGCATGTTGCCACCCACCCGAACCTGTCTCGAACAACGGTGAATACGCATTGAAATTTAACATCCATCATCAACATTTTAAGCCAGGGCACCCATTTTAGGCTTTGTTCGTTTGGCTTTGCTTCTGCTTAGAAAAATCAAAAGCTAATACAAACACCTAGCTTCTCGAAACGGTTTCTCCACTCCTCTTGCTACCGTCTCGCTCCAGGGATAAAACAGGGAGTCACAGGTGCATCACACACTCCACTTTTCATGCTCCCGTCACGCGCACACATATTTCTCACTTTTTTACATTACTCGCTCTCTTCTTCTAAAAGTCATTTCTTTCAATTATTATTTATTTATTTTCAACTAAAAATTATAAACTATAACAAAAAATCATCAGTAAAAATCAATACTAACGCTTCTGGAAGGAAAGCAATGATGAGCCTGACAAAAATGGTTGCTGGTATTTGTCCGTAATTCGTACCATGCCACTTACCCTCTCAAACCAACATGTGAGTGGCTGCAGTGAGTGTCCGCATGGCACAGCGAGTCAAAGATGTGATACACGAGAGCTAGGTTCAGACTCAAACAGAGGGCAACTAACAACGGACGACCAGGACCACCAGCTCTATCATTAACGCGAGAACTAGACACTGTCAAGTAGGGCCAAGTATCTAACGGACCCACCATCAGTCTCGGCGCGGTAATCCCGGACCACTAGGCACTAACCGTCGCTTGATCTCACGCGCCTACTGTTAATTCGGTCAGCACGATGCGGTTGGTGAACAGATCTTTGACCGGGGAAAAACAAACATCAGGGCCGAGTTCGTAGGACGATATGCACAGCTCTATAATATATCTTTATATTATTTATAGATATAACTAAAAATAACATATACAATATATTATCTATATAGTTATTTATAATAACATCATATAATTAATGTGTTATCTATATAATAAAAAATTGTTTATAAGACCGTTCGTTAAATAGTAAACATTATCTTTCTCTCTCATTCACATCATTTAAAATCATATGTGTCATATGTTTACAGATAGCTGGCATGCATCATTGTACATGCCCTAAGGCTGCTTATGGTTTGGGGTTAAAATAGTTGAGTTAGCTAACCTTAATTTAACTATTAACTCAAATTTTATGTTTTGTTATAAATCTTATTGATCTAAATTATTGTTTGGATAGATTACATGGGTTAGCTAGGCCAGAAAAGTAAAATTTAGAAGAGTTAGTTGTGGTGGATTAACTTATTCTATTAATTTAATAGGTTAACTTAATTCTGGGTCAGGAGAGTTAAAATGCGAGAAACAAACCCGTTTTATGTTAACTGTTACTGTGCTACTTAACTCCGTATTGGGCAAGTAAGCTCTCAGTGCCATTGTTAATTGGTACTCGTAGCACAATGACAGATCTTTGAAGGAATCCGAGACTCTAGCTAGCGCTCTCCCTACAAGCACCAAAAAGTACTATAGGGAGTTGGATCTCACACAGGATAGTTTATCTTCCCCCATGTACGCAAGGTTCGTCAGGTTCGTCAATCTGGAGACACAGAAACACATCTCACTGTGGCTGCAATTTCACGTTTCACCTCCCTTTGCTTCTCGTCGAGCGCGCGGCGCATACGGAGGGCCGAAATAACTACTACTTGCGTCTTCCATTCGCATCGGTCGCAGCAGAAAGGTGTCCTGAATCAGCAGCAGAAGACAGAAGCCTCAATGCAAGCGGCCGGGCATCATAGATTGGGAAGCTTGCGTCTGTCGGCATGGCCGGTGGTGCGTGCACCGGAGATCGATCGAACCGATCAATTCCGGGCCTCTGATTTTGATATCGTCCTCCGTGCGGCAAGCTAGGACCACTGCATCGGTGTGTGCGCGCGACAGGCGCGGATTAAGAAATGGAAAGCACACAGCCAGGACAGTTTGATATTCTACTCTAGTTCTCTTTGACTAGCATTGCTGTGCAGTTCAGCGGATCGATCACTGTGATTCTGTGAGTTGCGCAAGGTGCCTCCTTATAAAACCCTGCACTTGTCATCTAAACCTCTCCTTTCCTCTGATTCAGAATTAGCAACTCCTTGCAAGAGGGTGTGGCAGGATGAGGTGTCCAGGTGTCCTTCTGGTGCTTCTGCTCTCCTTGTCTGCGCTGTCTGCCTCCACTGCTGAAGCAAACAAGGTTAGTAGAATTTTGTACATTCCTTTTGTTCATGGTATAGTAGTAGTAGACTGCTGAATAGTAGTTCTAGTGGTAAAGTGGTAATGGTTTCTGGTTATTGTGAAAATGCAGGAACGCTTGAGCGACAATGCGATACCATTTACAGGCCGAAAATGGTTGAGAGGACGGAAGGCAATGGCTGCCCCGGGACACGGAGGTGCGAGGAAGGATGAGGTGGTGGTAGGCAAGGGAGCAAAGAACACAGGTGCAAACACTGCCCACGTCCATGGAGGGGAGAAAACCGTAGAGGCTACCGTTGTCGGGTTAAGTGGTGAAAGTGCTGGGCGAAAGAGTGGCGGCAAGCGCAAATTTGACGGTCTCGTGCCGTTCAGCTCCGATTACCGCACTCCGAGAACTCATCCACCTAAGAATAACTGAAAAAAGGCAAAGACTTCTCTTGCATTGGTTCTTACCACTGATTACTAGCACAGTAGTGCTACTCATCGAAACAAGCTAGTGTTCTTTACTTTTGCTGTAGGTTTTGATATCTTCCAATTAATCGTCCAAACTTGAACTTGTAATTAGTTCTTTTTGCAAATGCACAGCACAGTGAAGTGTAATTAATTGTACTACTTTTCTGACAGCAAATCACCAATGTAGTGTAAACTGAATGACGGACTGAAATGTGCCATTTCTGTTATTGCAGGAGCAAATCAAGAAGCAGATGCATCTGCTGAAGCTGTACATGATGAGGTATGTGCATCAGTCGCTTACACTTTTGCATTACATGCATTTGTACAGCACATGGCCCCCTGCCGTCCTCACATGTGCTGACCGGCCACTTCCTACTACTGATGGTTTTTGTAATTTGTGTTTAGGGTAAACGGCGCAAGGGATCAGCAACTCATGTCTTGTTTCAGGAACCAACTGGTCATCCTAAACATGACGAGACCGACGAATGTTCATCACCACCGACCAATCAACAATGATGCTCCGTTAGATGAGCTTGTGAAGAAGCCCTAGACATTTGACTTACCTAGCTCCTGGAGCATGAGATGCTGACTCATCTTGCTATAGATACATGTAACCTAGCTGATTTCCTCATTTGTCACATACGCATAGTATCCATAGCAGATGGTTAGCTGGCTAGCTAGGTAGGCACTCTCTAAGCCACATGTAGCCCATTCTTGACCCTCAACAGAACAACTTGAGGCGAGTCGAATGGGCAATTTTGGTTGCACTGTGTTTGGAGAGCATCTGTACTAGTCTGTCAGCAACATTTCTGAAGTTGCAGAGAATAGAGATTAATGGTACGTACCTCAGGCTGTACCAAGTGCCAAGCAGTATGTTTCACAGTCACACTTTCAAGTTTCAATTGCAGTAACTGACATTAGAGCTGCTTGATTGGTTGGGCCTATACTCTGTAATTTCTGCTCTTCTGGCCCACGGCATGTCTCAAACAAGCCCATCTGAAACAGCCGCTGCCGTTGCAAGATCAGTCTCGGCGTCCGTGACGTCTCCCCACACCAACAGCGCCTCACCACGCCGACATGCTCTCAATTGTCATCATGCCTCCCCACAAGAAACGGCCGAGGTAGCAGTAGGAAACTATGTACCAAGTACCAACTCACTTGCTAGTACAGTAGTTGTTGCGTTATTTCCAGTTTGGGACTCAGATTTTTCGAGTTCCAAGAAAAAGAGAGCTAGCATAGCTTTGCCTTGCCATACCAGCCTGCTTGTGCCTGCATCTGCTCAGCCAATGGCGGCCGTGGCGAACCGGACCACGCGAACTTTTTGAGCTTTTCGATCGGGCCCATGCTGCCGCCGTGGTAAGGCTGTGACGCGGCCAATAATGGAGGCGAGGCGAGGGAAGTCGGTCACAGCTGCATTGGGCGACAGGCGAGACACCTGTTGCTGTTAGACGCTGTAGATGGAGCAAGCAATGGACGTCGTCTTCCGCACAGTTGATCGTATTCTCTTGAATTTTTTGGCCTGCGAGATGTGTTCGGTTCGGTTCCAGCCCAGATGATGGAAATCAACCTCCACTTTGACCTCTTGTTCGTGAGACGGACCGGCCACCTAACTTAATGGGGGAAAAGGGCATAAAAGGACCCTTCTGTTGTGGATAACAACACACGGTGACGACACACTTCAGGGACTACAGGATGCTGGCGATATCAGAAACAGTCCCAGGTTAAAACTCCCCAGGCGCACACGTTGAAGCAGAAAACAACCCAGTCAAAAGATTGGTGCTCTTGTAACAAGATATCACAGGGATATTACAACACTTTTAATAATAGCAAGTGACAACATTTCGTCTCAGGAAAACTTTTCTGGATGGAAGGCATGAGCCCCATGTTGTATATGCAAGGCATTTCGATAATTTTTCAATTGAGAAAAAAAGAAATGAAAAGAAAAAAAAAAGAGAATGGAACCCACCTGTCGGTGGACCGACCCGAGAAGATAAGGAGAGAAGACCTAGTCTTCTCCTGTGTGGCGCTTCACTCGATTGGATCGGGTCTTTGGGAGGAGGCGGCGGCTTCGGCGAGATGAGGTGGCGTAGGTGGCTCTTGCGGTCCAAGGGCTTTGGCTCCGATCGTTGATGGCCACCACGCCGAGCTCCTCTCCCTCCTCCTTTCGTCTTTTATAAGGGGGACACCTCACCTCGAGAAGGGAAGAGAAAAATCCATGTGAGTACTCGAAATCTCCCTCTTTTTTTCCCCGATTTGGCTTCGAAGCTTGGTTTTTGGGGCTGTTTCTCTGTTGCATAACCGCTGATTTTGGTGGTGATATGCGGTCCCTGGTGTTCGATGGCGAGGTGCACTGGACCGGTCCTTCTCGGTGTTCTTGTGCGATATCTCCTTCACCTCGACTTTGCTGTTTTTTGGTGTGTCCCGAACGGCAAAGGGAGGCATTGTATCTCCGACTACCACATCCTCTCACCACGGCATAGCGGGGTGTTTGGTTTTTTGGGTCAGCACCTTTGGGTGTGCCTTGCCTATTCTCTCGGTGGCTTCGAGTGCCATCCGCTTAGTGAGATTCTCCACTACTCTTTGCGCATTACTTGTTTTGTGAGCCGTACTAGTTAATTATAATCTGTGGATTTTCTAGTACTGGGAGACATGGCATGTGATGCTTGTGGATTTGTTTAATACTGAAATTAATCTGTACAACTAATTTAGATTTTAGCTCTACTTAAGATGTTTACTTCTGTTCACTAGCACTTTTGAGCTATCATTTTTGGTTAGTCAGACGTGTCATCTTGATCTGTGATTACAAATTTGTGCAGTAGTCAATTTTTCGATTTTCATATTAGTTTAGAGAGGATTTGTTCTTTGTTGTTTCGAGTATCTGTATTACCTGATCATCTTTATTCTGTCGGTTGGAATACTGTGCTGTAGTCAATTTCTTGGAACTTCTGTCATATCAAAAGTTTGAAAGTGCTTAGTATGTACAAATTTGAGTGACTGTTAAGTGATGCATTAATTAGAGCTCGAATCTTAATTTTAGTTGTCTTATCAATTGGTGAAAAATATAGACAGTATTAAGAAAGCCAAGATCAAAGTCTTAAGCAACTCTGCTTTGAGAGCAATAATCAACTTAAAGCTTAAGCTTTATGCTGGTTTTATTTATCCCTTGATTTATGAGAATGCTTTACATACTCTTCTCGACAGTAATTTTGTTTCATGCTTTGAGTATATGCTTTCATATAAATGATGTGAAAGAATTACATATTTATATGTAGTTTTTGTCATTTCTATATTGCTAGAAATATGCTTTATTATGCTAAAAATAAATCCGAATATTTGGTTATGTCGTATTATTTACTACACCCCACACTGAAGATGAAACAAGCCGATCATGCAAGTTCCTGCAGCACATGGAGTTCTTTGACATTTTCTGGAGCAAGTTCTAGATCAACGGATCTCACCAACTTGCGCAACAAAAGAAACAAGGCAGAGCAACAGATACAAATAGATGGTATGTATACCATAGGCATATAGGCCTGCACTTATTGGCACCTGGCTTTCCAAATCGACTTCTTTGTTCCTCTTATTCTTGTCTCACTTCAGGATGTATCACATATTCACATACCTCATTTCTCTTGCTCTCGTCTCCCGCGCACATCTCTTACTTTCCCTGTCGCTCGTCCACTCCTAAAAATCATTTCTTTTATCTAATGCTATTTATTTTTAGCCAAAAACAATCAATCGTACCGCAAGACTAAAAATAGGCCCTACATGTAGTGTAGCAATACCCAGGTGCATATCAGTGTAAGCGTCTACAGCCGAAACACCGGCGATGCCAGCAACACTCACCACCATCAGGTACCAGCCGAGGCCGAGGCCGAGCCCAGCATTGAGAGGTACTCGTATATATACACACAAAAGAACTCATGTGAAAACTATGCACAAACACAACACACACTCCTGCAAGCTCATATGTAAGGACGGTCTTATTCTCGAACCACCTCTATCTTCTCCAAAGCCCAAACACCTACAAGCGTCGTAGAGCTGCTGCCGTTGGCGCTGCCGCGACTCGGACACAACTGCTGCACACCTGAGTTCGATTATATTACCTTGGTGTATAGCTTCTCCACTACTTCAAAACTGGCAAGAAGTGCCCAGCCTCTGCATTGGACGCGGGACGCCACAGGCGGCATGCTTCCGGGCTCGGAAAGCGCTCGGGAGCATCTCATGGTACTTGTCGATGAATGCACTCCACTCCTCAGGGCCCATGTCAGACAGCTTCACAAAACTGGCGCTGGGAGGGAGCAGCTCATTCGCGCTCCTGCTCCCGGACTGATGCTCACTACCTTCGCCACTATAGTTAGTTTTAGCAGTCGCCTTGCTCTTTGCAACACCTCTATGGTAGGCTTTAGCTTTCCCAACAAAACCAAGCCCCTTCAGCGACACTGACAACTTTGAGACAGAAGGAATCTGCTTAGGAAACGCACCGCTCAAGGTGTCGGTGTCATCCTTGATCGTCTCCCTGTCATCCTCATCCTCTTCATCTTCCTCATCTAACTTTGACAGTGGATTCCTGGAACTTGCCTTCATGGACCCAAACTTGCTGAAAGACGGTGCTTCAAATGCATCTGAATCATCCTCGCAGTCGAGAGAGAACTGGGTGAAGTCATCATCGTCATCTTCAACTCCAACTTCTGGACGAAATAGCTCTCTTTCCTCAACCCACTTCCTTGCCTCCATGCAGAGAAGCTCAAGCTCACTTGGCTCCTCTTCTTTCCCAGTGAACTGCCTGCTCATCATCTCTCCTATTTCTGACAAGCAGAGGCCAAACGCTGCAGCTTCCTTGAGAAATGTAGTTGATAGCACCAGCACCCTCAGACATGCCTCACGTATCATGGGCAGCTCCATGCGTAGCATTTCAGCATCTTTTACAGGATCCAGATTTGCAATGTATTCAAGCTCCTCGTCAGAGAAAGGGATGGATGCCTGCGGCCAGTGGATCCATTCAAAGTAAGGGTCTTCCAGACACTCTGGCAGGCAAAGACCATGGTCAATAGGAATGAGTTCAGTCTGCACTCCAAAATTGTCAGCCCCAGGACCAAGCTTCCTGACCAGGAGATTTCCAGCGTGCCTGTCTGTGTTGAAAATTCTGATGTCAAGTATGCCAATCCTGTGCACTGCAGATACAGGGAAGCTTGATGTCCCATGGTCACTGGCATCAAAATCATGAGGGATGAACTGCTGCAATGATGCAATCTTGCTCACAGCCTGTGATTTGTTGTGGAAGACTTTACTTTTGCAGCCAACAGTATCATTCACATTGAACACGGTGTGTGTGATCTTGACAAGCATGGTGGGAGGAACATTTGCAAAGTTGCCGTAGTCAAGGAGGTAAGCAGCAACCTCTCGAAAACCAGTCTCACCAACCCGTACAGACCTTTTGAGGCCTGGCTGTCCAAGGGCCTTCCCCACAAAGCCTTTGGGGTTATTTGGAGCAAATGGTTCCTCATCTGTTGGCTTGGCAATTGCAACACGTTCACCACAAATGTTCTTGAAGTAGTAGGCACCTCCCATCCCACTGTTAACAGCTACTGGTTCAACTCCATTCCTTATGGCTTTCATAACATCCTTAGCAAGCTGCTTCATCCGAGAGGAAGGGCTTGAACATCCAAGGATTTCAATCGGCCCACTCCGATCTCGCTGTCGCACATCCTTTCCAGTAGGAGAGAGGCAAGGTGTAGAGCTACTCCGATGTAGCTGATTCCTTGTGAGAAGCAACGGCGAGTCATTACGAATACTGCTGAGATCATTGTTCAGAACCAGATCACCAAAGGTCAGTGAGCTCTCCTCTGTGGGTACATTGAGGGCTATCTGCAGCTTTTTTTTCACACTCTGCGCATTTTCTCCCCTTTCCAATTCGATGCCCAGGACAGAACCATTATCAATTTGGACAAAGACTCTCTTCCAGCTCAATGATCTCCCCTCAGTTCTGCTGCTTGCAGGATATTCACTGCTGAAGCTCCGATCCAGGACAGCAACAGCCATCTGTGTCTGAACAGGACAATCCAAGTCCCTGGACATAGATTAGCTGAAAGGAGCTGCCTTTCTCGGCTTCCTCCTCTCGTGTGCTCCACCAGAGGAAACAAACAGGCAGCAAGAGTAGGAAAGCCAACAGTCTTCCAAACTAATCACCGAGCAATCAACAGGAGGCTATATATGAAGATGTTTTCACACATTCTGCATCAACTGGAAGCAACTTATCACACAACTGAGTGGTAGATACCCTGAAAACGAAAAAGAATGAAGCATGAATACCAAAGTACAGCACAGAACAAGCTTACATACATTGACAAATGTAAGATAAGGATGAAACTAAGTATGAGACAACCATCCAGAAGACATTACACAAAAATAAAACAAGGAAATATTTGACGGAAATGGTATAACATCATGAATATTTGAAATGGTAAACTGTCTAGCACATCACATAATAGAGACTCAACTTGCCTCCACCAAACAAAGTCCCTTTGGATCATTTGTTTGCTCATTTCAATTATTCTAGTAAAAGACTTGTGCCAAAGAAAGAGATAGCATGGTTTCCAAAAGTTTGCAACACTAATTTCATACACCCAGGAGGCCAGGACAGTTGCTAGGCAGATTAAAGTATACATTACCTCGAGCCTTACATCTAGATTTCACTTTTCACCAGAACAGAATAAATTTGCCAATAGTTTTGTCAATAGCCATGGGAACCCCAAACAGGAATAACTTCTATGCACCACAGGGAACTAATCCTAGATTTGGGTTCCGGAGCCAACTATATATGACAGTAGGCTTAGATCTCAACCTCAGATTGACAGTATCATCATTTGGCATGAATATTTAGCATCTCATACATAAGCATGAACAAATATCCCTGCGGACCCTGCCAATAACAAATAGAAGTCTAGCTCTTACTCTTGACCAAAATGGAACAAACGAAAATGTAGTCAGCTTCATAAATAACGACCACTTGAAGAAAAACAGATACTACTAATATTTTCCTGTTCTAAAAAGGGAGAGATCATAAGTAGACGCATAGCAGAAAACAAGGCGATGTTCTTATGGTAGGTCTGTAAGGGAGTAATTAAGAGAAAATAATTGTCACCTAAACTGATCTCGAATACTACAGGCATAAGTAGATTTAAGTTGCATAAAACCACATGTGAAATACGATGGATTAAAGGAGACGAGCTCTGGAAAAGCTTCACAGTTCAGTTAATTAATTCACAAATTCCCCCACAAAACGAGCATAACAAAACGATTGCCCGTACACAAATAATAAATTGGAAAACTTACACCGGACAAATTCCCTCCTCGCTGCCTACATGAAATTGCTCCAATAGCTTAGATCCTTTCACACTACTAGGAAAACGACAAAGCAGGAACTCAAAAACAAATCCATAACTCGCGAGTCGCGAACTCGAATCATACACATCCCTAACGATTCAACGAAATCCATAGCAAAGCAGCTTAAAAATACTAACCTCACATGTGAGATCCTACATGTTCTGAATTACTAGGATCCACCAAATCCCACGCATTTCGATTTAACAAAACCAAAAAAGTACCAGAGAAATCACAAAACTACACACGCATCGCAAGCATTCTCAAATCCCGCATCGTTCACCGACGAAAATCCTCAGAAGATGACTCAGAATCACGCGCGAAACCGAACACGAGAACAACACTGACGAAATCTCTCGCAGATGCTCATTTCGAGCAGTACACAAAAGTCCAAAATTTTTGCGACATCTCGAGTCCACACTAGCCCCGCCCACTGCACCGTCCATCGTAGCACAAGCCAAGGGGACGGGACTCACCGGTGGGACGGATCTGGGCGCCCTCAGGCGCAAAGTGGCCGGAGCGCCGCCTCCTCCTCCGGCGGCGATGATCCAACGGACGTACGCGTCGCCGGCGCAGATCCGACGGCGGGGGGCTGCGCCGTACGCCTCCCACGGTGGCGCGATTTGTTTTCCGTTTTTTATTTTTTCCCCCTATTCTCCCCTCGGCCTCTGGGCTTAACTCGCCGTAGACCCAAGAGACGGGTTATTGTAATAACCGTGGTTAAGGTGGCAGCTTCCTGCCGTCTTATAGCCTCGCGTTTTTTTTTTTTTGCTATGGCCATTCGAAATTTTGTAATTTTCGTGGAATGTTGCTCGTAGAGGCCTTGCCCATGTGATCACGACAAGGTGTGCTTTTTTTAATAGCTTATATCTTTTAGTCATAATTATTATTTAAGAAATAAAAACTAAAAACCACTAAAAGCTAAAAAAAACATGGCCAAAGAAGTGCCCACTTACGCATTGTAGTACTAGGTCGCTTGTGTGTACAAATTGCATGAGTTGTACGACAAAATTGAGTGACCGTTCAAAGTGTATGATGTTTCATCCTTATGAGTCGGTTAGATGTATTGGATCGTGTGATAAACTTGAATGTTTTGCGATTCAATTTTGCTTATATATTGCGCCACAAAATCAAAGAATATGTAGATATGTTTAACTCATCGTTGCGTTTCCATGTTGTTTCTAGCTTGATCTCTTGAAGATCTCCCAATTTGTTGAACACGTTTCTTACAATTAATTGAGTTAGATCATTTTTTAAAGGTAGTTGAGCTAAATAATTGAAGCTTACTGGGACGATGCGCTATCATGCCCTTTTGGGAAATCGCTATTCCCTGTATGCTTCAAATTAATGCTAATATCTCAAGGATGTTAGAAAACTAGTGATACCATAGTCATCATTGTAGATAGTTTTAAGTTGAACTAAGGATTTTTTAATATCGTTTGCAGTGTTTGCAAGGTACTACTCCATTTGTTCAAGTTTATAGAGCGTATTTTTTAATAGTCTTGTTCATAAATTTATAGTGTATTTCATATTCAAATACAAAATTAGTATGATATTTTTTATACCTCTAACAAATATGCAGCTTTATTTGCTATTCTTTATGTGCACATATTGAATATAATACTTAGAAATAATAATTAGGGGTAATCTGGCTACTTTTATTATCTCCTTTGTCTATGTGCAAGAAAAAATATATCTTATAAATTTAGATGAAAGGAGTACACGTCTAAAGTTAAAATCTATGCATATTTGGATATGCTAGTAAATTTTCTGTTAACAAAGTATGTTATGCCATAGATACACCGACATATTAAAGTGCGACCACCTTATTTATCTTTAAAGTGATGAAATATAGCATCCAACCAAGCATCCCTATAATAACTTGTTCGCGATTTTCCGTTGTCACTCACGGGAATTAGTTCTCGAAAAAGAATATCTAAATTTTTTGAGAAAGTGACGTTCGTATTGACTATGGCTAATAGATTTTGGTTGAAAATAAATATTAGTAGACGAAAAAAATAACTTTAAGAAGGAAAGCAAAAGTGGTGGGGGAAGTGTAGGAGAGATGTATGTGTGACAAGAACGAGAGGAGTGGGGTATATGATGTACTTGTGATTCTTTATTTTATCCCTGAAATAAGAGAAGTGGAGAAACTGCTTCAAAAAAATCAAGTGTTTATATTAATATTTGACTTTCCTAAATAAAAACCAATACCAACATCACCCAGTCCTCGTACACAAAAGGGGGGCTTATACGTCCTTTTATGCAAAAGGAGTCCCAATACTTTCCTGCTCGAATATTTCTCGACCGGAAAAAATAAAGGGAAAGAAAAGCCAAAAAAATCAACGAGCCATCACATCGTCTGTTGCTCCGGGATTAGAAGCCTCTAGAACGGTAGTCTCCGGTCCCCAAATGGCAGCGAGGTCGCCCATATGGCACGGCACCACCTGGCGCAGGGCGAGTGGAGGTGTGACCGCACCGCGCATGGGGCCCACGTGGAAGTGCGCGTGGCTGCTGTCCGCTCACTCGCGGTCCGCGGTAGCGAGTAACGGCGTCCGCCCGCGTGGATCGCCCCGCTTGCCAGCGCGGGCCGCGCGACGCTATTGTAGCTCGTAGGCTCGTAGCCCGCAGGGGAGGCAAGCGAATCTGACCGGGTGCGGCTCAGGTGCTGGGGGCACCGCAGTTAGCGCGTGCGGGGGTGCCCCCAGCACCCGCCACGTGTCCCGCAAATCCCCAAAAAATTCCAAAAAATTCAAAAAAATACTTACAAAATTCGAAAAGTTGTAAAAAGTACTTTTTTAAGTATAAAAAGTATTTTTTTGTAAGTACTTAATTTTTTTTGATTTATACTTTTCATTAAAAAGTATTTTTTTAAGTACTTGAAAATACTTTTTAATAAAAGTACTTTTACAAAAAGTACTTTTTACAAATTTTCGGATTTTGTAAGTATTTTTTTTTTTGAATTTTTTGGGGATTTGCGGGACACGTGGCGGGTGCTGGGGGCACCCCCGCACGCGCTAACTGCGGTGCCCCCAGCACCTGAGCCGCACCCAATCTGACCCCCTCCCACGGAGCAGTCCTATTGCAACCATTTCACGCAACAACTCTGGTTCTGTTCCAAGCAGCTTTAATTTCTGATTTCTAATT